>CM057153.1:24621557-24645073 GCA_029962745.1 Echinometra lucunter | reverse complement strand
TCAATCACAACTCTTCAAATGATGGGGCCCAGATAAAATCTGAGGTTTGGTCCATAGACATATTATGAATTTACTAGACGAAAAGCAGCACGCGCAGATATCATTACACGAATGGCATTAGGCCCCGCCTCTTTTGGATCATTTGAAGGGGTCGATAAGCACCCGTTATCGCCATGTTATTGATAACACTGTTGCATTATTCATATATATTGCGCGTATCATTTTTACTGCAATACTTTGATTTAATGCGCATTTGTTGCACATTTATTGCGCATTAACTGCGCAATGCGGTAAGCTGATGTGTGTTATGTTTCATAACGCGTACAAACGAAAGGCTACTAGTTGGAAACATCTTACAAAATGAATTATTCATTTTTGATCATGAATATGGATGGATGCTTAGGTCGGCCTTCTAATGGATCTGGACAAAATGGCGGAGCTTTAGGGGCCTGGTTTGGTCAGTAGTAACATATGGGACAAAGTAACTTGGACTGGCCCTATCTATATATTTTTCATCAATTCACTCTGTTCTATGTTATCTGGGCTTTCTATCTGGTTTAAAGACGCTAGGTCGTGGGCTTTCATGGGGAATGGATCATAATTTGCTGACACCAGACTTTGTGAAAAGCACTGGAAATACCTGTAATAGAGCTACATTTCTGGAGCACAGCAAAACAAGCTGTCCCACCACAAACATTCTTCGGCCTGCTTCGGGCATTCTCGGGCCAGGGAAAGTGAGATAATGACTTTGCCATATGGGGAAAGGGTGAAATATACAGAGCATTATATAAGGTCTGTTAGTCATAAAACTCACAGTGATGGACAACACCTGTTACTGGGTAAGCACCCATGGTGTCAAATTCCCCATGAAAGCCCACGACCTAGCGTCTTTAATAGCAGAGAGGTAGAGAAAGTGATACATGTACCATTTTCTCTGACGCCTCAAGAACTTCTTTCCACATTTTAGGTCCACATGCCTTCTTCAGATGACTGTAGGAGAACTGTTTTGGTCTCGCAGGACCATGCTTCTCCATGTCCTCCTTCCTGGCTATTATCTGAAAAACACAGCAAAGGAAAAACCATCCTCAAATATAATTTTTCAGAATATTCAGTTCTCAATAGATATGATTAATATTTTCTAGATAAAATAAGCTCAATTTCAGCTCCATTTCAGCTACATATTTTTGAACTATATATGAAATAGTTTAATAAGTGTACCTTGTATCATTCAAGAAAATGGAAATGTATCATTCACAGTCTATCTACAAGCTGGTGCCATGTCTTGATATCCCTTGGGAATGATGGATCTTGAGACATAGGTTCTCCATGACTTTCTGACTTCAGCTTTTTAAGTGAGCTGTTCAAAAGACATTCCTGTCCATCCATGTGCATGTTAGATGAAAAATAATAAGAGGTGTAAAATCCTTCCTCACAACTGCCAAAATATTGTTAAAATTCATGTCTCTCATTCAAGATTTGAGTGATACCGTATGATATTTAGTACATCAACAAACATGAAAACACATACGTGGGAATGTACTAAATATCACACCGTATCATTCAAAACTCGATCTTTCTGGGCCAAGAAGGAACTGGTGATTTCTCTTTTTATCGTTATCAAATGACTAAATAAAACCACTCTTAAGAAAATATGGGCATTGGAAGTACATTTCTTAATGAGAGATGTGAATTTTACCGATATTTTAGCAGTTGTATGGAAGGATGTGTCAGTTTGGGATCTAGCGCCATATGCGAAACCTCGTGGCAAATTAGCCTGTTTTTCATTTTCAATATGGCAGCCTCCATACTCCATTCTCGGACAATAAGTGAACATAAACTTTAATAGTGATAAATCATGGTAATCTTACTTCCATTTCTGCAGTTTGAGATTATGAGGGAAATTGTGAATTTTTTTACCTTTCTGTAGGCTAATGTGATTTTGTATATTTTCATTGTAAAAATTACAACTTGCCCAATCAGGCAAGTGAGTTTGACATTTGCTTGCCTGCCCGTTATTTTTACTTGCCCCGTGCAAGTGGATCTGTCGCGCCCTGCTTTATAAACAAATTGACAAAGATACAACAAAATCTGATATATGAAACAGCTCTTTTTCACATCTCTATGATCAATCAAATTGAGAAGAGAAAGGCGAGAGAGAAAAGAGCAAATATCAGCAAATGACGACAGAATGATATGAAAAGGGCAAGACCGAGGAAGATGGGAGAAAGAAGACAGATATACTAGTATATTGCTACGATAGAGTTAACTCTTTAAGTGGTACAGAACAGGCGCAGGTTGGGTCTCCTAAGCCTCAACATTTGGCTTCAACTGCTCCAGCAACTAACAACCTCTGTTGAAACTTTGGCTCTTATTTTAATCAATAGACTGTTTTCCACTCTTTGTTATGAAAAAATAACACCGCCAAAAAGTATACTTGATAATTTTCCCCTACTCTTATTGGTATTTCGATTCAAATTGTGTTTTCATCACGTTAAGACAAGTTTGGGGGGAAACGGTTACATGCCTACTACACGTAATAGCATACTGCTTCCGGGTTCGTAGCCCCTATTCGCGAGTGCGGGCCATTTTCAATTATGGACCTCTCCTTTGTATGCGCTCTGTGGGTAGGGTGCACTCTAGTTTAGTGCATATGCAACTCTATGTGCATTCACAAACATGAATTATTTGTATACTACTGCCTTTTCATCCATAAAAGTGCTGGTACACCTAGTCTAACCCATGTTCCATGAAGATTCTAACATGGTTCTTATTACTCACCAAGAATCAATGTGAACTCACCTCAGTTAGGAAAGGTTTCTTGAACTGGTCATGAATCTGTCTCAGGGTTGGAATCAAAGCTTGGCAGAACTTGGGATGACTGTGTGCTGCATCAAACGCCTTGTTCTTCTTACCAGATACCATCTCGGTTAGGGTACTCACTGCCTCCTATAGTAACAAGAAGAATCTCTCAGTTTTTCACATGTCTAAGGGTACAATCTAACATTACTAAATGAAGATGATGCTAAGAATTTAAAAGATGCCTTAATAATGAGTTCCAAGTGGAATATTCATAGATTCACTGCATAGTCATGGCATTTTCATGTTCTGATAGAAAAAAATGGATATCTACAACATCATTTTCGGTACAAAAAAAAACCAGTTGACAACCAGGTAGTGTATTATGAATGTAATTGTTTTACAAGAGAGAAAGAGAAAAAAAGAATAGTTAAATGACTTTTAAGGAACTTTATGTCACTGGCAAACAACAAAGTCAGCAAATACTAAATGTGGTACAAGAAATGTTTGGTATTTCTTTGATTCATCAGAATGCAAAGAAAAACTGTATCACCCTGCAAAGACAACTTTTCCCTGGTATCAAGTTATATCTACATTTCCCCCGGTGTTGTCACTCTATATTCAAAGGTGTAACCATGATCGTTCGGCAACCCAGAATTTGACCCCTATTTCACGGTGTTTCAAGTACATTTTCAGCCAATTTTACCCCTATTTGATAGAAAACGGGTACAAATTTGCCTTTAAAAAACACCCCTATTTTTCGCATTTCAAGTACACTTTTTGCAATCAAGGACCAGAGAAAAAAAAAAACACCCTTTTTTCCATTTCGAGTAGAGGTCTACAAGCTAAAAAACACCCTTTTTTTCAATTTCAAGTACAAGCTCATGAAAACAGCCCTTTTTTTTTCAAAATCGCAAACATGCTAAAAAAAAAGACCCCTTTTTACGTGAAATTTCGAACGATCATGCGTACACGAAGTCAATACAGAGTGACAACACCGGGACGTTTCCATCTTACATGGCTTGAGTTACCTTGTCTTCTGCCAATCGTTTTATCTGCTTGGGCCAGAAAGCAGCTAGAAGATCCTTAGCAGCCTGTTTCTCACCTGCTCTTAACAAAGCAAGAACAGCCTGCCAATATATAAAATAAATTTTAATCATAATGTGTTATGATTTAAAAGCGTAATCGGTAATGGTACAATAATTTCTTACTAATAACATACCTGCCAACCCTGACAACCAAGAAATAGGAACAAACTATTAAAAAATTTCAAAAATAGGAACATTCTTTGTTTTCTTATTCAATACTACAGACAAATTTGTACAGAAATAGGAACGCATGGGTAAAAATGTCAATTTTCTTTTCCCCGAAATAGGAATATTCCTATTTAATAGGAACAGTTAGCAGGTATGTTATAATTCTTCCTCAATTTCATTCACTGGCCATAGAATTCAGATTCTTCACACTCGTAGAAAACAGAACAGAGTACCACGAACTTTGAATTTGCACTCATAGCAAAATTGGAAAACTTTCTACTTCTTGTTTGTTTATTTCTGTTTCAAATGAAAAATATGTTTTTTTACTTCTTTAAAACAATAAGCAGGGGAAGGCTCCCTGGAGGTGCAGCTCCAGAAAAGATGAAATGTGTTTACCCCGTTAAAATAAAAGTGAAATTTGAATGAACAAAACCGTAGGTATACTAATAGCTGTTACAAATTGGGCTAAAAAGCCCTAGCCATGTTTGAACTTCATGTGATCTGTACAATGCAAAGACTAAAACTGAAGAGTGCCAGGGCCTAAAATATGTTTATGGTCTGAAAACTACATGTATGATTCCTCATTCTAGCATCGAGCTCTTTCAAAAAAATGCTACCAAAAAAAAAAAAGAAAAGGGAAGACATTCTTGCCTGGATCTTGATAAGACGTCTCATCTCAGCCATGCTTTTCCTCAGAGGACTCTTCTTCTCCAGACTGGCTTCAAGTTTATCCACATTGTCCAGGGCAATCTCCAGGGGAGTGCGATGCTCCTCGTCCCCCTTGCTGTAGCTCAGATTGGTCTTCTCTCCGTCAGCAAGCAGGCAGAGGAGATGGATGAACTCCACTCGGTGGATCCTTTCCTTGTCAATCCCAGGGGTGTACTCCATCACTCCTGCAACCACAGATCAAAGCTGATTTGCCATTTCAAAAAAAATATTTTAATAGTTATGCCTATAGAAATGTACCACATGAAATTCTAGTCAAATTTTCTGATTTTAAAGTTTTTGGTCTTCTCAAAGTTTATCTAAACAGGATAAACAGTGACATCTCAAGACCTATTAAAATCTAGAGCAAATTCTAATTTTAAGGTTCAGTCGTCAGGGACTTTTGTTTTCATAACATATCATGTGATTCTGCCCCCATACTTTTCATAGGCTTAGTGAGTAAAAAAAAAAAAAGGTTTATACTTAATGTCAAAAACTTGTCCTTTTATTAATGACCAGATAGGAAATTTTACAATCTTTCTAAAATTCTAATGGTATGAATTTTGTATGGATCTAGCCTAGGTTTGAATATCAGATCACAGTGCAAAATTTAGAAAAAGTGGCAAAAATTGTGTAAAACAGAAAACTTCTGTTTCCCATAGGAAACGCATGGGGAAATGGCAATTTCAATACACAGTTTATAAGGATTTGCAATTTATCTTGTTATTTTTATTTCTAGTGAGCCTAAAAACTTGTCCTTAGCGTCAAAAGGATGACCAGAATTTCCCTTTTCGTACATTCCAAATATGAGATGAAAATTAATTCAGATCACATTTTAATCGCACAATGAACCCTAAAATTGTGCCATTTTCCTCCCTGATCATGCTGAATCACGCACTTTCAAGCTGACCCTTTTCAGTGTGACTTCAGACACCCTAGTAGTAGTACTAGCTAGACCTACGTACGGCTACGTCTAGATAGCAAAATGTGCTGATTTTTCATTAACTTTTCCAAATGTAATATTAGGGTGTCTCTATCAACTGTAGACCAAAGAATTCTGTCTCTAACAGTTAGACTCAACAGTCATGACAGTCGTCGTTAGCCTCGTATTCTGGTAGGGTCGGTTCTTCGGTTAAGGAGGAGTGCCGACCCTACCAGAATACGAGGCTAACGACGACTGTTAGAGACAGAATTCTTCGGTCTAGATCTATATCAACTGGTACTATAAGTATGAGATCTTCGAAATATTTTCGAGGGTTTTTTTTAATCAGGCAGGGTCGCTGTTAGACCGAAGTGTTCTGTCTCTTAGTCGTCGTTAGCCTCGTATTTTGGTAGGGTCGGCACTCCTCCTTTTTAGAGACAGAAGCGCCCCAGTGCGTTGTGCATGCAATCTCATTGTCGTGGGCATGACAATGAAAAACTACCTCAGATCAGCAATTTTCCCCCTTTATTCATGAATATAAAAATATCATTATACACTACAGAGTAGACCTATACAATGTAGCTTACCGATTTTATGTTTGATTCCTTTTAACTCTCCATTTTCAGGTAAATCCAGGGTCCTAACGTTAGGTCCTCTCGGTTGAAAATCTCGCAGCAGCCAACCTCTATCTCTGTTTGCCTCAGCGCTTTTCGCAGGGAGGTCAGCGACTTTGCGACTCGCATTTCAACCGTATTAACGAGCGACCAATACGAAACAACAACAAAAACATTGTTTGTACGTATATTGCCAAACGTACGTGGTCGATCGTTTGAATACGGCCGGTTGAAATGCAAGGAGTAGCAAATTCGCTGATCTCCCTGCGAAAAGCGCGGAGGCGAACAGAGATGCTGTAAGATTTTCAACCGAGAGGACCTAACGTTAGGACCCTGGCTTTACCTGAAAATGGAGAGTTAAAAGGAATCAAACATAAAGGGCCCCTCACACCTAACCGAATTGCCTGAAATATGCCTTGCGATGGCTGGCGAAAGGCATTTTTTAAAAATCGTTTTCAATGGTAACTGATAGTAAATCATATTTACCCTTCGTGTTTGGGTTCGTACACCTTCTGAACTAACAGCTGCGATTATTCAAATTCGCGCGGAAATTTTGAACATGTTTAAAATTTCCCGACGAATTGAAAAATCGTTGGTCATCTGTTTGAATTCGTATCTCTTATTTAGTCTGCGGTAATCGTTCGTTTATCGTTCGTGTGTTATTGTCGCGCATAGTCCCTCATCGCGCTTTTGCCAAAGTGGACCGATCTCGAAAGAACCCTTAACGAAGCAACACGATGACAAAATATGAGTTGCGCATGGAAACGAAGATACTATGACAAACGGATTTTCGCTTGCCATCTTCTATGCGAAGGGAAACCAATACTAACTTTTACTAAATTTTAATAGCGATACATACACGAAGACAAGGCTAAGAGATACTAAGACAAACTATGGATTGCGAATGCGAGCGAATGACCAGACGAATAATTTGGCGAGTTCTGAGCTGCTCACTGTGACTGTGACTGTGACTGACTGTGACTGTGACTTTCACTGTAGGCATGTTGCGTGGATGACTTCTCTGGCCGTACGGACGGACAGACCTGGTCGATTTTTTACACCACGAGGAGCGCACACAAACGTACAAGAACGCCCGATCTATTCCCTCGTCTTCGTTTCTAATCGCACGCCATATCAAACCATTGCTCACTGTTCGTTCGTCTTATTGGGTTATATCAACCCTTCGCTCGCCTTTGGCTGCAATTTACTCAAAGAGGTGAACCGAAAAATCGATATCCTTCGCATGTCATATTTATCCTTCGCTTACCGTTCGTTGATAAAATTTGACAATAGTTACTGATCGCATGATTTGACGGAAATTTTATTTGAATTCGTTGAATTCGCGTGCATTTCGTGCATTTTTCCCATTCGTCACCCTTCGTCCGCCTACATTCGGTCAGGTGTGAGGGGGCCTTAAAATCGGTAAGCTACATTGTATAGATCTAGGTCTACTCTGTAGTGTACTATAATGATATTTTTATATTCATGAATAAAGGGGGAAAATCACCGATTTGAGGTAGTTTTTCATTGTCGTGCCCACGACAATGAGATTGCATGCACAACGCACTGGGGCGCTTCTGTCTCTAAAATTAAATTAAAAAGGAGGAGTGCCGACCCTACCAAAATACGAGGCTAACGACGACTGTTAGCATTGGTTAGAACTTAGAGACAGGGCTGCATTTCACGAAACCGTCATAAGTCTAACTTCTCGGACATCCCATTGAAACGCGTGTTGTAGAATTAACACGCGTTTCAATGGGATGTCCATGAACTTAGACTTATGAAGGTTTCATGAAACGCAGCCCAGAACACTTCGGTCTTGGTCACTGTGTGGCTGTGCGCGAAATCCGCGAACATTGAACACACCACCATCAGTCCACACGGTACGGTCATGACGGTACTACCCTGAAGAGCCCCGGCCGCGAGGCCCGCGCTGCAGCTGCCAGCTACTGAGCTAGCTTAGGCCCTGTCCATGCCATTTGTATGGCATGGGTCTCTGCATGCAAACGAGTAACGTTACCCGTCATGAAGGATCTTTCTGTTCTGGAATCAACAGTATGGTTTTGTTGAAACTCATCCCATGCCATCCAAGCTGCATAGTCAAATATCCATCCAAATATCTCGCAGTCGTCTGCTTTTAGCATTAATTCGGCTTTTGACTCCATGTCATGATCTTTCCGGGGGGTTTTTCTTCAGAACTTGGCGCCCGTGACGTGACGTTAGCTGCGCTGATGAGGTATATGCATATGCATGAGACGCGCGCAAACTCAAACTTCTCGCTCGAAGAAAAGTTGCATGGCATGCGTGAGCGATGCCGGGGAGCGATGTAATAGCCCCCAAAACAAAACAAAAACAGCAAAAAAGAAAAAAGAAAAGAAAAGAAAAAAAGAGAAAAAGTCCACTTCCGTCAGTTGCCAGGGCTGCGTTTCATGAAACCGTCATAAGTCTAAAGCCCCAATCACATAATGCTCTGCGTCCGGCGTGCATGCGTCCAAAAAAGTCATTTTTCTGCGGACTCCCACGGATCCCGTCCCGTCACCAAATTTTTTTTTACAAAATATACGGGAAAAGATGCGGGCGATACGGATAGATACGACCAGATGCGGATACTTGCGTGCACTTGTGGATAATCTTACGAGTTGACAGGTTATTTGCTCTTTCGACTTGCGTAAACTTCCGGATACTTCTGAACACTTGCGGAGAGTCGCGGATATTTACGGATAGTTAGGGATAGTTACGGATTGTTACGAATATTCATGAACAACGTGGTTTTCTCCGACCATCCCTTCTCAATCGGTGTATTTTTGACCTCCACGGAGAAAGCACCTTTCCAATTTCTGCTAGTTATGGCTCCAAATTAAGTTTCCCCCCAAAATGCAAGGTGGTAGGATAAGGGGAAGGCTGAAAAGGGCAACAATTCGACACCCCCCCCCCCCAAGATAAAGCAGAGATGCAGGAGGAAATGCTCTGTCTTCAAGCCCCACCAGCATGGGTGTCGATTGTGAGCGGTTGGGGGGATGACTGATGCCGAATATCCTCGGCCGCGGAGCAAAGCGACCGAGGGTGTGGAGGTTCAAAAGTGAAGGATAGATTCATTAACCGCACAAATTTGGAAGTTGCACATTTTCTAACCCCCATAGCCAATGTATGTTCAGAAGAATTGCTTTTTACATAACATACTTTGACTATGGGGTAAGAAAATGTGCAACTTCCAAGAAAACTGAGAAAATGTGAAATTTCATGTACAAAGTGAATAGAGACCTGCTTGCATATGATGTCTTCAGTGTTGCCAATTTGCAGAGCCGAGAGTAATTTACTAGAGAATGTCAATGAGTGAAATTTTCTTATTCTTTGACCGATTTTGCTCATTTCTTTTTTAAAATGCTCTTCAAATTTATCTCCTTTTATTGAAATAGTGAATTTCTAGGGTGGACTTTCCCTTCAATTCTTCCACTCACTTCCTCTTCTCCTTCTCTGAGCTCTCCCTCTTTCCACTTTTCTCCTTTTCCCCTCTTTTTTATATTCATGAATATGCCTGATTTTTTATTGCTTAATTTCAGTTGCCAATTTTGATTCTTTTAAATTTAAAGAACTTGATTTCAATAAGCTGATATGCAGTTATTTATCCCCGTTTCATATGTATTTGAATATTGTTGTTTTTAAATGTTGATGATTCATGTAAACTCAGATTTTGAGCCTTCGGACTTTTACTGGGATATAATGTCAAATAAACCGAACTGAAGTGAATTGAATGGAAATCCTTTTGCTGCAAATTTTCTAGATAACAAACATGCGCTCCCTTGCTGACTAGAAGAGCAATGATAGGGAGGGGCATCACTGTTTTCTTTTGGATTTTTTTTTTCATTATTATTATTTGGGGTATAGGCTGCTTACCGTCGACATTATTTTTCTCATGCCGCTTCTAAGTAACTTGATTTTTAATTAGCCTCCTAAATAGCTCCCTCTATAATCTATATCCCCCTTTCTCTTTCTCTCTAATGCTCTCTCTCTCTCTCTCTCTAATGCTCTGTCTCTGTCTCTGTCTCTCTGTCTCTCTCTCTCTCTCTCTCTCTCTCTCTCTCTCTCTCCTGGAAAAATTTAGTAATTTCGCTTGAGAAGGCCGGTTATTATTTTCATATTTACTATTTCTTGTCCTGGTTTTATCTGCTCATCCGCTTCTACATCTATTTCACTCAAACCCACATGATTTGGAATGAACTATCTCTCCTTATCTCTACGGTACTTCATTATCAATGCCTTTTGTTTATGAATGAAATATACCAATTAATTTAATATGCTATGTTTTATTTTACATCATGAAAAGTATTTCATCACTTGAATGCAAAATATAATCTTTCCAGTGGCAATGGTAGGCCTACTTTGATTTCTTATAGCAGACATCATACAAAATCAACAAAAACAACGTCGACAACTACAATAATAATGACCAAAAAAAAAGATGACAATAATCATGATTATGAAAATAGTCATAACATTAATTATACTAATAATAGTAATATTAAAGATGATTTATGATGACGATGACGGCGGTGATGGCTATTGGTATTATTATCGTCATTGTTATCATTAATATAATATCATCATCACCATCATCTTGACAACTATGATAATAGTGATAAAGAGGTTTCACAGAACTTAGAGATCCATTCTTGTGCAGGAAAACGTGCATATTTTACTATATAAGCATTTTACATCGTGATTTAACAATATAATATTAGGCCCCTATTGCTTCTTATGAGTATGATTTATGATTAATCATCTTCTTGTGTCTGTAACAGAGTCTGCCGCGCTTCTGTGACGACAATGTCAAATGGAACCGCGGATAGGGTAAAGTTACCGCCGTCCACGTTGAAATCCGGAACGGCACCATCCGGCAACGAGAATTCAAACTTCCGGATTATTGCAGTCAGAAACAAAAACATCTGCATTCGAGCGATCCGGTCTCCTACACATAAGCGTCGACCTTTTGAAAATGTAAAAAAAGATATGAGTAAGGAGAAATGTAATGAAACAACATTCAAATGGCTATACAAAGAGCGCTCTAGAGAAAGAGAGAGAGAAAAAAAGAGAAGAATGCGCTAGTAGTATGAATAAGCGATTTCGGGAACACTCAACTATGCTTTTTTAAAAACAAATATATACATTATTCAGTCAGGTAGCTTGTATCACTTACAGCAAAATCATTTGAAGTGGTGTGTATTACAATCAATGTTTGTCTTAAAGATGGTTCTTCTGCTGATTATTTCAAAGATAAGATATCCTTAAGAGGTAAGACTAATAGACATGCATTTTAATCCATTATTAGTTTAATCACTGTTAATTAAATCAGTCTGCCAGCCAATTAATGGTCCTAAGGAAACTTGTAATGATATTGTTAAGGATAGTAGCCTATGACATTATTAGGATAGGTGCCGATGCAAGGGGGAAGGGACGGATGCTATAATAGGCTTGGTTAAAGTTTAAATAAAAAATTAAGGAGGACACAATTTTCTGGCGAGCAAAAGCAAGTCTCCTCAGATTTTCGCCGATGCCTTTAAGGTTGAAAATTAGTAAGACTCATTTATTTCTTGTACTGCAGTAAAATATACTGCATTGATGGGTTTTGAAAGGGGGGAACAGGTCGTTTGAACCCCTCCCCCCCCCCCCCCCCCTCAAGACACCAAAATCCACCAGCAGGTGCAAATATAGTCATGAGATTACCTGCTCCGTAAGGCAGGAACGCCGGATTCTTCACCACCTCCCTTCCATCCTCGCTCAAAAACCGACTCGGATTGAATCGCTCCGGTTCCCGCCAGTTCTCGGCGCTCTGATGAATGTACCAGACGTTGGTCAGGACCAGTGTTCCCTTGGGAATGACATAACCCTTGACCTCCACGTCACGTTTGGCCTGCCGAGGACCACCCATTGGTGCTGGTGGTCGAAGGCGAAGGACTTCCATGCACGTAGCCTCGAGGAGAGGGAGCCCGTCCCGGTCTTTGATGGTAGGGTGACGAGATGGTCCGACGACTCGCAAGATGTCAGCTCGAATCTTCGTCAGAAAGAAAAAAAGGGGGAAAAACTATTCTTGTGGGTTTTTTTTTCTTATCTTAATGAAGTATAGCCTCTTTTTTGTTGGGGGCTGCTTCATTCCTTACGTTGATGGAGGCTGACGGCAGTCAGAGTCCTCCCCCCCCCCCCTTCATTTTTTTCCTAATTCGAGACTTGTCCAAAGCAACAACTTGTGAGAGGGGCCTGGCATTACGTTACATCTTATTCCATACCTTACTCTGTAGCTCAGGGTTGGCAATGAGATAGAGGACAATCCATCGTATTGCTGACGTCATCGACTCTGATGCAGCTAGAAAGATGTCGAAAACCCCTCGCCATATATTCTCCTCCTAGAAGAAATCGCAGGGAAGAAATAAAAGGGGGACAAAAGATGAGCGACAAAAAGGGACACTTAATCAAGGTTTAAAAAAAAAATCATTTCAGCATTACAGATAAGACATCAAAAGAGGTTCTAGGACTACTCCCCCGGAGGACAACTCCCCCGGGGACAACTCCCACCTGACAACTCCCCCGGAGGACAGCTCCCCCGGAGGGCAACTCCCCCGGAGGACAACTCCCCCGGAGGACAACTCCCCCGCAGGACGGGTCCCCCCGGAGGACATCTCCCCCGGAGGACAACTCCCCCGGAGGACAACTCCCCCGAAGACAACTCCCCCGTAGGACAACTCCCCCGGAGGACAACTCCCCCGCAGGACAACTCCCCCGAGGACAACTCCCCCGGAGGACAACTCCCCCCGAGGACGACTCCCCCGGAGCACAAATCCCCGGGGGATGACTTCCATCACACAACTCCCCCGGAGGTCACCCCCCCCCCCCCCTTTATGGACAAAATTACGCATGAAATTTTGTTTTTATGACAACGCCTTGCTCGTGAGGAACTGTAAAATAAGTCTTTCCTTTTTATAAATCAAACTTAAGTAATTAATCCAGTATTTTTTGTTTTTATTACAACTCTCCCGGAGGAGAACAGCTCCTCGGGGATGACAAATGGGGATGGGCGAGGGGTTGAGGGTTGCTATTCGTTTAATAAGGTATTAGGTCATTTCTCGCTCTAATTGCTAACTTAAAAAAAAAATACCCACCCTTTTGCTCCCATTTTTGCGCCAAAGTACACATTGTGCTTCTACGTATTTAGCGTCCAGGGTGCATGTGCGAGTATCATTCTTTGCGCTGAAACCACATGAAAACATTAATAATAAAGTACTTCATTCAAGAGTAGAAGATAAACAAAAAGGAAAAGTCATAGATTCTTATGATTTGACAATTTTGGACACATATTGAGCTTTGATATCTAAATTCGCTGATGAAATTAATCATTTTTCTTACTTAGAATATCTGCATTCAGCTGACCTGAAACCTAAAAGTTTTATGTATTTGTTTTTCTTATTTTTTTCTTTGTTATATAGAGCCTAACAGTGCCTAAATTTGTCAAATCATAAGAATCTAACGATGACTTTTCCTTTTTGTTTATCTTTTACTCTTGAATGAGGTATTTTATAATTAAATGTTTTCATGTGGTTTCAGCGCAAAGAACGATACTCGCACATGCTCCCTGGACGCTAAATACGTAGAAGCCAAGTCCTTTAACAAAAATGAAATTAACATGCATTCATTATAAAATTCCGTTAAGGTTTTCTTTTCATTTATAGTCAGTGAGTTTAACAAAGGGGCGGATACCGGATCTCGGGGGGGGGGGGGAGGGAGGGGTCGACCGCTCCCCTAAAAAGTAAGATTTTTATATGATATCTTGCCTGAAAATTGTGCATTT
Organism: Echinometra lucunter; assembly: GCA_029962745.1. Classification (NCBI taxonomy): domain Eukaryota; kingdom Metazoa; phylum Echinodermata; class Echinoidea; order Camarodonta; family Echinometridae; genus Echinometra; species Echinometra lucunter. Next base: position 24,630,943 of record CM057153.1, on the reverse strand, counting down.
AGATTAAAAAAAAAAAAAGGAACGGGACCCAATCACGGCTGCTGATCGAGCGAAGTGACTTCTATTCTTCAGCTTGATTGTGGGCCATCTCCCCCTTTTCCTGAAGACTACGACTAGATACACCATTCTCTACTTTTGTAGCTTCCTACTTAGTTTCCTCACTTTCCTTTCTTCATTTTTATTCCTTTCTTTTCTCTCTTCTCATGATCAGATTTGGTTCCGATGGGAGTGTGCCGCTGAAGCTGTCAAACCCAACACCCTTTGGCGGAAAAGCGTACCCATTACTAGAGTTTTTATTTTCTTGAATGTGTACTTTGGCGCAAAAATGGGAGCAAAAGAGTGGATATTTTTCAAAAAAGTTAGCAATTAGAGCGACAAATTACATAATAATTTATTAAACGAATAGCAACCCTCTACCCCTCGCCCATCCCCATTTGTCATCCCCGAGGAGCTGTTCTCCTCTGGGAGAGTTGTAATAAAAACAAAAAATACTGGATTAATTACTTAAGTTTGATTTATAAAAAGGAAAGATTTATTTTACAGTTCCTCACGAGCAAGGCGTTGTCATAAAAACAAAATTTCATGCGTAATTTTGTCCATAAAGGGGGGGGGGGTGTCCTCGGGGGGAGTTGTCCTGCGGGGGAGTTGTCCTCGGGGGAGTTGTCCTCCGGGGGAGTTGTCCTGCGGGGGAGTTGTCCTGCGGGGGAGTTGTCCTGCGGGGGAGTTGTCCTCCGGGGGAGATGTCCTCCGGGGGACCCGTCCTGCGGGGGAGCTGTCCTGCGGGGGAGCTGTCCTCCGGGGGAGTTGTCCTCCGGGGGAGTTGTCAGGTGGGAGTCGTCCCCGGGGGAGTTGTCCTCCGGGGGAGTTGTCCTGATACGATCAAAAGAAATACACATTCAGGTTCCTTGCTGTTAGAAGATGAGGCCGATTCAACAAATTTCTCCCTGAGGAGGAGGATAAGTATTTGGGTAAGTATGCTTAGTCGCTAAAATTATGAGCATATTCGGGCACCTCGCTTATCATAGTATGACGTTATCCGGGCACCTGGCTAAGAATATAAGTCTGGTTATACCCAAATTTTTGGTACTTTAAGAATCCAAGTAAATTGCAGCCCCTCCCCTATCCCGTCCCGTCCCCCCCCCCCCCCCCCCCCCCGCTCCATAGGCCTACAGGAGGTATAATGATTGTCACACAAGAATGCTTGAAGCAAGAAGATATGATAAAACAATAAAAATTGTGTACCTTTAGATACGTATCCACCCCAGCCTCCTTCAGCTGCCTGACTTCGGCTAAGTACATGTCTATGATGTCCCGCATGTTATCGGGGTCGAAGGTCTCCTGATGACGACGGACAATACCGCGGATGAAATCCTGGAGAACGGCTAGGTTGTGACGGACTTCGCGGTAGAGAGGGGTGTAGTAGAAGTACCGGCAGACCAGGAGCAGACCAGACGGTGACAAACTCCGGAAAGAATTGCCTGATGTGAAAGGGTAAAGGTTGTATTGAAGATGAATAATCCGATCAAGACGATTTGCTATTGACTACAATTTGTGGAGTATCTGACCGACGGTACCCCGGTCCTCTTTATAACTGTTATAAGAAAGTACTTTAACAAAACATAACTTTCTTTCGATACATTGTAGATAAGCAATGAGCTAGGATCGAATGCCATCCATATATAGACTGGAAGCAAAATTTGTCAGCAAATCTGTAATACGACAAAATATATTGGGACAACGACACTGCTTATGCGGAAAAAACTTGATATTGCGAGGAAGAAGCAAGTACAAACCTACTACGGTAAGGATATGATGAAACTCTGGATCAGAATACTCGTAGGATTGACCAAAAGAGATGCTACAGATGATGTTAGACACAGCGTTGTTGATGATGTGATGAGGGTCGAAACTTTGACTACCTGAAGAGCTGTGGAGACAATTATAGAGGGATAACGTTGGTTAGAGAGAAATGAGAGATGCAGTGGTTAGAGGCGTTGAAAAGAGAAAAATTAATGATGCTTGAGAGAAAGAAATAGAGAATTAGAGAGAGAGAGACAGACAGAGAGACAGACAGACAGACAGACAGAGACAGAGGGTAAAGAGGAGGGAGTCTTAAAAAATTGTACAATTGTCATTACCGCGCTTGGCTTATTTGTCTTTCTTAATTTTTTTTTTACTATTTCAGCAGTTTCATAACATTAAGCTTCAATGTTTAAAAAAAAACATCTTCTCCGGCAAAGCCTAGAAACTGCCCAGGGTGTGTTTCATAAAGCTGTTCGTAAGTTACGAACAACTTTACGAACGACTGGTGATACCTTCTTGGGTGCTAATCAGTTTCTCATTCATTTACATGTAGCACAAGAAGGTAACACCAGTCGTGCGTAAAGTCGTTCGTAACTTACGAACAGCTTTATGAAACACCCCCTGGCTTCTTTTCTTGTCTTGATTATTTTTCTGCTCCTTTTTTCTTATCGACTTCCTTCGGACTTTATTCATTTATCTTAAATATATCTCATTATCTTCACTGGTGCCTTTTAAAATTTTCTTCACTGATATTTCTATACTGAGACAATTATCGACTTAAATATCGATAATTCTATACATTCTAGCTATTTCGTTTCCATTGGTAACCATGGTAACCTCTTATTGGCTTCATCCTGGAAAGCTTTACAGAGTCGTTCTGATTCTCTGACGATCACCGACTCCAGCTTCTCTTTTTCAACTTCGAATTGTCGGAAAGCCTTGGCGACAAAAGTCCGTAGTTCTCTCCATTTGTCACCGCTGGCAAAAGCTAGGCTACCTGAAAAATAATGGCATAGTGAATGGAGTAATCAAGGGGGGGGGGGGCACATCACTGTAAAAACGCTGTTTAAAATTGTGTTGTTTAAATTTTGAGCAATATTGTTTAAAAGACATAACCTGTGCTGTAGAAATACGTTGTTAAATGCATCGATGGAATTTCCAATGATATTGTTTAACAGTTTTAAACAATATCGTTGGAAATTCGCTAAAAAATATTAAACAACAAACTATTTAACGTTTAAACAACATTAGTTGTTTAATATATTTTAAACAATAGTTGTTAGAGTGACTGGCTTAAACAGTTGCTTAAGAGTTTTAAACAGTTGTTTAAAATATTTTTTACTGTGTTCCGCCCGTATCTATCATTTTGAAGCAAAAACGTAGACTTTTATCACCTTTTAAATATAATGACCACTTTTCTTTCTTTCTTTCTCTGTTTGTTTGTTTTGTTTGGCAGAGGTATATCTCTCTTTTGTAACATCTTTGATTTTGTTTGTTTATTTATTTGTTTGTTTTGTTTGGCAGAGGACCTGGGTATATATCTCTCTTTTGTAACATCTTTGATTTTATTTCATCGAAATAAAGATGAATTATATATATATATTTATTTGTCAAATTTTAATTTTGCTTACTAAAATATTTATTACATTTATTTCCCCTCTGTTGCAGAATCCTGTATCCGCCCTTGGGAAGATATTTTGTCATAATATGTATTACTTTCTGGCCTGAATTTATATGGAAATCACTGTAATTCCTCTCTGAAGTAAATTTCTCCCTTTCACGTATGAACCCTTTTTCTCAATTCTTCATTGGTCCGCCTTTGGTGCGCCTTCATGTCTCTTCCTCCTTCCCCTTTGTGCCACCTCCCCTCCCCCCCCCCCCCCCCGCCCCGCCTCTCTCATTCTCTCTCTCTTTCTCTCCCTCTCTCCCTCCCTCTCCCTTCCTCTCTCTCTCTCTCTCTCTCTCTCTCTCTCTCTCTCTCTCTCTCTCTCTCACTCTCTCTATCTTGCATTCTTACCTTCCAGTGGCAGTGCCAGAGAGTACTCAATGGGAACGTTCCTGTCAGTGAACACGTCGGCTTCTTTGACCAGAGATTGCTTTCTCCCTTTCACGTATGAACCCTTTTTCTCAATTCTTCATTGGTCCGCCTTTGGTGCGCCTTCATGTCTCTTCCTCCTTCCCCTTTGTGCCACCTTCCCTCCCTCTCACTCTCTCTATCTTGCATTCTTACCTTCCAGTGGCAGTGCCAGAGAGTACTCAATGGGAACGTTCCTGTCAGTGAACACGTCGGCTTCTTTGACCAGAGATTGCTTGACGGCATCGACATCGTTCAGGACCACGGTGAGTTTGGTGCCAAGTCGAAGACTAATTAAACCTCCATATCGAGTTGCCAAGTGAGCAAAACCTTACGATGTAAAAAAAAAAGATCCATCAGTTCTGCTTTCTAGCTGTAATACTCCCAAATTTATTTATCTTTTCCTTTAACCACATTTTATGAATTTTCTGTGCCCCTTTGGCCAGAGATTGCATGCCGGCATTGGCATCAATTTGGCGCCCAGTCGGAGGCTGATGTGATCGATTTTCCTCTTGTTCATAATTACACTTCAGTCCTAATTTATTTGTTTTGTTTTGTCTGTTAAGTTTCTTAGGTTGTGCACTTTTGTTTTTACTTCTTTTAATTGGTTTCATTTTGGTTTTGGTTTACGTTCCTAAGTTTGACTGCATGTGTGTATTATGTTGCTTTACGAAAACGGAAATAAAAAACAAGTGATCAGACTATATACCAATTTGACTTGAATGACAATATATAATATAACATCTTGCAATATTAACCCGTCAAAATGGAATTGTGCATAGTTGTTGAGAGATAGAGAGAGGGAGAGAGAGAGAGAGAGAGGTGGGTACAGATGGGTAGAAAAAAGAGAGATAGTGCAGAGAGGGTACAGAGAAGAGAGAGTGAGAGAGAGAGAGAGAGAGGGGGAGAGAGAATAGAGAGAACCGAAGTGAGACAGGAACACTCTTCATCATTGAATATATTTTCATGGGAAAGATAAGTGATAATAATGATGATGATGATGATGATGATGATAATGATGAACAAGAAGAAGATGATGATGATGATAAGAATAGTAATAACAATAATGATAATAATAGGCATATAGAGACTCATATATCAAGGTATCATGTAGCCCCCATCTCCCCGGCTGCTATCTATTCAAGCTTTTTTGCTTATGATAGCTGGCCCATGCATTTATATTGATTTCTTGACACAACTCCATTATTTTATCTAACTTAGTATATATATTCTTTCTTCGCATATTTGTCACACTTTATTTGTATCAAGTTTGATTTGTATTATTATTGTATCCAATGTTTGTATTTGGTTCCTTAATAAATGCTGAAACTATTGAAAAAATAAAAAATAAAAAACTGTATGGCGCCGTCCGGGGCGCCGTCTATCTAGTCTATTCCGAGGCGCACACGAAAATATAGAAGAGATAAGCATGATAAGACTGAGAGTCAGGATGGGTGTTCTTGTGTCAGTCATTATCTGTCTATATTAACAATGACTTGTCTCGCAAAGCAAACATACAATGCTATTAATATCAAATCATATAACCATACCTTTGAACGGCGGTAGCTTTAGAAAAGGCAGATACCCTATTAGAGGTAGACCGACGGGCCCGGGTGGAAGGTTTGATGTCGTCTGCTGTCTTCTGGATCCGATCAACCAGATAGCTAAAAGGGCGCCAAACAACCCTACCAATATCGTCTGCAGTCCGAGACTGGAGAGAGAACCTATGATGTAATCCACCGATGACATAATGATGTTCACGTAATGGTGTTATGTAATGCAGATAAAGCTTTCACTTCTTCTTTTCATACAATATGCTCTAATCGAATCCTTGTCAAATAATAACACAACTCACATGAAAGAAAAGGATTATTTTGTAAGAAAATTACAGATGAGTGAGACAGCAATTCGTCTTTTGATGTATTTTAGCAGGATTCTTGTTATTCATTTTGTTGCAACCGCCGCTTGTCGGAACTTCTGAGTACACTTTTGGTCATCATTTGGCGGATCATCATATCGACGCAGGCAACGAATATATAACAACGAAAACTTCAAGCAGAAGATATGCCACAATATAAAAATGTGACTCCGCGGTAATAAACATGCAGTTGATAGAGCTGTAGACTGAGCACTGTCTTGTGGACTTTGCTGTATACCCAACGTAAGATCAGTATTGTCAAGTCGCTGAAAGAAATATGACGTTCTTACGTGCATATTCCGTTCAAACGCGTTTGGGAATCTATTCCGATTGCACGCTTGGTAAAATATTGTCAATGGTAAAAGGATCTAGAAAGCGCCAGACAGATTCAGAATAATGCTCCTTTCCAAAAGCGATTATGAATTTTTGTTCCTTTCTGTAGTGAGGGATTTGCACTGTCACGCGTGACTTACCTTCAAATATTCAAACGCAGATAAATACCCTATTCTTCTTCAGAAATTAGCATAACCTGCATTGGTCTGTGTACATTATATTTTACCTGTGATGTATGTTGTTTTTTTTTTGTGTGAATGTTTTACATTATGTTACATGAATAGGCAGGAAGAAGCCTATCTGAAAAAAAAAAACCCAAACCCTTCAATGTAAAGTGAGACTCCTGATCAATTTTTGTTACTTTTTGACCGTATGCATCTTGGTATCGTGATCTTCTAATCTCCATCTATTATTTTACCCCCAAACACACCTTCTTTTTGAACAGGTTTCATAATATTTCTCTCTCTCTCTCTCTCTCTCTCTCTCTCTCTCTCTCTCTCTCTCTCTCTCTCTCTCTCTCTCTCTCTCTCTCTCTGCAAGTGTAATTTTGTTCACTTCCTTTGGAAAGAACAAATACATTTTAATAATGCAGATTTTTCTTATAGACTGATTTACACGAATTTTGTTTATATTCATGTTTGCTTTATAAGTTTATATCCTATGTCTTTTTAAAAAGAAAAATTAAACCAAACCAATTATGGCCATTTTCTGTCCCTCAGTATGACATTTTTTTTCTTTTTACGTTTTACAATTTTTTTTCTTTTTACAAATTCTTTTCCTTCTCTGTGTATCTGCATATATATCCAAATGGCTCTTTCTACATCTTTCTCTCTTCCTCTCTTTTCCTCTCAATTCTCCATCCACTGTCTCTTGAACTCTCTTCTGTTTTCTTTCAGAATATATCCTCTTTCTTTCTTTCTACCAGTTTCCCTCTACATATCCTTCTCCCTCCCACTGGCTCCCTCCTCTCTCTCACACTCTCTTTTTCCCTTCCGCTATCTTTTTAGCTCCCTCCCTCTCCATAGATCTCCTCTCTCCCACTCCCCTCTCTCCCTCTCTCCTCTAGATCTCCCCTCTCTCTCCCTCTCTCTTCTAGATCTCCCCTCTCCTCTAGATCTCCCCTCTCCCACTCCCCTCTCTCCTCTAAATCTCCCTCTCTCCTCTAGATCTCCCCCCTCTCTCCCTCTCTCCTCTAGATCTCCCCTCTCCCACTCCCCTTTCTCCTCTAGATCTCCCCTCTCTCTCCCTCTCTCCTCTAGATCTCCCCTCTCTCCTCTAGATCTCCCCCCTCTCTCCCTCTCTCCTCTAGATCTCCCCTCTCCCACTCCCCTTTCTCCTCTAGATCTCCCCTCTCCCACTCCCCTCTCTCCTCTAAATCTCCCCTCTCTCCTCTAGATCTCCCCCTCTCTCCCTCTCTCCTTTAGATCTCCCCTCTCCCACTCCCCTTTCTCCTCTAGATCTCCCCTCTCTCTCCCTCTCTCCTCTAGATCTCCCCCCTCTCTCCCTCTCTCTTCTAGATCTCCCCTCTCTCCTCTAGATCTCCCCCTCTCTCCCTCTCTCCTCTAGATCTCCCCTCTCCCACTCTTTTTCTAGATCTCTCTCTCTCTTTCTCTTTCCTCAGTCTATATCTCCTTCTCTTTCTCCTTTTCTGTATAAATAAAACCAAATCATATTTTCCAGATGAGACATTACGATTTGCAATACATCATGAATTACATACTTGTATATATATATTTTTATTATATTCATGATCCATTCATGAACCAAGACTAACATCTTGCACTTTGTACATGAAATCATATATTCATCATCATCATAAATGTATTAATAATACACTGTTATACAAACAAAATATTCAATTACCAATGCAGGGATATCCTTGTTGCCAACACATTCCAAAGAAGAACAACTGCTTCCCAAAGACAGAATGAAATGGTGAAAGAAAATAGATTGAACATATCAATCCCATAAAGGATTTTTTGCTAGTAAGCCGTCAGCTAAACGAATGAACCAACAACAAATTCTATACTCATTTCTTCTTCTTTTTTAAATCAATGATTAAGGCAAGATACAGTACAACAGTTTTAAACTTGAACAGTAAATCTTTTATACTCTGTGCAAACATATCATATTTGATCATTAATTTCAAACAACAAAATGGATAGATACAGGATATACAAAAGTCTTCAAAATGAGTGTCTTGATAGATTTGTAGGTAAATTACCTGTATTCAAGTGAGTGAAAAAAGGGGATTGGTGGAAAAATGCAAACAGTTCATTATACATATGTACCGAGAAAACATCATCACACAATTTGTGCGAAGAGACTACAGCTTACACACGATTAACCCATTAACTCTTTATTGGTTATGGGTCAAAACCCAGGAGTGCCACATTCTTTGTCTTTTATGGTACGCTATACACTACACATGGGTGAAATGCCACTTGGTCTAATTCCATTTTGTCCATGCCCATTTGGTCTCATCTTATATGGTCTAATTCCATTTCATCTACAACCAGTTTGTATAATAACCATTTGGTCTAATTACCACTTAGCCCATTTACCATTTCGTCTAATTTCCAATTAGGCTATGCTCATTTCGTATAGTCCCCACTTAGTCTAACACCGCTTAGTCTATCTGATTAGACGAACTGGTAATAGACAAAATGGTCATTAGACGAAATGAGGAAAACTAAGCAGACGAAGTAGCAGTTAGACCATTTGATTAATAGACAAAATGACTATTAGCCCAAGTGGGTGTTAGACCAAGTGATGATTTGACCAAACTGCAATTAGACCAAATTGATAGTAGACCAAATGGGTTTAGCCATAGTGGTGTTAGATGATCTGGGAGTTAGACCAACTGGTATCAGACCAAGTGGATGTGTGCCAAGGATTGACAATGGCAGACCAGTGCATGTGCCATTAGACGACCAAAGCTGCTAATAGGTTAACCCCTAGGCCATTGGAACCGGGTGACCTCTGTATAAAGTCTATGATAATATAAAGAATTCATTAGTCAACAGGGCAAGTATGGTTTGATTTCAGTATAACACACTTTTTCCACAGACTCTAGCCTGAGTCATCTTGGGCCTGGTGTTCAACAGGTTAAAGCACATTTTCGCCATTTTGTCCAGATCCATTAGAAGGCCGACCTAAGCACCCATCAATATTCATGATCAAAGATGAATAATTCATTTTGTAAGATGAGTCCAAGGAGTAGCGTGCATTTATGCCTGTTTTAAAACATCACACCCA
>CM057153.1:24577839-24621057 GCA_029962745.1 Echinometra lucunter | reverse complement strand
GGCCATTTGGAGATACATGCAGATACACAGAGAAGGAAAAGAATTTGTAAAAAATAAAAAAATTGTAAAAAGTAAAAAGAAAAAGATGTCATACTGAGGGACAGAAAATGGCCATAATTGGTTCGGTTTAAATTTTTCTTTTTAAAAAGACATAGGATATAAACTTATAAAGCAAACATGAATATAGACAAAATTCGTGTAAATCAGTCTATAAGAAAAATCTGCATTATTAAAATGTATTTGTTCTTCCCAATGGAAGTGAACAAAATTACACATGCAGAGAGAGAGAGAGGAGAGAGAGAGAGAGAGAGAGAGAGAGAGAGAGAGAGATTATGAAACCTGTTCAAAAAGAAGGTGTGTTTGGGGGTAAAATAATAGACGGAGATTAGAAGATCACGATACCAAGATGCATACGGTCAAAAAGTAACAAAAATTGATCAGGAGTCTCACATTGAAGGGTTTGTGTGTTTCTTTCAGATAGGCTTCTTCCCGCATATTCGTGTAACCTGATGTAAAACATTAACAAAACAAAAATATACGTCACAGGTAAAATATAATGTACACAGACCAATGCAGGTTATGCTAATTTCTGAAGAAGAATAGGGTATTTATCTGTGTTTGAATATTTGAAAGTAAGTCACGCGTGACAGTGCAAATCCCTCACTGCGGAAAGGAACAAAAATTCATAATCGCTTTCGGAAAGGAGCATTGTTCTGAATCTGTCTGGCGCTTTCTAGATCCTTTTACCATTGACAATATTTTACCAAGCGTGCAATCGGAATAGATTCCTAAACGCGTTTGAACGGAATATGCACGTAAGAATGTCATATTTCTTTCAACGACTGGACAATACTGATACGTTGGGTATACAGCAAAGTCCACCAGACAGTGCTCAGTCTACAGCTCTATCAACTGCTTGTTTATTACCACTGAGTCATATTTTTATATTGTGGCATATCTTCTGCTTGAAGTTTTCGTTGATATATATTCATTGCCTGCGTCGATATGATGATCCGCCAAATGATGACCAAAAGTGTACTCAGAAGTTCCGACAAGCGGCGGTTGCAACAAAATGAATTACACGAATCCTGCTGAAATACATCAAAAGACGAATTGCTGTCTCACTCATTTGTAATTGTCTTACAAAATAATCTTTTTTTTTTCTTCATGTGAGTTGTGTTATTATTTGACAAGGATTCGATTAGAGCATATTGTATGAAAAGAAGAAGTGAAAGCTTTATCTGCATTATATAACATCATTACGTGAACATCATTATGTCATCGGTGGATTACGTCATAGGTTCTCTCTCCAGTCTCGGACTGCAGACGATATTGGTAGGGTTGTTTGGCACCCTTTTAGCGATCTGGTTGATCGGATCCAGAAGACAGCAGACGATACCATACCTTCCACCCGGGCCCGTCGGCCTACCTCTAATAGGGTATCTGCCTTTTCTAAAGCTACCACCGTTCAAAGGTATGGTTATATGATTTGATATCAATAGCATTATATGTTTGCTTTGCGAGACAATGTCATTGTTAATATAGACAGATAATGACTGACACAAGAACACCCGTCCTGACTCTCAGTCTTATCATGTTTATCTCTTCTACATTTTCGTGTGCGCCTCGGAATAGACTAGATAGACGGCGCCCCGGACGGCGCCATACAGTTTTTTATTTTTCGTTTTTTCAGAAGTTTCTACATTTATTAAGGAAACAAATACAAACATTGGATACAATAATAATACCAATCAAACTTGATACAAATAAAGCGTACGTGACAAATATACAAAGAAAGAATATATATACTAAGTTAGATAAAATAATGGAGTTGTGTCAAGAAATCAATATAAATGCATGGGCCAGCTATCATAAGCAAAAAAATCTTGAATAGATAGCAGCCGGGGAGATGGGGGCTACATGATACCTTGACATATGAGTCTCTATATGCCTATTATTATCATTATTGTTATTACTATTCTTATCATCATCATCTTCTTCTTCATCATCATTATCATCATCATCATCATCATCTTCATCATCATTATCACTTATCTTTCCCATGAAAATATATTCAGTGGTGAAGAGTGTTCCTGTCTCACTTCCGTTCTCTCTATTCTCTCTCTCTCTCTCTCTCTCTCTCTCTCTCTCGCTCTTCTCTATACCCTCTCTGCACTATCTCTCTTTTTTCTATCCATCTCTACCCACCCCCCCCCCCTCTCTCTCTCTCTCTCAACAACTATGCACAATTCCCTTTTGACGGGTTAATATTGCAAGATGTTATATTATATATTGTCATTCAAGTCAAATTGGTATATAGTCTGATCACTTGTTTTTTATTTCCGTTTTTGTAAAGCAACATAAAACACACATGCAGTCAAACATAGGAACGTAAACCAAAACCAAAATGAAGCCAACAAAAAGAAGTAAAAACAAAAGTGCACAACCTAAGAAACTTAACAGGCAAAACAAAACAAGTAAATTAGAACTGAAGTATAATTATGAACAAGTGGAAAATCGATCACATCAGCCTCCGACTGGGCACCAAATTGATGCCAATGCCGGCATGCAATCCCTGGCCAAAGGGGCACAGAAAATTCATCAAGTGTGGTTAAAGGAAAAATAAATTGGGAGTATAACAGCTAGAAAGTAGAACTGACGGATCCCCCCCTTTTTTTTTTGTACATCGTTAGGTTTTGCTCACTTAGCAACTCGATACGGTGGTTTAATCAGTCTTCGACTGGGCACTAAACTCACCGTGGTCCTGAACGATGTCGATGCCGTCAAGCAATCTCTGGTCAAAGAAGCCGACGTGTTCACTGACAGGAACGTTCCCATTGAGTACTCTCTGGCACTGCCACTGGAAGGTAAGAATGTAAGATAGAGAGAGTGAGAGAGAGAGAGAGGGAGGGAGGAAGGGAGAGGGAGAGAGAGAGAGAGGGAGAGAAAGAGAGAGAGAGAGAATGAGAGGGGGCGGGTCGGGGGGGGGGGGGGGGGGAGTGGCACAAAGGGCAGGGAGGAAGAGATACAATGAAGGCGGACCAAAGGCGGACCAATGAAGAATTGAGAAAAGGGTTCATATATACGTGAAAGGGAGAAATGTACTACAGGGACGAATTATAGTGATTTCCATTTTGCTACTTAAATCAAGAATACAAATTCACGCCAGAAAGTCATGCATAATCATTATGACAAAATATCTCCCCAAGGGCGGAGACAGGATTCTGTAACAGAGGGGAAATAAATGTAATAAATATTTTAGTAAGCAAAATTAAAATTTGACAAATAAATATATATATATATATATATAATTCATCTTTATTTCGATGAAACAAAATCAAAGATGTTACAAAAGAGAGATATACCTCTGCCAAACAAAACAAACAAATAGAGAAAGAAAGAAAGAAGTGGTCATTATGTTTAAAAGTTGATAAAAGTCTACGTTTTGCTTCAAAATGATAGATACGGGCGGAACACAGTAAAAAAATATTTTAAACAATTGTTTAAAACTCTTAAGCAACTGTTTAAGCCCGTCACTCTAACAACTATTGTTTAAAATATATTAAACAACTAATGCTGTTTAAACTTTAAACAGTTTGTTGTTTAATATTTTTTTCGCGAATTTCCAACGATATTGTTTAAAACTGTTAAACAACAATATCATTGGAAATTCCATTGATGCATTTAACAACGTATTTTTACAGTACAAGGCTAAGTCTTTTAAGCAATATTGCTAAAAATTTAAACAACACAATTTTAAACATCGCCAATTTAAACAGCGTTTTTACAGTGATGTGCCCCCCTTGATTACTCCATTCACTATGCCATTATTTTTCAGGTAGCCTAGCTTTTGCCAGCGGCGACAAATGGAGAGAACTACGGACTTTTGTCGCCAAGGCTTTCCGACAATTCGAAGTTGAAAAAGAGAAGCTGGAGTCGGTGATCGTCAGAGAATCAGAACGACTCTGTAAAGCTTTCCAGGATGAAGCCAATAAGAGGTTACCATGGTTACCAATGGAAAAGAAATAGCTAGAATATATAGAATTATAGTCGATAAATTGTCTCAGTATAGTAATATCAGTGAAGAACTTTTAAAAGGCACCGGTGAAGATAATGAGATATATTTAAGATAAATGAATAAAGTCCGAAGGAAGTCGATAAGAAAAAAGGAGCAGAAAAATAATCAAGACAAGAAAAGAAGCCAGGGGGTGTTTCATAAAGCTGTTCGTAAGTTACGAACGACTTTACGCACGACTGGTGATACCTTCTTGTGCTACTTGTAAATGAATGAGAAACTGATTAGCACCAAAGAAGGTATCACCAGTCGTTCGTAAAGTTGTTCGTAACTTACGAACAGCTTTATGAAACACCCCCTGGGCAGTTTCTAGGCTTTGCCGGAGATGTTTTTTTTAAACATTGAAGCTTAATGTTATGAAATTGCTGAAATAGTAAAAAAAAAAAAATTAAGAAAGACAAATAAGCCAAGCGCGGTAATGACAATTGTACAATTTTTTAAGACTCCCTCCTCTTTACCCTCTGTCTCTGTCTGTCTGTCTGTCTGTCTCTCTCTCTAATTCTCTCTTTCTTTCTCTCAAGCATCATTAATTTTTCTCTTTTCAACGCCTCTAACCACTGCATCTCTCATTTCTCTCTAACCAAAGTTATCCCTCTATAATTGTCTCCACAGCTCTTCAGGTAGTCAAAGTTTCGACCCTCATCACATCATCAACAACGCTGTGTCTAACATCATCTGTAGCATCTCTTTTGGTCAATCCTACGAGTATTCTGATCCAGAGTTTCATCATATCCTTACCGTAGTAGGTTCGTACTTGCTTCTTCCTCGCAATATCAAGTTTTTTCCGCATAAGCAGTGTCGTTGTCCCAATATATTTGTCGTATTACAGATTTGCTGACAAATTTTGCTTCCAGTCTATGGATGGCATTCGATCCTAGCTCAGTGCTTATCTACAATGTATCGAAAGAAAGTTATGTTTTATTAAAGTACTTTCTTATAACAGTTATAAAGAGGACCGGGGCTTATTGATTTTTTTTTAAATTCTGACAAACTCATGGGCACCGTCGGTCAGATACTCCACAAATTGTAGTCAGTAGCAAATCCAAATTGTAGTCAGTAGCAAATCGTCTTGATCGGATTATTTCATCTTCAATACAACCTTTACCCTTTCACATCAGGCAATTCTTTCCGGAGTTTGTCACCGTCTGGTCTGCTCCTGGTCTGCCGGTACTTCTACTACACCCCTCTCTACCGCGAAGTCCGTCACAACCTAGCCGTTCTCCAGGATTTCATCCGCGGTATCGTCCGTCGTCATCAGGAGACCTTCGACCCCGATAACATGCGGGACATAATAGACATGTACTTAGCCGAAGTCAGGCAGCTGAAGGAGGCTGGGGTGGATACGTATCTAAAGGTACACAATTTTATCGTTTTATCATATCTTCTTGCTTCAAGCATTCTTGTGACAATCATTATACCTCCTGTAGGCCTATGGAGCGGGGGGGGGGGGGGGGGGGAGAGGGGACGGGACGGGATAGGGGAGGGACTGCAATTTACTTGGATTCTTAAAGTACCAAAATTTGGGTATAACCAGACTTATATTCTTAGCCAGGTGCCCGGATAACGTCATACTATGATAAGCGAGTATATGCCCGAATATGCTCATAATTTTAGCGACTAAACATACTTACCCAAATACTTATCCTCCTCCTCCTCAGGGAGAAATTTGTTGAATCGGCCGCCTCTTCTAACAGCAAGGAACCTGAATGTGTATTTCTTTTGATGTCTTATCTGTAATGCTGAAATGATTTTTTTAAAACCTTGATTAAGTATCCCTTTTTGTAGCTCATCTTTTGTCCCCCTTTTATTTCATCCCTGCGATTTCTTCTAGGAGGAGAATATATGGCGAGGGGTTTTCGACATCTTTCTAGCTGCATCAGAGTCGATGACGTCAGCAATACGATGGATTGTCCTCTATCTCATTGCCAACCCTGAGCTACAGAGTAAGGTATGGAATAAGATGTAACGTAATGCCAGGCCCCTCTCACAAGTTGTTGCTTTGGACAAGTCTCGAATTAGGAAAAAAATGAAGGGGGGGGGGGGAGGACTTTGACTGCCGTCAGCCTCCATCAACGTAAGGAATGAAGCAGCCCCCAACAAAAAAGAGGCTATGCTTCATTAAGATAAGAAAAAAAAACCCACAAGAATAGTTTTCCCCCCTTTTTTTCTTTCTGACGAAGATTCGAGCTGACATCTTGCGAGTCGTCGGACCATCTCGTCACCCTACCATCAAAGACCGGGACGGGCTCCCTCTCCTCGAGGCTACGTGCATGGAAGTCCTTCGCCTTCGACCACCAGCACCAATGGGTGGTCCTCGGCAGGCCAAACGTGACGTGGAGGTCAAGGGTTATGTCATTCCCAAGGGAACACTGGTCCTGACCAACGTCTGGTACATTCATCAGAGCGCCGAGAACTGGCGGGAACCGGAGCGATTCAATCCGAGTCGGTTTTTGAGCGAGGATGGAAGGGAGGTGGTGAAGAATCCGGCGTTCCTGCCTTACGGAGCAGGTAATCTCATGACTATATTTGCACCTGCTGGTGGATTTTGGTGTCTTGAGGGGGGGGGGGGGGGGTTCAAACGACCTGTTCCCCCCTTTCAAAACCCATCAATGCAGTATATTTTACTGCAGTACAAGAAATAAATGAGCCTTACTAATTTTCAACCTTAAAGGCATCGGCGAAAATCTGAGGAGACTGTCTTGCTTTTGCTCGCTAGGAAATTGTGTCCTCCTTAATTTTTTATTTAAACTTTAACCAAGCCTCTTATAGCATCCGTCCCTTCAACCTTGCATCGGCACCTATGCTAATAATGTCATTAATAGGCTACTATCCTTAACAATATCATTACAAGTTTCCTTAGGACCGTTAATTGGCTGGCAGACTGATTTAATTAAACTAATAATGGATTAAAATTAATGTATATTAGTCTTACCTCTTAAGGATATTCTTATCTTTGAAATAATCAGCAGAAGTACCATCTTTAAGACAAAAACTGATGGTAATACACACCACTTCAAATGACTTTGCTGTAAGTGATACAAGCTACCTAACTGAATAATTTATATATTTGTTTTTAAAGAAAGCATAGTTGAGTGTTTCCGAAATTGCTTATTCATACTACTAGCGTATTCTTCTCTTTTTTCTCTCTCTCTCTTTCTCTAGAGCGCTCTTTGTAAAGCCATTTGAATGTTGTTTCACTGCATTTCTCCTTACTCATATTTTTTTTTTTTACATGGGCAGGTCGACGCTTATGTGTAGGAGACCGGATCGCTCGAATGCAGATGTTTTTGTTTCTGACTGCAATAATCCGGAAGTTTGAATTCTCGTTGCCGGATGGCGTCGTTCCGGATTTCAACGTGGACGGCGGTAACTTCACCCTATCCGCGGTTCCATTTGACATTGTCGTCACAGAAGCGCGGCAGACTCTGTTACAGACACAAGAAGATGATTAATCATAAATCATACTCATAAGAAGCAATAGGGGCCTAATATTATATTGTTAAATCACGATGTAAAATGCTTATATAGTAAAATATGCACGTTTTCCTGCACAAGAATGGTTCTCTAAGTTCTGTGAAACCTCTTTATCACTATTATCATAGTTGTCAAGATGATGGTGATGATGATGTTATATTAATGATAACAATGACGATAATAATACCAATAGCCATCACCGCCGTCATCGTCATCATAAATCATCTTTAATATTACTATTATTAGTATAATTAATGTTATGACTATTTTCATAATCATGATTGTTGTCATCTTTTTTTTTTGTCATTATTATTGTAGTTGTCGACGTTGTTGTTGTTATTTTGTATGATGTCTGCTATAAGAAATCAAAGTAAGCCTATCATTGTCACTGGAAAGATTATATTTTGCATTCAAGTGATGAAATACTTTTCATGATGTAAAATAAAACATAGCATATTAAATTAATTGGTATATTTCATTCATAAACAAAAGGCATTGATAATGAAGTACCGTAGAGATAAGGAGAGATAGTTCATTCCAAATCATGTGGGTTTGAGTGAAATTTTGTAGAAGCGGATGAGCAGATAAAACCAGGACAAGAAATAGTAAATATGAAAATAATAACCGGCCTTCTCAAGCGAAATTACTAATTTTTCCAGGAGAGAGAGAGAGAGAGAGAGAGAGAGAGAGAGAGAGAGAGAGAGAGAGAGAGAGAGACAGAGACAGAGACAGAGCATTAGAGAGAGAGAGAGAGCATTAGAGAGAAAGAGAAAGGGGATATAGATTATAGAGGGAGCTATTTAGGAGGCTAATTAAAAATCAAGTTACTTAGAAGCGGCATGAGAAAAATAATGTCGACGGTAAGCAGCCTATACCCCAAATAATAATAATGAAAAAAAAATCCAAAAGAAAACAGAGATGCCCCTCCCTATCATTGCTCTTCTAGTCAGCAAGGGAGCGCATGTTTGTTATCTAGAAAATTTGCAGCAAAAGGATTTCCATTCAATTCACTTCAGTTAGGTTTATTTGACATTATATCCCAGTAAAAGTCCGAAGGCTCAAAATCTGAGTTTACATGAATCATCAACATTTAAAAACAACAATATTCAAATACGTATACACTAGAAACATATGAAACGGGGATAAATAACTGCATATCAGCTTATTGAAATCAAGTTCTTTAAATTTAAAAGAATCAAAATTGGCAACTGAAATTAAGCAATAAAAAATCAGGCATATTCATGA
The DNA here is from genome assembly GCA_029962745.1 of Echinometra lucunter. Lineage (NCBI taxonomy): Eukaryota > Metazoa > Echinodermata > Echinoidea > Camarodonta > Echinometridae > Echinometra > Echinometra lucunter. The sequence continues at coordinate 24,612,263 of CM057153.1, read as the reverse complement.
ATATAAAAAAGAGGGGAAAAGGAGAAAAGTGGAAAGAGGGAGAGCTCAGAGAAGGAGAAGGGGAAGTGAGTGGAAGAATTGAAGGGAAAGTCCACCCTAGAAATTTCACTATTTCAATAAAAGGAGATAAATTTGAAGAGCATTTAAAAAAAGAAATGAGCAAAATCGGTCAAAGAATAAGAAAATTTCACTCATTGACATTCTCTAGTAAATTACTCTCGGCTCTGCAAATTGGCAACACTGAAGACATCATATGCAAGCAGGTCTCTATTCACTTTGTACATGAAATTTCACATTTTCTCAGTTTTCTTGGAAGTTGCACATTTTCTTACCCCATAGTCAAAGTATGTTATGTAAAAAGCAATTCTTCTGAACATACATTGGCTATGGGGGTTAGAAAATGTGCAACTTCCAAATTTGTGCGGTTAATGAATCTATCCTTCACTTTTGAACCTCCACACCCTCGGTCGCTTTGCTCCGCGGCCGAGGATATTCGGCATCAGTCATCCCCCCAACCGCTCACAATCGACACCCATGCTGGTGGGGCTTGAAGACAAAGCATTTCCTCCTGCATCTCTGCTTTATCTTGGGGGGGGGGGGGTGTCGAATTGTTGCCCTTTTCAGCCTTCCCCTTATCCTACCACCTTGCATTTTCGGGGGAAACTGAATTTGGAGCCACAACTAGCAGAAATTGGAAAGGTGCTTTCTCCCCCGGGGGGGTCACTCTCCAAATGGCCTGCTACGCACCCGCGTCCAGAAAAAGCGTCGAAAAGGGTCCCGTTTCAGGCACTCAGGCGTCGTCGACGTCTTTGGCAAAAAGGGTTGCTTTTCAACACCATTCGCTGGTAAATCGCCTCTTAGGGTAGCCTTTTCTCACTCTTCACGCCATTTAGGGTTGCTAATTTGGTTATGCAGATTACGCCATTTAGAGGTGCAAATTTAAATAGATTCCTACGCCATTTAGGGTTGCAAATTTGGGCAAATTTGAGCAGACCTACACCATTAACAGGTTCCAGCATTTATAGAGAGTTACAAAGTTATGAATTACAGAGCGCACCAATTCATACCTGTTTTATTTAACATCAATTTAACATCAGTCATCAATAATTAATCGATTTCAATGTTTACGCCATTTAGGGTATCAAATTAGGGGGATTTCCCTGTTCACGCCACTTAGGGTGGCTTTTCTCATGGGTTACGCCATTTAGGGTTGCAAATTTGGTTAATGTAGTTACGCCATTTAGGGTGCATTTCTGAGGTTGTCGGACAAGGGTGGGTAGCAGGTCATGTGGAGAGTGACCCCCCCGGGCTTTCTCCGTGGAGGTCAAAAATACACCGATTGAGAAGGGATGGTCGGAGAAAACCACGTACGTTGTTCATGAATATTCGTAACAATCCGTAACTATCCCTAACTATCCGTAAATATCCGCGACTCTCCGCAAGTGTTCAGAAGTATCCGGAAGGTTACGCAAGTCGAAAGAGCAAATAACCTGTCAACTCGTAAGATTATCCACAAGTGCACGCAAGTATCCGCATCTGGTCGTATCTATCCGTATCGCCCGCATCTTTTCCCGTATATTTTGTAAAAAAAAATTTGGTGACGGGACGGGATCCGTGGGAGTCCGCAGAAAAAATGACTTTTTTGGACGCATGCACGCCGGACGCAGAGCATTATGTGATTGGGGCTTTAGACTTATGACGGTTTCATGAAACGCAGCCCTGGCAACTGACGGAAGTGGACTTTTTCTCTTTTTTTTCTTTTCTTTTCTTTTTTCTTTTTTTGTTTTGTGTTGGGGGCTATTACATCGCTCCCCGGCATCGCTCACGCATGCCATGCAACTTTTCTTCGAGCGAGAAGTTTGAGTTTGCGCGCGTCTCATGCATATGCATGTACCTCATCAGCGCAGCTAACGTCACGTCACGGGCGCCAAGTTCTGAAGAAAAACCCCCCGGAAAGATCATCACATGGAGTCAAAAGCCGAATTAATGCTAAAAGCAGACGACTGCGAGATATTTGGATGGATATTTGACTATGCAGCTTGGATGGCATGGGATGAGTTTCAACAAAACCATACTGTTGATTCCAGAACAGAAAGATCCTTCATGACAGGTAACGTTACTCGTTTGCATGCAGAGACCCATACAAATGACATGGACAGGGCCTAAGCTAGCTCAGTAGCTGGCAGCTGCAGCGCGGGCCTCGCGGCCGGGGCTCTTCAGGGTAGTACCGTAATGACCGTACCGTGTGGACTGATGGTGGTGTGTTCAATGTTCGCGGATTTCGCGCACAGCCACACAGTGACCTAGACCGAAGTGTTCTGGGCTGCGTTTCATGAAACCTTCATAAGTCTAAGTTCATGGACATCCCATGGAAACGCGTGTTAATTCTACAACACACGTTTCAATGGGATGTCCGAGAAGTTAGACTTATGACGGTTTCGTGAAATGCAGCCCTGTCTCTAAGTTCTAACCAATGCTAACAGTCGTCGTTAGCCTCGTATTTTGGTAGGGTCGGCTCTCCTCCTTTTTAATTTTAGAGACAGAAGCGCCCCAGTGCGTTGTGCATGCAATCTCATTGTCGTGGGCGCGACAATGAAAAACTAATAATAATAATAATAATAATGGGTATTTAGAGGCGCTAAAAACAAAAAGTACCATAGCGCGTACAAAAATAGGAAACATTTAATATTTGCAATGATTACTATACAATATTCAAGATAAAAAGGAAAAATATTAATTATTTAGGAAAAAGGTATGTCTTAAGGGATGATTTGAAGCCAAGAACACTGGAAACATGTCTTATTGAAAGAGGGATAGCATTCCAAGTCTTGGCAGCTGCTACGGCAAACCGTTTTTCGGCAGAGGAGAGTTTTGACAAGGGAATGCAAAGTCTGCATGTGTCAGTGATTGAACGAAGATTACGAGAGGGTGTGTATAATTTGATGGTATTATTAAGATATTCAGGTGCTAATTGATTTAGAGTTTTGTATACGTATAAACAGACTTTAAACTGAATGCGTTGGAATAGAGGTAACCAGTGGAGTTCCTTAAGTAGGGGTGTAGTATGAGTTCGGGATCCAAAGCCAAAAATTAAACGAGCAGCACGATTCTGTATAACTTCAAGTTTTCTTCTATCTCTAGCTGACAAAACAGTATATAAACTATTACAGTAATCTAACCGAGAAAGGATAAGTGCTCGCACAGCATGGTGACATGTCTTAAGATCAATAAATCTACGAATCCTCCACAAATTGCTGAGATGATAATTACAATTACGGACAACCTGATTTACTTGAGCAGACAGTGTGAACATGTTATCAATGCATACACCAAGAACAGTAGTTTTAGTGGAGATGGGGATGCATTGACCATTAACATTAAGCTGAATATGTGATATTGATTGCAGATGGCGGGTAGAAGAACAAAGAGCTATGAATTCAGTTTTGTTGTTATTCAGCTGGAGATAATTAGATGACATCCACCTACTAATTTCTGAAATACAAAGAGAGGTTTTCTCAAGTGTTTCATTTATATTTTCAAAAGAGCGTGGGTCAAAAGAACAATACAGTTGTATATCATCTGCATAACAAATATACTGTAGACCATGTTTATTAATAATGTCAGAGATGGGAGTGATATACAAACTAAACAGAATCGGCCCGAGAACTGACCCTTGGGGTACCCCAAACTCAGTGACCCACGAGTCAGACAACTCCCCGGCTATGCTTACCCTAGATGACCAACCAGTCAGGTAAGACTTAAACCATTTAAGAGCTAGACCAGATATGTGAAATCGAGATTTTAAGCAATTCAGTAGTATGGTATGATCCACAGTGTCAAAAGCTGCACTTAGGTCCAATGAGACTAAGAAAACACACTTATGCTGATCGAAAAATGACAGAACGTCATTCTGCAATTTCAAAAGGGCTGTCTCAGTACTGAAATAGGATCTATATGCTGACTGCATTGGATCGTATAAGCCATTATCATTTAAGTGTTCTGTCAGTTGAATTGATACTACCTTTTCTATCACCTTAGCAATATGTGAAATATTACTAACAGGCCTGTAATTACATAATGTGTCTTTATTCAGATTGTTTCTCTTGATTATTGGTGTAACTATAGCCTGATGAACACCATCTGGAAATGTACCAGATGATAATGAGCTGTTTACAATAGAAGTCAGAGTAGGTATATTGCAATTGACAAGTTTTTTCAAAAGCCAAGTAGGTTGAGAATCTGATAAAGAAGTGGCATTAGACATATTGTTCACAATGCGTTTGATATTATCCTCACTGACAACCTCAAAACAATTCAGCATAATTTCATGAAAAGAACTGACCTGATTTTCTACACTTCTAGGTTCAGATGTATTTGTGACATTGTTGCGGATATCACTTATCTTCTTGACAAAGAACAAAGAAAAACGATTTGCTAGATCAAGAGGATTATCATACTCAGGGAGAAACTTAACATTCTTGTGGAGCAGATTATTAACAACATTAAAAACTGTTTTGACATTGGCTTTACATAGTAACTCCGTATAGTATTTTTGCTTAGCCTTAACTATAAGGTCGTTAACATGCTTGTTAGCTAGCTTAAAAGATGTGTGATCAGTGTCAGAAGAACTTTTGATCCATTTCCGTTCAATCCGTCTTCTTTCTCGACGGGCAGTACGGATTTCCTCATTGAACCAAGGATTGCGAACCCTTGTGGAGCGGAGACTACCACAAAACTACCACAAATCGGCGATTTTCCCCCTTTATTCATGAATATAAAAATATCATTATACACTACAGAGTAGACCTAGATCTATACAATGTAGCTTACCGATTTTAAGGCCCCCTCACACCTGACCGAATGTAGGCGGACGAAGGGTGACGAATGGGAAAAATGCACGAAATGCACGCGAATTCAACGAATTCAAATAAAATTTCCGTCAAATCATGCGATCAGTAACTATTGTCAAATTTTATCAACGAACGGTAAGCGAAGGATAAATATGACATGCGAAGGATATCAATTTTTCGGTTCACTTCTTTGAGTAAATTGCAGCCGAAGGCGAGCGAAGGGTTGATATAACCCAATAAGACGAACGAACAGTGAGCAATGGTTTGATATGGCGTGCGATTAGAAACGAAGACGAGGGAATAGATCGGGCGTTCTTGTACGTTTGTGTGCGCTCCTCGTGGTGTAAAAAATCGACCAGGTCTGTCCGTCCGTACGGCCAGAGAAGTCATCCACGCAACATGCCTACAGTGAAAGTCACAGTCACAGTCAGTCACAGTCACAGTCACAGTGAGCAGCTCAGAACTCGCCAAATTATTCGTCTGGTCATTCGCTCGCATTCGCAATCCATAGTTTGTCTTAGTATCTCTTAGCCTTGTCTTTGTGTATGTATCGCTATTAAAATTTAGTAAAAGTTAGTATTGGTTTCCCTTCGCATAGAAGATGGCAAGCGAAAATCCGTTTGTCATAGTATCTTCGTTTCCATGCGCAACTCATATTTTGTCATCGTGTTGCTTCGTTAAGGGTTCTTTCGAGATCGGTCCACTTTGGCAAAAGCGCGATGAGGGACTATGCGCGACAATAACACACGAACGATAAACGAACGATTACCGCAGACTAAATAAGAGATGCGAATTCAAACAGATGACCAACGATTTTTCAATTCGTCTGGAAATTTTAAACATGTTCAAAATTTCCGCGCGAATTTGAATAATCGCAGCTGTTAGTTCAGAAGGTGTACGAACCCAAACACGAAGGGTAAATATGATTTACTATCAGTTACCATTGAAAACGATTTTAGAAAAATGCCTTTCGCCAGCCATCGCAAGGCATATTTCAGGCAATTCAGTTAGGTGTGAGGGGCCCTTTATGTTTGATTCCTTTTAACTCTCCATTTTCAGGTAAAGCCAGGGTCCTAACGTTAGGTCCTCTCGGTTAAAAATCTTACAGCATCTCTGTTCGCCTCCGCGCTTTTCACAGGGAGATCAGCGAATTTGCTACTCCTTGCATTTCAACCGGCCGTATTCAAACGATCGACCACGTACGTTTGGCAATATACGTACAAACAATGTTTTTGTTGTTGTTTCGTATTGGTCGCTCGTTAATACGGTTGAAATGCGAGTCGCAAATTCGCTGACCTCCCTGCGAAAAGCGCTGAGGCAAACAGAGATAGAGGTTGGCTGCTGCGAGATTTTCAACTGAGAGGACCTAACGTTAGGACCCTGGATTTACCTGAAAATGGAGAGTTAAAAGGAATCAAACATAAAATCGGTAAGCTACATTGTATACCGGTAGGTCTACTCTGTAGTGTATAATGATATTTTTATATTCATGAATAAAGGGGGAAAATTGCTGATTTGAGGTAGTTTTTCATTGTCATGCCCACGACAATGAGATTGCATGCACAACGCACTGGGGCGCTTCTGTCTCTAAAAAGGAGGAGTGCCGACCCTACCAAAATACGAGGCTAACGACGACTAAGAGACAGAACACTTCGGTCTAACAGCGACCCTGCCTGATTAAAAAAAACCCTCGAAAATATTTCGAAGATCTTATACTTATAGCACCAGTTGATATAGATCTAGACTGAAGAATTCTGTCTCTAACAGTCGCCGTTAGCCTCGTATTCTGGTAGGGTCGGCACTCCTCCTTAACCGAAGAACCGACCCTACCAGAATACGAGGCTAACGACGACTGTCATGACTGTTGAGTCTAACTGTTAGAGACAGAATTCTTTGGTCTACAGTTGATAGAGACACCCTAATATTACATTTGGAAAAGTTAATGAAAAATCAGCACATTTTGCTATCTAGACGTAGCCGTACGTAGGCCAAGCTAGTACTACTAGTAGGGTGTCTGAAGTCACACTGAAAAGAGTCAGCTTGAAAGTGCGTGATTCAGCATGATCAGGGAGGAAAATGGCACAATTTTAGGGTTCATTGTGCGATTAAAATGTGATCTGAATTAATTTTCATCTCATATTTGGAATGTATGAAAAGGGAAAATTCTGGTCATCCTTTTGACGCTAAGGACAAGTTTTTAGGCTCACTAGAAATAAAAATAACAAGATAAATTGCAAATCCTTATAAACTGTGTGTATTGAGATTGCCATTTCCCCATGCGTTTCCTATGGGAAACAGAAGTTTTCTGTTTTACACAATTTTTGCCACTTTTTCTAAATTTTGCACTGTGATCTGATATTCAAACCTAGGCTAGATCCATACAAAATTCATACCATTAGAATTTCAGAAAGATTGTAAAATTTCCTATCTGGTCATTAATAAAAGGACAAGTTTTTGACATTAAGTATAAACCTATTTTTTTTACTCACTAAGCCTATGAAAAGTATGAGGGCAGAATCACATGATATGTTATGAAAACAAAAGTAGATCTGGGTTAAAGCTTAGCAATTGATCGTACGATTGATCTTTGCCATTGATTGCATTGACCACTATGTGCAATCAATCGCAAAAATTTATTGTACGGTCAATCGCTAAGCTTTGTGTTACGGGGCCCAGGACAGTTAAGTCGATGTGAGGATTATGTTATGTTAATCACATTTTCACGTTCAGCCTAGAAAATCCCTTTTCATCGAATTCAAACAAAGAAAAATTGTCTCCTAAATGGGAGACAGTCTCCCAATTAGGCTGTCAAAAATACTGACGGAAGGCTCTGAAAAAAGAGACAGTCTCCCAAATAGCCTGAATAAGATAGAAGTTAGACCGATGTATTGAAAATGCTTTAAAAAATGTGAATGTAAACAAGTCCCAAATGGGATTCATCCTAAGGTATTCAAAGAGGTAGCAGAACTAATGATGAAAAGTCATCTATTTGGAAGAAGGTAAATTCCCATCTAATTGAAAGCATTGCTTGGACTGAAAGGTAGTGCCTCTTAATACACACACACACACACACACACACACACACACACACACACACGCACACACGAAACAAAAACAAAAACAAAAAACAGGAAACTGAGGTTGCCAACAGATAACCGAGCATAGCCATAGTGAGTAGCCAGCAGTATTGCTAGTCTCTATAACAAGACCAAGTAAAGTTGATTACTTTTCTCTGGTGTTTGGGCTTTTTAAAAAGAAAAATGAGGAGGGACTCCTTTGTGTTTGATATTGTGATAGGTTGATAGTATTTTAGGGTGTTTATAATTGCATTTCTTTGCAAGCTAGCTTTGTGTAATATTCTAGTCCATCCACTAGCCTGTCCCTGACTACTGAACCTTAAAATTAGAATTTGCTCTAGATTTTAATAGGTCTTGAGATGTCACTGTTTATCCTGTTTAGATAAACTTTGAGAAGACCAAAAGCTTTAAAATCAGAAAATTTGACTAGAATTTCATGTGGTACATTTCTATAGGCATAACTATTAAAATATTTTTTTTGAAATTGCAAATTAGCTTTGATCTGTGTTTGCAGGAGTGATGGAGTACACCCCTGGGATTGACAAGGAAAGGATCCACCGAGTGGAGTTCATCCATCTCCTCTGCCTGCTTGCTGACGGAGAGAAGACCAATCTGAGCTACAGCAAGGGGGACGAGGAGCATCGCACTCCCCTGGAGATTGCCCTGGACAATGTGGATAAACTTGAAGCCAGTCTGGAGAAGAAGAGTCCTCTGAGGAAAAGCATGGCTGAGATGAGACGTCTTATCAAGATCCAGGCAAGAATGTCTTCCCTTTTCTTTTCTTTTTTTGGTAGCATTTTGAAAGAGCTTGATGCTAGAATGAGGAATCGTACGTGTAGTTTTCAGACCATAAACATATTTTGGGCCTTGGCACTCTTCAGTTTTAGTCTTTGCATTGTACAGATCACATGAAGTTCAAACATGGCTAGGGCTTTTTAGCCCAATTTGTAACAGCTATTAGTATACCTACGGTTTTGTTCATTCAAATTTCACTTTTATTTTAACGGGGTAAACACATTTCATCTTTTCTGGAGCTGCACCTCCAGGGAGCCTTCCCCTGCTTATTGTTTTAAAGAAGTAGAAACATATTTTTCATTTGAAATGGAAATAAACAAACAAGAACAAGTAGAAAGTTTTCCAATTTTGCTATGAGTGCAAATTCAGAGTTTGTGGTACTCTGTTCTGTTTTCTACGAGTGTGAAGAATCTGAATTCTATGGCCAGTGAATGAAATTGAGGAAGAATTATAACATACCTGCTAACTGTTCCTATTAAATAGGAATATTCCTATTTCGGGGAAAAGAAAATTGACATTTTTACCCATGCATTCCTATTTCTGTACAAATTTGTCTGTAGTATTGAATAAGAAAATAAAGAATGTTCCTATTTTTGAAATTTTTTAATAGTTTGTTCCTATTTCTTGGCTGTCAGGGTTGGCAGGTATGTTATTAGTAAGAAATTATTAGTAAGAATTATTGTACCATTATCGATTACGCTTTTAAATCATAACAAATTATGATTAAAATTTATTTTATATATTGGCAGGCTGTTCTTGCTTTGTTAAGAGCAGGTGAGAAACAGGCTGCTAAGGATCTTCTGGCTGCTTTCTGGCCCAAGCAGATAAAACGATTGGCAGAAGACAAGGTAACTCAAGCCATGTAAGATGGAAACGTCCCGGTGTTGTCACTCTGTATTGACTTCGTGTACGCATGATCGTTCGAAATTTCACGTAAAAAGGGGTCTTTTTTTTAGCATGTTTGCGATTTCAAAAAAAAGGGCTGTTTTCATGAGCTTGTACTTGAAATTGAAAAAAAAGGGTGTTTTTTAGCTTGTAGACCTATACTCGAAATTGGAAAAAAGGGTGGTTTTTTTTTTCTCTGGTCCTTGTTTGCAAAAAGTGTACTTGAAATGCGAAAAATAGGGGTGTTTTTTTAAAGGCAAATTTGTACCCGTTTTCTATCAAATAGGGGTAAAATTGGCTGAAAATGTACTTGAAACACCATGAAATAGGGGTCAAATTCTGGGTTGCCGAACATGGTTACACCTTTGAATATAGAGTGACAACACTGGGGGAAATGTAGATATAACTTGATACCAGGGAAAAGTTGTCTTTGCAGGGTGATACAGTTTTTCTTTGCATTCTGATGAATTAAAGAAACACCAAAGATTTCTTGTACCACATTTAGTATTTGCTGACTTTGTTGTTTGCCAGTGACATAAAGTTCCTTAAAAGTCATTTAACTATTCTTTTTTTCTCTTTCTCTTGTAAAACTATTACATTCATAATACACTACCTGGTTGTCAACTGGTTTTTTTTTGTACCGAAAATGATGTAGATATCAATTTTTTTTCTATCAGAACATGAAAATGCCATGACTATGCAGTGAATCTATGAATATTCCACTTGGAACTCATTATTCAGGCATCTTGTAAATTCTTAGCATCATCTTCATTTAGTAATGTTAGATTGTACCCTTAGACATGTGAAAAACTGAGAGATTCTTCTTGTTATTATAGGAGGCAGTGAGTACCCTAACCGAGATGGTATCTGGTAAGAAGAACAAGGCGTTTGATGCAGCACACAGTCATCCCAAGTTCTGCCAAGCTTTGATTCCAACCCTGAGACAGATTCATGACCAGTTCAAGAAACCTTTCCTAACTGAGGTGAGTTCACATTGATTCTTGGTGAGTAAGAAAAACCATGTTGGAATCTTCATTGAACATAGGTTAGACTAGGTGTACCAGCACTTTTATGGATAAAAGGGCAGTAGTATACAAATAATGCATGTTTGCGAATGCACATAGAGTTACATATGCACTATAAACTACAGTGCACCCTACCCACAGAGCGCATACAAAGGAGAGGTCCATAATTGAAAATGGCCCGCACTCGCGAATAGGGGCTACGAACCCTGAAGTGGTATGCTATTACGTGTAGTAGGCATGTGACCGTTTCTCCCCAAACTTGTCTAACGTGATGAAAACACAATTTGAATTGAAACACCAATAAGAGTAGGGGAAAATTATCAAGTATACTATTTTGGCGGTGTTATTTTTTCATAACAAAGAGTGGAAAATAGTCTATTGATTAAAATAAGAGCCAAAGTTTCAACAGAGAATGTTAGTTGCTGGAGCAGTTGAAGCCAAATGTTGAGGCTTAGGAGACCCAACCTGCGCCTGTTATGTACCACTTAAAGAGTTAACTCTATCGTAGCAATATACTAGTATCTCTGTCTTCTTTCTCCCATCTCCCTTGGTCTTGCCCTTTTCATATCATTCTGTCGTCATTTGCTGATATTTGCTCTTTTCTCTCTCGCCTTTCTCTTCTCAATTTGATTGATCATAGAGATGTGAAAAAGAGCTGTTTCATATATCAGATTTTGTTGCATCTTTGTCAATTTGTATATAAAGCAGGGCACGACAGATCCGCTTGCACGGGGCAAGTAAAAATAACGGGCAGGCAAGCAAATGTCAAACTCACTTGCCTGATTGGGCAAGTTGTAATTTTTACAATGAAAATATACAAAATCACATTAGCCTACAGAAAGGTAAAAAAATTCACAATATCCCTCATAATCTCAAACCGCAGAAATGGAAGTAAGATTACCATGATTTATCACTAAGTTTATGTTCACTTATTGTCCGAGAATGGTGTATGGAGGCTGCCATATTGAAAATGAAAAACAGGCTCATTTGCCATGAGGTGTCGCAAATGGCGCTAGATCCCAAACTGACACATCCCACACAAGACTTGCACTTCTCCAAAACCGGCAACCGTTAAAAGAAAGTAGAGAAAAATCCTTCCTTACAACTGCTAAAATATTGGTAAAATTCACATCTCTCATTAAGAAATGCCCTTCCAATGCCCATATTTTCTTAAGAGTGGTTTTATTTAGTCATTTGATAACGATAAAAAGAGAAATCACCAGTTCCTTCTTGGCCCAGAAAGATCGAGTTTTGAATGATACGGTGTGATATTTAGTACATTCCCACGTATGTGTTTTCATGTTTGTTGATGTAGTAAATATCATACGGTATCACTCAAATCTTGAATGAGAGACATGAATTTTACCGAAATTTTGGCAGTTGTGAGGAAGGATTTTACACCTCTTATTATTTTTCATCTAACATGCACATGGATGGACAGGAATGTCTTTTGAACAGCTCACTTAAAAAGCTGAAGACAGAAAGTCATGGAGAACCTATGTCTCAAGATCCATCATTCCCAAGGGATATCAAGACATGGCACCAGCTTGTAGATAGATTGTGAATGATACATTTCCATTTTCTTGAATGATACAAGGTACACTTATTAAACTATTTCATATATAGTTCAAAAATATGTAGCTAAAATGGAGCTGAAATTGAGCTTATTTTATCTAGAAAATATTAATATCTATTGAGAACTGAATATTCTGAAAAATTATATTTGAGGATGGTTTTTCCTTTGCTTTTTTTCAGATAATAGCCAGGAAGGAGGACATGGAGAAGCATGGTCCAGCGAGACCAAAACAGTTCTCCTACAGTCAACTGAAGAAGGCATGTGGACCTAAAATGTGGAAAGAAGTTCTTGAGGCATCAGAGAAAATGGTACATGTATCACTTTCTCTACCTCTCTGCTATCAAAGACGCTAGGTCGTGGGCTTTCATGGGGAATTTGACACCATGGGTGCTTACCCAGTAACAGGTGTTGTCCATCACTGTGAGTTTTATGACCAACAGACCTTATGTAATGCTCTGTATATTTCACCCTTTCCCCATATGGCAAAGTCATTATCTCACTTTCCCTGGCCCGAGAATGCCCGAAGCAGGCCGGAGAATGTTTGTGGTGGGACAGCTTGTTTTGCTGTGCTCCAGAAATGTAGCTCTATTACAGGTATTTCCAGTGCTTTTCACAAAGTCTGGTGTCAGCAAATTATGATCCATTCCCCATGAAAGCCCACGACCTAGCGTCTTTAAACCAGATAGAAAGCCTAGATAACATAGAACAGAGTGAATTGATGAAAAATATATAGATAGGGCCAGTCCAAGTTACTTTGTCCCATATGTTACTACTGACCAAACCAGGCCCCTAAAGCTCCGCCATTTTGTTCAGATCCATTAGAAGGCCGGCCTAAGCACCCATCCATATTTATGATCAAAAATGAATAATTCGTTTTGTAAGATGCTTCCAAGTAGTAGCATTCGTTTGTACGCGTTATGAAACATAACACACATCAGCTTACCGCATGCGCAGTTAATGCGCATTAAATCAAAGTATCACAGTAAAAATGATACGCACAATATATATGAATAATGCAAGTGTTATCAATGTCATGGTGATAACAGGTGCTTATCGGCCCCTTCAAATGATCCGAAAGAGGCGGGGCCTAATGCCATTCGCGTAATGATATCCGCGCGTGCTGCTTTTCGTTTAGTAAATTTAAAATATGTCTATGGACCAATCCTCAGATTTTATCTGGGCCCCATCATTTGAAGAGTTGTGATTGATCCATAGCTATTCTGCTGCAAGTCCTCAGTAACAAATTAATTGCAATTTATGACAGTTCTTTACAAGACAGGGTCCTGAAGATTGGAGTACAGTAATCAATCTTAGAACTTTCATCATGTGACATTATGAGGTAAATCGATACATTTATAGTCAGTTTGGTTCAGAATTCCACAGTACTTATATGGGACACCAAGAAATGCATAGCTTGGACTTGCCACTAACTGGAACCATTTATGTCTACATATCTTTCCGAATTAATAGAAAAAAAAAAGCGAAACTATATGTTTGTAGACAGGACGCTAGATTCAGCAAACTTCACCTTAACTTGATTGAAAATGGTTTATAGTGTATTTAATCTCTACACCACCTACATGTTGGAGAAAAAAAATACTACACTAAAGATTTCAAAAGGCAATATTTTGATTGTGGTTTGCTCACTCATTGTTTACTTCTTCTATGGTGCCAGGCTTGACTATCTGTGAACTTGTTTTGAATATCCAGAGGGAAAAACAAACTTGTGATAGAAAATATGAATTACCATTTTTAGATTAACATCTAGGCTATTGTTAACTGCCCACAGTCCTAAATTACTGTATAAGCTGTTATTTTCGCAAGGGTTTTATTTTTGCGAATTTGTGAATTGCTGATCGCGAATTTAGCAACACGCGAAAATATCTGCACTTTTGCTTTAGCTCATCAGCACATTGTTGCCATAGTCAGTATGCGGAAGTGCAGCTGTCCTCCGTGTGTAGCATCATATCAGAACACACAGAAATTGTCATCCACCACAAGTTTGTTCTGTAGTCACCTCCAAAAACCCCTATAGGAAGCCAAATTCTGCTACCAGAAATATGGAATCGGTGTCAATTTTCCAAAACATGCGGGGCTTTAGTGGGATAGTGGGTCACCGGAAATGCGCTATAAATCAAGAAATCAGGGGTGTATGATGGCTATTTTTGTTTATTGCAAGCTACGAGTGTGATGTATCGGTGAAAGAAAATTGAGAAACAAATGCCCTGGATCTGCCGATATGGTTCTTTCATGTACTGATAGGTTAACTGCAAGTCCCATCTTGCTACTGCACTCACAATCGCGAAATTAACGACTCACGAAAATGTCTCTGAGCCTGTGATTCGCAAAAAATATCTATATGCAAAAATATTGGCTTATACAGTAGTTAAGTCTGTACATTTATTTCCTCAAATTACATCAAAAGTGTCATGGAAATATGCTGTGGTAAGAACAGCAACAAGGCTATGTTTTGAGGATTGTAGACTTTGAGAAAAACAGAACAAGTTAGTGAAAATACTACCTATCGCATACTGGTATGACTGAAATTAGCTATCGATGCTGGTATCGGTGTTATTATACTCATGGGTATTGCGGCACTTACTCCGGTTTAATTGTGTCATCATAGTGCATGGTCTTCGTGAGTGATTAGTTGTTCTAATCTTCAGTAATTCCACTAAAATTTACTTATTTGCACACACTCCCAAAACAGAGCTCTGCCAGCATTGGGATTCAGAGATCTACATGCACAGAAGAAAAATTAATATTGAACATTTTGATTTTGATAGGCTGGAGAAGCTGGAGCCTCGACATCACATGAGGAATCAAGTTCTTCATCGAGGAGCTCTCCACGTAAGTAGATTTCTTTCATCATACAAAGTGAGGCCAAGTGAAATTTTTTTTTGTTATCATAGTAGGAATTCAGTAATAAGTTAATTTGTCCAGTTATCCACTTTTGCATGGATTTTCTATGTGTTTAATTGTGTTGTGTTGTTGTATTTTCCAATTCTATATTTTTATGCAACAATGTCTTGTTTTAATTTGTGCAGTGGACCTTGTTGCTACTACTACTACTATTATGGAAGTGTATCCTATTACGAAACACTTTTCATAGATTCAATCATATCAAATACAGTATTCTCTAAATATTTATTGAACTTCCACCATGAAAACTCAAATACCTACAGAAAATGAAGATGTAAGAATTTTTTCAAAGTTAGACAATATACCAAATTGACAATCGGCTAGTTTGACTTTTTTTTGCGTTTTGAGAAAACAATGATTTTACAAAAGTGTTTTTGGCTCATTTTTGTCATCTCCCTTTTGAAATTTCCTGTGGGAGAATGTTGCATAGTTCTAAGCGTAGGAAATTAAATGCGTGCGTTCAGTAATACAATGCTGTTCGGTAATACAATCACTGACTATACTACTACTTCTACTACTACTCCTACTCCTAATCCTTCTACTGTTACTACCACTACTACTACTACTGCTACTACTACTACTACTACTACTACTACTACTACTCCTACTCCTAATCCTTCTACTGTTACTACCACTACTACTACTACTGCTACTACTACTACTACTACTACCAGAGGCGTCGATCCTGGGGGGGGGGGGGGGGTAGGGGGGCAGTTGCCCCCCAAAAGAAATTTTTTTTTGGGGGGGGGCAAAGATATCAATTTGCCCCCCCCCCCCCCAAGGGAAAAGAAAAAAGAAAGAGAAAGAAAGGAAAAGGAAGGAAGGAAGTGAAATGAAAGCAGAAAACGAGAAAGAGGAAAGAAAATGGGACACTGGGAAACACTCGCTTGCTTCGCTCACTCGCATATAAGTATAATGCCGATGATAATTACTATATTCTTATGAAAGGAAATCGGTTTGCATCTTGTGTTTCTGTCTAATGTTATACTATTCTTCTACTCACACTAAGTAATATAACCAAACAAGATATCACTCCAAGAAATGGAGCGGCCAGTTGACCTAAAAATAGATCCACTTTCAGGAGATAACGGCCTAGATAAAAAAAAACTCTCCAAAACAAAAACATACTTTTCGTTGCTCGCTCGCTACTCTCGCTGGTCAAAGCTAGATACAAGATGATTTCAGGCAGCAAGTAGGTTATTATAAATTCCAGAATATCATTATATTTGGGCAGCAAGGTGGTTGACAAATTTTTTTGGACGAATCCTTATAATTTTGTCGGGATCGGTCGTTGACTTTCCTCGCTGTGGTAGAAACAGAATGGATACACACTGTAAACGAGATAGCTAAAACAGTGTCATATTCGGCACACAGGTGATCGGATGTATTACTAGTATTTAGATATCATACAGGCATGACAGGTTCTCAGGTATTCTGATGATGATAATATTCCGTTCTTGTATAGCGGACATCACATTATTATCACATTATTATATATTATGATAACGAAATAACACTTATATCATATGAAAAGGGTATATTTTTCCTCGCTTGCTGTGCTCGCTCGTTTGATATTAATGATTTTCAAAAGCAAACAAATTCGGTAATTTAGCTGAGACCGAATAGATAATATAGATGTTTCATGGGCTCAAATTGTGATTTGCTGAAGGGGTTACTACTTCTACCATCAAAGACAGTGTGTGCTTCCTCGCTCGCTTCACTCGCTTGGAATATTACAAATAGAGTGGTTTTGGGGCAGCAACAATGGACCAGCGATGTGACAAAATAGAGTTCATATTTGGCAGTGAGGTGACCATATATATATTATTAGGTTTCATATATGCCTATAGTGTATTCTGATAACTAAACCCTTCTGTAATAACAAGAAATTTTGTTATTTTTTGCTCGCTCGCAAAAGGAAAAAAAAAAAGCAGGATGTTCACAATCTAGCAAGATGGGTAGCTTCCCAAATTGAAAATGCTTCACGTTGAAATAGGTCTATGTGTTATATATAATATGTGTGGGTGTGGGTGTGTGTGCGTGTGCGCGCACAAATAGTTTATATAAGTATATATATTAAAGTGGCCGTAGGTTCATCTCCCTCGGTCGTCTTGCCCCCCAATCCGAAAAATGGATCGACGCTTCTAACTACTACTACTATTACTGCTAGTACTACTGCTGCTACTACTACTGTTACTACTACTGCTTCTACTACTGCAACAACAACAACTACTACAGTTAACTACTACTTCTACTACTGCTTCCTTCTGGGGCACAGAGTTAGAATAATAACATAGTGAAAGAGGGTACGCAACAAAATTTACAGATGAGAACTTCTTACCAAAAGGATTCAGAGGCTTCAGAGGCTTCTATGGTCTATCAATTTCCTGAAATGCTGAAGTATTTAAAAACGTCATAGTAGAATATTTTGCTCTTGCTCTGTGTTACTTTGCTTTTTACTGTCAGTTGTTGGTGTTGCCAAGATCTTAGAACATTACAATGGACTTTAGACAGACTGTAATAGAAAGGTAGTGAAATCCATTCAGTCTCAGGACATTGAACTCCAACTAAACTAACTATCAACATGTAATATCACTGAGGCATTTAGTTTTGGTGTGCTTTTTACTTTTTGTTTTTGCTGCTTTCTTTTAGGTCGAGGGAGAACTCTGACAGCTTCCTCCACCTCAGAGGAAGAATGTAGTCCAAGAAAGAGGTAAAAATGTCTCTCGCAATACAAACAAATTGATCAAGTGATTGATTGAATTTAATTGGGAGGAGGCGTGATGGTACCACATAGAGCATGGTACCACATAGAGCAGTAGTCTCACAGACGGAAGCATCTGGGTTTGAAACCAAGTTTATTCGCTAATGCCTTTGGTTTGGCAATAAGCCTCATCCAAGTCCCTCTGAAAGGAATCGAAAAACCTTTTGTCCCCTAGTTGCTCACAAGCATGCACATGCTTTTTTAGCAGTCAAGTAGAATAAGCAATCTACCAATTCACCAACCAGTCAATGAACTAATTGCACAGTGTGAGCATACATGTAGATTGCTTGTGGGTCAGTCCCTTTTTCTTTTATTTGATGATTTATTTTATTTTTTTACAGAATATAGAGTTAATCAGAAGATTTTATTTGTATGGCAAACAATTTGGTCAGAACTTTTCAGAATGAAGATGTAGCTCATATGTTGATCAGAATTTGTCAGGTAGAAAATAGTGGCATGGAAAAACACACCTGTTTCGGACAAAAACACCTATCTTTTATACAAGGATTCGACTGCTTTTCATACATTTACTGCCATTGATGAGTCTCATTCTGTAGAATTCATATTTACCCTTGATATCCTTGTCTTTAAATTTTTTATGTACCTTGATACAGGGGAAAGAGCATCCGATCTTTGAAGTATGGGTCGGGTTCCAGGACAGTTAGGGAAAAGACGAAAACTACCCCGGAGAAAGTGGAGTGGGACAGCATAATGGACAGTGATGAAGATGATGATGATGATGCCTTAAGGACAAGAATTAATGGTATGTTGACAGGATCTGCTTTAAAATTTAAAGAGAAGCCAAGTCCTGCCTGTCCTGGCAATGAGAAATATAATTTCTGAGCTTTTTATGCCTCTGCCCACCGTAGGTGGTTGCCTGAGGCATTATGATTTCGGTCCGTCCGTCTGTCTGTCCGTCTGTCTGTCCCATTTTCGTTCTCGTGATAACTTAAGAACCGTTTGACGGAACAACTTCAAACTTGGCTCGTGTATGCATATGGGAGGGACAATGATCTTATTAGATTTTGGAGTCTCAAGGTCATGGAGGTCATTATGTACATAGAAATGGTTCGTTTTCACCGTAACTCAACAACCATTTGACTGATCAACCTCAAATTTAGCACATGTGTGCATATGGGAGGGACAATGATCTGATTAGATTTTGGGGTCTCAAGGTCAAAGGTCAAAGGTAATAGAGGTCATTATGTACATAGAAATGGTCCGTTCTCACGATAACTCAACAACCATTTGACAGAGCAGCTTCATACTTGGCACAAGTATGCATATGGGAGGGACAATGATGTGATTAGATTTAGGGGTCTCAAGGTTAAACGTCAAAGGTCAAAGATGTCATTGTATACATGAAAATAAAAAAATCAACTTGAATGTGCCATATATTTGCGATCTGGCAATTGCGGAGGCATAAATTTCGACTTTGCGCAGTTGAGAATTCATCTACCGGTAGTCATATTTGTTACACAATCACCCTTTCCTCATGGTTTCTTTTGCAATGTTGTGGCATTGCAAGAACTCAACTTCATCAATTACCAACACAAATAATGATTAATCTGTTGAATACTGAGCCCAAGATAACTTGGACTAGGGTCTGTACAAAATGTGTGGTACTACACAGGTTACTTACACAAGTGGATCCTTTGATATAGAAAATATGTACTGTCTTAAAACTGTCAAAGCTGTTCGATGCTGTAATTCTGTACCAAGTTAGGAATATTCAACTGAGAGAAAGTAGATTTGATTATTAAGATGAGATGGGCTGCTCATTCAAAATGCTACTTTTTTGTTAACATGAAATCTAAAAGAAATGAATTTCACTTGTCACTTGAAGATTTTTCTTCTGTTTTTTAGGTAATGAATCAATCAACACCCCCAAAGTAGATTCCACTCTGGGGGAAGTCCCAGGTACTAAGCTGCGAATACGGAAGATACCAAAGACCAACACATCGCCTTCTAAGCGAAGACCTTGGACTACGGAGGAGGAGGAGGAACTTAAGCTTGGTATTAACAGGTTTGGGGTCGGAAAATGGGCGGAAATCAACATGGCCTACACTTTCAACAACAGGACGAACGTGCAGCTTAAAGATAAGTATAGGACAATGGTAAACCAAGGTCTTCTCAGCAACTAGGAGTTTGTCTGCCGAGTGTGAACTTAAAGATAATTACAGGACAGTGGTAAAGCAAGGTCTTCTCAGCAACTAGGAGTTTGTCTGCAGAGTGTGAACTTAAAGATAATTACAGGACAATGGGAAAGCAAGGTCTTCTCAGCAACTAGGAGTTTGTCTGCGGAGTGTGAACCTAAAGATAATACAGGACAATGGAAAACCAAGGTCTTCTCAGCAACTAGGAGTTTGTCTTCAGAGTGTGAACTTAAAGATAAGTAGAGGGTGACATTGCATAAAACTTGCTATTATAGTAACTTTGCCATCAATGGTAACTTTCATGGAATACTGGATTTTGATTGGCTGCTGAGCAATGTTACCATGGTAGTTACCATTGATGGCAAAGTTACTATAGTAACAAGTTTTTATGCAACGGCACCCAGGACAATGGTTACAAACCAAGGTCTTCTCAGCAACTAGGAGTTTGTCTGCAGAGTGTGAACTTTAAGATAAGTACAGGACAATTGTTACAAAGCAAGGTCTTCTCAGCAACTAGGAGTTTGTCTGCAGAGTGTGAACCTAAAGATAATTACAGGACAATGGTAAACCAAGGTCTTCTCAGCAACTAGGAGTTTGTCTTCAGAGTGTGAACTTAAAGATAAGTAGAGGGTGACATTGCATAAAACTTGCTATTATAGTAACTTTGCCATCAATGGTAACTTTCATGGAATACTGGATTTTGATTGGCTGCTGAGCAATGTTACCATGGTAGTTACCATTGATGGCAAAGTTACTATAGTAACAAGTTTTTATGCAACGGCACCCAGGACAATGGTTACAAACCAAGGTCTTCTCAGCAACTAGGAGTTTGTCTGCAGAGTGTGAACTTTAAGATAAGTACAGGACAATTGTTACAAACCAAGGTCTTCTCAGCAACTAGGAGTTTGTCTGCAGAGTGTGAACCTAAAGATATGTACAGGACAATGGTAAACCAAAGTTTTTCAGCAACTAGGAGTTTGTCTGCAGAGTGTGAACTTAAAGATAAGTACAGGACAGTGGTTACGAACCAAGGTCTTCTCAACGATTAAGAGTTTGTCTGCAGAGTGTGAACGTAAAGATAAGTACAGAACAATGGTTACAAACCAAGGTTATCTCAGCAACCAGGAGTTTGTTTGCAGAGTGTGAACTCTCACGTACTTCATACAAACAGTCACATGTGTACTTGTGAGTTGAAGTTGAACTTGAATGATGTAACAGATTCTACAGGTGGCCAGAATGAAAATGGCTTGCACTCTTTGACAACAGGAGTAACGTTCAGGTGAAAGATATGGGACAATGCTAAACCATGGCCTCATCAGCAACTACGAACTTGTTTGAAAGTACGTGGTCCTGAGATTAAATAAACATAAACATAAATATAAAAAGATGATTGCAAAAAGAGATATATACAGTATGATAAAAATAACGATAAGGAATCAAGGTATTATAAATAATATGTAGAAAATATTGCAGTAAAAATTCCAAAATATTCTTACATAATATAACTCAGAATGTAAAAGATGTGGCATAAGATAATGAATTTAAAGCAAGTTTAAACTTTTCTGAGTCCCTTGACAAACAGTAACTTTGAGCTTGGATGGATGTATGTGAGTTTAAGATGAATTTGAAGGATGTAGCTATGGTGTGGAAAAAATGGCATTTCTGACAACAAGAAACACGTACAGCAAAAAGATAAGTACTGGTACAGGGTGTTGGCAAAGCAAGGCCTGATCACCAAGTTTGAAAGTATGTGTGTGTGAACCTGGAGCTTGCACACGTACCTACAAGTTGAAGTTAATGGTCATTTCATGAAGTCATCACAAATTATTTGCCAACTAGAAACTAACAGCATATAGACATGCATATGTGCTGAATATTAGTGACATTTTTCAGGACTTTGTGAGGTCAAGGGTATCAGCTATGACCTTCTGAAATCATTGAAAGAAATGATGCGATGAAAACTGGAGGAAACTCACGGATGAACCGCTTCCTGTGGGAAAAATATGAGAAATTAGCACACTGTCAATGTTTTTGTCTGTTCAATTTGTGGTGTTTAATGGTACATTAAGGTTGTATGTATCACTCTTTGTATATATTACTCATGCTTTTCATGAAATATTTGTTAAGGTACCTGTTTGTACTCTTACCCCCTGGCTGCATGTTTTCTTTTGAGGTTGTATGTATCACCTTTGTACATATTACTCGTGTTTTTCATGAAATATTTGTTAAGGTACCTGTTTGTATTCTTACCCCCTGGCTGTATGTTTTCTTTTGAGGGGTAACACCAGGCCCTAAAGCTCTGCCATTTTGTCTGGATCCATTAGAAGGCCAACCTAAGCACCTCTGCATATCCATGATCAAAAATTAATAATTCATTTTGTAAGATGCTTCCAACGAGTAGAGTGCCTTTGTACACAGTATGAAACATTATCAGCTTAGTGCATGCGCAATAAATGCACAATAAATGCACAGTAAATCGAAGTATCACAATAAAACTGACACGCAAAAGATATGAATTATTGTCATGACGATAACAGGTGCTGATTGGCCCCATCATTTAAAGAGTTTCAGTCAAATCTTACTTCTAGACTTACCATTGAGTGTAAAAACGTTGAGCAGACAACTTCAATCATATCTTGCGCTAACTTTTAGAGAATTTAATTGGTCCACAGCTCTTTGCTGCCAGGAAGCAAAAAATATGCCTGTTACCTTAGTGGGTTTTTTTTTTTTGGCTACCTCATATCCCATTAATTTGTACACAAAATAACTGGGGGGGGGGGGTCCACTTCATATCTGAACAAGCCATTAGATGTACATGTACAGGTTTGGTAGCAAAAGATAAATAGGAAAGAAATGTGTTTAAAGGGAAAGTCCACCCTAGAAGTTTCACTGTTTCAATAAAAGGAGATAAATTTGAACAGCATTTAAAAAAAAGAAATGAGCAAAATCGGTCAAAGAATAAAAAAAATTACACTCATTTACATTTCCTAGTAAACTACTCTCGGCTCTGCAAATTGGCAACTGATGACATCATATGCGAGCAGGTCTCCATTCACTTTGTACATGAAATTTCACATTTTCTCAATTTTCTTGGAAGTTACACTTTTTCTTACCCCATAGTCTAAGTATGTTATGTAAAAAGCAATTCTTCTGAACATACATTGATTATGGGGTTAGAAAATGTCATACTGACACTTATTCATATAGGATCACATATCAACCAAAAAACTTTAAAAAGTTTTAAAAAAAAAGTTCAAGGTGACTAAATATGCGTATGGGCAATGGGAAGAAATATTTTTAAATATAGTATACAAATCTCGTCCTTTTACTTCTTGATGCCCCTTTCCCTCATATTTTTGTGTCTTCCTCTTCTTGTTCTTCCTCTTCTCCTCCTCCTGATCTTCAAGTTCCTCCTCCTCACTCTCTCTTCTTTTTTCCGCCCACTTTTTATCTTTGGCTTCCAAACCATAAGCAGTATGACGCACTCATCTTGGAGATAGCAGTATGTGTAGACTGTTAGCATACATAAGCATTTTGAATAAGTTTTACACGTATGTAAGGCAGATTGCTCTTGCTAGAATTTTCATACCTAGACTTTTAATCTAAATTAGGTTTACCTCTCATTTCTTTGATAATCCACATTCAGAGACAAAAACTTCCCAGCAATTTAGTTTTGCTAGTATCTTGCCATTTAATTGCTCATTAGGGCATAGTAATCTGATGAAACATTTTTGAGGGCTTACCAAAACTTATTCCAGACTTAATTCGATTGTGTGTATTATTCATTTCTGATGTGATACATGTTTTTTTTTTTTCCAATTCATTTGTCTGATTAGAGTGAGAGGTAGAGTACGAGTATTGCACAACTTCTGCACATTTATGTATACATGTATTTCAATATTGTTTTTGTTTTGCGTTATGATACAGTGCACCCGTATACACAATTCTTCCCCTGACACTGAAGATCTGTGCCAAATATTGATGTACATAATGGATAGTAGATAACGTTGCTAATTTTCTTCTTTTTTTAAAATTTTGGCTATCATTAGGAACTGAAAGGAAGCTCGAAGTGAATAATGAATGAGGAAGTGTAGTTTTTGATAATGTAAAATCATAAATCTAGTTGATAAGGATAATGCTGAGAAATGTAATGTTTCCCAGAGTTCATACAGGTCAGCGAATTTCTGGAAAGTCGGGGAATTTAAAATTCTTTTTTTTCCAGAAACAAAAAAGTCAGGGAAAGCGGGGAATTTGTCAGTTTCTTCTGGAAAGTCATGAAAAATCATCTATTCAAGATAGTTTTCATGGTAATTAATTCATGCTCCGGCCAGCTCTGCATTTATGGCACTCAGATCAGCTTTGAAACTCTTAATCAACGTGCTTTTTATGTAAGTTTTGCATCACATGTGATCGATGAGTCATGGAAAGTCATGGAATTTTGAAAATGTGTAAGTGTATGAATCCTGGACTTTCCCTTTTTCAGAAACACCGCATTAATCGGTTAAATGCATTAAATTGTTAAATGGTTGCATGTTTTATACATTCCAAATCTTAAACTCCTTTACTGTAGATGAAATGAAGAGGAGGTCAGTTTTCGACTGGACCATTGTTAATAAACACCAGTTTTATTATTGTCTGCTGTGCTCATTCGAGTCATTCTATCGAGGCGTTTTGTGTTCAGATCCATAAACTTGGAATTCTTTAAGTATTTTTTTTACTATTGTAACGCTGTGTTCGGATACACAAAAATTTATGGCTGTACCGAAATGGTGTAGTTGTATGATGAATTTGTGTGTCAGAATGCTAACGAAACAACGTATAACGAAACATTATATAATGAAACTTATGTTTGAGCCATCGTTTTGAACTAGAACTCGATAAAGAATCACGGTCCCTGTGTGTCTGAACCTATGGCGACCATAGAACGGTATAACCGGGCATGGCTTAATGTGAGCGCAGGCGAAAAGAGACATGACCTTGCCACGACAACAAGCGCATCAGAAAACTGCACATCTTTACGTTGCTTCAGGATGTGCTTCCGAACACTGTTGACTATACAATGATTCTTTATACGACAGTTTCTTTATCGACTTTTGGGATAAGCATTTTGTTTCTGAACAGGCTCTAAGACTGACAGGCTAGAATGTGGTTATGGAGAAGATTGGAAGGAATTAGTTGGAGAGATAGAGTCACTAATGAGGAAGAATTAAAGGCAAAGTCCACCCAAGAAGTTTCTCTGTTTCAATAAAAAGGAGTTAGATTTGAACAGCATTTTAAAGAAGAAATGAGCAAAATCGGTCAAAGAATAAGAAAATTACACTCATTTACATTTTCCTGTAAATTACTCTCGGCTCTGCAAATTAGCAACACTGATGACATATGCGAGCAGCTCTCCATTCACTTTGTACATGGAATTTCACATTTTCTCAATTTTCTTGGAAGTTACACATTTTCTAACCCCATAGTCAATGTATGTTCAGAAGAAGTGCTTTTTACATAACATACTTCGACTATGGGGTGAGAAAATATGTAACTTCCAAGAAAATTGAGAAAATGTGAAATTTCATGTGCAAAGTGAATGGAAAACTGCTCACATATGATGTCATCAGTGTCGCCAATTTGCAGAGCCGAGAGTAATTTATTAGAAAATATAAATGAGTGTAATTTTCTTATTCTTTGACCGATTTTGCTCATTTCTTTTTTAAAATGCTGTCCAAATTTAACTCCTTTTATTTAAACAGTGAAACTTCTGGGGTGGACTTCCCCTTTAAAGAGAGTGAATGAAGAAAGGAACCTGAGGGAAACAAGAAAAACTCGATGAGACACATTTATAGGGGACGCAATATGCTGCGAGATGTAATGGAAGGGAAAATGAAAAAGGAGAGGTAGACCAAGAATTGAGATGGCGTTCGAAGTGAAAGGTGACTTGACTTGTGACATGATGAAGGGGAAATCGGAAGATAGCTAGAGAGGGGGTGGAGAAGGAACTGACAATTTGACTTTGGAGTACGTGTGTGTGGACCTACCCCATGGCAAAACGCCAGAGAGAGAGAGAGAGAGAGAGAGGGAGAGAGAGAGAGAGAGAGAGAGAGAGAGAGAGAGAGAGAGAGAGAGAGAGAGAGAGAGAGAGAGAGAGAGAGAGAGAGAGAGAGAATGAATGAATTATAGTATATCCATGGCTGAACATAAGCCAGGAAAGCATGTCGGCAACAATATGACACAAAATTCACCATACTGTGAAGGCCTGTATTTACATTTTAAGATTCACTGTCACTATGAACATGACCGACAAAGAAAGTGGACAAAATAAACAACCTCTCATTCTGCCCTTCACAATGGTTCGGGTAGTCAAAAGAACATCCCTTCACTGCTATTATGTTTAATCAGTAGTTCCAGGTGAATATGCATGTTACACCTGTTCCACATATTTTAGATAATAGCAGTGAAGGGATGTTCTTTTTGACTACCAGAACCTTTGTGAAGGGTAGAATGAGGGGTTGTTTATTTTGTCCGCTTTCTTTGTCCGTCATATTCATAGTGTGTTATAGTGATTTCCGCGTTTTCAAAAAAATTATTTTCTTTTTCTTTTTGCATGCGTGATTGTATCTTCTT
This sequence comes from Echinometra lucunter, assembly GCA_029962745.1. NCBI lineage: Eukaryota > Metazoa > Echinodermata > Echinoidea > Camarodonta > Echinometridae > Echinometra > Echinometra lucunter. Next base: position 24,585,601 of record CM057153.1, on the reverse strand, counting down.
TCTTTTCGTATGTATGTGAGTGTTCTTTGCAAATATTTGATCGCTGCTTGGATGGTTCCTCGGAAAGCTCATCGTGTCCACTGTCTGTTGATTGTAGATGCATTGAGAATTCTGCACAACAGAACTTATAATGGCGTTGTATCATATGAGCAGGGGCTGCGCCAGGCTATGGTATTTTGATGGGGGGGGGGGGCAAGACCAATAGGCGAGTTTATTTACGTTTTAGATGAAAAATAGGGGTATTATATAGTTTCGTGGTCCAACCCTCTCTTTTCCCATACTGTTCTTTCTTCTTTCTCCTCCTTTTCTTTCTTTTTTCTCCTCTTTATTCTTCTTTTTATCGGCCTCTTTTTTTTGTCACCTGAAAAATCTAAGCGTGTTTTTGATGATGCAAAATCATAAGTCTAATAATGGATAATGCTGCGAATGTTAGGTTTCCCTTTTTTTCAGAAACACACTGCATTAATCCCCTTTTCATAAAATGCTTGCATATTATACAGTGTACGTTCCAAATCCCTAACTCCGTTTATTTCGAGATACATGTAGGTGGAGCCCTATTGAATTCAACGAGCATATGCACTGTAGGCCTTCCGAAGGGAGGGATTCAAAAGTGTTTTTTTTTCCTTTATTCAATGAAATGAAGTGGAGATCACTTTTGGATGGACCAATGTTAACACCAATTTTCTTATAATTCGAGCCATGTTATATAGATGTTTATTATTTTTAGAAGAGGGTCCATCAACTTTGAATTCCTTTTTCCCCCTTTAGAAAAATACATGTAAAGGTAATAGTATTTTTACTACAGCGTAAAACAGAGAAAGAGAGAGAGAAAGTGGGAGGGCGGAAGGGAGAGATAGATGGAGAGGAGAGAGAAAGGGAGGATAAATCAATTTTCTATAATTAATCTTAGTTTATCTACTATTTATTGACATAACTTTCTTCATTATATGCAATATTAATGTCTTGGAAGTATAGGTGTGGGCAGTGGCGTAGACAGGTTCTTACACCTGGGGGGGGGGGATGATTTGCCGTTCACGAGAAATCGAGGATCAATTTCATATACAGATACACACACACACGCACACACACACACATACACACACAAGCACACTCCCGCACACGCACACAAACACAAACACACACCCACACACATATACCCGAATGCACAGCACCGGCGTAAATCCACTTTGAGGAGTGGGGGGGGGGGGGGGTTTCTGTCGAACTCACACTTAAGTATAATTAAACACACGCCCTTACCCACCTGCACAGACCCCCTTACACACATTTTAATTTTTATCTTGCGAGCGAGCGAGTCAAAAATTACCACTTTTCTGGTTTTCGATCGCATTTTCAAATAGAAATTTTATAATATGATGAGCGAGCGAAGCAAGCGAGCCAAAAATAACCACTCTTCTGGTTTTCCATCGCATTTTCAAACAAAAATTCTAAAATATGATGAGTGAGCGAAGCGAGCGAGCCAAAAATAAGCGCTTTTCTGGTTTTAAATTGCATTTTCAAATAGAAATTCTAGCATAATTATGATGGTTGTTTATGACAGATTATTAAAAATTTCATCAACGATTAATTCAAATATCATTTCTTCCTTAAAAAGTGTGTGTGTGTGGGGGGGGGGGTAGGATATTTGTACACGCCATCCCCCCTCTCAAAAAGTGGGGGATATATCCCCCATCCCCCGGGATTTACGCCAATGATGCACAGACATAAATAGAAGATATACGCACCGTGACAAACGAATATAGAATATGGACTGACACACATTATTGCATATTTGCATCACGCTATTTATCTTTTTAATTTTTTTTTGTTGTTGTTACACCACTTCAGAAAAACTGTGACAGCGTCGAAATTACCCAAAAGTAATATAAATAACTACATAAATCAGAATAATGATCGATATAGTTATGATAGTAATCGTCATTTCAGTCACATTAACGATGATGATGATGATGATGATGATGATAACTATCATAGGCATAATAATAATAATACATTACTAATTATTATTATTATTATCATTATTATTATCATTATTATTATTATTATCATTATTATTATTATTATTATCATTATTATTATTATTATTATTATTATTATCATTATTATTATTATTATCATTATTATTATCATTATCATTGTTGTTGTTATAATGATAATTATTATCATTATTGCTGTTCCTATCATTTCTAAACATGTTAATTCAGTTTAATTGTAAGCAAACATCCTTCCCTAAAACCTGGGGGGTGCATACCCCTCATCCCCCCCCCCCCCCCGCTGTCTACGCCCCTGGGTGTGGGGGCACATGCCTCCGGGCAACAGTGTTGTACTTCACAATTTGGTCGCATAAATAATAATGATAATAATAATAATAATAATGACAACAGGGAGAAGAAATTGAACAACGGTAATTTCGTGATTGAACATCGGATGATAAGCCATATAGGCAGCATCAAGGGCTGCGTTTCACGAAACCGTCATAAGTCTAAGTTCATGGACATCCCAAAAAGTTAGACTTATGACGGTTTCGTGAAACGCAGCCCAGTATAGAATAACGGCTCCAGTATGACCAGGGAGTTGGGACCTGTGGTTGGGACTGTTCCAACTTCCTGGTAGGCCTATGACACAAAATTCACATACTGTGCAGGCCTGTATTTGCATTTCAAAATAAAATGATTCAAGTACAGTGTTTGCTGTTTTTTTTTGTTATTGGTCTTGCATGCTTGGTTGTATATTTCTTTTCTCTCTTTCCTGTGTGTGTGTTTTTCCCCCTCTTTTAAATTTTGGGTCATGTTATTGATAGCTGCCTGGGTGGTGCGTTATTCCCGGGAAAGTTCATCGCGATCATCGTCTATTCACAGTATACGCTGCATTGAATTCTGCACTGTGCATGTTCCCCACCACACCAGCGGTTACTATGTAATTAAAGACTCTTTCATTTCTATTTTACGTATATGAATATGCATGCAAAAACACACAATGAAAATAATTTTATAGAATCATACTGTGTAAATAATATCCCGCCATATCACATCACAGTTCACCTTGTAAAAGCACTCCTGATGAAAAGATTTTTGCGATGATTTAGACAGGGGCCACAATAGGTATCATAAGCGGGGTTTTCCCCCTCAAATGGAAAATGCAAATTAGTCGACTTGACAGTCATATTTACACTACAGTGTAACCTTCGAAATTTTTCCCTCGAGGTTTTTTTTTTTTTCGTTCTTGTTGTTGCTACCTGATCCTATGTAGTCTATGAATATTTTCAGTTTCATTTCCCGCCCAAAATCCTCCGCGGATGCACCCTGTGATAACACAAAGATATAAGATGCGCATGTATGATACTTCTGTCTATAGGGTTTGATGGGGCATAGAACCCATTTTCAATATTTTAATTATTCTCACTATTACTTTCAATAATTCATTAAACTTTAAAGTAAATTTTCACTCTGACCGAATGAAAGTATATTTCATACACGAAAAGATCTATTCCCACTGTTGCGGCACCGATATAAAAAAAGGCAAAGAGATTTTTTGCAGCTAGCGTTTAAGACTATCTACTTAATATTTTTAAAATTTTAAACTTCATTTCATTTTTTATTTGGGGAGGGGGGGGGGGGAAGAGTAAATTTCCAGTTAGTTTTAGTCGTGAGAATTAAATCAACGTGAAATTGAACATTTCCAAACCACAAGCCTATTTCCCGTTCGACTGCCCATTTTAATCATTGTGTGGCGTAGAATGTTCCAATTTCAACACACACACGCGAGTACGAAGCTTTCATGCGAATATATTAGTTTCAAATATTTCAAATTTTTTATCTCTATAAATATGTAATAAAACCTCGAATAGAACATATTTGCAGTAAATAAATTAAAAGCAACAACCAAAAGCCTACACTTTCAGTAGCTGTACCAACTTAGTTGACATTTACTTGATTTTTAGTAAAGAAAAGTGACTTTAGATTACACTAAACTCATCTTAAATTTTTAAAATGGGTACTACGCCCTAAATTCTATTATCACGGTACCTAGTTTCGTTTTAGCACAGGTTTTGCATTCACGAATAAACACTAGACTACATGTATTAGAATTACGCATTAAGTGCGGTTTTCGATTTGCGAGGGATGCGAATGTCGAAAAAATGACAAAGTCCAACATTCGCATTTTATGCTCCAAAAGTTCGCCGAACATGCGCGGGGGTTCGGAAGCGTCGCTAATTGTTCGTTTTTAGTTCAGTAGAATTTGAAAAAAGTTTGACATTTTTGCGAACGGTTCCCGCATCCCTCGAACAATAACTGACAACGCTTCCGAACCTCCGCCCAAGTTTGGCGAATTTTCGAAGCATACAATTTTTTCGATATTTTATTCGCATCCTTCGCAACACGCGTTCGCGTGCCCGTGAAAACCCCACTTTAGCAAACATATGAATTTAGTACGTGGATCAGTTTACACATTCTGTATGGTCTTGTGGGAGATAACGTTCAGCCATTAAGATTTACGCAAATTGCACAAAGTTGATTTCTTGGCACCAAAGCTGACACTTATTCATATAGGATCACATATCAACCAAAAAACGTAAAGTTTAAAAAAAAAGTTCAAGGTGACTAAATATGCGTATGGGCAATGGGAAAAATATTTTAAAATATAGTATACAAATCTCGTCCTTTTACTTCTTGATGCCCCTTTCCCTCATATTTTAATTTTATTATTCATCCAACTTTCTTTTCTTCTCCGTCTTCTCCCTCTTTACTTCCTTTTTGTGTCTTCCTCTTATTGTTATTCCTCTTCTCCTTCTCCTGATCTTCAAGTTCCTCCTCCTCCTCACTCTCTCTTCTTTTTCCGCCCACTTTTTTATCTTTGGCTTCCAAACCATAAGCAGTATCATATACTTGACGCCTTCATCAGTTTAACTCCTGACCCACTAATACATCAGGAACGACGGACATTACTGTGAATGAATATTTATATCACAAACAAGCTCGTTAGGGCCTTGTGTAGTCCTCTCCTTCCCATAGACCTATAATACAGGGGCCACCCGGTTCCAGTAGAGAACGGGATAGGCCTAATAATAATAATATTAATGATAATGGTGGCTTCTTACAAAGCGCTCAGTTCCGTCAAGTATTATATTCATTCACATCATCCTCTCTAAAAATTATTCTCCAAAGGCAAATCTGCCTCGGGGTTATAAATAGTGCATGGTCTATCATGCACTATATACTGGATTATGTGCACGAAATCCCGAGTGCAGTTTTGTTTTACCGAGGCCGAAAGCCGAGGTAAAATAGACCTGCACGAGGGATAATTTAGTATTTGGAGTTCATATAGTCCAGTACTGGTGCATCATTAGAACATGCACTATTGTTGTTGTTGTTGAATTGGGTTTTTACAGACGTGTATCAATCAAATATGATTATTTACGTCTGGGACCGACCTTTAACGTCACCATCCGAAAGACGTGGCAAATGTAGATTCATATCTTGCCAAAGGACATTAGTGCCACGGCAGGGATTCGAACTCCGGACCTTGTGGTTCAAAGTCCGGAGACTTATCCACTGAGCCACACCACCGCTACTATTTATTACGGCCGTGCACTATAACAAAATTTTTGCACTTCACGTGATTCAAATTCAACCAATCACAGCGCGTATTATACAATGTATAAGACGCGCTGTGATTGGTTGAATTACACTATTTACTATAAGAGAATACGACATGCTAACCACAGGGGCGGACCCAGGAGTTTGATAAAAAGGGAGGGGGAAAATATCTGGAAAAAATAAAAAGAAAAAAGCAAATAAAGAAGGTAGTGTCATGGTCTGGTGGATATGTCACTGGGCTGTGGATCTCGTGGTCCGAGTTCGAATCCCGCCGCGGCACTAATGTCCATTGGCAAGATATGACATTTGCCACTCTATACACCCAGGTGTTAAGCGGGTTCCCGGTAGGATGCCAAAGTCATTGCCATTTGTTTAGCATTGTGATGAGCGCCTGTAAAATGGCGTCTGCCTGGAATGCTCCCTCGGGAGTGGAGAAGGTGCATACAATTATGAGCGAGCAAGACAGCAGAGAGATGTATTAGGCGCTATATACATGATATAAATCTGATATCATATGATTCACTGATCAAGTGAAACAAAACAAAAGAAGAGAGGGGCACCGGGTTCTCCCGTGCTGATTTACTTTTTAAAAAATCTCTGCAAAAGAGGGAGGGGCGGACATCCATGATCCCCCTATGATCACCATTGGATACATGTGCATGTCCCAGGCCGACACCTCGGCTCTTCCTTTCGTTTCTGCTTTTCGTTCGTACTTGACGCTTTTCACGGAAGAGCGCACTTAAATACGAACCCGGAAACAAGTTGGCAATGAAAAGTATTATTTTTCTTTGATAGCATTCCTTTTTCGGTACGTGTACATCCTATTTCTGTCATACTCAGTTTTGCATCCAAAGCCATCTGAAGTTATATCTTTTAGCAATAGGATTACGTCATCGCCGTTCTTTTCCGATACTTCTTTCAAGAAGTTTGGCAGGTGAGTGGTGATTAAAATTGGAATTGTTACGTATAAAACAATCTTGATTCGGATGATTATTGTATTCATATTTGATACGTGAAATATCCAGGTTGGGAAGAAATTATGTGACTTTTTGTGTGCATGTAAGACCACGGTCCGAACAGATATGAAGCAAAACGCTTTGTATGAAATAGGACGTGTAACTAAGCGCTTTGCAAGAATTGCCTTTTAAAAAGAGTCTACGCTCAAAATGATCACCTTCTTATTCTTTTGGTAGTCGCGAGTCTTTCGTTCCTGAAGATTATCACAGAAGAAAAACGCTGTATTTTTAGTCTTTTATGCTGATCAGGGGCCCGTTGCATAAAACTTTTGCCAGACTTTTTTTCTGGCAAAAAAAAGTCTGGAAAATTTTTATGTAATGGAAAACTATGGCAATTTTTTTTGGCCGTAGTTTCCTCAAATTTTGCCATAAAAAACTCCGGCAAAAGTTTTATGCAACGGGCCCCAGGTGATATAAGCAATGATTATGTCAAGACTGCATGCACAAAACCAATTTCATTCCAGTAACCATGCCGTAATTTCTTTGAAAATGCCAAGTCAAACAGTTTACCGGGTACCAATATATAGTGTGCATGTAGTGTACGATTTTAGAATAAAATGTAATGTACAGTTTACAGAGCATCACAAATAAACAAGGCGTTTGACTGAAACTCGTACAAATGATAATTTTATTGAATAAATGCGTTGTTGTATCTATTCTATCTGTATGCCAAAGGGATTGACGACAAAAAAGCATGACAAACTAAAACTACGGTTAACAGTCTGAGTCATGAAATAATTACGGCTGTACCGGAAAATCCTAATCTAAAAATGATATATATATATAATATAAATAATATCCATGCTTTCATACACACAACTGACACACACACACAAAAACTAGATTAGGATTTTCCGTTACAACCATAATTATTTCATAACCGTTAACCGTATTTTAGTTTGTCACACATTGGCATATTGAAGAATAAGATGATATAAGTTCTGCTTCGAAAAGGTATAAATAAAATGAAAGTAGACAGTAAATAAAAAAAAATCGTGAGACTATAAAGTTTTCATTTTAGGCCATAGGCCTTCATCGGTTTTGTTTCCTGATGAAGGCCTATGGCCGAAAATTTTAAAACTTTTTAGTCTCACGGCATTTGTTCATTTACTGTCTACTTTCATTATTATA
>CM057153.1:24535839-24577339 GCA_029962745.1 Echinometra lucunter | reverse complement strand
TACGATCAAAAGTAACTTCCATGGAAACCTTGATTCTATTGGCTGTTGAGCATTGTTACCATGGTATTGATGGCAGAGTTACGGACCATTAATGGTAAGTTTTCGGCAACGGGGCACTAGTATGTTTACTGATGTAGCAGCCATGACAACAGATACGGATCCTTGACTACCCCAGATATCAAGTATTATGTTCTTTCTATTTCTGTTTTAAGTATGACGTAATGGTCTGAGAATACAGTCATTATCTATCATATTTCACCTTGAGTGCATGTTTAACCAGCAATGAAAGACGTTTGTTATTAGAGTATGCAAATGCGTGAAATAATCTAATTTTTCTTTTGATAGCTGGCAACGACATTGGTACATCAACAGAAGCGAATCCTGTAACAACTCCAGAAGGCAGTTATAGGTTTCTGCCATTTCCAATTTTTGAATGAAAATTTACACCATTTTTTCAATTCAATTCCGACTCAATTCAAAGAAATATATTATTTTTCTGAATTATTCAGTAATTTTTTGAAAATTTTACAAAGTAAATGTAATGGATTCTCAAAGCAGTGAAAATTTTCTTTCAAATGCTTTTTAGCATTGGAAGTGTCTTTCTTTTTTTGAAGGGTTCACAAACTTCAAGAACTACTTTTAGTGGATCCCTCCTCTTTGACTTTTTCTTCGAAGATTCATTCATGTGAATTGATAGAAAATTAAGAAAAACGCAATCTGTTCTGTATATTAATAATACCTATGTAATGCAACTGTTTCTTACTGTTATAAATGAATTCAAATGTGGGTTTTTAATTTGAATTGCAATTGGAACTCTCACGTCTTTTTCTCGTTTGCATTGCTCGCCCTTTCGTAATACACTCTAAATCTCATAGACTTGAATCAGCAACAACAAAATTCGATTAAAAAGCTTAATCTCATACAATTAGAAAGCAATCCTACTAATTATAATTTCTCAGTCTAAATTTTGATTGTCCCTGTTTACGGCACATTTGGTAAATTGCACATTTTGGTAACAAAACCAAAATGTGCAGTTAACCAAATTGTGCAGTAGGCCTACTATGTAACTGCATATTTTGGTAACTGCACATTTTGGTTTTTTGACCAAAATGTGCAGGACATGGACGGCGCATTATAGTAACCTGACGAATCACACTTATAATACAGTTGATCCTCTTTGTCGCACTCTCCCTCTTTCTTCCCTGCATTCACACGTACATGCCTGCACCCTGGCACACCTATCACCTTTTTTTTTGGGGGGGGGGGGGAGGTTGTTTTTTAAACAAACAAGCACACGTTAACATCAATAGCCAGTAACTGTTAATTCATTTGATTACGTGAAAAAAGCAATGAAGATAAATGCCTAGGTCAAGAGCATAGTGCCGTGTCGGGATCAAACCCCTAATCCTCGCACCCCCTCGAACTTCGCGTCTAAGACCAACGTCTCCAGTCAAGCGCCTTAAACCACTGGACTACGGCACCTCCCTAACATCCAAAAACACTCCCATCCTCACACACACCAGAAGCAACCACACACACGCTCACACCACACACACATCACATGCACCCCGCACCCACCCTCACACACCCCACACACACCCTAACTGGCAAAGGCGGCGCTCCCAGAATGGCAGGGCACAGTGCCCGCCCCCATACTAAACTCCCTCTTGAAAAAAACCCCAAGAGATTCCCCCTATAGCAAACCATTCGAGGCTTTATTCTACACAAAGCACTCTAAAAACAATTAAAAATTACATTCATTTTCCGTACGATTATCATAACTGTCTAGGACAATTTCCCCATGATCTCCGATCTCCGTTACCAAAATGTGCAGAAGACCAAAATGTGCAGGCAAATCACTTATTAACTGCACATTTTGGTAACCTTAGAGTCCCGGCAGGTATGGGTGCACTACCGGCACATTTTGGTCACAAAGCTCCGTTACCAAAATGTGCAGTTACCAAAATGTGCGGTAACGTACTACACATTTTGGTAACTGCACATTATGGTTTTGTTATCAAAATGTGCAATTTACCAAAATGTACCGTAACAGTCCCTACTCACAATCTATTGATTTCTAATCTAAGAAATTCAGAGTGTAAAAAGGGATGGGTTCGGGCAGCAAACATCTTCAGATTTCAGTCATTCTTGTTGTAAGAGTTAAATGCTGTATAGAAAGAGTATAATGATTCATGAACAAGATATGTTTCTCTGTCATGTCTATTCATTGCTCTTGAAAGTGATAAGAAGATAAAAAGTTCTGTAAAAGGTGCGAAGCTGTAATAAGCAAAATAAGATTGATAGCTATGTCAAATGTTTGTTTTTCCTTTCTAAAATCTAGTATGCATGGATGCCTAATGAGACCAGTACTGGTAAGAAATGGTGTGCTGTTTTATGATTTACAGTTGGGGGTGATGACAATAAACAGAGCAAATACATATCAATTATGGTTAACTTGTTGCTTATAATGGAACGGGGGAGGGGGGGGGGCCTTTATTAAGTCTGTGGGAATTTGAGAATTCAGTGTTCAACTTGTTAATAGGGTGGCATGATAGTAAGAACGATAATAATTCACGGATTGATGCCTTTTTGTGTCGGGACGACTACCACCACAGACAACAATGGGGAATTATCTCGTAGTCTAGACATGTTAATAGAAATGAATTTTTGTGATAAGAAAAGAGCTTTATTCTGCCAAGTGAAAAATTGTAAGCCGGTGTTTGACAATATCATTTCAGCTGTAAAATCTGATTATTAAATACAGGGAAATATATTGTTATAGCCATTCTAAGAGGAAAGGCGGTTTACAAAAATGTGGTATCGTTTTGTCAGATACTTTCGATGACCAGGTTTACATAATATAAAAAGGGTTGTTTGTTTGTTGATGAATTATTTTCTTCTGCAAGACGATTTAATATGCATATATGTGTTTGTTTTTTTGCCCATTACATAATCATTTCGGTCATTTCGAATATGGCCATGTGATATTCAATAATGATTATCTCCACTGTAATTGTACATTTTTTGTATTGATTGGATATGAAAGATAAACCATGCGGAGGGGGAAAGATTTTTAAAAAAGAATTTTTCTTAAATTTTGATTGGAACATTAACAAGAATAATTCATAAATTATCGCACGTGGGCGACAGTGCAATAAGAGCAACATGCTGTGTCTACGAAAACCGTATTGACAAGGGGGTGATGAATTTCTCATACAATAGGAAGTCATACATTGTGTTCTATATAAATCTTTCCCCCCGGCCCCCCCCCCCCAAAAAAGAGAAAAAGTTGAAATGATAAAATAATTGCTTAAAGGGAGGCATTTGTAGGTGGGTATTGTCTAGGCAAGTTTCACTTTGCCGGCTTGGAACTATTCCGGTACTTAGTGGCAGATTTGAAACCTGTCTCGGAGTATCCCCCATTAGTGGCAGATTTAAAATGAGTGCAATTTTCAAAATAATTTTCTTTTGGACATTATTACTGATTACATAATCACTTATTTCATACTAGATTTAAGTGAGTTGACTACGCGAATTATTTCAATGAATGGGGAAGTAGCCGCTCCCTCATAAAAGACTCACTTGGTCTTTTAAAAAGTGAATAAAATCTACCTGTTTATTTTGATACCTTTGAGGATTGTGCAGGTCCTATCATCTACAAAATGATGGTTAAAAAACATTTTCTACATCCTTTGATAGGTTCCTTATTACATGACTGAAAAGGTATGGACTGGTAGAATCTTCCCATCGACCAAGAATATCATTTTGAATATTGTTTATTCGTCCAAACCCTAGTTTGTATAAAAGGATCATGGTATCCTTCACTCTAAAAAAGGATTGGTCAAAATGACCCATACTTTGGTTAATAATATTGGTAAAGATTGACCAATATGGTGGTCAATATTACCAAATTATTGGTTAGAATGTACCAAAATTTTGGTTGATTTTGACCAATTTTTGGGTCGGACACATATTCACCAACGCATTTGTTATTCTGACCAATCCTTAATTTTTTAGACATGTACATCCATGTAATTTGATGGTACACCACAGTAATTTTAACATATGCCTTCAAAATGACCGTGTGTGGGTTCCATATACCATTTTTGTACTGTGGATGCCATTGTACTTTTGTTTACAAAGGAAAAACAGCAACTCTCATGATTTTATAGATGAATCCGGTTTCAAAACACTGTAACCTCATGTCGGCCATGACTGGGGAGGGGGGGGGGGGGAGGGGGGGAGCTTCCAAAGAAGAACAAAAACTGATTCAATGGGTTGTGCAATGAGCCAGGTGCGTTACTATGTCAGTGCATAAATTACCTTTTGTTAGGCATACTTGAGATATAGCCCACGAGATGTAAACGTTCCAAATACCCTACCATGGCAGTGTCTCGTAGACCTGCTGAAATTTTTGACATCATGCGATAACGCGATGAAAACTACTTTCGAAAAATCAGATTAAGACAATTCCAGTAGTCTATCACCTCAAGAAAACTGCGGGCTTAATACGTAATCCCAACATGATTTGTATGGGCAGTACAATAGGCATTTGAAATTGCACTTTGGGTTGATTTTTCGATTTTTTATCGTGTTGGGTGAGTATACCAGCATACCCAAAAGCATGGAACCAAAACTGTGACAGAGTCTCTCTCTGTCTATCTCTCTCTCTCTCTCTCTCTCTCTCTCCCTTTCTCTTTCTCTTTCTCCGCAGAGGAAATCAACCTGGTGATCGATGAAGTTCGTGAAGTGACGTCACCGTGTTTCCCGTCTGAGGATGACGCCCCGTCCCCTATCACCTGGGTGTTCAAGGCTCCAGAAGGACATAGGATCATGATCAGCTTCAAAGAGTTCAGATTCAACGCAGGTATATCATCAATTCAAAGACACTGTGGTATACTTCTAGCAAAATGTGCTAGTTAGAACCCATTTTTGTCCCGTATTTATAGAACCTTCAGAAAAAGGGTGTTCTATAAAGGGTTCTTTATATTTTGATTTCCCTGTACAACCAATAATGGGTCTAAAGACCCCTTTTGAACATTTTAGAGAACACTTATAATGGTGTTTAGAGAACATTTATATGCTATAATGGTTCTCTGAAAAACCTTGAAAGGTTCCAAATGTGGGACAAGAAAAGGTTCTAATCAGCACCTTTTTTTTTTTCTAAAAGTCTATATCGGTGAAGGCTCTTGAGCCTACCTGGTTCGATCCCTTCTTGTCCTTGGTGTTGCTATCCTTGCATAAATCCCTTGAGAAGAATGCAGTTTCACCAAAATTTTACCCCTCTCGACTCATTCGTGTTAAAGAGGTACCTGGCGAAACTTGGATGATATTAGTGGCGTATTGATTAGCAAAACTTTTTTTTCGGGGGGGGGGGGGAGGGTGGCAGAACAGTAAAAGTTACAAAAAGGGAGGTAAAACCCCCGGACGATCATGTAATTTCGGCAACATTTGTAAATTACTTGTATCAAATTAGAAATAAACCACGTTTGAATTTCATTGGGAGGGGGGGGGGTGGGCAAATGCTCCCCAAGGGCACCCCATTAGTAAGCCAGTGATAGCAATTGCAGGCCATCAGGAAGCGCAAATTTTTTACGCTGATGGGGCTACCCTGGAAATAAACCACGTTTGAATTTCATTGGGAGGGGGGGGGGGGGGGTGGGCAAATGCTCCCCAAGGGCACCCCATTAGTAAGCCAGTGATAGCAATTGCAGGCCATCAGGAAGCGCAAATTTTTTACACTGATGGGGCTACCCTGGGTAAACAGGATAACAGCATTATGATTCGAGATTTTGCTTTAGAACGTTTGCTTCATACAGGCTTTATTTCTCACATAAATGGGGTTATTGAAAAGGGTTTCTCCCTGCAAACTGTTTAGGTTTGGTTTGCCTTGCGTTGGAGGGCGTCAGTTTAACATTTTGAAAGTAAATACAAAATGGAAAGTTCAGACATGGCTTTTAAAGCTGGTGTATGCTGTAATTCCTTTCCTAGAACTCTCCATGCCCGACGAGCATTGCTATACTTTTTTCTTTCAACAGCTGGCCTCAATAAAGTCCGGCTCGGCAACGGTGAGGTACCTCGAGCATCGGATGGCGTCATCGGCTACTTCGAAGGCTACGATCTCCCACATGACATCGTTTCTTCTGGCCATACGATGTGGCTCGAGATGTTCTCTGGTTTCGACGTGTACAATGGCGCTCTGAAAATAGAGGTGTCTGCCGTCACCGATGAAGGTACTCTCAAGATGGTTCCTCCATCCACAATGGAAGTGGAGAGGGTGTGGCCTTGAAATTAAGAGGGATTTTTTCATAAATAGTCTCCACATTACTTTCTACGTGAATGCGAGTAGCTAGTATTCTTATCGTTGTTGTTCATAATAATGTGCCTGTGAAAATGATGGTATTGATGGTATTGATGATAATGATTTACTCTCTTGATACATTTATGTATACTTTTTAATCTCTGTACAGCATTTATCATTCGTGTATCTTGATCTATATTTACGTTTTGTACTTATTGCTTTCTGCTTTCTGTTGTATATTCTACGTATGTCCTTTAATCTGGACCATGATGGAAAACAGCCTTGCGCTAGTCATGTTTTATATCCTGAATAAATATTTTTGAATAAATAAACAAATATATAAATAAATAAATAAATAAATAAATGAATAAACAAATGAATAAATAAATAAATAATAAATAAATAACAAATAAACAAAATAATGATATTGATTATTATCAACATCGTAACTGTTATTTTTCTTTCTAATTAACTGAATTGAATTTTTAAATTTAAATTCACAATGTTTATATTTCCTTCTGGCAAAATAACGAGGTGTTTATAAAACATAAATGCAGTATAATGTTGCAGAGAAAGCGGCGAACTCACTCCGAACAAGCGGAGCTTATGTTGGGGACCCCGAGGACATAATGACAGTTATAAAAGTTATGATGATATTCATTATTACGGTTATTATTATTGTTATTATTATTTTGTTATTATCATCATCATCATCATTATTATTATTATTATTATTATTATTATTATTATTATTATCATTCTCATTATTACTAGTACTAGTACTACTTCTACTCTACCTCCCACTACCACTCCTACTACTGCTTCAACTACTACTAGTCTACTACTACTACTACTACTACTACTGCTGCTGCTACTTTTACTACTACTATCACTACGACCACCGGCGTAAATCCACTTTGAGGAGTGGGGGGGGGGGATGATCGACTTTTTTGCCGATTTTTTTTTTCTGTCGAATTCACACTTAAGTATAAACATACGCCCTCATCCACCTGCACAGACCCCCTTACACATTTTAATTTTCATCTTGCGAGCGAGTGAAGCGAGCGAGCCAAAAATTACCACTTTTCTGGTGTTCAATCGCATTTTCAAATAGAAATTCTATACTATGATGAGCGAGCCAAAAATAACCACTTTTCTGGTTTTCAATCGCATTTTCAAACGAAAATTCTAAAATATGATGACCGAGCGAAGCGAGCGAGCCAAAAATAAGCGCTTTTCTGGTTTGAAATTGCATTTTCAAATAGAAATTCTAAAATATGATGGTTGTTTATGACAGATTATTGTAAATCTTATTAACTGATTAATTCACATATCATTTCTTCCTTAAAAAGTGTGGGGGGGGGGGGGGATATTTGTACACGCCATCCCCCCTCTCAAAAAGTGTGTGTGTGTGGGGGGGGGGGATATATCCCCCCCATCCCCCGGGATTTACGCCAATGACTACGACAACAACAACAACAATTACTACTACTACTACTACTACTACTACTACTACTACTACTACTAATACTACCACTACCACTACCACTACTACTACTACTACTACTACTACTACTACTACTACTACTACTACCACTACCACTACTTCTTATAGTTATACCACATTTATTATCATTCGATTAATACTGCAAAAAATTGTAATTGTGTACCCTTCATAATTTGTCTCTTCATTTGCTCTCTCTTTCTCTGTCTCTTCATTTCTCCCCACCCTGATCCCCCCATCTTTCTTTATCTGATCTCTGTGCTCATCTCTGTCTTCCCTACTTCGTAATTCTTCAGATGTCCAGATGAATTGCTCGGGTACATCGCAGCCTTGTCGCTATGCTCTGCGCTGTTTCACTCAGGAAGAACAATGTAACGGAGGGTTAGAGTGCCCCAGTGGTACTGATGAAATTGGATGCGGTGAGTGAATCATTACTTATCAAGTACTTAAATAAATATGAATAAAAATGATGATAACTTTATATACATTTCGTAATTTCTGTCAATAGACCTACCTTCACATAACAGTATAACAAACACACACACAACGCACCCATTTTGTTTTTGTTTTTCAGTATTTTTTGTTTATGTTATTAGAGATTTCATTCATAATATATCATTACATAATCATAAATAATTATAAGAATCTGCATTTCTTTTCATAACATACTCTGATAAATTAAATATATATTCACAAATCAATGAGCAAAGAAGAAGAAAAAATGGAATGAAATCACTTTTATATGAACAAAATACATAACCTGGCATTGGAGGGTACTCCAGGCGAATTTGGCGTAATTTCCCCAGGATTTTTAACGACATACATTTCGGTGTGACTCCCAGTGAAAATTGTCGCTTATTCACTTGTTTCTTGCAATGTCGGGTCTCCAACTGGTTGTCGCAGCCCAGTGAGATATTCATTGGCTTTATTTTTCTGTTCTTTAGAGTGTCTGTACGCAAGGGATTTCAAATGCGCTGACGGAAAATGTATTTCTCGGAGTTTGCTATGCGATGAGTTTCCAACATGCGACAACGATCGTGTCAACTGCAGTAAGTTCATTAATGCAACATCCTTTATGTCTTCTTGGATGTCTAAGTACACACATTCTATTTAATATAGTTTTCATAATGGTTATTGTACGTGGTTTAATTAGAGATTTTGCTATCAATGACACGAGAGGAAAGGAGGGAGACATGGAGAGAATTCAAAGTCCCTTTGAGAGGACTAACAGCCCTTGGTCCGTTGGTTGATTACTCATTACAATTACCGTAAGCTTTAGTCAATTGAAATAAACTAACCATATCAAAACTAAAATTAAACATTTCTGTTCAGTTTAGTGATATTGTCTTTAGAAAAGAGCGATAATTTATTGAGTTTACAACCGTCTCAGTTGAGCTTTTGATAATTTTTATTCACTCTTTGAATACGGAAAAACCAGATGTAAAAAAACTCCAAATGTATTTTTGCAATCAGTTCTTTTCTGGGTATAGTCGTCAGATGAAGAGAGGTAGAATTAAAAGCATCGATATCAAATAACGAAGGATGAATAACAGATATGAAGTTAAATTCCCAATGAACCTTCCTAAAAGTTAATACTTATTCTTTGAAACCTACAATCTTTTGATTTTCCTGTCCTACTGGTTTAAATTTATTCCTTTGCTATACCTTCTGACTTTGCTATACCTTCTGACTTTGCTGGCCAGTGCATCTTGTTCACTTTATGCAATGCTGTCAATCGTCTTATGTACTTATATGTCAATCTTGTTCATGTATAAACTATTGTTTAAAAGGAGAATTAAACCCTGAGGAAAATCAATTTCAATGAAAAAAGAGGATAGAGAGAAGCAGTTTAAAAAAGAAAAAAGTTCTATCAAAATCGGTTACGAAATGAGAAAGTTATGAAAGTTTTGAAAAATCTCACTTTACTTTCTGTGGTGATCCTCAAATGGGCAATGTTGCTTCAAAATGGCAGGTTTAGAAGGACAGCTTTCAAAATGTTTTATGCACAAAAATTCAATTCATATTTTCACCATTATCTCACATGGTACAGCTTGTCTCCTTCTTAGCTCAAGATATATCATGGGAAAATGTAACTGACACAGCATATGCCGAGTTCACAAATAGACAATCAAGCAGCATCTTTAGAGATAATGGAGAAAATATGATATTTGGTGTACAAAACATATTGAGAGTTGTCATCATATTTTAAAACCTGACATTTCGAAGCAAAATTGCTAACTTGAGGATCGCCATAGAATGTAAACTGAGACTTTCAAAATTTTCATAACTTTCTCTTTTCGTAACCGATTTTGAAGGAACTTTTTGAAAATTGCTTCTCTATCCTCCCTTTCAATTAAAATGGATATTTCCCCAGGGTTTCATTATCATTCCATGAAACTTTTTAAAGTTTAAAAATTTCCTATTCATATAGCCTTCACCTGTCCCCAGGGCTTCAATATATCTACCGAGTTTCTTTGCGATGGCGTCAACGACTGCGGCGACCACGCCGATGAGCAGCAGAATTGTTGTAAGTCATTGATGTCAGCTTCATGCCTCTCCCTTCTCATCTGCCATACGACCCGCCAAATTTCAGATTTTCAGGTTTCACAGATGTGATATCACTTTTTCCTCAAAATTGCAAGACTCATTTGTTAACGAAGAACTGCTTCGGCAACTTTCGTCCTCTGTGACGCACAGTCATGACGCGTCACAAAGTGAGATCTTTTAAAGAAGAAAAAAGTGAGTGAAAATAATTGAGGTAAAAGGAAATAGTGCAATTGAAGCGACGGTTCATGGGACATGTGCATTATAGATATCATTTTTCTTCCGTTAATCATGCTTATCCTATTTTCTAGCACCTTTGAACTTTTTAAATCTAGGGTATTGCATCGCCTTTACTACTTTATCTAGGTATATATTATACAACTTGTTATTCATGGGCGTCAGTCGGGGTCTCCGCAACAAGATCTGATTTTTTTGGACGTACATGTACCGTGACATCATATAGCAATCATATAACAATCAAAATACTTTACCAAAAGGCAAGACTATTTCCACACCCTGCAGTTTATTATGAAATGATGTATCATGAAATCGTGACTTTTCCAAATGCTTAGGATCTGATTCGATGATAACGAACAAAAATATGTGAAACTAAGAGATGTATAATGATTTTATTGACTGTCAGAAACTTTTAAAAGAGCTATTGATTAATGTTGATTTGGCAGCATGTGACAACGACGCTCAGCATCGATGTCCAAGTGGCGAATGCATCCACCAGTACAACGTGTGTGATGGCTTCGAGCATTGTAGTGATGGGTCCGACGAACAGAACTGCAGTAGGTATTATGATGATGATGATGATGGTGAGGAGGAGGAGGAGGAGGAGGAGAAGGAGAAGGAAGAGGAGGAGGAGGAGGAAGAGGAGGAGGGTCGAAAATAAATCGATGCTATGAAGCTGTTGTTATTGTTGATGACAGTGGTGACAATGATGATGATGATGATGATGATGATGCCAATGATGACAGTATATAGAAGTGATGATGGTAATGAATACGATGCCGATAATGATGTTCACGATGATGATGATGATGGTATAGCGATGGTAATGATGATTATGAGGCCAATAATGATGGTGATTGATAATGACTGACAATTTTTGACAGTGATGAAGATGAAGATGAGGTGATAGTGATAGAGGTGATGATGATGATGATGATGGTGATGATGATGATGATGATTACGATGAAGATGGTGGGCATGTTAATGATTATGTTGCTGAGGAGGATCGTTGGAAGCTATGAATTTGATAACGAGGTGATTAGTTTTTTTGCTTTCACAGTTTTCAAAATGTTTGTAACTTTTATTCTAGCTTGTCAAAGCTGGGAGGTCATCTGTTCGAACAACAACTCATGCAAGCCCTGGTGGGCGAGATGTGATGGAGTTGACGACTGCGGTGATAACAGTGATGAAGAAAATTGCCGAGGTATTATTTCAGGGATAGCTATCACTGGTAACATGCAACCGTAGAAGTACAATAATGGGATTATCGTTATCATCATCATTATCATTATCATCATCATTTCATCATCATCATTATCATTATTATCATCATCATTTCATCATCATCATTATCATTATTACCATCATCATCATCATCATCATCATTCATTCATTATTACAATTATCATCATTATTCATTATTATGTTTATCATTATCGTTATTATTATCATTATTATGATCATCATCAGCATCATCATCACCACCACCGTCGTCGTCGTCAATATTATCATTATTACTAGTAGTAGTAGTAGTAGTAGTAGTAGTAGTAGTAGTAGTAGTAGTAGTAGTAATAGTACTATTAAAATAAATCGCTGAAGCAAACGTAAGAGAGTTCATGTATCCCACAGTCTGGGGTGAAAACCACGGTGACGTAAACATCGTCGAGATGACGTCGGCCCCATGAATACGGAGTACCGGTAGCATGATATCGACGACTCTGAGTGGTGGCTTCTAGGGTATAAGAGTTTACGACTCGAAGTTTCGAAGTTCTGAACATCAAGCTCCCAAGATGAGTACAAATACGAGTATGAGCTCCCAAGATGACTACAGATACGAGCACGAGTGCGAGTGCGAATACGAGCTAGCCCAGCTCGTCCCTAAAAAGATTAAATCAAAACAGATTCGCCAACCATCTACCAAAATAGACAAGGTCCAGCAATAATGATATCCTAATAATTTACAACGTTCATTACAATCCCTCTTGATTCTAGAAGCTTTTCTGTACGTACGAAAATAATGTAAACAAGGACATCTGTGGCGTACGTTATCTTTTAACTGTAAATTGTAAATAAAACATCCGTCTTCATATATTTAGAATTATCAATTCTCAGTTCAATGCAATATTTACACCAATTATAATCTTAAAAAAAACCCAAACTAATCATGGCTAATTCGTCCGTATTCGACATGCAAGGCATAAATATCAATTAGCTTATAATACATGGAAAATAGCATCTTTCAGCAATGTATGAAATAACAATACTTCCATGTTATAACAAATAAATTCGCTCAATTTTCATCACTTCATCTTTATAGTAAATTTCATATACATTTGGTTTCTTTTCTGTTTTTCGATTTCACATAAATTCAATTAATGAAATAAAAGATAAATTTCAATATTCCTTTCCTTTACTAATAATCTTGAAATAGAAAGAGTAATGTGTGAATTTCTGTATTCTTATAAATATATATATAGATCCCTAATATCAGCTTTCAAATACAAAAATCAATTACGACAGTATATTTATGTAACTTACAGTTCTGGTAAAACAATGGTGCTCGGTGAGGTGAGGGCGGATGCGGCTTCTACCATGGCCTGTGCTGCCTGGAATCTGCTGCCTTGCCGTTATTAGGGAAAAATTGCCATGTCTGCCTGATACATAGCCTGGAACATTCACCTATATGTCTGTGGCCTACGCACCCTCAACACTCCAGATTCAGACCAAGTCAGGGATGTCTGTCTCTCCCGTGATGCAAAAGCTATCTGACCAAACTCCTCTCTCACTCCAATCCAACTTAGCTCTCTCAATAACAAACTCATTAAAATTCTCTGTATTCCTCCAGTAATAAGCTCTATACCAAAAATGTCCCATCAAAATTACCGCTATTCTTCTCAACCTAAATCCACTATACAAAACTCCCCAATTAGACATTCTCCTCAGTCTCTCCACTCACACACAAAAACACACACACCTGTTGAGTTAGAAGACCCCCAGATAACTGACCAAAGAACCAAAGTTAGTTGACCCAGGCATGTTTCCCGCCTAAACACAACCATTCACTTACATGCCAGCTAACATACCTTTTCCATTCAACCTAACTGAGCCATACACAATACATAAGCTGGACAGGTTGGAGGTGGAGTTAAGAAATTCCAGTTGCATTGTGACAAAGATATATGTTGATTCTTTTTGTTTGTATTTCTTACAGAATGTGGTGAGAACTACTTCGACTGCGGCAATCAGCAGTGTTTGGAAGCTTTCAAGCGGTGTGATGGAATACCTGATTGTTACGACGGACAAGACGAAGAAAATTGTAGTAAGTTCCAGTCGATAGTAGCGTATCCAGCATAATTATCATGAAGCGGCATATATACCTTTTGTTTCTAGGTCAAAGTAAAATATTTATGCAACATGTAAAGGGTCTTCAAGACAGGAACGAAATGGAAAAGGTAACAGTGATGATGATAATAGTAGTGATAAATACATAATAATGATAATTTTTATCATAAAAGTACAATTCTATGGCGTTTGAAATGAGTTTCTGCTTAGCACTTTTACCAGTAATTATACCCCGGTTCTAGCTGAGCTTCAAAATGTGTTCAGTATTTAGTCCACATGGACACCTGGGTGGAGTGTTTATAGATAAATATCTTGCCAAAAAGAGATTAGTGCCGGACTAGCTTCGAACGTTCAACCTTTTGATAGCTCCGGCTTAAGGTACTTTGCCATTAAGACATAATCAACGAGTTTAATGTACCGTAAACTGGGGTGGCTTTGGACAAATTTTAACTATTTATATCAATATCTTCATTATGAACAGAGGAATTCTAGGGGTAATGTGGGGGTTGCCAAGCAAGTACCAATAAAGAGGAAATCGTGTTATATAGAATTCTCTGCAGTTTATTTTATTTCATGATTATTTTTTTGGTCAAAGTTTGTCCAAAGTGACCCCGGAGTTTGGGGTGACTTTGGACAACCATAAGTATCCCATTGCATAATAACCTGTACAGCTAATTGTCTAAAGTAAACCTCCTTATGGGGGAACTATGGACTACAATACAGTTTTTTTAATCTTAACAACTCCAATTCGTTCAATTTTTTTTTTCAACAGCCACCAAATAATGACTTACAAGTACAACTTGTACATACGTTTTTGTGGTGGTATTTTGGCTACAAAATTTTGCTAGGGGCATTAACAGACACTTGGTTGCACACTTTTTTCAAGATTTTGTAATCAAATTTGATATTTTGAATTCTTATAAGCCTAAAAATTCAAAAAAGTAAATGAACAAATTTGAAAAAGTGTAGTTAAGCAGGGCACTGCATGAATTTTCTGTGGACCTGTTACTTGCGATTAGCATGGTTAGTAGTTGACCACCTGGTTAGCTTTGGACACTACAATACAGTTTTTTTTTAAAATCTTAACAACTCCAATCTGTTCATTTTTTTCAACAGCCACCAAATAATGACTTACAAGTACAACTTGTACATGTACATACGTTTTGTGGTGGTATTTTAGCTACAAAATTTTGCTAACAATAAACATGTAAGAACTTTTATTTTAAAGGGGCATTAACAGACACTTTTTTTTCAAGATTTTGTAATTAAATTTGATATTTTGAATTCTTATATGCCTAAATGTCCAAAATAGTAAATGAACAAATTTGAAAACGTGTATTTAAACAGGGCACTGCATGATAGTTACTAGCTGTCGAACATTTGGTACTCCTTTGATGTCCAAAGTCACCCCGTACGTGAAGCCAAATCATGGGGTGAAATTGGACATGACCTATTTTCAGATTTGCAAGGGTGGTCGGGTATCAAGACTATACAGGTGGGTTCATGATCCCTTTATGTTCACTATCCAGCCAGTAGGCTTGAGCTTCCATTCTTCTGTATTTCTGGAGTACCAAAAGTTCGACGGCCATAAAAATCAAGCATTTTATGGACCCTGCAAAGAAAAGTACAAAAACAATGTAAGGCAATGAAATATACAAGAGCACAATAGTCATTCATAATATTCACACATTCCCCTAAAATAACATACTGAAAAAATACTGGAAATACCACAAGGAAAAGAATGTAAAATGAAACAATAATTTTTTTCTGTTGTGTCCAAAGTCACCCCTATGTCCAAAGTCACCCCATTTTACGGTACTGTAATTTTTGTACATTGCTAAGGCAGTTGAATCCAACTTCCCTTTCAATATCTCTAGTATAAAAAACGGTTAAAATACCGGAGTAGGATAATTTTTACCAGATACCATACAGAGTGAACCAAATTTGCAAAGTACAGTTTTGTAGCCGTTTTGTAGGCCGTTTTGTAGCCGTTTTGTAGGCCGTTTTGTAGCCGTTTTGTAGCCATTTTCAAAAGGGCTACAAAACGGCCAATCAGCTGATTCTGCTCACTGTGACAGCAGTATTTCAGAAAATGAAATCAAATAATCTTAGAAATTAATCCCTTTTTTCAAAATTTTTGCATTTAAAAAAAATCAAACACGTGTCTCTTACAGCTGCACCCGAACCGTGTGCCGAGGGCGAATTCCAGTGCGCCGACGGGAAATGTCTTCGGGAATCGCTTGTATGTGACTATGTCGAACAATGTGAATACGGCGAAGACGAGAATGCCACGCTCTGTAATAGAACTAGAGGTACGCACATTACATGGCTTCTGCGCTGGTTATATCTTATGGGCAATCCAAGGTATGGCCCAACGGTACCATTTAGGATTTACTTCTAATATGGATTTGTGAACATAAATTATTGAGAAAAATTCACTTTATTTTCCTGTTCCAAAGATTACAATATGAAAAGCAGGTTCATTTCTGCTACATCACCAACACATTCTGATATCTGAAGAACATGATTTTTTGAGAATCGTTTACGAATGAAAACAAATCGGGCCAGTTTGAAAGAACATCGTTTTTGTAAGATGGAGGACGACAACAGAAAAGAAAAGAAAAAATAAGGGAAAGGAACAGACGACGTTAGAATGAAATTAAGGTTAAAAAAAAAACCAGACTACGGGGGGGGGGGGGGGGGGGGAGGTCAAATATATTGCTATATGCACAAGCGCAACCAGAAGAGCACGTGAAAAGAGTACTTAGTACCGTTTTCGGTCTAGTAGTGTTTGCCGGTTACGGCGCTTGACGCACGTCACGCTTTTAGGGTGCCAAAAAGGCCACAAATCAGGAAAAGGGGTACGTTTTTAGATTGTTGACACGCATTTAGGGTATTCATATCCCCGCCTTAAGTCTGATCTTTGTGTAGACTCGAATTTTTCAAGGTTATGTTCAGGGAGGTTAAACTTGTTTAGGTGGTAAATTTTCCGAAATTAAGGAGGCTCCGAAAAAAAAAATGGAAAAGGGGGTTGATTTTGATAATTGGATAGAACTCATTTTAGGGTGGTTTTGGAAAACCGTTGGTCAGGCATGTGTACAGGAATTATACTGACTTCCCCCCCCCCTCCCCCACCTCCCCCCCCCCCCGGCCAGACACCACAATGTGACTGAAACCCCGCCTTCCACTGCCAATACCACTCACCCGCTCACAGGCATTAAAGGAGCTCGAATGAAACTCTGGGGAGTTATCCATTTTCATGAACAGAGAAGATATAGAGAGAAGTAGTTTTTAAAAAAAAAAGTTCCATCAAGATCGGTTACGAAATGAGAAAGTTATGAAAGTTTGAAAAGTCTCAGTTTACTTTTTATGGCGATCCTCAATTTAGCAATGATGCTTCAAAATGGTAGGTTCAGAAAGACAACTCTCAATGTGTTTTGTACACAAAAAATCATATTTTCTCCATTATCTCTGAAGATGCTGCTTATCTCTTTGTGAACTTAACGTATGTCGTGTCAAATACATTTTACCATAGCTAAGAAGGATACAAGTTGCACATTGAGAGTTCAGATTTTACCTGTTACTTGGTTGACCCTAATTCCATTACACGTGTTGGGTGTCACGTGGTTATAGAGTATTCCAGTATATCAAAATAGTCACGTGATTCATGAACCTAACACAGAGCCTGAGGATTGTTACCAGTGTGCCGATGGACAATGTATTCCCCTATACTGGGTCTGTGATGGTAAACAAGATTGCGACGACTTCGATGATGAGGAGGGCTGTGAGAATTCGCCTATGGCGGGCATTTAATGCTGAAGAAATTAATAGATGTGTAAAATCAGTATTTCACTTGTTATGTTTTTCCCAACACAAGCTTTGCTTTCCGGATTTTCGCCTCCATCTATTTTCTGAATCATTTACTGTCTTGTACTCTATGTTTACATTGTTACATAATTATGCATACCTCGTTGTTCACATTGAACAGATGAAAGAAGTATTAATTTCAGTTTAATATCAATTTCAGTTATGGTATCGAATGCCAGTCATGGGAACCTATAACCCATCTCTCTGTCCTGAGCTGACAACAAAACGATCTACACAATATGTTTCTTTAGAAAGGAAACCAGATTTTTCCCATCTGTTACTGACTATAGAAACAATTATGTCTTGACAAATTTTTTTTATGCATGTAAAAGAATATTTTTCCCCTTTAATTTGATACCAAATATATAATTATATTGCCCTGAAGAAATATGAACAATATTAATGGAAACATCAAAGGTAGATTGCGCGCATCATCCGTGTGTTGGCTGCATGTGAATATAAAGAAATTGGCTTTTTAATGTTGCATTATCAAAATGTTTAGCTATGTTCCAATAAGAATATCATCGCTTTGGAAAGTTGGGTTTACTTTTTTTAAACATAAAATTGATTATTCAATTCCATTTCATTCCAACTGAGTCGTTACTCTTGCCTATTCTATATACACCTCCTAGGGAAACATGGTAAAGTAAACAATTATAGTTCTATTCATTTTGAAGAATAGTTAGTGGAAATGATTGCAGCTTTGCTGAAAGCAGCTTCTAGCTGAAGGCAGGCTATTACCGTGATAAATTGCTAAATGCAATGCAATATTTTTCCCCTCCCTTCTATCTTTAATTAAAAAATTAGATTTATGTGAGGAAGGCTATTCGGTATGCCCTAATCGCTCCTGCATAGCCAATGAGTACGTGTGTAACGGGATCCGGGATTGCCCTGGAGGCCTAGACGAGTACAACTGCACTGATGCACCAGGTAAAGTTATTTCTAATAAAAAAATCTATTAAGTAGCGTGGGCGAAAATCGGTCTTGAAACTTGAGGGGGGGGGGGAGACATCTGAAATTTTCTGACAAGAAAAAACAAACAAACAGAAAACAGCAAACAAAGTCATCGGCTTTTCGGGTGTCTATTTTGCCTCTGTTATACCCCTGAAATTTGCCCCCTAATCAATTCTTGAGGGGGGGGGGAGCATGTGGTCTCCAAGGAGTTTTTTCCATGCAAAGGAGTGGCGTAGCTACTAGGGTAGAATCCCAATCAAATGGCAAATAGAAAGAATGAGATGCAAATCGACAAAAAGGGAAATAAAGGAAGAAGGAAAAAATAAGACCCACCTAAAATATGGACGCTAGTGACGTTTCCTTCTGACATCCTGCCAATAAGAATATCATCGCTTTGGAAAGTTGGGTTTACTTTTTTTAAACATAAAATTGATTATTCAATTCCATTTCATTCCAACTGAGTCGTTACTCTTGCCTATTCTATATACACCTCCTAGGGAAACATGGTAAAGTAAACAATTATAGTTCTATTCATTTTGAAGAATAGTTAGTGGAAATGATTGCAGCTTTGCTGAAAGCAGCTTCTAGCTGAAGGCAGGCTATTACCGTGATAAATTGCTAAATGCAATGCAATATTTTTCCCCTCCCTTCTATCTTTAATTAAAAAATTAGATTTATGTGAGGAAGGCTATTCGGTATGCCCTAATCGCTCCTGCATAGCCAATGAGTACGTGTGTAACGGGATCCGGGATTGCCCTGGAGGCCTAGACGAGTACAACTGCACTGATGCACCAGGTAAAGTTATTTCTAATAAAAAAAATCTATTAAGTAGCATGGGCGAAAATCGGTCTTGAAACTTGAGGGGGGGGGGGGGGGGGGAGACATCTGAAATTTTCTGACAAGAAAAAACAAACAAACAGAAAACAGCAAACAAAGTCATCGGCTTTTCGGGTGTCTATTTTGCCTCTGTTATACCCCTGAAATTTGCCCCCTAATCAATTCTTGAGGGGGGGGGGGGGAGCATGTGGTCTCCAAGGAGTTTTTTCCATGCAAAGGAGTGGCGTAGCTACTAGGGTAGAATCCCAATCAAATGGCAAATAGAAAGAATGAGATACAAATCGACAAAAAGGGAAATAAAGGAAGAAGGAAAAAATAAGACCCACCTAAAATATGGACGCTAGTGACGTTTCCTTCTGACATCCTGCCAATAATTGAAGAGTTGTTAATTTTCAGTTTATCCAGAGAACAAGACCAGTAAGATCTTCCCCCTTTATGACCTTATGATGTCTCAGTGCACTCTAAAAATATTGGGTAAAAATGTGCCGTTTATTGTAATTATGTGTCCAACCAACTTTGGGCATTGGAAATTTTGCCCATTCTAAAGTAATTACTGCCTATTTTTTTACCCTAACTTGACAATACGCTTCCCGCACTGGGTAAAAATATTGCTCAAAGTTGGTTGGACATTATAATTACCCTCGTGCTGGCTAAAATTTTACTCAATATTTTTTACAGTATGTCTAGATTTCTCGTTCCGCTAAGGGGTTACACTACTTTTCACGATTATATCGCTAGGAATAAATACGTTATTTTTGTTATATGCATGTGTATTGGAACATTTTGCATTCTTATTGATTTATAAAGTCATCTAACTAAGAAATGATGATAGCGATGACGAGAATAATGATGTGATAATGACATAATAATAATGATAATAATGATACTACTACTCTACTACATAAGTGTTAAGTTCTTTATACACATCCAAGAATTTTGTTTACCTGTGACAGTTTCGACGACGGGCTGTCATCTTCTTCAGACGGCGACTAATTGGCGAATGACGATTTTGGCGCCAATTAGAAATCATCCAGGTGTGAAGCTCGGTGATAGCGCCATCATAGATGTCAGACAGTTGATATGCCCCCCCCCCCATCCAGGTTCATATTGAGGGGGGTTCTCTTAATCCAGATGGCCTCTCTAATTCGTCTGCTGAGGTCCTGGCTCTCCCTCGCTACTAATCGTATCCCCTTCCAGTTGATGACATGGTTTTCTTTTGCCGCGTGATCTGTTATGGCTGATTTGTTGGTCACTTGGCTCGCTGATGCTCTTTGTGAGCGTGTGTACGATTGTCCATCCAACCTTTGGCAGTCCTTTTTATGTTCATCGATGCGCGTGCTTAACTTACGACTTGTTTCACCAATGTACGAGGCTTGGCAAGATTGGCATGGGACTTTATACACTCCTTGTGCCTTGTCCATTTCTTTGATCTTATCTTTTGGGTGAACCAATATGTCTCTTAATTTATTGCACGGTTGCATCGGTGTGGAAATGCCATATTTCCTCAAGATCCTGCTAACTGCCTCTGAGTGGCCTTTGATGTAGGGGACGACAACCGGATATCTCCTTTTGGCAGTTCTGTCTTTCTTTGGTTTTGTAGAGTTTGTTTTGTCTTTCTTATCCTGTCGTTTCAATGCCCATCGTGGATAACCGCATTGGGACAGAGCAGTAGTGATGGTGGCAGTTTCATCTTCCTTGTCCTTTGGGTCAGATACTACAGTGTCACAGCGGTGGAAAAGAGTATGAACCACTCCCAGTTTTTGATGCAGGGGGTGGTGCGACTCGAAATTGAGATACTGGTTGGTGTGTGTTGGTTTCCTGTAAACTGTGAATTTCAAGAAACCGTCCGGCTTTCTGGAGATAAGTGTGTCTAGGAAGGGAATTGAACCATCCTTCTCCAATTCGAAAGTGAATTTGATATTGTCCGTCGGGTCCACTTGGTTTAGATGATCGGTAAGGAGAGACACTGAGTCTTTATTGACTATCTCCAGGATATCATCGACATAACGCTTCCATAAACGTGGTTTACATTCAGCAGGTGCCGTGCCCAATGCTCTTTGTTCCAAATGTTCCGTATAAAGATTAGCAACAATTGGGGACACAGGACTCCCCATAGCTGCACCAAATGTCTGTTTGTAGATGGACCCTCGAAAGGTTAAATATGTAGATGTAAGAACCAATCAAGAAGATCAATGATGTCTTCAGAGGTGAGGTTGGTTCTTTCACTAAGAGTTGTGTCATTATCCAATCTCTGTTTGATGACAAGAAGGGCCTTGTGAATCGGAGTCTTGGTAAACAGAGATACGACGTCATGTGAGATGAAAACCTCATAGTCTTGTATAACAAATTCCTTAAGGCTATCTACAAGGTCTCGAGTGTCTTTCACATGATGTTCAGTAAGACCCACTAATGGCTGGAGAATATCTGCCAACGACTTCGACAAATTATAAAGTATTGAGCCTGTATAGTCCACAATCGGTCGTGTGTCATGTCATCAACTGGGAGGGGACACGATTAATAGCGAGGGAGAGCCAGGACCTCAGCAGACGATTTAGAGAGGCCATCTGGATTAAGAGAACCCCCCCTCAATATGAACCGGGATGGGGGGGGGGGGGGCATATCAACTTTCTGACATCTATGATGGCGCTATCACCCGAGCTTCACACCTGGGTGATTTCTAATTGGCGCCAAAATCATCATTCGCCAATTAGTCGCCGTCTAAAGAAGATGACAGCCCGTCGTCGAAACTGTCACAGGTAAACAAAATTCTTGGATGTGTATAAAGAACTTAACACTTATTTAATTCACCATCCTGATGAACTTATTTCGCCTACTACTACTACTACTACTACTACTACTACTACTACTACTACTACTACTACTATTGCAACAACTAGAACTACTACTACTACTACTACTACTACTACTACTACTACTACTACTACTACTACTACTGATAATGACAATGATAATATTCATGATATCAATAATTACAACAATATTAGTCTTCATCATCAGAATTACCATTTTATATAATGAACAATCTCCCTTGAAGAACATAAAATCCGGAGTAATTCATATTAATTTCAAAAAAGTATTAAGCTACCTTTGTCTTTAATTTCTGGACATTTTCTTTGTTGTATATATACGTTTGCTAATTCATTCAACTTGAGCTATATCATGCCGTCATAAAAAATTCATTTTGATGAGATATTTCCATCACTTTTCGAGAGTTGCCACCCTCAAAACTTAATGAAGCAATTAAGCAAACTAGTCCCTCAGCCACGTCAAAGGAGCTATCAGAATTCGACTAAAGATGACGACGATAATGAAGAGAACTTTTTCCCTTCACCCCTTCACCCCTACCCCCACAGACCCTTGTTCATCCTACTCCGCCTCAGACTACTTTGTATGTGACGGCAAAGACGACTGCCCGGAAGGTTCGGATGAAGCCAACTGTTGTGAGTATGAATCTGTTACGCAAATTCAGGGGCGGTGCCCCTTAATTTCGAATTTAATTGGGCATCCCATGAACATCTTTAGTTATCGCGTTTCTGACGCAACCCCCTTTCCTCGCAACTGAAGATGACTAATTTATTCATTTATTTATTTACTTATTAATGTTTTCTTTATAAAAAGCAGGGTAGTCCCGTTCAAGCTGCAAGGCCTGCTTTTCAAGGGAGCCCTGCTGCACAATATCACATTTCAAACAACTTGAAGCCCCTACTGAGAAGTACTCATGCCACAGTCTATGAAAATGGACTTTTATAATCGGACTGCAATAATTTGTCGAACCGGCCCAACCATATGAATCATTTGAATAATGCATCTATTAATGTGGATCATTATGAAGTAGTCGTACGACATTCCCTACCTCTTAATGTTTTTTGAGGTCAATTCACCTTTAAAATTACTCAATCTCCCTCATTTTCTTTTCAGTGATTAGGATAAATTATATTCCGGGGCGTAGATAGCGGGGGGGGGGGGGGGGGGGGGGGGTGGATTGGGATGCATCCCCCTCACATTTTGAGGTGGACTCATTATGTGTGTACAAAAATATGTACGAATGGGTTAATCATCCCCCAGGTATGAGGACCCATCTACACTAAGGATTATATTCAAGTATTTTACTTTTTATTTCATTTTGTTAGCAGTAACGCTATGTTAACACACACACACGCACCCACACACAGGCACGCAAAACATTCAAGAAATGAACTCAAGGGCAATTTCAGTTCCTCTTTAGATTGGCTATAGACATGGTAGAAGTCATGTTCGGACGATGTAATACAAAATCTTTTCTTTGTGGAGTTTGTACAAAACGACTCGACGATGCAAAAGGCTACTTAAGTTGCCGTAACGCTTCTTCACCGCATGTGCTGCGGTAAACCGCTTCATAATTATATCCGCCATTAAAATGCGGCTTACCGCGGCATGTCTATAAACGAGCATTTATGTTTCTTTCTGGTTTCATGTTCCATCTTCTTGTTTCATGTTTTGTCAGCTTGTGGAACCAGACCCGTAACTCAGTCTAGGATTCTAGGAGGTCAGGATGCGGGCAAAGGACACTGGCCATGGCAGATCCTTATGAGCGGTGATAATTGAATATAAATATGAATATAAATATGAATGCATATATATGTACATATATATTATATATAAAGATTCCGTGAAGACAATATTTCGATATTTTGGACTATACAAAGTTGCCAATTAAAACCCGAAATAGTTTGTGTTGGCCTTGGTCAATTTTATTTAGAAATAACACAATATAATATTTTTTATACTGTTTATGGAAAAAGATCTCGTTTCTCAAGTTACCAAGACGTTTTGAGAACACCGAACACGCACGCATGGTGAAATTTTGAAACAATAAAACAAAACAAAACAAAACAAAACAAAACAATACAAACTAACAAACCCCCACACATTTACGTGTAGGCCTCAGTAGAAATTAAATCTTTTATCTTGTGTTAATGTCCGAGCCCCCAAATGGAAAAGGGTATTTAGAGGGTCCAAAAAGAAGAAAATATGCATGTAATATAGGTATCAGATACTTGAAAGACAAAAATATGTCTTTATGAACTATCAAACTATGAACTAGGAACCATAAAGTTATGCAGATCTAATTAGATAGATAGATAGATAGAGAGAGAGAGAGAGAGAGAGAGAGAGAGAGAGAGAGAAGGAAAAAGAAGGGACAGAAAAGGAGAGGACAGCAATTAAGAAATAGATACCGGGATGTATAACATGATTAATACATTTTGAATGTATGTATTTTGAATATATGAATATTCACAGGTTTTCTGTATCTTGTTTTTAGCTTGAATCATTTTCCCTATTCAAATCTAACCAATAAATTCAATAATTGCTCTATTCAACATGCAGCACGAAATTTCTCAGCCAATCCGATTTGCGGAGGCACGATTCTCAATCGCCGTTGGATCCTCACTGCCGCGCACTGTGTGTAAGTATTATGTTGGAGCACTGTGGTATGTTGGTGATTAAGGCTCTTACCTCTCCCTCTCATACGACAGGTCCTGGGTTCGATCTTCGCTCGGTGCTTACATCCTAAGTCAAGGTGTTTTCCCCAAATGTATCCCTCTCGACCCAGGTATATATAAATGGGGGATCTGGGGCCCGTTGCATAAAACTTGCGTTTGAACGCAACTCGGGGAAAATCAGACGCAACTTTTATTTTCAGCCAACGTAGCCAATCAAATTAGTGCTCATCAGGACTTGCGTTTGATTTTTAGGAGTTGCGATCAAACGCAAGTTTTATGCAACGGGGCCCTCGTAATGCTTGGATAATCATTGCAGGACCAGCAGTAAGAGCAGTTGTATTACTGATGTGGCTCCCCAGGTATTAAAACTCATTATTATTCATTATCATGATAATTCCAAGGAGCGTTATGGATAAGTTTATATTCTTGCCATCGTAATCATTGAAATTATATACTCAGCTGTAAGGTAGGCCTAACCAGGACGGAAGGGAGCATATTTGGAATATATATGAAGAAAATTGAATGAATGGAATCAAACTTCATTTTTTGCACTCTTCAAGCAAACATACAAAGGTACGGTCGCTGGGTACGGTCGCAGAGACCGTACCTAGCGACCGATCGGACGTGCTTTCTCACCGCCGTCAAAATTTGGTCAGGCCCTGAGCGATCGGTCGCAGTATAGCTGACCTAGCCGGAAGCGGAAACAGAGATAGCACGTGGGCATGTATGGGGGGGGGGGGGGGGGTCATTGCATTTCGATCGATTGCAGAGCACGATGTGCTTTCACATCAAATTTGCATCGGTCGCGATAGGTCGCTGAAGTACTCAGCGACCGATCGTTTTGGTCGGAAACGATCGGTCGCTGAGTACGATGAAATGCTTTCACACCATGGTTTGATCGGTCGCTGGGTACGGTCTCTGCGACCGTACCCAGTGACGTACCTTGGTGTGAAAGTGGTACACTTAAGAAAACATAAGGTAGTTAAGGCTCGGTCACACCGCCAGAACTTTGCTGGAGCGTTCCTGGAGCGGTGAAGAAAATTCATCACCGCTCGTTACCGTTCACCGCCGTTTAACAGAAGTTGGCCCCCGTTAAGGCAACGCCGTATACGCTCGGCCACCGCTGATGGTCACTCCTACCGCTCTGAAAGTTTTGAGCTGCACAAAATATTGCGAGCGGTGAGGAGCGGGCAATTTTCCGTTCCGGCAAAGTTCACCACCGCTCCAACAACGCCAAGTCAAAGTTTGGCACCGCTAGACGCAAGTTCGTGGACGCTTGGGTCCGCTAGGCCAACGCAGAATAACTTGAACGCTGGACTACCGCTGCTTCGCCAGCTTTGCCCGGGCGGTGATTAAACGTTGCACAAACTTTGGTGGAGCGGTTGTAAGCGTTTTACGAGCGGACACGGGATTGCTGGAACGGTGTCGGGCGTTGAAGCAGTGATCCATTGCGGTGATGAACTTTGGTTTGGCGTTGGTATGGAGGTGTCGGGGCGCTAAACCGCTAAGCCAACGCTAAAGCAACGCCGGCTTCAGCGGTGCACCGCTAAGGCAACGCCCGTGTTTTCGATTTTTTTTCCCCATTTTGTGCGCGGTGACGAGCGTTGTCGAAATTCGGCCCCCTCTCCCTACCGTTCAAGGAACGCTCCAACAAAGTTCGGGCGGTGTGACCGGGCCTTTATAATGTAACTTACAATTCATCCAAATGTGGGGCGGGCGTATACGCTAATAGTTTGAGCGTTTAGAGTCATGTTCTGAAAGCGGGGATGTCGCTATGGGAAGTTGTTTGGAAATAAGATCCCACAGAACATGTAGAAAGAAATGGGACATAAAACCGTGATGAAAGAAAAGGAAGAGATAAATGTGGGCCATTCTGCCACAAAACCTATTATGCACAAAACCTTTTTCCAGGACACCATTTGCGATACGCAACCGTTATGTCCTCGCTGGGGTGACTGACCTCGAAGACAACGACACATCAACCTGGCAGAGTCGCCTGGTCATCGACATCGTGTGGAACCCGGAGTTCAGCTCCGACAACTATTTCGTCTCAGACGACAACGCCCTGCTGCTGCTCGACGAACCTCTCGACTTCAGTGACTACGTTCAGCCAGCCTGCTTCCCGGACGCGGACTTCCCCCTCGATCCTGGGACTTACGTCACGGCAGTGGGATGGGGGCAGACAGGGGGAGGTGAGAAAATATATTAAAGGAACGAATTAGTGAGGGTGACCCGACATCTGCCCCAGCAACAATTGCCCTGGGCTTTACTTCGTCACAGACACACGGTTAGGATCAGGGATGCAATAAGGTTTTAGGTTAGGTTGAGGGTTAGGGTTATGCAACTGGTCATAGTTCAGTATTGGTAACTGGTCATAATTCAGTATTGGGTTAGTGCACGAAATTGACGCGGAGTTAATTGTCTCTGGAGCATAGTACGTGTCATGGATCCTTTGAAGAATCATAGGAGTGATCGCTTCACTTTGGAGTGGAATTAATCCACGCACCACACAGCGTTTGCGGATACAGGTATACCATGACCTTTGATCTAGATTGGATTCAACTGTAATTTGGAGTGGTTTCCATTAGTTTTATAGATTTCACTCCTATTGGAGTGATCTCTAGCTGGTTTTATGACTACACTAAAAGGGGGTTTTAATGCCTGTATGTTCAGGGAGTATAGTGGTTCATTCACTTGGCTTTCAAACATCGGGTTGAGAATTCGAATCCCAGTCCGACAATAACGTCCCATTCGCAAGAAATTACATTTGTCACTCTCCATCCATAGGTATTTGTATGCTTGAGCTCTTGATACTTTGGCGGTTCGTCTGTAACCTGGATAATAATGTAGGAGCACCATGAGCTCTAAGCGGGAAGGTTATTCAGTGCTACATAAAGTAACACTTGACTTGCCAAGTGAAGGGTAAGAACCTACCCAGGGGCGGCGCTACAGGGGGAGGGGCATTCGCACCCCATGATTTTTCAAGTGATTAAAAAAATAGGGAAAAAGAGGAGAAAAGAAGGGGAAAAAAAGGAGGAAGAAGAAAGAAGAGGAAGTGAAAGGAGAGGCTTGGGGCTTGCAACTACACGTCAATAAATTCACCTATGACTCATCTTGCCCCCCCCCCCCCGCTCAAAATACCCTGGCGGTGCGCCTGAACTTACCACATTTTTCAATAATGACTGTGTTCAGATTATTAACTGTGTGGGATTAAAAGAAATCATCCCACCATCAAGGACTCTTGTTAACGTAAAAATCGGTCATAAAACTTTCCTTTAGGGTGGCGCTAATGGTTACTGACTCTCACTCAAAGGTCCATGGTTCGATTCTTGCTCCATGCTTACACCCTTGGGCTGTTTTACTCACATTTTCCCCTCCCGAACCAGGTATAAATGGGCTGGCAGAGCTGGGTTAAGTTGATTTCAGGGTCGGCAGGAAAAGCAGTATAAATGCTCTTACCCTGGGCAAATAAAACCCAGTCGTTTTACTTCATTTCATATTCCTTTTTTCTTTCTCTAATCTTGGCCTGAATTATCTTGCCCGATCTCTCTCAGGTTATTTCGCATCTCATCTCCAGGCGGTCCGTCTCCCAGTATGGCCTAATGAAATCTGCGACAGATACCATTACATGTCGGCCGAGCAAGTGGAACGAGTGATCTGTACAGGCTATGAGAAGGGTGGCCTCGGCTTATGTTTTGTGAGTAGTAGATCTATAGTATTATTAAAGGGTATTTTTTTTCTCTGGTGCTTAAAGTGCCCATGGATTGACTGCATGGGACTGAAATTCGGTAGGAGAGTTTTGATGTGAACGGTCCATTCAACCTATCAATTGACACTCATAGCATAAATCGACTGGCATTCCAATCTAAATATCGTGAGACAGGTGGAGAAAACTACCCGAACATCCAAACTTCCTCGAACTTCATCACATGGCCATTCCGTTCCCGTTCCTGCTCAAGACATGCACGAGTGTCACCTGTGTCTTTTCTGAATAGTCCTCTCTTTATACCGCATCTTGTGCATGCTGCAAAAGCCTGCAAGCATGCATTGGTAGCCCCTTAACCCTCTCCCCTGTCCCCGCCCCCATGAATAAAATTGTACACCAATTTGGTGCTTCGACATTCTAACGGCGAAATTTGCTCCTGATTTATTTCGACAAATAAGGATCATGATGACAGTGTTGCTAGCGGGATCTGAGTTAGCTGTAGTTTTATAGGGTTCGGTAAAATATAAGTCAGTAAGTGTGGAACAATAGCGATCTAGAAGACAAAAATTCTTGCTGGGACATGTGTCTGTATTATTTGATAAACCAACTGCTATTTTTCTTACCATATCCACCATGTCCACACAGGGGGATTCTGGAGGCTCCGTCGTCGCCGAATGGAACAATCTGTGGTACTCTGTCGGCTCGGTCTCAAGGGTTATTGAATGCGGAGCACCGTTCGTCCCTGGACTTGTCATGAGAGTACCATACTATCGTCAATTCATCCTAGACACCATTAAAAATGTGAAATAAATTCACATGGTTGTTGCTCACTTTTCCAGTTGAAATATCTCCTTAAACCATCGTAATTCTATGGTGCAAACATGGCAAAGATACATGATGCATCAATGCATTTAACAATCCTGAAATCAAGACTATCTCTCATAGCTGTTCAGTCTTTACAATTCTGAAATACATTTACTACAAAAAAATTGTCACATGTTTTGCATGATTTAGCGCAATGACAATTATGAAAATAGTCATAGACATTGGGATAACTCGTTATAATTAGGGTTGTTATAAATGTTGTTATAAACGTTATTTCAAAGAGTTTTTTTTATATATTCTAACTGCTCTAGATCAGAAAGATCTTTCCTGAGTTCTCAATTGTTTTTAATGTGCTCTTGATATGCATTAAAATTTATGTTTTACGACAAGGTGTGATTGGATACATGCTATAATAATTGTGTGGTTTGTTAAAAGTCAGTGACAACATTCTATGCCGCATGCTGTAACCGGGGAGGGAGAGAGCGGGGGTGGGGGGGGGGGGGGGGACACATGTCTATATTCAAGACAAAGATGGGGTTTTACATTTTTCATAAACGTCACATATCCTCGTGGTACTGTACCTCTAGTTCATCCAATCGGTCATATTTACAGTCTCTGCATGCAGCTGTAGGTTTCTTGTAATTTGCCGAATGCTTATGTTCACGTAAAGGCTGCATGCGTTCCTTTTAATTTGCCAAACATTGCACAATCTGTCTGATGTTATGTTTAGCTACAAGATGAGTTCAGACAAAATTTCAGATTTTCAAGATATATATATCGTGATATCAGTGATTTTGATTTATAAATTCTATAAACAAAAACTATTCGTACTTATATCTGCTTATAGTGATGCGGGCTCTAAGGTTTCTTTGCCAAATGTTTATCTTGATGCAGACTGCATGTTTCTTATAATTTGCCGAACATCGCACATTTGCGATGTTTTGTTAAGCTATACAATATCACTATAAGTTGAGACAAGATCAAAAATTGTTCTTTTCGATATATCATGATATCCTATCGACCTATACAACGTAAGCAAAAACTATTCGTAATTATCATTGGTGCGGGCTTTAAGGTTCCTTATGATTTGCCAAATGTTTATGTTTATGTACAGGATGTACATAAATAATAATATTTGTCAAAACACTGCACATTTTCTGTGTAATATTTGTGCTTACCTAGATTATAGCAATTTATATGATAAACATTTGATGTATCAAAAGCAGTCATTTAGATGTGGGTTATAGACGGGGGAGATATCGCTAATATACCTTTTGCGGGGGGGGGGGGGGTAACGTAATTCTTACAACAGATTTAATCACATTGGAAACTCTTATAAATGATGAAATAAAGTCCATGATATAGGTCTTTGTACCACCGATATTGTCGCTTCCGTTCTTGGTCTATATTTTCTCAGGGGCGGATTGGTCATCATGGCCATGGGCAGTTTGGGGAGGTTTTTCGACGGCCGGGTCGGTAGGTCTGTCGCTTTGAGCTGTGAGGGTGGGTTTCAGCCCTATTCCACCTCTGAATATGATAAAAACAGAGAGAAGCTTTTCTAAATATTGAAAAATTAACAAGGCCATTTGTATTCGGAGATATATGGGACCCGTGTTGTCACTCTGTATTGACTTCGTGTACGCATGGTCGTTCGAAATTTCGCGTAAAAAGGGGTCTTTTTTGGAGCATGTTCGTGATTTTGAAAAAAAAGGTTGTTTTCAAGAGCTTGTACTCGAAACCGAAAAAAGGTGTTTTTGAGCTTCTACTCGAAATTAAAAAAAAACGAGGGTTTTTTTTTTTCTGGTCCTTTCTTGCAAGTTTCTGTTTTTGACTCAGACGTGAATTGAATTTGAAAGGGGTGGTTTAGTAACAGTGTACTTGGAATGCGAAAAAAGGGGTGTTTTTTAAAGGCCAAATTGTACCCGTTTTGTGTCAAATAGGGGTAAACAATGGCTGAAAATGTACTTGAAACACCGCGAAAAAGGGGGGTCAAATTCTGGGTTGCTGAACGATCATGGTTACACCTTTGAATATAGAGTGACAACACCAGGATATGGGATACCAAATTCTTTCCAAGTTTCCCGAGAGAGAGAGAGAGAGAGAAGAACAAGAAGCAGACAAGCAACATTGGGATGAGAGAGAGGAAAATACAGAAGAGAAGACAAGACAAGAATTAGAAGGAGAGCTACCAAGAGTCAAAGAGAAAAAATGTGCATGCTCACACTGCGCCGCCTATACCGCCTCGGGTGACGCGCTTATTAGTTATTATAACGTCATCAATACCCCGCTCGCGCATGCGCATCACTTTACCTCTCAACAGGTGTTTACTGAACTAGCGTTTACCAACATCATTATCTTGATGACCTTTTCGAAATCAAGCGGTTTTTCTACATTCTGAGTGAACGTATTGATAAAATCAACCATGTCGCATCTAATCAATAGTCAATCAGAGGGAAAACATGTTGGACAGTCCAATTTGCATAGGTATGAGACATACTTTCTTCCGCGACTTTGTTAAGATAATTCATTTTGCCTACTATTCACGGACTGTTTTAGCTGTCATTGGAAGAGGCGTACTTTTTTGGTTCATAAACCCCCTTCAAACCTGATTTATTGTGAAGTATTCAGGCATTTCCTTTGACATTCTCTAATCCGCTGTTGAGTATACATTCTCATATTGATTGGGGTCTTTTTTTTATTACCTTATAATTTTTATATACAAATTACAATGAACTATTTTACGAAAGGAAAATTATATAGTTTTGCCTGTATATAGCTGTGGTTACAGTCCCTCGTTGTGCAGGATGACAGAAGGGCTAATCCACTAACAAAATCATCTTCAAACCTTTCATTTGTATTCAAACTTTTAATTTGTATTATAGAAATTGATTTGGTATTTTTTCTGATTTCTAGAATATATATTGGACACAATGATATGTTTCATTGATCACAAACACCTCCGCCAGTCGTCGAGAGCTCATAACCAAAGATGGCCTCACCAAGATGGTCCTCCGACTCGAGGCCAGAGTGGAAGGCATCCACATGCGTTATGATGGTTGGAGACGAGCCCGGGAGATGCCAGGACGTAGGCACAAGGCTGGTGGTAAACCTGTAGTGAAGCAAACGGTGAGGCTTGAAACGGAGATGTGTTTCAGGCAAACCTCAGCAGGACTTGTTGTCAGGAGAATCTGTGTGGCCAAGAAGAAGTCTTTGGTGGAAAGGGCATTTGGAGGACATGACGTTCAAGGACTCAATGTAGTGTGCTCTCTCAACATTCATGGCCATAGTAAAGAGAGATAGAGGCTGGGGAAGGGGATACTTAAAAGTGAAGACTTTAATTATTTTGCAGGGTGTTAAGACCTAAAGATTGAAGAATAGCTTAACTGCAAAACGACACCTTCAGACCATCTGGGACATGAAGTCGTCACTGTGAATCTGATCTGAGGGATCCCCGCCAAAGCGAGGAACAAAAACGTGTAGAATTCCTCTTGTAGAAATAAACAGTTGGGTATTAAGCTTCCTTGATAAAGTCGTGAGAGAACACTAAAATTTTGAAGTGGCGGAAGTGTAAATCTGACAAGAAAGAACTGATAGAGGATACTGAGCGAGGAAACCCAGAGGAAGTCGTGCGATTGTTTGAACCCCCAACGATCTGGGAATATCTCCTATGTAAAACCACAGCACCGAACCACCCATCTCGTGCAATAATATCACAACGGTATCTTACAACGGCGCACAGTCAGCCAGGATGACTGCAAAGTGCGCCAAAATTCATATACACTCAGTTTTGCTCAAATATTATGGTTAAATGATGGCTCGTAGGGTAATGGGACCCGTAGAATCTAATGAAAACAATTTCAAACACCTGTGACGTCACTGAAACACCGATTTCCGATTGGCTGTCGAAATGCATTGAGAACTGCTGTCTCTAGCCATTCGCTGTAGCTCTTCTCGATAAAATTTGCACATTATGCCATTTCTCTTTGCCCTCCACATAATTACCTCAGTATAATGTACATAAAATCTTTTATAGATATGAAGAAATAGTAATTCTTCAGGTTTAATGGAGTTATCGAAAACATGATAGTCTAGTCCATGCATTCTTTCGGTCCTTTTGTCGTATTGTTCATAATGCCAGAAGAATGAATGAATCATTTTGAAGAGTCTTCGAAATTATGTCTGAAGATTTACTGAGAAGAGGAAGATAGATATACATATACATAGATGGATGGATAGATAGATAGATAGACAGATCGAGGGATTCAATCCAGGGTGTAAATAGATGTAGATAAATTGATGGGGGGCAGGATACTCGTATAGATAGACAGATGGATGGATAAATAGAAGGATCCCTAAAGATATGTGGATGAAAAGGATAGATATAGAGGAATGCATGGGCCTAATGATAGATACTACAGATGGATGGCTAGATAGATATATAGAATGAGGGATAATAGTGGATAGATATGTGGATGAACGGATAGAATGATAGACAGAGAGGTGGATACGAGTAGATAGATAGATCATGGAAAGACAGATTTTTGGTGATGTAGATGGATGGATGAATAGATAGATAGATAAAGAGGGATAGGTGTAGATAGATAGGTGGATGAAAAAATAGAGG
Organism: Echinometra lucunter; assembly: GCA_029962745.1. Taxonomy (NCBI): domain Eukaryota; kingdom Metazoa; phylum Echinodermata; class Echinoidea; order Camarodonta; family Echinometridae; genus Echinometra; species Echinometra lucunter. The sequence continues at coordinate 24,543,094 of CM057153.1, read as the reverse complement.
GAGTATGTGTATGGATAGATGAATATCTATATGGTTAGTACAGTCATTCTTGGAAATGACCCACCAGTAATTGCAAAAGAAAATGAACATGCTAACAGAATTAATCAAAAAGATTTTGGATTCCATACCATGTGAATAGTCGTAGAGTAGTATATAAAAATCCTTAGGCATATCCGCCAATGGGTATATCATACCATATCGCAGAGGAAAGTTTTAGGCTTATAACAATACACTTTTGACTTTAGAAGAGGGATTTTTCAACAACTGAAACCAGCCCTTTAATTAATCAATCTTGTTTACTTACAATTTATCAATCTCGTTTACTTCTATCAGTGTTTATGGGATATTGCTATGTAAAATTAAGAGTCATGCGCGCCCCCATGCGGCGAAGTATGATGAAAGAGAATCTTTCAGTGGCTGCGCGGTCCAAAAATAACACAATTTTCGGGGTAATGTGTCAAGGAAAAATCGGCGCTAAAATAAAAATGGGCAGAAACGGACAGCCAAATCTGGTATCAAATTAAAACTGAGACATCAGGAAAAATGGTGGTAGTAAAATTGACCTGGAAACCCGTGGAAATCTAAACGTTTCTTATAGACTTATAAAAAACCCGGATAATCGGTCTATTTTCTAGGATAATTACCCTATTATACTCACAAAAATAACGTTTCTATCCATTTTTAACCCATTCATACAGTAAAGTGAACTATCAGGAATATGTGGGAGCAATTTTAGATCGATAACTTAAAAACTACATGTTGATATCACTCATTTATTAAATTGGTCACTATTTACACTGAAACTTGTAATATGTCGAATTTGGGCGTTTGAATTAGGAAATTTACACCCTTAATGTACATACTGGAGTTAAATATTTTACTGAAGTATTCTTCAAAGTGATGTCTTTCAACAGGGCATGACAAAAATTTAAAAAAATAAATTACCCAAAATGACCTTTGACGTACTTTGGGTTCGCCCTGGCTCACTGCATGTGCGGCGCCGGCGCTCCCTTCCGCCGATGTGACACTTTCAGGCAGGATCAATGTGATCTGTTACGTGCTGCTTTGAGAAAACAACGAGCCACTGAAAAATCGAGCAGGGAAACCAATAAACAAATAAAAACAAAGAACGAACAATCAAGTAAAACAATGGTGTAATTATTATTATTTTTTCTTTTTACATTTAAAAAAAAACAGAGAGAGAGGGAGAGGGAGATGGCGAGCCTAGATGGAGAGAGAGAGAGCGAGAGAGGAGAGAGAGAGAGAGAGAGAGAGAGAGAGAGAGAGAGAGAGAGAAGGGGGATATGGAGAAGAAATTGAACAACAGTAGTTTATTCATGAATGAACACCGGATGATAAGCCATAGCCAGCATTTATGACGACTCCAGTCTGATCAGGGAGTTTGAACAGTTCCAACTTCAATTACTGGTGGGCCTGTGACACAAAACTATTTCAAAATAAAATGATTCAAGTACAGTGTTTGCTGATTGTTTGTTATTGGTCTTGCATGCTTGATTGTATATTTCTTTTCTTTCTTTGCGTGTATGCGTGTTTTCCCCTCTCTTTTAAATTTTGGGTCATGTTGTTGATGGCTGCCTGGATGGTGCGTGATTCCCGGGAAAGTTCATCGCCGCGTCCATCGTCTATTCACAGTACAGTAGCTGCATTGAATTCTGCACCATGTTCCGCACCACTACCCGCAGTTACTACAATAAAGATTCTTTCATTTCTATCTTACGTATATGAATATCCATGCACAAACACACAATGAAAAGAATTTTATGAAACCACATTGTGTAAATAATATCCCGCCATCACATCACAGTTCACCATATAAAGCACTCCTGATGAAAAGATTTTTGCGATAATTCAGACAGGGGCCACAACAGGTATCATGAGAGGATTTTTTCCCCTCAAATGGAGACAATGCAAATTAATAGTCGACTTGACAGTCATATTTACACTACAGTGTAACCTTTGAAATTTTGTCCATCGAAGTTTTTTGTTGTTGTTGCTACCTGATCTTATTTAGTTTATGCATATTTTCAGTTACACTCCCCCCCCCCCCTGAAAAAAACAACTTTGTTCATTTCGTGAATGCAATCTGTGATAATCATACACGAAAACACTATACCGGGTGTCCTAGAAAAAGCGGAACGGCGGATTTTCAGTACTTTGCCTTCAAAAAGTAGACAATTTTCTTACATCGGTGGGTAATGCTTCTTTTACCAAAGAGAATGACACCATAATCACTGGATTTGGCAAGGTAATTTTGATTCTATGTCCGTTTCATGGGTGTCGATCCCGGGGGGGGGGGGGGGTCATGGGGTCATTTTGGTCATGGGGATGGCCTGTACAATCATCCCCCCAATCATTCACCATGAAAAAATGAAAAATTACATAGCCTCCTATAATCCTCGGAAAAAAAACAAAAGTAAAGACAAAGACAAAGAGAATAAAGAGCAAAGAAGCAATTTTTTAAAAGGAAAGGAAAAGGAAAAGGCTTTCAGCTCTGGCCCACTTCGCTCGCTCGCATTTTCAGTATTTCAACCAATGAGGTTGTAATAATATCTTTATGAAAGCAAATCGGTTTGCATATTGTCTTTCTATCAAATAGTATGCTTTTATTGTTCTACTCGCATTTAATATCTTTTGTTATCTTAACCAATGCCAATTAATATTTTTATCAGGGTTTATTATTAAATGAAACCGCTTTACATATTGTCTTTCTATCCAATGTTATACACTGTTGGTCATAAAGGTGGAATTTTTTTTTTCACCAAATATTTACAGCATAATTTTATCAATATGATTTGAAAATGGCGTGTATGATGCACGATAACCACTTTACTTTATTATTCTGCCTCTTACACACATTTGACAGTGATTTTTAAGGAGATTATGTCCTGAGCGATGGATGTCGTCAGCATAGAACAACAATGACGACAATACAAAATTAAGGATTATAAGATAATTAATTTCAGCCTCTGTCAATTTCCCAGATGATTTCTTTTTTGTGATTGCATGAACGAATTTGCATCAAAATTGAGTCATTGTTCTTACTCCGTCACTAGTATCAGCTATGTCCAGCCCTCGCACGAACCAGCGCATGCGGACATCGTGCCATGCTGTCCGTTAGGTTGTTGATGACGTAACAAGTGTAGCGCGCAATTTTTCCATCAGAGTAGCTTCCACCTCCAGCAGACTTTGAGGAATGACCTCCCTGTCGATGATGGCTCTACCAAGGGCAGTCCATGCACGAACTATGGGGTTCATATCCGAGGAACAAGCTGACCATGGCAACTGCACGACGCCCTCTGCTTCCAGGAATTCCCTTACTGTAGCAGTTTCGTGCGGTCTATCGTTGTCGTCCTGCAGTCGGAAATTGTGTCCATACTCATCTTGCTTATGGAAGGCAGTAGAGCTGCAAGATCTTCCTGTAGGCGGCGTTGACCTATCCGTCCGGAACCATCAGTGGCATTTTGCCTCCATAATGGATGACAGCACATATCATCACTGAGCCGCTTCCGCCTTGAGTCGTCTCGTGGATACAGTCATCGTGAAGGTTTTCCTCGACCATTCGACGAACTCGGTGTTTCCCATCCTGTCGGTCAAGGATGAACCAGCTCTTTTCCGTGAAGACCACATTTTGCCAATGTCCTGGATGAAGCCTTCTGTGCTCCATAGCCCAAAGAAGAAGAGCTTCTCTGTGGCGAACAGACAGGCGTGGACATTTGGTCGACCGCCGTGCTCGGTAACCATGTTCGAGCACTCTGCGATTAACGTTTGACAGGGAAACGGGGATCCAGTGATATCTCCTCCACAAGAGACAAAGACGACTCGTCGGCAACTTCCGGTTTCTTCGGTTGAGATTCAACAGTTGGCGGTCATCTCTTCTTGTTGTCAATCTGGGACGTCCTGGAGATTTCCATGACCGCACATTTCCCGCCTCACCTTGACGTTTCAGGATCTTAGAGACTTTACTCCTTGATGACCTTAGGACTTCTACGATGCCAGTCTGCTTGTGGCCCTCCTTCCGCAGTGCTACCACTCTGTCGCATGTCGCTTTTGCCGTTGGACCAGTCACAGTCCAAGGAACGTCTCTACCGATTTTTATTGCAAACAGAAGAAGGAACTCGAAAAAAATGCAATCTTCTTATACGCAGTGCTAAATCAGGTAAAAGGACCGAATATCATATGCATAGGCTTTTATTGTCAATATTGTCTACAACAAAAGAAATTATGACGTAATACAATTTTTGTCATGTTGTGATGTCACCTGTGTAATAGAGTAACATTATGTAGTCGCTCAAATATCATTTTGTCTGCGCCTGGACTTTCAAATACCCCCGAAAACTGTATATCTTTATTCAAAAACATTTTATTCCACCTCTATGACCAACAGTATGTTATATGCTATATGTACTGTTATAATATAACTGCAAGGAGTCGAACGGGAAGAAGACCCACAACAAAAGAATTTTCATGGAAAAATGGCCTGTGACCGGTAGTCTATTCCTATCTTACCAACTATGAGAAAGGATCAGATGCTAAAATAGAACTGGAGTAACAGTACACTAGCTGTTCTCAGTATTACAAAAATAGCCCTTTCTCGCTCTCTCGTTCTGCTCGCTCATAGAAACAAGATCAGGAGGCAAACTCTCTTTTTCCCTCAGCAACATGTCCGAATATTGTAATATTTCTACAGTGAGATGTAAAGCTTTTCTCGAATACAGATAAATGGTACATCATAAAATTCATCTAATTTATTTTGGTGGAAATTCTACGTTTTACTTGAAATAAACAGAGTTTTCGTGGGTAGCTCGCTTCTCTCGCTCATAGAAACAAAATGGTTTTAGATGGCAAGCTAGGCACCAAAAAAGCAACATATTTAGCAATTAGGTGATTAAAAAGTATTTGATATCTTTGAGGCTGTCAAAGAATGTTTTTTTTTCCCTTCACTCGCTGCGCTCACTCGAATACTTAATGTAGATATTTTATAGACCTATAGTGGATTTTTATAACAAAATAACACTTCATCACTAAAATAGTTTGTTTTCCCCTATCTCGCCTCCACTCGCTTGTAATATTTCAAATAGGTTGGTTTAGGAAAGTAGCAATTGGACTGGTGATCGGTGCTGAATTAGTCAAACTTTTTTATTTGCTTGAGTGTACTTTGAGGAAAATAACATTTCTTTTATAGCTAGAAAGTGGAATTTTCGGCTCGCTCTCTTCGCTCGCTCGCATAATAAAAAAAGGGACGGTTCATACTCTAAGTAAAGGTTCAAGTCCCCTACACTTCTCATTCAAGAAATAAGGATGTACCTCTGCGATATTATTTGAAAACATTTTTTTTGCGGTTAATTGGAGGAACGTTAGATTAGACTAATAATTTTTTTTTTTGGTTTTAATAAAGATATGGGCAGCAAAAACAGGTCCTACCCCCCCCCCCTGCATATCAAGTCCATCCTTCATGTTTGAACCTACACACCCTTTCCCCGATCGGTCGCTTTACTCCGCGGTCGAGGATATTCGGCATCAGTCATCCCCCCCCCCCCAACCGCGAACACAAATCGACACCCATGGTCCGTTTCTTAAAATACAGACATTTTCAAATTTCGCATGTTTTTTAAACAGATGAGAGCAGAATTGCGTCGGGAAAGGCCTTTCATATTCATGTTTTGTTGTTTAAACGCATCAATGTGCTTCCCTTAAACATTGCACTATGAAAGGCAATCCCGATACAATTCTACTGTCATCGTTGGACAAAAATATGGAAATGTCTGTATTTTAAGAAACGGGCACAGAGTCAAAATTACTTCGCCAAATTCAGTGATCTTGGTATCATTCTCTTTTGTAGAAGATCTTTTACCCAATGTTGCAAAAAAAAAAAAAAAAAAAAAAAAAACAACCCACACCACATACTTTTTGAAGGTAAAGTACTGAAATCCGCCGTTCCGCTTTTTCTGGGACACCCGATATAGATGCACAGTTATCGTTATGATCATGAAGATACTTCAGTTTATGGGTTTGATGGGCATATACTAGGTGTTTTAAAAACATTTGACACTTTTGATCTTTAATAATTCAAAAGTTAAAGATCTTAAAAGATTGAGGTTTTCACAGTGTAAAGTTGAAGGATGTCAAATTTCCTGGGACTAGGTGATAATAGTTGAAGGATGTCAAATTTCCTGGGACTAGGTTTTGTGGATTTTTGTCATTAATATGCATAAAATAATGCTATGAATATTTACTTAGATTTTTACTTTAAAAAAAAAGAGGCTCCAACATTTGTATGTGTCAGTAATTAATTCATTGTGTATTGTGCATTGCACCTGTCATTTCTGGCAACCTTATGCTCTCCAGTGTTATTACTGATTTATGACTCTGGGTTGAAAGAGGTACAGTGGAATTTCAGCTGCAATGCACAATGGCAATTGTCGGGCTCTGAATTCATTACTGACACACACACAGTTTGTTGTGGCCTCAATTTTTCAAAAAGTGAAATCTAATGAAATATTTATAGCATTATTTTATTAATATTAATGAAAAAATCCGCAAAACCTAGTCCCAGGAAATTTGACATCCTTCAACTTTACACTGTGAAAACCTCAGTCTTTACGAGTTTTAACTTTTGAGTTGTTAAAGATCAAACGTTTCAAATGTTTTTTGAAATACCTAGTTGAATCCATTTTCAATATTTTCAGTATTCTCAGTATTTTTTCGAAAATTAAAAACATGTTTTATTAGTACTGCATGATTTTCAAGTTAATGTCCACTTTGATTGAAAGTGTATTTCTTACACGAAAAGCCCTGTTCCTTCTGCACTTGTATAAAATCATGTATAAGAAAGAGTTTGGCAGCGTTTAGGACTGTCTATTGATTTTATTTTTTAAATTTCAAACTTTTTCTCTTTTTTTTTCCGGGGGGGGGGGGGGGCAAATTTCCAGTTAGTTTTAGCCATGGGACTTATACTTATACTGCTTTCACATCAAGGTACGGTCGCTGCGACCGTACCCAGCGACCGATCGGACGTGCTTTCACACCTCCGTCAAAATTTGGTCAGGCCCAGAGCGATCGGTCGCTGTATAGCTGACCTAGCCGGAAGCGGAAGTAGAGATAGTGCGTAGGCATGTATGGGGGTCATTGCATTTCGATCGGTCGCTGAGTACGATGTGCTTTCACATCAGGCTTGCATCGGTCGCGATCGGTCGCTGAAGTGCCTCAGCGAGCGTACTCAGCGACCGATCGTTTT
>CM057153.1:24303339-24530839 GCA_029962745.1 Echinometra lucunter | reverse complement strand
CAATTGTTTTGTTTTCTACTTGTTTTGTAAACTGAATGTAATTCAGCCTTTGGGCTGCCATTTTCATTCTTTTTAAAAAATAAACCATTCTACTGCTATCCAAATCTAGGAGGTTAGTGTGCGAAGAGGTAAGTTTTAAATGTAATCTTACAAAAGTGGCAAGTGTATGGAAGTCATGGATTTCTCAGAATATACCACTCCTGGGTGGAGAGTGGCAAGCGGGCACTGCGTTAATACCTGCTTCCTCTTGTCCTCTATTATGTAGACAACATATCCATAAAGCATCTCCCACTGCACCCAAATGTCGGGACGAGAGGGATTAAGACCGGTGGAAAAGATGACGGGGACCCCGAAATCGGTGATTTGTGTAGTGTTCGTGATCGGGCTGGTGATCGTAACGGCTCTCGTCGGCATAGCCATGCATATCTATACCTTAGGTAAGATCTCTCTGATGAGAGAGAGAGAGAGGAACAGAGAGAGAGAGAGAGAGGACGAAAGAGTGGGAGAAAAACCATACAGAGTACGAGCGACTTATTTAGAGAGAGAGAGAGAGGGGGAGAGAGACAAAGAGAGAAATAAAGAGACAGCGAGAGAGATAAATAGAGACAGACAGAGAGAGACAAAAAGAGACAGCGAGAGAGAGAGAAAGAGAGAGAGAAAAAGAGAGATCCTTTTGGAGGCCTCTTTTCACAATTTAAAAAAAATCCTTTGTCATGTCTTTGTATAATATTTATATAAGATCATCGTGGTTCACTGTGCAGTGATAGAAATTGCAAACATGTCGGCAAATGCTAACCCACTCCCTTTTTTATAATATTTTGCCATGAACCATGAATAGCTTTGACTGGCCAAGTTCTATACTTCAGGTGTAAAAAAGATTGGTCTGACCTTGGATATGACTATCACATCCATTGTCTGACGGACAAATTTATTTTCTTTGAATGAAAACAGATTATCGAGTTGACGCTAAATTGTAATCGGTAATGATAAGTAAAAGAAAACGAATAAATACCAATTATGATTACGCTTAAGCCCCGGGGGGATATGTCTCATTGAGACCTGTACATCATCCGCGTAAATCACTCTCATTTTCGATAACCTTAACGGGATATGAGGGTTCTCCACCTAGTGCTGAAGAAACTACCCTTTTCTCCCTTTTTCCGGGAACGTCAATTAAAGTAGGAATGGTTTTGATACCCTAAACAGGGAATCATGTCTATTACCCTCTCCGACTTTTATATCCTTAATAGGGAATTTATTCAAGGATTGCGTCATCATTCCTCTGAATTTGATACCCTTTCACCAGATATTACCTGTTTTTGATACCCTTAACGGGATCCCCGGGTTCCCCGCCTGGTGCTGCAAAACAACCCCTTTTCTACGTTTTCGTTTACGCGGATGATATACAGGCCTCAATGAGACATATCCCCCCCCGGGGGGGGGGGGGGATATGTCCCTTTACACACTCGATTAAACTCTTACTAACTCAAACTTTCAATGTATTAAAATATACGTGATATATTAAAGTACAAATCCAAAGAACTTTCAAGTAATTTGAACTTGAATCAGTTTAGTGATTTTAACTCAAATTAAGAAATTATACTTATTACTCAACAATTTATGTTGACTGTACTTATCTTTTTCAAGTAAAGACTGATTAATATAATACATGAATATTCATTGAGACCAAGTTAATGCATTTTCAAAATAAAACAATCAATTTTTGTGATTGAATCAAAACTGATAAAACATTAAGGATTGGAAAAAAACCTTCTTAATTCATTTAAGCAAAGAAAGAACAGAGTTGAATTGTCACTCAATTCAAAGCGAATCAAAACTTAATGTTTCAGGAAAATTTCCAACCAATTTATTTGTTAAGATGCACCAATCAAGAGTATATATATATATATATATATATATATATATATATATATAAGGTACTGACCTTCATGTATATATATATATATATATATATATATATATATATATATATATATATATATACATGAAGGTCAGTACCTTATTGAGTGAGTGCCCAAGTGAAGTCTAATTAAGAGAATATTGACTGGCGATATTTGCTTAAAACTTTATAATGGAAATAGTGTCAATGAATGTCGGATGAGACATGGACTTTCGTGCATGAAAAACGGAGAGTTTTTTTTTTAAAATCATATTTTACAATAATTATATAGGTTCATGTAACTTAATTCAACTGAGTAAAAACGATGTAAGGAAAATAAGTAATTTCTACTTAAAATATCTTTAAGTTAGTATTACTTGAGAAAATTAAGGCAGCTTCTTAACATAATTAAATTAAGTAAAATTTGCGGTATTTTTTTACAGTGTACTACTACTACTTCTACTGCTACTACAACAACAACTACTACTACTACTACTACTACTACTGCTGCTGTTGCTACTACTACTACTACTACTACTACTACTACTACTACTACTACTATTACTACTGCAGCTGCTGTTGCTACTACTACTACTACTACTACTACTACTACTACTACTACTACTATTACTACTACTACTACTGCTACTACTACTACTACTACTACTACTACTACTAATACTACTACTTTTACTGTTACTATCATTACTACTACATGTATTACTGCCATTGCTACTACTACTGCTGCTACTACTCCTACTACTACTACTACTACTGCTGCTGTTGCTGCTGCTACTACTACTACTACTGCTACTACTACTACTACTACTGCTACTACTCCTACTACTACTACTGCTGCTATTACTACTACTACTACCACCACCACTGCTACTGCTGTTGTACTACTACTGAACTGTTTTTTTTTTTGTTTTTTTTTTGCTTGGTTATCTACAATAATACTCCAGTAATGTTTAATCATTTCCCTTTTTTCTTCCATACAGAGCTTGCAAGGCAAGGTAATTAAATATTTCGATATTAAACTAATAAATTGTATACCAATTCGCACGAATAAATTATAAATTACGTTGGTAATGACATTGTCATACTTATTAAAGACTGTACAAAAAATACAATCGAAATGTATAATCAATTTTACCGTACGTCTCCAAGTAACAAGGTCATAATGAAATTACAATTCTAGTTTACAAATATAGAATATATATATATGGTTCTCTAACAATTTCATTTTTATCACCTGGGCCTCGTTGGCATAAAGCTTACCATTTATGGTAACTTTGCGATCAACATGACCAATAGTAACTTCCATCGAAACCTTGATTCGATTGGCGGTTGAGCAATGTTACCATGGTATTAATGGCAGAGTTACCATTAATGGTAAGTTTTATGCAACGGGGCACTGGTATGATTACTGATGTAACAGCCATGACAACAGATACGGATCCCTTGACTACCCCAGATGTCAAGTATTATGTTCTTTTCCATTTCTGTTTTGAGTATGACGTAATGGTCTGAGATTACTGTCTTTATTTATTATATTTCTCCTTGAGTGCATGTTAAACCAGTAGTGAAAGACGTTTGTTATCAGAGTATGCAAATGCGTGAAATAATCTAATTTTCTTTTAATAGGTGGCAACGAAATTGGTACATCAACAGAAGCGAATCCTGTAACAACTCCAGAAGGCAAGTTATAGGTTTCCGTCATTTCCCTTTTTTGGAAGAAAATATTACCCCATTTTTCAAGGAAAGCATAATACTGAATTCAGTAGTAAATAAATAAATGTAACGGATTCTGAAAGCAGTGAAAAATTTCTTTCAAATACTTTTTAGCATTGAATAACAGTTGAAAATTTAAGTTGCAGGGCCTTTCTTTTTTAGGAGGGTCTTTCTTATTTGAAGGGTTCACAAACTGCAAGAAATTCTTTTTGTGGATCCCTCCTCTTTGTAATGTAAGACTTTTCCTTCGAAGATTCATTCATGTGTATTAATACAAAATTAAGAAAAACGCAATCTGTTCTGTGTATTGATAATACCTATGTAATGCAACTGTTTCTTACTGTTATAAATGAATTCAAATGTGGATTTGAATTCGAATTGTAATTGGAATATCACATTTTTTTCTCTTTCGCATTGCTCGCTCGTAATACACTCTAAATTTCATAGTCTTGAATCAGCGAAAAGCCCAAAATTCAAAAGCTTAATTTAATACAATTAGAAAGTAATCCTACTAATTACAATTTCTTAATCTGAATTTGAATATGTCCCTACTCACACTCTATTGATTTCTAATCCAAGAAATTTATGTAAAAAGGGATGGGTTCGGGTAGCTAACATCTTCAGATTTCAGTCATTCTTGTTGTAAGAGGAATGCTGTATAGAGAGAGTATAATAATTCATGAACACGATGTGTTTCTCTGTTCATGCTCTTGAAAGTGATAAGAAGATAAAAAAGTTCTGTAAAAGGTAGGAAGCTTTAATAAGCAAAATAAAGACTCATTATCTATGTCAAATGTTTATTTTTCCTTTTTTAAAAATCTAGTATGCCTGATGCCTGAGGAGGCCATTATTGGTAAGAATTGGTGTGCTGTTTTATGATTTACACACTCTAAAAACTAAAATGCTAAATCACAATTTAAAAGGCGGAGGAATGACTATACATTTTCAGTATGGTAGACTAAAACTGCGAACATGCTGGATGCAGCACTATAATGGTTGGAATCCAGCATTTTCAAAGTGTTAATCTACCATTTTGAAAATGTAGTCATGCAGTTGTAATGACAATAAACAGAACAAATATCTATGGTTAACCTGTTGCCCAGTGGAACTGGGTGGTTCCTGTATTAATTCTATGGGAATTTGAGAATTCAGTGTTCAACAGGTTAACAGAGTGGCATGATAGTTTAAATGTAAGAATAATAACAATCATTCACGGATTGATGCGTGTCGGGACGACTACCACCATATACAACAATGGGAAATTATCTTGTAGTCTCGAAATGTTAATAGAAATGAATCATTGTGATAAGAAAGGAGCTTTATTCTGCCAAGTGTAAAATTGTTAGCCGGTGTCTGACAATATCATTTCAGCTGTAAAATGTGATTATGAAATGTAGAGAAATATATTGTTATAGCAATTCTAAGAGGAAAGGCGTTTACGAAAAAGTGGTATCGTTTTGTCAAACGCTTTCGATGAATACGTTTACATAATATAAAAAAGGGTTTTTTTTTGTTGATGAATTATTTTTTTCTGCAAGACGATTCATATGCATATTATGTGTTTGTGTTTTGCCCATTATATAATCATTTCGTTTATTTCGTATATGGCCATTTGATATCAATAATGATTATCTCCATTGTACTTGTATGATTGTATGTATTTATTGGATATAAAAGAGGAACCCTGCGAAAGGGGAAAAGATTTTTTTAAAAAGAATTATTATTTTGATTGGAACATTAACGAGAATAATTCATAAATTATCGCCTGTGAGCGACAATAAGAACAACATGCTGTGTCTATGAAAACCGTGTTAACAAGGGGGTGGTTAATTTCTCATGGATTAGAAAGTCATACTGTGTTCTAGACATACATCTTTAAGAGAGAGAGAGAGAGAGAGAAAGAGAGAGAAGGTGAAAGGATAAAGGTCGATAATAATTACTTACAGGGAGGTATCTGTAAGTGGGTATCAAGGCAAGTTTCACTTTGCTTGGAACTATTCCGGTATTTAGTGGCAGATTAAAAATGTGTGCAATTTTCAAAGTAATTTTCTTTTGGACATTATTACTGATTACATCCTGACTTATGTCATCACTAGATTTAAGTGAGTTGACTACTCAAATTATTTCAATGAATGGGGAAGTAGCCGCTCCCTCATAAAAGACTCACTTGGTCTTTTAAAAAGTGAATAAAATCTACCTGTTTATTTTGATACCTTTGAGGATTGTTCAGGTCCTTTCATCTACATAATAATAGTAAAAATGCATTTTTATAATCCTTTGATAGGTTCATTATCACCATGACTGAAAATGTATGGACTGCTAGAAACTTTCCATCGACCAGGAATATCATTTTAAATATTGTATATTCGTCAAAACCCTAGCCTGTAAAAAAGTATCACGGTACCCATGGTGCATGTACATCCATGGTATTTTGATGGTACACCATAATGAAAGAATGTCAGGCACGAATCCTTCAAAAAGCTAAAGAAATTATTGCAAATGACAACCACGATTTAAATTTTTTGTATGAGTTACTGAGGTCGGGAAGAAGTATTTTTTTCTTACAATGTGTGACCAAAAGCAAATTTCCATGCTTGAGAATTTTGGACAAATTTGAATTGAAAATTACCGTGTGTGAGTTCCATATACCGTTTTTGTACTGTGGGCGTCATTGTACTTTTGTTTGCAAAGGAAAAACAGCAGCTGTCATGATTTTACAGGCTGTTCATGCTTGGTGGACATAGAATGTAAAGCGATGGGCCAAAAAGGGAGCTGTATAGAACTCGGAATAATACAAACAAATTCTTTGAGGAAGTATCTGGGAATAGACTATACGTGTAAAGATATATCGATAGATAGATAGACAGATAGATAGATAGATAGAGAGAGAGAGAGAGAGAGAGAGAGGGGGGGGGGTATTTTTCGCTTTCTCTTTAAGAACTTGAGATAACCCAGGGGACCTAAACGTTCCAAATACCCTACCATGGCAGTGTCTCGTAGACCTGTTGAAATTTTTGACATCATGGGGTGAGTAAACCAGCATATCCAAAAACACGGAACCGAAACTGTGACAGTCTCTCTGTCTCCCTCTCCCTTTGTCTTTCTCTTTCTTCGACCAAACGGCCACCGTAGAGGAAATCAACCTGGTGATCGGTGCAGTTCGTGAAGTGACGTCACCGTGTTTCCCGTCTGAGGATGACGCCCCGTCCCCTATCACCTGGGTGTTCAAGGCTCCAGAAGGACACAGGATCAGGATCAGCTTCAAAGAGTTCCGATTCAATGCAGGTATTTATCAATTCAAGGTCACTGTGGTATATCAGTGAAAACTCTTGACTCTACCTGGTTCGTTCCCTCCTCGGTGTTTCTATACTTGCCTTAATCCTTTGAGAAACAGAATAATGGCCATTTGTATAGCGCTCATACCCGTCACGTTGCGACGCTCATGGCGCTTAGACATTATTACCCCGGTCACAGCCGAGGCGCCAAATAACTAGCACTCAAACATATCAGGTACCCATTTACACCTGGGTGGAGAGTGGCAAATGTAGACTAATGCCTTGCCAAAGGACATTAGTGCCGGGCTGGGATTCGAACCCCGTACCTTGTGATCTGCAGTCCGGAGATATATACATGTATATCCACTAGACCACGACACATTTTATCCCTCTCAACTCATTCGTGTTAAAGAGGTACCTGGCAATAATAACAATTAGTGGCGTATTAATGAGCAAAACCTTTTTTTTTTTTTTTTTGGGGGGGGGGGGAGAATCTCGGTTTAAACAATCAACACCATTGCTGCATTTGAACCTACATGGAACGCAAATTGCTGCTGCCAAAACTTGCAGAAATCTTGGCGTCTGCTTCGACAATAAGCTCACTTTTGAACAATTTGTCGCACAAAAATGCCGCTCTGCTTCATATGCCTTACACAAAATTGGTAAAATTCGGGAATTCATTGACAGAAGAACAACTGAGCGTTTGGTTCATGCCTTTGTCATGTGCCATTTTGATTTTTGTAACAGCCTCCTTATTCACCTACCACAGCGCCTCATTCAAAGACTACAGATCATCCAAAACTCAGCAGCTCGACTAGTCACTCGCACTAGAAAACATGATTCAATATCTCCTGTCTTACGCAATTTACATTGGTTACCAGTCCAGTTTCGAATCCAGTTCAAGATTTTGTTACTAGCTTTCGAATGTTTTCATGGACTAGCTCCTTCGTATTTGAATGATCTACTCACTGTATACAAACCAACAAGACAGCTCCGATCATGCACACAGAATCTGTTTATCATACCTCCAATTCAAACAAAAACATATGGCGAACGTTCATTTGCTCATGCTGCATCAGTTTTATGGAATAACCTCCCAAACTCTCTTAGAAACATTGACACGATAGAGAAGTTTAAATCTGCACTTAAAACACACTTATTCAAAACATATCTAAGTAGCCTAACAAAGTAAATTCAGTTACCTATCTTTCAGTCATGTCTTTCCTTTTCTTTTCTCTCTCTCAAAGCGCATAGGGACATACAGACGTAATGTGTTATGCGCTATACAAAAACTGTTCATTATTATTATTATTATTATTAAAATATCAATTACAAAAAGTGAGGTAAAGCTCCCGGAGAATTATGCCATTTCATCAACATTTTGAAAATCACTGGTATCGAATAAGAAATAAACCACATTTGAATTTCATTGGGGGAGGGGGGGGGGGGCGCTGCTTCCCAAGGGCCCCCATTAGTACGCCAGTGATACCAATTGCAGCCCATCGGGAAGAGCAACATTATTGTATACTAATGCGATTATATACCATGGATAAATAGAAAAAAACATAATTATGATCTGAGATTTAGCTTTAGAAACTTTTGCTTCATACAGGCTTTATTTCTCAAAGAAATGGGGTTACTGACAAGGGTTTCTGCCTGCAAACTATTCAGGTCTAATTTTGTCTTACGTTGGAGGGCGTCAATTTAACATGTCGAAAGTCAATACAAAATGGAAAGTTCAGACAGCTTTTAATAACTGGCGTTTGCTGTAATTTCTCTTAGACTCAGTTAGGTAATGACTCTCGACGACCATTACTGTACTTTTTCTTTCAATAGATGGCCTCAATAAAGTCCGGCTCGGCAACGGTGAGGTACCTCGAGCATCGGATGGCGTCATCGGCTACTTCGAAGGCTACGATCTCCCACATGACATCGTTTCTTATGGCCATACGATGTGGCTCGAGATGTTCTCTGGTTTCTACGTGTACAATGGCGCTCTAAAAATAGAGGTGTCTGCCGTCACCGATGAAGGTACTCTCAAGATGGTTCCTCCATCCACAATGGAAGTGGAAAGGGTGTGGCCTTGAAATTAAGAGGGATTTTTTTCATAAATAGTCTCCACATTACTTTCTACGTGAATGCGAGTAGCTAGTATTCTTATCGTTGTTGTTGATAATAATGTGCCTGTGAAAATGATGGTATTGATGGTATTGATGATAATGATTTACTCTCTTGATAAATTTATGTATACTTTTTAATCTCTGTACAGCATTTATCATTCGTGTATCTTGATCTATATTTACGTTTTGTACTTATTGCTTTTTGCTTTCTGTTGTATATTCTATGTATGTCCTTTAATCTGGACCATGATGAAAAACAGCCTTGCGCTGATCATGTTTTATATCCTGAATAAATATTTTTGAATAAATAAACAAACAAACAAACAAACAAATAAATAAATAAATAAATAAATAAATAAATAAATAAATAAATAAAATAATGATATTGATTATTATCAACATCGTAACTTATTTTTCTTTCTAGTTAACTGAATTGAATTTTTAAATTTAAATTCACAATGTTTATATTTCCTTCTGGCAAAATAACGAGGTGTTTATAAAACATAAATGCAGTATAATGTTGCAGAGAAGGCGGCGAACTCACTCCGAACAAGCGGAGCTTATGTTGGGGACCCCAAGGACATAATGACAGTTATAAAAGTTATGATGATATTCATTATTACGGTTATATTATTGTTATTATTATTTTGTTATTATCATTATCATCATCATCATTATTATTATTATTATTATCATTATTATCATTCTCAATATTACTATACTAGTACTACTAGTACTACTTCTACTCTACCTCCCACTACTACTTCTACTACTACTACTACTACTACTACTACTGCTGCTGCTGCTGCTGCTGCTAATTTTACTACTACTATCACTACGACCACCGACGTAAATCCACTTTGAGGAGTGGTGGGGATGATCGACTTTATTGCCAATTTTTTTTTCTGTCGAATTCACACTTAAGTATAAACACACGCCCTCATCCACCTGCACAGACCCCCTTACACACATTTTGATTTTCATCTTGCGAGCGAGCGAAGTGAGCGAGCCAAAAATTACCACTTTTCTGGTGTTCAATCGCATTTTCAAATAGAAATTCTATACTATGATGAGCGAGCGAAGCGAGCGAGCCAAAAATAACCCCTTTTCTGGTTTTCAATCGCATTTTCAAATGAAAATTCTAAAATATGATGAGCGAGCGAAGCGAGCGAGCCAAAAATAAGCGCTTCTCTGGTTTGAAATCGCATTTTCAAATAGAAATTCTAAAATATGATGGTTGTTTATGACAGATTATTAAAAATTTTATTAACTGATTAATTCAAATATCATTTCTTCCTTAAAAAGTGGGGGGGGGGGGGATATATCCCCCATCCCCCCGGGATTTACGCCAATGACTACGACAACAATTACTACTAATACTACGGCTACTACTGATACTAATGACGCTTCCACTACTACTACTACTACTACTAATACTAATACTTCCACTACTTCTAGTTATAGTTATACCACATTTATTATCATTCGATTAATACTGCAAAAAATTGTAATTTTGTACCCTTCATAATTTGTTTCTTCATTTGCTCTCTCCTTCTCTGTCTCTTCATTTCTCTCCACCCTGATCCCCCCCCCCATCTTTCTTTATCTGATCTCTGTGCTCATCTCTGTCTGCCCTACTTCGTAATTCTTCAGATGTCCAGATGAATTGCTCGGGTACATCGCAGCCTTGTCGCTATGCTCTGCGCTGTTTCACTCAGGAAGAACGATGTAACGGAGGGTTAGAGTGCCCCAGTGGTACCGATGAAATTGGATGCGGTGAGTGAATCATTAGTTATCAAGTACTTAAATAAATATGAATAAAAATGATGATAACTTTATATAAATTTCGTAATTTCTGTCAATAGACCTACCTTCACATAACAGTATAACAAACACACGCAACGCGCCTATACATTTTGTTTTTGTTTTTCAGTATTTTTATTCATCTTATTAGAGACTTCACTCATAATATATCATTACATAATTATAAATAATTATGAATAAGAATCTGCATTTCTTTTCATAACATACTTTGATAAATTAAATATATATTCACAAATCAATGAGCAAAGAAGAAGAAAAAATGGAATGAAATCACTTATATATAAACAAAATACATAACCTGGCATTTGAGGGTACTCCAGGCGAATTTGGCGTAATTTCCCCAGGATTTTTAACGACATACATTTCAGTGTGACTACCAGTGAAAATTGTCGCTTATTCACTTATTTCTTGCAATGTCGGGTCTCCAACTGGTTGTCGCAGCCCAGTGAGATATTCGTTGGCTTTATTTTTCTGTTCTTTAGAGTGTCTGTACGCAAGAGATTTCAAATGCGCTGACGGAAAATGTATTTCTCGGAGTTTGCTATGCGATGAGTATCCAACATGCGACAACGATCGTGTCAACTGCAGTAAGTTCATTAATGCAACATCCTTTTTGTCTTCTTGGATGTCTGAGTTCACACTTTCTATTTAACGTAGTTTTCATAATGGTTATTGTACGTGGTTTAATTAGAGATTTTGCTATCAATGACACGAGAGGAAAGGAGGGAGACATAGAGAGAATTCAAAGTCCCTCTGAGAGGACTAACAGCCCTTGGTCTGTTCGTTGATTACTCATTACAATTACCGTAAGCTTTAGTCAAGTGAAATAAACCAACCATATCAAAACTAAAATTAAACATTTCTATTCAATTTAGTGATATTGTCTTTAGAAAAGAACGATAATTTATTGAGTTTACAACCGTCTCGGTTGAGCTTTTGATAATTTTTATTCACTCGATGAATAAAGAAAAACCAGACGTAAAAAACTCCGAATGTATTTTTCAATCAATTCTTTTCTGGGTATAGTCGTCAGATGAATAGAGGTGGAATTAAAAGCATCGATATCAAATAACGAAGGATGAATAACAGATATGAAGTTAAATTTCCAATGAACCTTCCTAAAAGTTAATACTGATTCTTTGAAACCTACAATCTTTTGATTTTCCTGTCCTACTGGCTTCAATTTATTCCTTTGCTATACCTTCTGACTTTGCTGGCCAGTGCATCTTGTTCACTTTATGCAATGCTGTCAATCGTCTTATGTACTTATATGTCAATCTTGTTCATGTATAAACTATTGTTAAAAAGGAAAATTAAACCCTGAGGAAAATCAATTTCAATGAAAAAAAGAGGACAGAGAGAAGCAATTAAAAAAAAAAGTTCTATCAAAATCGGTTACGAAATGAGAAAGTTATAAAAGTTTGAAAAATCTTACTTTACTTTCTGTGGTGATCCTCAAATGGGCAATGTTGCTTCAAAATGGCAGGTTCATATTTTCACCATTATCTCACATAGTACAGCTTGTTTCCTTCTTAGCTCAAGATATATCATGGGAAAATGTAATTGACACAGCATATGCCGAGTTCACAAAGAGACAATTAAGCAGCATCTTTAGTGATAATGGAGAAAATATGAAATTTGGTCTAAAAAACATATTGAGAGTTGTCATCATATTTAAAACCTGCCATTTCGAAGCAACATTGCTAACTTGAGGATCGCCATAGAAGGTAAACTGAGACTTTTCAAACTTTCATAACTTTCTCTTTTCGTAACCGATTTTGAAGGAACTTTTTGAATATTGCTTCTCTCTATCCTCCGTTTCAATTAAAATGGATATTTTCCCAGGGTTTCATTCTCATTCCATGAAACTTTTTAAAGTTTAAAAATTTTCAATTTCCTATTCATATAGCCTTCACCTGTCCCAAGGGCTTCAATATATCTACCGAGTTTCTTTGCGATGGCGTCAACGACTGCGGCGACCACGCCGATGAGCAGCAGAATTGTGGTAAGTCATTGATGTCAGCTTCATGCCTCTCCCTTCTAATCTGCCATACGACCTGCCAAATTTCAGATTTTCAGGTTTCACAGATATGATATCGCTTTTTCCTCAAAATTGCAAGATTCATTTGTTAATGAAGAACTGCTTTGGCAACTTTCGTCCTCTGTGAAGCACAGTCATGACGCGTCACAAAGTGAGATCTTTTAAAGAAGAAAAAAGTGAGTGAAAATAATTGAGGTAAAAGGAAATGGTGCAATTGAAGCGACGTTTCATGGGACATGTGCATTAAATATCATTTTTCTTCCGTTAATCATGCTTACCCTTTTTTCTAGCACCGTTGAACTTTTTTATCTAGGGTATTGCATCGCCTTTACTGCTTTAGCTAGGTATATATTATGCTACTTGTTATTCATGGGCGTCAGTCGGGGTGTGTGTGTGTGTGTATCGGGGGGGGGGGGGGAACAGGGGGACACGTCCCCCAAATTTTTAAGCTGAGGATCTATTTTATTTTTTTGCTTGTAAGCAAGTTTGTGGTTTTATGCCCCCCCCCCCCAAAAAAAAGAAGCTGAGGATCCTTTTTGCTTGTAAGAAATTTGGGTTTATGTCCCCTATAAACATGTGTTAAACAAGCTTAGGAACTTTTTTTAGAGTGTCTCCAAAATATAAAATGGATTGACGCCCCCGTTGTTATTCAAAAGGGGAATGGCATTTAAATAAAAGAAGGGCTTTCAAACTGATTTAATTGATTTGAAATTAAAGAGAAATCAGATCTGGAAAAATAGACTTATATTCAAAACATATTTCCTTTTCATCATCAAACAAGTACAAATTAAAGCTTATCTTGGTAAAAAATGGTGGAAGGAAGCGAGGTTAATTGGAAGCACCTTTCTTGTTTGGGGTCTCCGCAACAAGATCTGATTTTTTTTTTGGACGTACATGTACGTGACATCATATAGCAATCATATAACAATCAAAATACTTTATCAAAAGGCAAGACTATTTCCACACCCTGCAGTTTATGAAATCATGTATCATGAAATCGTGACTTTTCCAAATGCTTAGGACATAGCGCAAATTCGATGATAACGAACTGAAATATGTGAAACTAAGAGATGAATAATGATTTTATTGATTGTCAGAAACTTTTAAAAGAGCTATTGATTAATGTTGATTCGGCAGCATGTGACAACGACGACCAGCATCGATGTCCAAGTGGCGAATGCATCTACCAGTACAACGTGTGTGATGGCTTCGAGCATTGTAGTGATGGGTCCGACGAACAGAACTGCGGTAGGTATTACGATGATGATAATGATGATGAGGAGGAGGAGGAGGAGGAGAAGGAGGAGAAGAAGAAGGAGAAGGAAGAGGAGGAGGAGGAAGAGGAAGAGGAAGAGGGTCGAAAATATATCGATGCTATGAAGCTGTTGTTATTGCTGATGACAATGGTGATGATGATGAGATGATGATGATGATGATGATGATGATGCCAATGATGACAGTGGAAGTGATCATGGTATAGCGATGGTAGTGATGATTATGAGGCAAACGACAATGATGGTGATTGATAATGACTGACAGTTTTTGACAGTGATGAAGATGAGGATGAGGTGATGGTGATAGAGGTGATGATGATGATGATGATGATGATGATGGTAATAATGATGATGATGATGATGATGATGATGATGATGATGATTACGATGAAGATGGTGGGCATGTTGATGATTATGTTGGAGGATCATTGGAAGCTATGAATTTGATAATGAGGTGATTAGTTATTTTGCTTTCACATTTTTCAAATGTTTGTAACTTTTATTCTAGTTTGTCAAAGCTGGGAGGTCATCTGTTCGAATAACAACTCATGCAAGCCCTGGTGGGCGAGATGTGATGGAGTTGACGACTGCGGTGATAACAGTGATGAAGAAAATTGCCGAGGTATTATTTCAGGGATAGCTATCACTGGTAACATGCAACTGTAGAAGTACAGTAATGGGATTATCGTTATCATCATCATTATCAGTATTATCATCATCATTTTCATCATCATTATCATCATTATCACCATCATCATCATCATCATCATCATTCATTATTATAATTATCATCATTATTCATTATTGTGTTTATCATTATCGTTATTATTAACATTATTATGATCATCATCATCACCACCACCACTGTCGTCGTCGTAATATTATCATTATTAATAGCAGTAGTAGTCAGAGGCGTCGATCCTGGTGGGGGGGGGGGCAGTTGCCCCCCAAAGAAAATTTCGGGGGGGGGGCAAAGATATTATTTTGCCCCCCCCCCCCCCCCCCCCCCCCCCAATAATTTCCCAACCCAAAAAAAAAAGAAAAAAAGAAAAAAGAAAAAGAAAGAGAAAAGAAAGGAAAAGGAAGGAAGGAGGTGAAATGAAAGCGTAAAACAAGAAGAAAGAAAGAAAATGGGACACTGGGAAGCGCTCGCTCGTTTCGCTCGCTCGCATTTAAGTATCTTAACCAATGCCGATGATAATTACTATTCTTATGAAAGGAAATCGGTTTGCATCTTGTGTTTCTATCTAATGTTATACTATTCTTCTACTCATAGGAAGTAATATAACCAAACAAGATATCACTCCTAGAAATCGAGCGGCCAGTTGACCTAAAAATAGATAAACTTTCAGAAGATAACGGCCTGGATTTTAAAAAAAAAACGCAAAACGAAAACATATTTTTCGTTAACTCGCTCGCTACTCTCACTGGTAAAAGCTAGATACAAGATGATTTCGGGCAGCAAGTAGCTTATCACAGCAGCGAGATTCCAAAATATTATATTTGGGCAGCAAGGTGGTTGACAAAGATTTTGAGACGAATCCATATAATTTTGCCGGATCGGTCGTTGGCGTTGCTCGCTATGGTAGAAAGAGAATGGATTCGGACTGCAAGCGAGGTAGCTAAAACAGTTTCACATTGGCACACAGGTGATTGGATGTATTATTGACATATCATACAGGCATGACAGGTTTATTCTATACATAATATTCCGTTCTTGTATAGCGCATATCACATTTTTATCACATCAAAATAACGAAATAACACTTCTATCATATGGAAAAGGTATATTTTTTCACGCTTGCTGCGCTTGCTCGTTTCATATTAATGGTTTTGAAAAGCAAACGAATTCGGTGAGATGAGACCGAACAGATAATGTAGAAGTTTCATTGGCTCACAGTGTAATTTGCCGAAGGGTTTACTACATCTACCATAAAAGAGTGTGTGCTTCCTCGCTCGCTTCGCTCGCTCGTAATATTACAATAACAGTGGTTTGGGGGGCAGCAACAATGGACCAGCGATGTGACAAAATAGAGTTCATATTTGGCAGCGAGGTAACCATATATATATATATGTATATTAGGTATCATTTATGCCTATTTGATAACTAAAACCTTCTCTCATAACAAGACATTTGTTATTTTTTGCTCGCTCGCTCGCTCGCAAAATTGAAAAAAAAAAGCAGGATGGTTCACATAGCAAGTAGCAAATTTCCCAAAATTGAAAATGCTTCACGTTGATATAGGCCTATATATATATATATATATATTGTGATGGGTTCGCTCCCGTCGCCTACTCAAGCTCTCTCACAGCTCACACAAGCACGGGAACAGATCAGGAACACGTTACCACAAATATCTGCACCAGACACACACGACCAATTCACTCGCAAATACCCCCCCCCCCAAAAAAAAAAAAAAAAAGTCAAGTCTCTGACCTTCCAGTTGGCAAAATGCCTTTATTATTTTGGTGACTCTTTAAAAAATAACCAGTTTACCCAGTTAAACAAATACACAGCGTTCACACGCACGAGCACCTTAAAGGCCCCTGGAGCTACCTACCCGACACGTCCGTTCCGTTTTGATCGCCAACACCAACTGCCATGATAATGCGCGCGTACGCAATTTGTATCCGAATCCCCAACGCATGCATGTCCTAATAAGGACGTACGTGTCGTGTACGGCACCAGTCACCCCGCGAGTACCCACACGTTTACAATGGCAACGAATCAATTTCGTGACAATATATATATATATATATATATATATATATATATATACACATACATACATATATGTGTGTGTGTGTGTGTGTGTGTGTGTGTGTGTGAACAAATACGTGTATATATATATATATATATATATACGATCAGTAGCCGTGGGTTCATCTCCGCTTGGTCGTCTTGCCCCCCCCCCCCAAAAAAAAAAAAAAAAAAAAAATCCGAAAAATGGTTCGACGCCTCTGGTAGTAGTAGTAGTAGTAGTAGTAGTAGTACTAGTACTACTAGTACTACTAGTACTAGTACTAGTACTACTACTACTACTACTACTACTACTACTACTACTAGTGGTAGTAGTTTCGTCATCGTTATCGAAGTATTGGTGGTGGTACGTGATGGTGATGGCAGAATAGAATAATGAAAGGATTAACCTGTAACCAGAATCCTCAGTCAGAACGCAGATAATTACCGAGAGAAAAAAACTTGTCAAAAGGAAAAAATAATGAAAATAGAAAAACTGTCTGCGAAGATACACGTAAACCACTACGAGTATGGCAGAGTGACCTAACTTCGCGCAGGTCAAAACTTCGCGCACAGCCACAGGGCCATATCTCAAAAACTACAAAAGATTGTGAAAAACTGGTAGCACCAACGGAAAGAGCACCCTAAAATTACGCTGGAAGTCACTTTTCTTTTGAAATTAGAGAAGGAATTTTGAAATTATGAATGAAAAATCGGCAAATTTGGCAGCGTTTTGCGTTCGTTCTGACAAAAACTGGACTTGTCGACAAGGGTCTAGAATTCCTCTTTTCGAGAGACGATGTCATCAAAATTGTAAGTAAAATGTGGTACCAAATTATTCAGTGGCATTTTACCTTCCTAGTAATGCAATTATCTTACCTTTTATGGATCTCTATTTTGTATTAATCACTTGAAAACTGGCGTGCGCAAAGTTAGGTCTCTGTATTTTTGTAACACTTTTTCAGGTCCAGAGCGGTGCGATACGATATCGAATTTTGCGATATCTCGGGAATTCTTCGTAAATGACATGTTCCTCCTTTCGCCAATTTGAAATCTAAAACTTTGTTTTGCCTTTGGTGTCATTTAAATCCGAATAATTTTTGGTAAAAATTTAGAAATTATGGATCAAAAATGGCCTTCATTAAAAAATTAAAATGTGCGCGAACTATGGTCCCCCCATCATACGAATACTGAAAAGTCAAGATATATGTTAATTCTTTTTGTATGTATTTCTTACAGAATGTGGTGAGAACTACTTCGACTGCGGCAATCAGCAGTGTTTGGAAGCTTTCAAGCGGTGTGATGGAATACCTGATTGTTACGACGGACAAGACGAAGAAAACTGTCGTAAGTTCCAGTCAACAGTAGCTTATCCAGCATAATTATCATGAAGCGGCATATATGCCCTTCGTTTCTAGGCCAAAGTAAAATATTTATGCAACATGCAAAGGGTCTTCAACACAGGAATGAAATGGAAGAGGTAACAATGATGACGATAATAGTAATGATGAATACATAATAAAGATAATTTTCATCATAAAAGTACAATTCTATGGCGTTAGAAATGAGTTTCTGCTTACTTAGAACTTTTACCAGTAATTATACCCCGGTTCTAGCTGAGCTTCAAAATTTGCTCAGTATATTTAGTCCACATGGACACCTGGATGGAGTGTTCATAGATAAATATCTTGCCAAAAAGAGATTAGTACCGGACTAGCTTCGAACGTTCAACCTTTTGATAGCTCCAGCTTAAGGTACTTTGCCATTAAGGCAGAATCAACGAGTTTAACGTACTGTAATTTTTGTACAATGCTAAGGCAGTTGAACCCACGCAACTTCCCTTTCAGTATCTCTAATATAAAAAAGGGTAAAATACCGGAATAGGATAATTTTTACCAGATACCATACAGAGTGAACCAAATTTGCAAAGTGCAGTTTTGTAGCCGTTTTGTAGCCGTTTTGTAGCCGTTTTGTAGCCGTTTACTGTGTTTTGCAGTTTTTTAGCTTTCTTGTAGCCGTTTTCAAAAGGGCTGCAAAAGGGCTACAAAAGTCTAATCAGCTGATTCTGCTCACTCTGATAGCAGTATTTCAGAAAATGAGATTAAAAATCTTAGAAATTAATCCTTTTTTTTTTCAAAATGTTTGAAATTTAAAAAAAATTAAATGAATATTTCTCGTCAAACACGTGCCTCTTACAGCTGCACCCGAACAGTGTGCCGAGGGCGAATTCCAATGCGACGACGGGAAATGTCTTCGGGAATCGCTCGTATGTGACTATGTCGAACAATGTGAATACGGCGAAGACGAGGATTCCACGCTCTGTAATAGAGGTACGCACATTACATGGCTTCTGCGTTGGTTATATCTTATGGGAAATCCAAGGGTATGGCCCAACGGTACCATTTAGGATTTACTTCTAATATGGAATTGTGAACATAAATTATTGAGAAAATTTCACTTTATTTTCCTGTTCCAAAGATTACAATATGCAAAGCAGGTTCATTTTTGCTACATCGCCAACACATTCTGATATCTGAAGAACATGATTTTTGGAGAATCTTTTACGAATGAAAACAAATCGGGCAAGTTTGAAAGAACATCGTTTTTTTAAGATGGAGGACGACAACAGAAAAGAAAAGAAAAAATAAGGGAAAGGAACAGACGACGTTAGAAGGAAATTAAGGTTAAAAAAAACAGACTATGGGGGGGGGGGGAGGTCAAATATATTGCTATATGCACACGCGCAACCAGAAAAGCACGTGAAAAGGATACTTAGTACCGTTTTCGGTCTAGTAGTTTTTGCCGGTTACGGCGCTTGACGCACGTGACGCTTTTACGGTGCCAAAACGCAAAAAGGCCACAAATCAGGAAAAGGGGTACGTTTTTAGCTTGTTGACACGCATTTAGGGTATTCATATCCCCGCCTTAAGTCTGATCTTTGTGTAGCCTCGATTTTTTTAAGGGTATGTTCAGGGAGGTTAAACTTGTTTAGGTGGTAAATTTTCCTAAAGGAGGCTCGGGGAAAAAATGGAAAGGGGGTTGATTTTGATAATTAGATGGAACTCATTTTTAGGGTGGTTTTGGAAAACCGTTGGTCAGGCATGTGTACAGGAATTATAGTGACTACCCCCCCCCCCCCCCCCCTCGGCCAGACACGTCAATGTGACTGAAACCCCGCCTTCCACTGCCATGACCACGCACCCGCTCACGGGCATTAAAGGAGCTCGAATGAAACTCTGGGGAATTATCCATTTTCATGAACAGAGAAGATATAGAGAGAAGTAATTTTTAAAAAAAGTTCCATCAAAATCGGTTACGAAATGAGAAAGTTATGAAAGTTAGAAAAGTCTCAATTTACTTTTTATGGCGATCCTCAATTTGGCAATGATGCTTCAAAACGGCAGGTTTAGAAGGACAACTCTCAATGTGTTTTGTACACAAAATTTCACATTTTCTCCATTATCTCTGAAGATGCTGCTTGCCTCTTTGGGAACTTAACATATGTCGTGTCAAATACATTTTACCATGATAGCTAAGAAGGATCCAAGTTGCACCTTGAGAGTTCAGATTTTTACCTGTTGCCTGGTTGACCCTAATTCCATTACAATGTTGGGTGCCACATGGCTATAGAGTATTCCAGTATATTAAAATCCATGTCACGTGATTCATGAACCTATCACAGAGCCTGAGGATTGTTACCAGTGTGCCGATGGACAATGTATTCCCCTATACTGGGTCTGTGATGGTGAACAAGATTGCGACGACTTCGATGATGAGGAGGGCTGTGACGTCGGCGGTGAGAATTCGCCTATGGCTGGCATTTAATGCCGAAGAAATTAATAGATGTGTAAAATCAGTATTTGACTTGTTATGTTTTTCCCAACACAAGCTTTGCTTTCCGGATTTTCGCCTCCATCTATTTTATGACTCATTTACTGTCTTGTACTCTATGTTCACATTGCTACATAATTATGCATACCTTGTTGTTCACATTGTACAAAGATGAATAGGAAAGAAATATTAATTTCAGTTTGATATCAGTTTCAGTTATGGTATCGAATGCCAGTCATGGGAACCTATAACCCATCTATCTGTCCTGAGCTGACAACAAAACGATCTACACAATGTGTTTCTTTAAAAAGGAAACCAGATTTTTCCCATCTGTTACTGACTATAGAAACAATTATGTCTTGACAATTTTTTTTTATGCATGTAAAAGAATATTTTCCCCTTTTATTTGATACCAAATATATAATTATATTGCCCTGAAGAAATATGAACAGTATGAATGGAAACATCAAAAGTAGATTGCGCACATCATCCATGTGTGGGCTGCATGTGAATATAAAGAAATTGCCTTTTTAATGTTGCATTATCAAAATGTTTAGCTATGTTCCAATAAGAATATCATCGCTTTGGAAAGTTGGGTTTACTTTTTTTTAAACATAAAATTGATTATTCAAATCATTCCAACTGAGTCTTTACTCTTGCCTATTCTATATACACCTCCTAGGTAAACATGGTAAAGTAAACAATCATAGTTCTATTCATTTTGAACAATAGTTAGTGGAAATGATTGCAGCTTAGCTGAAAGCAGCTTCTAGCTGAAGGCGGGCTATTACCGTGATTAATTGCTAAATGCAATGCAATATTTTCCCCTCCCTTCTATCTTTTATTAAAAAATTAGATTTATGTGAGGAAGGCTATTCGGTATGCCCTAATCGCTCCTGCATAGCCAATGAGTACGTGTGTAACGGGATCCGGGATTGTCCTGGAGGCCTAGACGAGTACAACTGCACTGATGCACCAGGTAAAGTTATTTCTAATAAAAAAATCTATTAAGTAGCATGGGCGAAAATCGGTCTTGAAACTTGAGGGGGGGGGGGGGAGGCATCTGAAATTTTCTGACAAGAAAAAAACAAAGAAACAGCAAACAAAGTCATCGGCTTTTCGGGTGTCTATTGTGCCTCTGTTATACCCCTGAAATTTGCCCCCTAATCAATTCTTGGGGGGGGGGGGGGGG
The DNA here is from genome assembly GCA_029962745.1 of Echinometra lucunter. Lineage (NCBI taxonomy): Eukaryota > Metazoa > Echinodermata > Echinoidea > Camarodonta > Echinometridae > Echinometra > Echinometra lucunter. The sequence goes on along the minus strand of CM057153.1, from coordinate 24,508,908 downwards.
AGCATGTGGTCGCCAAGGAGTTTTTTCCATGCAAAGGAGTGGCGTAGCTACTAGGGTAGAATCCCAATCAAATGGCAAACAGAAAGAATGAGATACAAATCGCCAAAAAGGGAAATAAAGGAAGAAGGAAAAAATAAGACCCACCTAAAATATGGACATCCTGCCCATAATTGAAGAGTTGTTAATTTTCAGTTTATCCAGAGAACAAGACCAGTAAGATCTTCCCCCTTCATGACCTTATAATGTCTCAGTGCACTCTAAAAAAATATTGGGTAAAAATGTGTCGTTTATTGTAATTATGTGTCCAACCAAGTTTGGGCATTGGAAATTTTGCCCATTCTAAAGTAATTACTGCCTATTTTTTTTACCCTAACTTGACAATACGCTTCCCGCACTGGGTAAAAATATTGCTCAAAGTTGGTTGGACATAATATAATTACCCTCGTGCTGGTTAAAATTTTACTCAATATTTTTTACAGTATGTCTAGATTTTCTCGTTCCACTAAAGGGGTTGCACTACTTTTACGATTATATCGCTAGGAATAAATAGGTTATTTTAGTTTTATGCATGGTATTGGAACATTTTGCATTCTTATTGATTTATAAAGTCATCTAACTAATAAATGATGATAGCGATGACGATAATAATGATGTGATAATGATATAATAATAATGATAATAATGATACTACTACTACTACTACTACTACTAATACTACTACTACTACTACTACTACTACTACTACTACTACTACTACTACTACTGATAATGATAATGATAATAATCATTATATCAACAATTACAACAATATTAGTCTTCATCATCAGAATTACCATTTTATATAATGAACACTCTCCCTTGAAGAACATAAAATCCGGAGTAATTCATATCTATTTCAAAAAAGTATTAAGCTACCTTTGTCTTCAACTTCTGGACATTTTCTTTGTTGTATATATACGTTTGCTAATTCATTCAACTTGAGCTATATCATGCCGTCATGAACATTTCATTTTGATGAGATATTTCCATCACTTTTTGAGAGTTGCCACCCTCAAAAATTAATGAAGCAATTAAGCAAACTAGTCCCTCAGCCACGTCAAAGGAGCTATGAAAATTCGACTAAAGATGACGACGATAATGAAGAGAACTTTTTCCCTTCACCCCTACCCCCACAGACCCTTGTTCATCCTACTCTGCCTCAGACTACTTTGTATGTGACGGCAAAGACGACTGCCCGGGAGGTTCTGATGAAGCCAACTGTTGTGAGTATGAACCTGTTACGCAAATTCAGGGGCGGTGCCCCTTAATTTCGAATTTAATTGGGCATCCCATGGACATCTTTAGTTACGCGTTTCTGACGCAACCCCCTTTCCTCGCAACTGAAGATGACTTATTTATTCATTTATTTATTTAATTATTAATGTTTTGTTTATAAAAAGCAGGGTAGTCCCGTTCAAGCCGCAAGGCCTGCTTTTCAAGGGAGCCCTGCTGCACAATATCACATTTCAAACAACTTGAAGCCCCTACTGAGAAGTACTCACTGCCACAATCTATGAAAATGGACTTATATAATCGGACTGCAATAATTTGTCGAACCGGCCCAACCATATGAATCATTTGAATGATGCATCTATTAATGTGGTTCATTATTATTACGACATTCCCCACCTCTAAATGTTTTTTTGAAGTCAGTTCACCTTTAAAATTACTCAATCTCCCTCACTTCCTTTTCGGTGATTAGGATAAATTATATTCCGGGGCGTAGATAGCGGGGGGGGGGGGGGGGGGGGATGGGGATGCATCCCCCTCACATTTTGAGGTGGACTCATTATGTGTACATAGATATATACGAATGGGTTAATCATCCCCCCACCCAGGTATGAGGACCCGTCTACACTAAGGATTATATTCAAGTATTTTACTTTTTATTTCATCACGTATTTTGTTAGCAGTAACGCTATGTTAGCTCATAACACACACACGCACCCACACACAGGCACACAATTCCTCTTTAGATTGGCTATAGACATGGTAGAAGTCATGTTCGGACGATGTAATACAAAATCTTTTCTTTGTAGAGTTTGTACAAAACGACTCGACGATGCAAAAGGCTACTTAAGTTGCCGCAAGGCTTCTTCACCGCATGTGCTGCGGTAAACCGCTTCATATATCCGCCATTAAAAATGTGGCTTACCGCGGCATGTCTATAAACGAGCATTTATGTTTCTTTCTGGTTTCATGTTCCATCTTCTTGTTTCATGTTTTGTCAGCTTGTGGAACCAGACCCGTAACTCAGTCTAGGATCCTGGGAGGTCAGGATGCGGGCAAAGGACACTGGCCCTGGCAGATCCTTATGAGCGGTGATAATTTGAATATAAATATGAATATAAATATGAATGAATGTACATAATATATTATAATATAAAGATTCCGTGAAGACAATATTTCGACATTTTTCGACGATACGAAGTTGCCAATTAAAACCCGAAATAGTTTGTGTTGGCCTTGGTCAATTTTATTTAGAAATGACACAATATAAAACTTTTTATACTGTTTATGGAAAAAGATCTCGTTTCTCAAGTTACCAAGACGTGTTGAGGTAGTGTACGAAACCAGTTTTTCCAAGAGAACACCAAACACGCACGCATGGTGAAATTTTGAAACAAACAAAACAAAACAAAACAAAACAAAACAAAACAAAACAACAACAAAAAAACACATTTATATGTAGGCCTCGGTCAGTAGAAATTAAATCTTTTATCTTGTGTTAATGTCCGAGCCCCCAAATGGAAAAGGGTATTTAGAGGGTCCAAAAAGAAGAAATTATGCATGTAATATAGGTATCAGATACTTGACAGACAAAAATATGCCTTTATGAACTATCAAACTATGAACATTTAAGGAACCATAAAGTTATGCAGATCTAATTATATATATATATATATATATATATATATATATATATAGAGAGAGAGAGAGAGAGAGAGAGAGAGAGAGAGAGAGAGAGAGAGAGAAGGAAAAAGAAGCGACAGAAAAGGGGAGGACAGCAATTATAGAAGTAGATACCGGGATGTCGTATAACATGATTGAATACATTTTGAATATATGAATATTCACAGGTTTTCTGTATTTTGTTTTTAACTTGAATCATTTTCCCTATTCAAATCTAACCAATTAATTCAATAATTGCTCTATTCAACATGCAGCACGAAATTTCTCAGCCAGTCCGATTTGCGGAGGCACGATCCTCAATCGCCGTTGGATCCTCACTGCCGCGCACTGTGTGTAAGTTTTATGTCGGAGCACTGTGGTATGTTGGTGATTAAGGCTCTTACCTCTCCTTCTCATACGACAGGTCCTGGGTTCGATCTTCGCTCGGTGCTTACATCCTAGGTCAAGGTGTTTTCCCCAAATGTGTCCCTCTCGACCCAGATATATAAAAATGGGGGATGGGGGCCCGTTGAATAAAACTTGTGTTTGAACGAAACTCGGTGAAAATCAAACGCAATTTTATTTTCAGCCAACGTGGCCAATCAAATTAGTGCTCATCAGGACTTACGTTTGATTTTTAGGAGTTGCGATCAAACGCAAGTTTTATGCAACGGGGCCCTCGTAATGCTTGGATAATCATTGCAGGGCCAGCAGGAAAAGCAGTAGTAATACTGATGTGGCTTCCCAGGTATTAAAACTCAATTATTACTCATTATCATGATACTCCAAGGAGTGTTATGGATAAGTTTATATTCTTGCCATCGTAATCATTGAAATTATATACTCAGCTGTAGGATAGGCCTAACCAGGACGGAAGGGAGCATATTTGGAATATATATATGAAGAAAATTGAATGAATGGAATCAAACTTCATTTTTTGCACTCTTCAAGCAAACATTATAAGTGAGAAATAAGGTACGGTCGCTGGGTACGGTCGCAGAGACCGTACCCAGCCACCGATCGGACGTGCTTTCACACCGCCGTCAAAATTTGGTCAGGCCCTGATGAGCGATCGGTCGCAGTATAGCTGACCTAGCCGGAAGCGGAACCAGAGATAGCGCGTGGGCATGTATGGGGGGTCATTGCATTTCGATCGGTCGCAGAGCACGATGTTCTTTCACATCAAATTTGCATCGGTCGCGATCGGTCGCTGAAGTACCTCGTAGGTCGGACTCAGCGACCGATCGTGTTGGTGGGAAACGATCGGTCGCTGAGTACGATGAAATGCTTTCACACCATGGTTTGATCGGTCGCTGGGTACGGTCTCTACGACCGTTCCCAGCGACCGTACCTTGGTGTGAAAGCGGTATCAGTTAAGGAAACATAAGGTGGGTTATCATGTAGTCATAATGTAACTTACAATTCATCCAATGTGGGGCGGGCGTATAGTTTGAGCGTTTAGAGTCATATTCTGAAAGCGGAGATGTCGCTAATATAGGAAGTTGTGTTGAAATAAGATCCCACAGGACATGCAGAAAGAAATGGGACATAAAACCGTGATGAAAGAAAAGGAAGAGATAAATGTGGGCTATTCTGCCACAGAACCTATTATGCACAAAACCTTTTTCCAGGACACCATTTGCGATACGCAACCGTTATGTCCTCGCTGGGGTGACTGACCTCGAAGACAACGACACATCAACCTGGCAGAGTCGCCTGGTCATCGACATCGTGTGGAACCCGGAGTTCAGCTTCGACTACTATTTCGTCTCAGACGACAACGCCCTGCTGCTGCTCGACGAACCTCTCGACTTCAATGACTACGTTCAGCCAGCCTGCTTCCCGGACGCGGACTTCCCCCTCGATCCTGGGACTTACGTCACGGCAGTTGGATGGGGGCAGACAAGGGGAGGTGAGAAAATATATTAAAAGAACGAATTAGTGAGGGTGACCCGACATCTTCCCCAGCAACAGTTGCCCTGGGCTTTATTTCGTCAAAGATACACGGTTATGATCGGGGATGCAATAAGGTTTTAGGTTAGGTTGAGGGTTAGGGTTATGCATGGCAACTGGTCATAATTCAGTGTTGGGTTAGTGGACGAAATTGACGCGGAGTAATTGTCGCTTGAGCATAGTACGTGTCATGGATCCTTTGAAGAGTCATAGGAGGGATCGCTTCACTTTGGAGTGGAATTATTAATTCACGCACCACACAGCGTTTGCGGATACAGGTATACCATGACCTTTGATCTAGATTGGATTCAACTGTAATTTGGAGTGGTTTCCATTAGTTTTATAGATTTTCACTCCTATTGGAGTGATCCCTAGCTGGTTTTATGACTACACTAAAAGGGGGTTTTAATGCCTGTATGTTCAGGGAATATAGTGGCTCATTCACGTGGCTTTCAAACATAAGGTTAAGAATTCGAATCCCAGTCCGACAATAACGTCCCATTGGCAAGAATTACATTTGTCACTCTCCATCCATAGGTATTTGTATGCTTGAGCTCTTGATACTTTGACGGTTCGTCTGTAACCTGGATAATAATGTAGGAGCACCACGAGCTCTAAGCGGGAAGGTTATTCAGTGCTACATAAAGTAACACTTGATTTGCCAAGTGAAGGGTAAGAACCTACCCAGGGGCAGCGCTACAGGGGGGAGGGGCATTCGCCCCCCCCCCCATGATTTTTCAAGTGATTAAAAAAATAGGAAAAAAGAGGAGAAAAGAAAAAAAATAGGAAGAAGAAAGAAGAGGAAGGGAAAAGGAGAGGCTTGGGGCATGCAACTACACGTCAATAAATTCACCTATGACTCATCTTGCCCCCCCCCCCCCCGCTCAAAATACCCTGGCGCCGCGCCTGAACTTACCACATTTTTTCGATAACGACTGTGTTCAAATTATTAACTGTGTGGGATTAAAAGAAATTATCCCACCATCAAGGACTTTTGTCAACGTAAAAATCGGTTACCGACTCTCATACAAGAAGTCCATGGTTCGATTCTTGCTCCATGCTTACACCCTCGGGCTGTTTTACCCACATTTTCCCCTCCCGAACCAGGTATAAATGGGCTGGCAGAGCTGGGTTAAGTTGATTTCAGGGTCGGCAGGAAAAGCAGTATAAATGCTCTTACCCTGGGCAAATAAAACCCAGTCGTTATACTTCATCTCATATTTCCTTTTTCTTTCTCTAATCTTGGCCTGAATTATCTTGCCCAATCTGTCTCAGGTTACGTCGCATCTCATCTCCAGGCGGCCCGTCTCCCAGTATGGCCTAATGAAATCTGCGACAGATACCATTACATGTCGGCCGAGCAAGTGGAACGAGTGATCTGTACAGGCTATGAGAAGGGTGGCCTCGGCTTATGTTTTGTGAGTAGTAATTCTACAGTATTATTAAAGGGGTATTTTTTCTGGTGCTTAAAGTGCCCATGAATGGACTGCATGGGACTGAAGTTCGGTGGGAGAATTTTGATGTGAACGGTCCATTCAACCTATCAATTGACAATCATAGCATAAATCGACTGGCATTCCAATCTAAATATCGTGGGTCAGGTGTAGAAAACTACCCGAACCCCCAAACTTCCTCGAACTCCATCACATGGCCATTCCGTTCCCGTTCCTGCTCAAGACATGCACGAATGTCACCTGTGTCTTTTCTGAATAGTCCTCTCTTTATACCGCATCTTGTGCATGCTGCAAAAGCCTGCAAGCATGCATGGACAGCCCCTTAACCCTCTCCCCTGTCCCGCCCCCATGAAAAAAATTGTACACCAATTTGGTGCTTCGAAATTCCAACGGCGAAATTTGCTCCTGGTTTATTTCGACAAATGGATCATGATGACAGTGTTGCTAGCGGGATCTGAGTTAGCTGTAGTTTTAGGGTTCGGTAAAATATAAGTCAGTAAGTATGGAACAATAGCGATCTAGAAGACAAAAATTCTCGCTGGGACATGTGTCTGTACTATTTGATAAACCAACTGCTATTTTTCTTACCATATCCACCATGTCCACACAGGGGGATTCTGGAGGCTCCGTCGTCGCCGAATGGAACAATCTGTGGTACTCTGTCGGCTCGGTCTCTGGGGGTATTGAATGCGGAGCACCATTCGTCCCTGGACTTGTCATGAGAGTACCATACTATCGTCAATTCATCCTAGACACTATTAGAAATGTGAAATAAATTCATATGGTTGTTGCTCGCTTTGCCAGTTGAAATATCTCCTTAAACCATCGTAATTCTATGGTGCAAACATGGCAAAGATACATGATGCATCATTGCATTTAACAATTCTGAAATCAAGACTATCTCTCATAGCTGTTCAGTCTTTACAATTCTGAAATACATTTACTACAAAAAATTTTCACATGTTTTGCATGATTTAGCGCAGTGATAATCATGAAAATAGTCATAGACATTGGGATAACTCGTTATAATTAGCGTTGTTATAAATGTTGTTATAAACGTTTTTTCAAAGAGTTTTTATATACTCTAACTGCTCTAGATCAGAAAGATCTATCCTGAGTTCTCAATTGTTTTTAATGTGCTCTTGATCATTGCATTAAAATTTGTGTTTTACGGCAAGGTGTGATTGGATGCATGCTATAATAATTGTGTGGTTTGTTAAAAGTCAGTGACAACATTCTATGCCGCATGCTGTAACCGGGGAGGGGGAGAGAGCGGGGGGGGGGGGGGGGACACAATCATGTCTACATTAAAGACAAAGATGGGGTTTTACATTTTTCATAAACGTCACATATCCTGTACCTCTAGTTGATCCAATCGGTCATGTTTACAGTCCTTGCATGCAGCTGTAGGTTTCTTGTAATTTGCCGAATGCTTATGTTGACGTAAAGGCTGTATGCGTTCCTTTTAATTTGCCAAACGTTGCACAATCTGTCTGATGTTATGTTTAGCTACAAGATGAGTTAAGACAAAAAAATCAGATTTTCAAGATATATATATCAGTGATTTTGATTTATAAATTCTATAAACAAAAACTATTCGTACTTATATCTGGTTATATTGATGCGGGCTCTAAGGTTTCTTATAATTTCCCAAATGTTTATCTTGATGTAGACAGTATGTTTCTTATAATTTGCCGAACATCGCACATTTGCTTTTTGATGTTTTGTTAAGCTATACAATCTCACTGTAAGTTGAGACAAGATTTAAAATTGTTCTTTTCGATATATCATGATATCCTATCGACCTATACAATTTATAAACGTAAACAAAAACTATTCGTAATTATCATTGGTGCGGGCTTTAAGGTTCCTTATGATTTGCCAAATGTTTATATTTATGTACAGGATGTACGTTTCTCAATAATATTTGTCAAAACACTGCACATTTTCTGTGTAATATTTGTGCTTACCTAGATTATAGCAATTCATATGATAAACATTTGATGTATCAAAAGCAGTCATTAAGATGTGGGTTATAGACGGGGGAGATATCGCTAATATACCTTTTGCGTGGGTTAATGTAATTTTTTACAATATATTTAATCACATTGGAAACTCTTATAAATGATGAAATAAAGTCCATGATAAAGGTCTTTGTACCACCGATACTGTCGCTTCCGTTCTTGGTCTATATTTTTTCAGGGGCGGATTGGTCATCATGGCCATGGGCAGTTTGGGGAGTTTTTTCGGGTCGGTGGGTCTGTCGCTTTGAGCTGTGAGGGTGGGTTTCAGCCCTATTCCACCTCTGAATATGATAAAACAGAGAGAAGTTTTCTAAATATTGAAAAATTAACAAGGCCATTTGTATTCGGAGATATATGGGACCCGTGTTGTCACTCTGTATTGACTTCGTATACGCATGGTCGTTCGAAATTTCGCGTAAAAAGGGGTATTTTTTGAGCACGTTCGCGATTTTGAAAAAAAAAGGTTGTTTTCAAGAGCTTGTACTCGAAATCGAAAAAAAGGTGTTTTTGAGCTTGTACTTGAAATTGAAAAAAAAAAACCCGAATGTTTTTCTGGTCCTTTCTTGCAAGTTTCTGTTTTTGACTCAGACGTGAATTGAATTTGAAAGGGGTGGTTTAGTAACAGTGTACTTGGAATGGGAAAAATAGGGGTGTTTTTTAAAGGCCAATTTGTACCCGTTTTGTGCTAAATAGGGGTAAACAATGGTTGAAAATGTACTTGATACACCGCGTAAAAGGGGTCAAATTCTGGGTCGCTGAACGATCATGGTTACACCTTTGAATATAGAGTGACAACACCAGGATATGGGATACCAAATTCTTTCCAAGTTTCCAGAGAGAGAGAGAGAGAGAGAGAGAAAGAAGAACAAGAAGTAGACAAGCCACATTGGGATGAGAGAGAGAGAGAGAGGAAAGAACAGAAGAGGAGAGAAGACAAGAATTAGAAGGAGAGCTACTAAGAGAGAAAAAACGTGCATGCTCACACTGCGCCGCGCCGCTTGTACCGCCTCAGATCAGGGTGACGCGCTTATTAGTTATTATAACGTCATCAATACCCCGCTCGCGCATGCGCATCACTTTACCTCTCAACAGGTGTTTACTGAACTAGCGGTTACCAACATCATTATCTTGATGACCTTTTCGGAATCAAGCGTTTTTTTCTACATTCTGAGTGAACGTATTGATAAAATCAACCATGTCGCATCTAATCAATAGTCAATCAGAGGGAAAACATGTCGGACAGTCCAATTTGCATAGGTATGAGACATACTTTCTTCCACGACTTTGTTAAGATAATTCATTTTTGCCTACTATTCACGGACTGTTTTAGCTGTCATTGGAAGAGGCGTACTTTTTTGGTTCATAAAACCCCCTTCAAACCTAATTTATTGTGATGTATTAACTTTGAAGTTTTCAGGCATTTCTCTGACATTCTCTAATCCGCTGTTGAGTATACATTCTCATATCGATTGGGGTCATTTTTTTATTACCTTATAATTTTTATATACAAATTACAATGAACTATTTTACGAAAGGAAAATTATATAGGTTTGCCAGTATATAGCTTTGGTTACAGTCCCTCGTTGTGCAGGATGACAGAAGGGCTAACGTACTAACAAAATCATCTTCAAACCTTTAATTTGTATTCAAACGTTTAATTTGAATTATAGAAATTACTCATTGATTTGGTATATTTTCTGATTTCTAGAATATTGATTGGACACGATGATATGTTTCATTAATTATTATTTTTTGTTCCTTTCCCAAGGAAAAAAAATTAATAATACACTGTGTCAGCAGACATTTATTTTATTTTGATGTTAAAAAAGAGAGAAAAAATGATGTATGTTAATTTACGCTATTTTTTGTTAAAAAAAAGAAGGATATTTTTATGTCTTGTGTTATATTGGAAATAAAACCTGAACTTGAAAGGTGGAAATAGAATGAGTTGAACGGTTGAGACATCGTTTAAAACTATATCTATCCCTTTAATCTTATACAATGAAAGTAATTTTTATAGCTGTCTTTGGCAAAAGTGTGTTTCTGTTACAGATGATAAAAAAGTACTCATCAGTGTTATCATCGTTGATATCAAACACCTAAAACACGTTAAAGTGTGCATGCACAGTATGGCACTTACAAATCTACTTTTGAAAAATCACAAAATTGTAAATGAGGCTTTCTCTCTCTCCCTCCCTCCTTCTCTATCCCCTTGTATCAGAGCTGTTGCTGGTACATCTTCAGAGCACTCTTTCACCCAGGACAAAAACTCCTCATGGCAGAAGTGGCGTTCACGGTGGTCGAAGAAGACTCAAAATGTCCCCATCACCTCACCAGAATCCAGCGACAGCGATGTGGAGAACATCGATGATGGAAATATCTCCATCCTTATGAAAGCACAGTGTCGCTTGATGCGAATGGTCGGCAAGCTCGATGATGTCTTTACTGGTGTACAGCATGTACATACAGAGAGATACGGGCCTAGCGAAGTAGAGGATACTTCAAGTCATATCAGACTGAGGATGCAGCATAGAGCCCCTGGACTAGAAACACAGCGATGGGAGCTCATGCTGTTGATCAATGCAGTCGACATCATGCACAGGAAGGTGCAAGCAATCCGCACTCTTTCCATCAGTTACAAAACCAAGATGGGTAAGCAGGTGCATCGTCGAATCAGTAAGGACAACGGGTGCTTGACTGAAACCAGGATTGAGAAAATGGACTCAGACAATGACCTGGACAGCAGCACCAAGTCACAGGTGGAGGAAAGGAAAGCAGATAAGAATATATTCGTGAGAGGTTTTGCGTACACCCTTGCAATGCTCGGTTATGCGTTCTACTTCATCGTCGGAAAGAGCACTAAGATGACCTCAGAGGAGGCTTCACCGCACCAGGCTCCATCAACACCCTACGATTTAACATCCAGATTAGCGGAAGCAGCGTTCAACAGAAAAACGGACAGGAAGGGCTTGAAGGACAGTGCCCCATCAGACAGGTGGATGCTTCTGACTTTAACATCATATCCCAGAAATGGCATTGTTCACCGTTGCGTAAATCTAGAGACATTTCTTCGAAGAGATTGCTCTACTACCATCCAAGTAAAGCGTAACCACACAATTGGTAAACCGCGAGATACTCCAACGATCAGCACACTGAAGAAAGGGTATCTCCAGTCAATTGAATACTTAGGAGAAGTCGGTACTTGCATCCACATGGTACGGTTGCTGAGCAACATCAGTGCAGATCTATTCAAGGCTCAGAAAGGACTGGATGCCATCAATGATAGGCCATTAAAGTACAGCAGACCGTACAGTAACAGAGGAGCTTTGCTTCGTCAAGCACTGACCAAAGGTGAAGTAGAGCTGGAACTGAAGCAGATCACAAACACCTCCGCCAGTCGTCGAGAGCTCATAACCAAAGATGGCCTCACCAAGATGGTCCTCCGACTCGAGGCCAGGGTGGAAGGCATCCATGTGCGTTATGATGGTTGGAGACGAGCCCGAGAGATGCCAGGACATAGGCACAAGGCTGGTGGTAAACCTGTAGTGAAGCAAACGGTGAGGCTTGAAACGGAGATGTGTTTCAGGCAAACCTCAGCAGGACTTATTGTCAGGAGAATCTGTGTGGCCAAGAAGAAGTCTTTGGTGGAAAGGGCATTTGGAGGACATGACGTTCAAGGACTCGATGTAGTGTGCTCTCTCAACACTCATGGCCATAGTAAAGAGAGATAGAGGCTGGGGAAGGAGAAGACTTTAATTATTTTGCAGGGTGTTAAGACCTAAAGATTGAAGAATAGGTGTCGTGGTCTAGTGGATATGTCACCGGACTGTAGATCTCGTGGTCCGAGTTCAAATCCGGGCGCGGCACTAATGTCCTTTGGCAAGATATGAATCTACATTTGCCACTCTCCACCCAGGTGTTAAGTGGGTACCCGGTAGGATGCGAAAGTCATTGTGATTTGTTTAGCATTGTGCGCGCCTGCAAAAGGCGACTGGCTGGAATGCTCCCTAGGGAGTGGAGAAGGTGCATGCATTGTATGCGGGCAAGCCTGAATCCGATGACCGGGGTAATAATATTTCTGTAAAGCGCTTAGAGACTCTCTTGGAGATGTATTAGGCGCTATATAAATCCAGAATATTATTATTATTATATTATTACTTAACTGCAAAACGACACCTTCAGACCATCTGTGACATGAAGTCGTTACTGTGAATCTGATCTGAGGGACCCCCGCCAAAGCGAGGAACAAAAACATGTAGAATTCCTCTTGCAGAAATAAACAGTTGGGTATTAAGCTTCCTTGATAAAGTCGTGAACATGGTGAGAGAACACTAAAATTTTGAAGTGGCGGAAGTGTAAATCTGACAAGAAAGAACTGATAGAGGACCGGGATAGAGGATACTGAGTGAGGAAACCCAGAGGAGGTCGTGCGATTGTTCGAACCCCCCCCCCCCCCCCCCCCTATGTAAAACCACAGCACCGAACCACCCACCTCGTGCAATATACAACGGCGCTCCCTTCCGCCGATGTGACACTTTCAGGCAGGATCAATGTGATCTGTTATGTGCTGCTTTGAGAAAACAATGAGCCACCGAAAAATCAAGCAGGGAGACCAATAAACAAATAAAAACAAAGAACGAACGATCAAGCACAACAATGGTGTAATTATCATTATTATTTTTTTCTTTTTTCATTTTCTGTTCTTCACTCCGTTTTTACGGATGCATTATGGGAGCAAATATAAAATCGGAAATATGGAAAGTAAGAAAAGTTCCAAAGAGAAAGAGCAAGAAATTAAGTGAGAGAGGAAGAGAAAGAGGACAGGGGAAGGAAGAAAAACATTTATAACAGAGAGAGAAAAAGGAGTGAAAAATATAAGACTGAGAAGAGGCATAAAGTTGTAGAGAGAGTTAGAGAGAGAGACCATAAGAATTTCTTTATTGGGCATATAAGAACAAATTCTTAAGAAATAGAAGGAAGTAATGCGAGGATTGAAAAAAAAAAATCTGAAACGAAAAATGTTAAAAGTGGATGATCACGAGGCAAAACTAAATCAAGAGAAAGACATTCTACACAAATATGAATTAAGTATTGAAGAGGCAACATACACATTGGTAGTTGATACATAATTTTTTTGCTAAATATAATTATTGTTTCAGCACACATTTCTTTATTGGAATAATGTTATGATCACAGAAGAGAGTTTATCCCATAACTACTCGAATGACTGCTTTTTCCCCTCCAGTATGCTGAATAAAGAAGATAGATCTACGTATAGTGGAATAACTATAAATGGCTGAACAAATCACGAACCTGGAAAAGCCCTTTCCAATAAAGTTTTTTTTGTTGTTGTACAAAATAATTGATTTGTGATCCTCCTTGGTCTATGAGCATTTCAGCTTTGTGCCACAACAGCAACTTTGGGCAAATCGCATGATTTGCATATGGGTGCATATTTACATCACAAGACGACTTGTAAGTTGTCCTGCGATTTATGCATTCATATTATTATGGCTGCATAATTACCATAGTACACGTAGGCCTATGATGTGTGTACACTGATCTGCGGAGTCAAATTTGACTCGGAATGGAGTCAGTTGGTGTCAACTCTATTTGGACTTAAAGTGGCTCGGATTCCGAATTAATTTGACTGGGAATGGAGTTACTTGACTCGAATTTAGGGAATTTAGGATTTTCAGTAGCTTATAACAGTTGTCAGTGAAAATCACTGACAAAACTCTTCATGATAGGCTCCCCTGGGGCCCGTAACACAAAGGTTTGCGATCAATTGCATCGACCACTATGTGCAATCAATCGCGAAAATTTGTTGTACGATCCGGCCCGTAAGAAAAAGCTTAGCGATCATCGTACAATAAATTTTCGCGATTGATTGTACATAGTGGTCAATGCAATCAATCGAACAACAGAAAGCCTGGTCTTACATTAAGAATGTTACTAAAAGAGGGTTTATTCTTTATGGCTGAAAATAATTTTCCCGTCCAATTTCGCACTTAGTGCATGCAGAAGTAAAGATAGGTCATTCAATTTCGCGCATAGTGCATGAGAAAGTATAAATAGGTCATTCAATTTAGCGGATAGGGCAGCAAATCACCGGTCGGCATTCAAATTCGCTTTAGTGCAGTCAAAAATGGCCAATTGGCATTCACAGTCGCTTTAGGGCAATCAAATTCGCCAATCGGCATACGAATTCGTACAGAGTGCAACCAAGTTCCCCGCCGTGAAACCTCCTCGAGCTAAGTTAGAGCATTCAATTTCGCCATAGGGCATCCAATTATACAATTTGTGAATCCAATTTAGCACATGTATTTTTTTATTTATTATTTTTTTTAGCTTCCTCATGTTTGTATCTTCTCCCACTTTATGAGCTTTTGTCTATATTAAAGTCGCCGAATAAAAATCATATTTATCGTATAGTCCAAAGGCATGTAAATTAAAAGACGGAAAATTACCTTTCATTTCCCTCTGTTAATTCATATGCCCCCCCTTTTTTTTTTTTTATATATTTGTAAATTTTCTTTCATAATGTATATTTTTGTGCTCATTTGCACCATCTCTTCAATTAGATGCATTGACTAGAGACATATATCATAGCATGCACGCAATATCATGATTTTTTTGATAATGTAATTCTTGTGGTCATTTGCACCATCTCTTTTAATTATATGCAATGACTATATAGAAACATAAATCATAGCATGTATACAATATCATGATATCCTTTCATAATGTATATTTTTCTTGTGGTCATTTGCACCATCTCTTCAGTTATATGCATTGACTAGAGACATAAATCATGGCATGTATACAGTATCATGATTTTCTTTCATAATCTATATTTTCTTGTGGTCATTTGCACCATCTCTTCAATTATATGCATTTACTAGATACATAAATCATAGCATGTAAACAATATCATGATTTTCTTTCATGATATATATTTTTCTTGCGGTCATTTGACCATCTCTTCAATTATATACATTGACTAGAGACCTAAATCAAAGCATGTATACAATATCATGATTTTTTTCTTTCAAATTGTATATACTGTATACAAGTCATGTAAATACAGTGCTAAATTGAATTCACTAGTTATGAACATGAATACCCTATGGCGAAATTGAATGATCTATATCTTCAGTCACGTGTCCTTCCGTGCTAACTTGAATGGCGAATCTGAATGGTAATTTTACTCTTTTGATTACTCCATGGCGAATCTGAATGCCCATTATGAATTTTTGGCTGCTCTATAACGATTTTGAATGACTAGTTTGAATTTTTGGTTGCCCTATAGCGAAATTGAATGAACTATACTCCCGGCTATACTCTTGCATGCACTAAGTGCGAAATTGGACGGGAAAACCTATATTCAGCTAAACACTAGGACGAATGTAAAGTTTTACTAAGTATATGTTATGGACAATTGAATTGGCTTGGCTTGTGGTGGTTTTTTTTTTTTTTTTTGGGGGGGGGGGGGATTAAAATTCACATTGATAATCCATACGGCTGAAACGATACAAAAATATGCCTGAAAACGAAATATTAAAAAAAGACGAAAATAGTCTTAAGTTCTAAATTTGCCATCCTGAGTAGCATTTGGCATTGCATAATGTCAGGTGCCCGGCCAGTGAAGACACGTCATTCCGTTTCTGACCCGCAAATCTCAATATTGTTATCATTGGCTACATTTTATTCCACCAGCCCATTGTTTCCTGGTACTGGAAATGGTTTTGTCCCTTCAAAAAACATTTCTGATGTTTTGTATTCTGAGAGATGAAAGTTACCTAAATAAAAACCATTGCCAAGCTAACTGTTGTTAGTCTTCATCCAATGAAACCTAGAACAATTTTCACTTCATAAAATTTAAACTCACTAATCCTGTTGGAAATTAGATGTATAAAAATGAAAAAAATTGAGATTCTATATTCTAAGAAATATTTATCATGCATAATATTCATTTTGTTAGATTGTGAAATATAGTGTGATAAGAATTCACGAGTATGTGACCCCCCCCCCAAAAAAAAAATACAACGACAGGTTTTGCGTCTACATGATAAGTCTTGGCAAAGTAGGTCTTCTGTACAGAATCTCGTAAAGTGATGCCTGAGAAAATGACTTCTCTTTACAATCAACTAAGCCCTGATGGGCCCACGGCTGGGGGTGGACTTGTAGGAGGCCATGCTGATCTACCACCATTAAATTTATTCGAAAGAGAGGCAAATGAAGTCAGAAATCATCGGGTCAACTGGCAGTCGTATCTTCAGTGAGTATGATAATCCTGTGCACTGTGTATGGGTTACCGTACGGTGAATATTTGGGAGATCATGTCATGTGATGTTGAACGCGAACGAGCCGTGCCGGTTATTGCCGGTGCATGCAGCTTCGACAATAGGCCGACTGTAGACTTTTTGTTTGGATGCTGCAGCTCAATCTCGAACCAGCAGTGCTCATACTAAAAGCTAGTAATATTGCTTAGCTGTCATGGCTGTACAAGCTTGATGTTTGTATCTATCTGACTTCATTAAGCCCTGTCTTAACAGACCGCGAAGGGTGAATATCGGGGTAATGACTAACACTGGCGTACTGGAGGGGGGGCTTGGGGGGGCGCCAGCCCCCCCAAATAAATTTCAACCATGGTTTATTTTCAATTTTATATAAGTGTTATCACACGAATTTCATTACTTCTCCCTAGACTCCCTTTCTACTGTTAAGTAACGCATTCACAATTTCCCAAATAGCATGCATAGCAAGGCAGAAAACACGCATAATATCAATACTAATGTGTTTTATGATATAACACTTGATTTTATCTGTTTATCTGACAATGGATTCAACTTTGATAATGAATATTCTTAGATTTGCCAAAACTAGACACGGGCTTTAAGTTTGCAGTCCCAAATAGTGTTCTTTTACAGAGTTGCAAACCATCAATACTGCAAAAAACTCCTTTACCATGAGAGTGCACTTGCGTAGCCAGGGGGGGGGGGGGGGGGGACGATGGGGGCGGTCACCCCTCCAAAACACCAACAAAAAAGAAAGAAAAATTAGAAGGAAAAAAAAGCAGAAGCGAGAAAAGAAAAAAGGTAAGAGAACGTAAGAAGAGCGGGAGCAGACAAGGAACAATTCAAAGAAACGTTGGAGCTTCCGCGCTTCGCGCGGGAGGGGGGAAAAATCCCCCCTTACTGGACCCTCCCCCCTAGGGAGCGCGCTTCGCGCGCTCACAACCGCCCTACTAAAATGAAATCCTAGCTACGCCACTGTGGGAGTGAAACCCTGGTACCCCACCGCATCACACCCTCTCCATGCTCGTCCTTTTTATTTCATAGTGTCTTTGTCTGTATTATTATCATAAGTAATAAAGTATTTTGTGTAACGCTGGCATTTGTTTGAAAAAACTTGAGAAGATTATTTGGGCTGCATGTTTTCATAATCATGTTTCCAAGTTCATGAAAAAATATCCTTTTCCGGTCGGTAGATTCATGACACGTTTATCCATAACAGTACATGTCATCAAACGTCGGAGCTTCCGCGCTTCGCGCGTGAGGGGGGAAACTCCCCCCTCCCTGCACCCTCCCCCCTAGGGAGCGCGCTTCGCGCGCTCATTAAGTGATTCACACGCTTCGCGTGCTCACTACCGCCCCCACTAAAATGAAATCCTTTTGTTGGAAATGAGAGAAAATAAAAAAATTGAACTGAACTCAAGCTGGAATTTAAGTCGAAAAAATGAAAAAGCTCCGTATCGTGAAGGGGGGGGGGGGGGTTACCCCGGCTCGGTCGCTACACTCCCTCAGGGTTGGTCGCTTCGCTCCTCGCAAAGATTGAGCCCCCCCAAATATTTTGGCTCATTACGCCACTGATGACTTATGACAAAATGTCGGTAATGTCGGGGTAAAAAAAGCGGGTTAAAATTCCTAAACGGTGCAATAAAACCAAGGGTGGTCCGCCCAGCGCACTGTCTTAACAGACACACGCTGAAATCCTACCCTGGCCAATTTCCATAGTAACGCACTTACTAGTATCACGATTAAATATCCCTGTCCCTTGTACTGCACTGTCGACATGGTCAAACTCGCCTATTATTGCTTACATTGTGAGAATATAAAAATATTCGTATCACAAAAAATATCACTTCAATATATAGATTAAAATGTATTTTAAAAATTGGTAATTTAAATATTAAATTTATCAAATCAATAATAATGAGAATTCTAATATGTTTTATGGTCTAAAATATTTACTTTCAAACCAGCAACGTAATTGGTAAACAAGACAGGGTTTCTCCATTTATGCATGTGTTCGTGCGATTCGATAGTCATTCAAGCGCAATTACCAGCTGTTTCGGCTAGACATTACCTCAATCGCATCTTAACAGAAGTGCTACCCCGACATTAGCCTGATGATGTGGGGGTAAATGTGACATTTTACCCCAGTCGGACCAGGTCAAATTTGGGCAAATTTTGACCCGACAAGTTTCGGATATTACCTCAGTAGGAGCGGCTTAACAGGAAGAGGTAAAAAACATTAACCGGACATTAGCCGGAGTTTACCCTGACATTTCGGTGAAAAAAGTGTCTGTTAAGACGGGGCTATTTACATCAAGTTTAACATGGGTCATTCATGGCTTCCATTAGGCTGCGCATCCGCAGAGAGTGAGAATGATGTAAACAAAAACGCAAAGTTCAAATGCTTTCACAGTCGCCCTTTCTAAATTCTTAAACACGCTGTTACTTCTGCAAACTACATTTGGAGTTTGCTAGTATTCCCTGCTATCTAATCCCATCAAAAAAATTTTAGATTCTACTTTTCCAATTCAAAAATGGGAATTTACAGGAAAGGATGGTTGGCAAGCCCGGAGAATAGGGGCCGGAACGCACACTGGTGCCATTTACAGTGCAGAGATCAGCAGAGATAGCCGAAATGCAAGGTATGTGACAAGTTCACAATCAAGTTCAAAATGACTTTCAAATAGATCTATATGTTTTAATCGGGTAATTATGTTCTGATATATTACATTGTCTTCTTGGCTTTTTGATTATTTGATGAAAAATCATTTTGATTTGGCCAGAAATGTTATCAAACTCACAAATGTTTCACCACTACATGTGAATCTTGTGCAGATCGTCCCCGTCGCTGCTGCCACTGGGCTACATTTGCTTGCACACAAATGAATACAGCGTGCGCATTCCAGCCCCTATTCTCTGGGTTTGCCATATGGTTTTGCCTTACCTTATAAGTTACACTGTATAACGTGCTTCTGATATCTGCATCATCTTTTGAATGGGATGACCTAATGTTGTAACCCGCACCCGTTGCGGTACGGGTTAACCTGCCGGTATGCCCCCGATCACGGGCTGCGGGCCGGGCCGAGTTCATTCTCAAACCCGCAGACCGTCATACGAAAAAAGGGAGAAGTAACGACACATAATAAAAACATTAAAAATGAATATAAAATAAATTACAAACCTTCCCAAACAATAAGTAAAATATGGCAGAAAAGGTGTACGGCAAAAACACAAGAGATAGAATAGATCAGAAATTAGCGAGCTGGGATGACCGGAATCTAACAACAAATAAAAATAGATATCGATAGCAGCTATCGATGCGGCCAAAGTGCGCGCGCGAAATTAAAACTTACGGTACATACGTCGTATTATCGTGTGCGCACGGATTTACTTGTGATATCGAAATGAAGCATTTCTTACGTGAGACGGGATCTTGTTTAGATGGGCGTAATGCTTTCAATTTCGAGATCACAGCGGACCCATTTCGTGGTACAAAGTCACCCCAAAAAAACATTCTCTCCGGAATAAAAGGCGAATTTGCAAATTGTAAGTAAATTCAGTTCACTCTAGGCTAGGTTAGTAGTTGGCATATATTTTCCTGATTTGAGCCTGTATAGTGTGGGGATTGCAAAAATAATTTTCATTTTTCAAAGATAAATTGACTTGCGGGTTAAAACCCGACGGGTCAGCGGGTCCCGCTTGCAAATTATTGGATTATACGGGACGGTACGGTTCGGGTTTTCACTTGCGGGTTACAACATTAGGATGACCTCTGATATCGTCAACATAATGAGCTAGTCTAGGCCACAGGCGCACGATCAATGCAACGTTGACATGTGGGGGGACATGATGCATTGACATCTCGCCACATGTCAACGTTGCACTGCTCTTGTGCCTGTGGTCTAGCCTACATTTAGCTCATTGGTTATGTGGACATTGTTACAGGCTTTTTTCACAAGCTGAAATTGGGACTTTCGATCGTACATGTGTTTCCAAATTTCGAAGAAACAAAAGATTGTTTCTTCGAAAGTTTGAATAAGTGAATACATCCATGAATAAGAAAAGAAGAAGTCTGGTAAATGATAATCAGGCAAATGGGTTGGTGAAGACTGGGTTTTTGAATGACATCTGACAACTGATAAAATATGTGAACGTTGGGATTGATCACGAAGTGAAGTGTATCGAAATTTAAATTGAAAAATTAGTAACTGGGGAATAAAGAAAATTATCCAATGTGTTGCACCGGTATGCTAAAACGTGAAATTATGGTTGATTTGTACAGGTGGATTTCGTTTCTTAAGATCATATAATACTGTTGAGATGACAGATGAACTAGTATTGTTATTCTACAGAAGTGAAAAAAAAATCTCAATTTGATGCAACTTTTATACTACTGTACATGTAGCTGGATTTAGAGGTGATGTGGATGTACTTTTGTGATGACTGCATGTATGGAGGCACACATTGTATGGGTAGCTTTCTGACAGGAAGTGAGCTAACTCTGTACTACACATTTGGCTACATGTATTGTAAACATGTACATGTAGGAGATTCTCGATGCAAGTGTTTACAAGCTTCCTGAGTTACGAGATTGAGATGTGGCATGTATTTTGTTGTACATGTGTAAAAGTTATGATCTACTCTGTTCATACAGTGCACATTATGCACATATGAATCTGTTCTCTGAACGGGTTTCTTACATAAATTTATTATGTTACCAGTAATTTGTACTGTAAAGTCAAATTATGATCTTATATCCTGTGTGTATTGCCAATTTTCTATGGGTTGCACTCTGCAGGAATGCACAGTGCCATTAATAAACCAAAATACAAATAATAGCAGTGTTAGTGTAGAATATTATCTGATCAAGCTTAATCTACACGCTTATGAGGTGAGCTGAGCTTGGATTTACTTTGTTATATTTTAAGCTCTATACATTTGTCCACTCACTTTGTTTTGCTTTGAAACATGGTTTTGAACTATGATTACTAATAAAAATTCAATTATTATGTAGGGTTGAAAAAAATACTTTGTTTACTTACATTTCATTAGTTCTAATATAATGATGGAAATAGAGAAAATGTGAAGAGCAATAAGCCAAACTTTATCACAACTGTCAATGGAGAAAGGTTTTTTTTTCATGTACATGTATGTCACAAGATTTGCTATCCTAAAGGTAGATTTCCTTGTAACATTGTTTTAATAATTCATCTCTCTTACATGTACCTGGACTAATTTTCCATGGATGTAATGTTCATTAAACAGAATACTAATGACAGGGATAAAAATACACGGGGGCTCGGGGCGATTTCGCCCCCGAAACGCCAAAAAGAGCCCTGGAAAACTAAACAAGAGCCCCTGAAATTCTCATAGGGTCCAATGTAAATTGAAATACAATGTAGAAAATCCGGGCAGGCGGGCTCAGAAAGTAGCCCCGGAAAAAAAATTATTAATTTTTTCCCTGACTAATGATGTAGGGAATAGAGAGATTTTCCAAAACTTCAAAACTGCAGATGTTGATGCCTGAATAAGATTAAAAGGGAACTGAAGGCTGTACTCTAATGACAAAAAAAAAATGAAAAAAACTTTTCCGGGAACCCCCCCCCCCCAAAAAAAAAAAGAGAAAAAAGCTGAATTAGTGTTCAATATATTTTCTATCAATGTGTCGTAATGCATGAAACATCTGAACAAAGTACATTTACTTTAACCCATTTTTTTTTCGGGGGGGGGGGGGGAGGAGGGGGGATTTGATTCTATAGTGAGGTCTGATGGTGAACATTCATTAAAATTTAGAAATTAATGGACTTCTGTACTGGCAGTGTACAGGTTAAACGTGGTTTAACCTGTACACTGGTTAAACGAAATGGATAAATATTTATCCATTTCGTCTTTTAAAGAAACCTTGTGTGGTGTTCCGCAAGGATCGGTTCTGGGACCAACTTTATTTTTGATATATATGAATGATTTACCAAGAGCATCAACATATTTCAGTTATCGATTATTTGCGGATGACTCTAATATTTTTCATTCATTCCCCTCAAATCATAATAAAATAAATTTAACTGAAATAACAGACAATTTACATTATGTAACCAAATGGTGCGATGCAAACAAAATAACAATTATTACAAAGAAAACAAACTACATGGTAATAAAACCACTATTAAAGAAGGTGATTTTTATGGAGGGTTCAGTTGACCTGAAGGGAAGCACCCTCGAGAAAGTCGACGCTACGTTATATGTTGGTATTTATATTGATAGACATTTGCTCTGGAATGAACATATCAAGAAAGTTACCCTAACACTTCGCAAGAAGGTCGGAATTATTAATAGGATTAGAAATTATGTACAACCATCTGTGTTAATAATGCTTTATAATGCTTTTCTTCAGCCACACTTATCATATGGACTTGAGGTCTGGGGCTGTGCCTATACCTCATACCTGAATAGAATATTTATCATTCAAAAGATGGCTGTAAGGGCAATCACCTTTAGCAAATTTAGAACACATTCCAGTCCTTTGTTCAAGAAACTTAATATCCTTGACATTTTTAAATTACATAAATTTCTGATAACAACGTTTGTATACAAATTAATTCATGGGAAACATCCCCATCCTCTTAGTGATTATCTCCAGTACTTTACCCATAATTATGGAACAAGACAGAAGGAAAATAATAGTCTAGTACTTCCGAGAGTGCATACAGAACAAGGGAAAAGGTCAGTTGCATTTTGTGGATCTGAAATGTGGAATGCTTTACCAGAAAACATCAAATGTAAAACATCAGTTAATTCCTTTCAAAAATCACTGAAGAAGAAAATAATGCAAGAATTTAATGAAAATGACTAAAATGTTTCTATAGTGTATACATGTATATGCATATAAAAATGTCCATATATTTTTGTTTTGTTTTTTGTTTTTTGTTTTTTTATTTAATCTTTTGTGCCCATTGTACTCTAATTGAATTAGTTGTCAGTATATTGAATGTAGTCCTTAGATAATAGATTTAGCATGTATCCATTTATTTTGAAGAGTTATACAGTAATATGTACAGGGTGCCACACCCGATTAGCAGCTATTGCTATTTTGTGGTCCCCTTTTACCAAAGATATTATTTTCTTGTTTGTACATCAATAACATTGTCTTTGTATATATATTTTTTGGTAATAAAGTTTCAACTTCAACTTCAACTTCAACTTCAACAAAGCCCTTTATTTTGTAATTTGATTTTTTTAATGAGTTGTAATTACATTGAAATATTGCAGTTGTAATTAATGATTAAGTTAATGATTTTTCAAATATTTTCAGGGGCCAGATGATTTCCCAGGAGGACTTTGCTTTTATCAAGGACTATGATCTGGCTGGTCCTGAAAGAAGAGATCAGCTGATCCAAGCCCTAGGCCCACTCTGTGCTAAGACCCTGGTACGTCTCATGGGACGCATTGCCAAGGAGATGACGGTCCGCTACATCCTCACGCTGGTAGATGATATGCTGAAGGTAGGAGCAAGGATACATTACTTTGGAATCCACTATGCCATTCACAAACCCTGCTCCCATGATCTAAAATAGCACATGAAATAGTAAAAATTATGATTACACACCAAAGAACAGGTGCACACCAGAACACTGTTTTTACAAAGTACCATCTCAAAAAATCAAATGACTTTCACTGTAGCTCCCTGGGAAAATAGTATGGTGTAATGAGAAGTCTTGATTCTGTTTTTCGAAAACCTCTGTGTGATGATTATGCATATATAATTGTATTATTTGCATAATATAACTGAAAAAAGCATGCATCATTTGGGGTTGTATCATGACAGTTTCCTTAGGAGTTTCATATTATTGGAGGCTAAGTGTTATGGGTTAACTGGAACAACATTTTCTATATATGATAGGAAATCATAGTCAAGACTTTTCATTGCTGATCATAACAGCTACTGATCCCTTTAAAATGCAAATATTTTCCACTTTATAGAGAGAACACTTTTAGGTGCCGTGGTGTAGTGGTTCATAATAATAATGTTGGATTGCCATGAGCGTCAGACATGACGGACCTGAGCGCTGTACAAGAAGCCACCATTATTATTATCATTATTATTATCATTATTAAAAGCCTGCCAGAAAGTTTGTTCAAATTTTAACATAAAAACCTAGGATCAAATACTGAACTTTTAATGTAATGTTTTTAAAGTACATTGTAGTACTCGTTCCTAGGCACAAGGTTCAAGAGACCTGTTTACTAATTTTATGCATACTTGAATTGTTGAATGAAAGTTTCCCTTGATCTGACATAGCAACAGCTAATGGTATGGATTCCTTCTATTCAGCTACTATGCATAATAGGTGAACTGAATAGTTGGTAAGCAAGGTTTCTAGACAGAAACATGCATAAATTTGAATACATTAGTAAACGGGTTTATTGCCAGGTCTGTTACAGTACATCTCTTTGGTAATTTCTAGCACACTTGATTTAAAAGTGGCTCTGGATGCATCATAAGCTTTTCAGCGGTTTGCTAAACATAAGAACATTTTGAAAATGTAGAAAATGTAGAAAATGTAGATTACATAGCTGGTGTAAAATATTTTTGCTGTAATGCCCAATTTTGGGAATCACCTGCATGATCTGAATATTCATGAATGAAGGGGGGGGGGGGAGACCTGTGTGTAGAGCTGCTGCTTAGGTACCTGTAGATTTAAATGTGGGTTCATCCCTTCTGGTTCAAAGGTTTTTTGGCTACAATTTGTTTTTTAAAATTCAAATTTAGCAGATGCTTTCATATACTAGGTTTTTTGTTTAGAAATCGAGAAATCGCTCCCAAGGAGCTTTCCAGCTAATGATAAGTGTGTTGTTAAAGGAGAAGTCCAGACGATTTCATTAAAATTACACTATAAAGCTTAAAATTCACGCTAACAGACAATGCTACTTTCATTTATCAAAGTGATTTCTGTGATTTTTAAATACCGATTAAGTGTTGGCTTTTTTACTCCGAATAATTGAATTTCCTACCGAAACCCGAATATGGTCATTGGTCGTGTGACGTAGGCGATACAGTTGCACTGCGCATGCGCACTTATTCTCTGCATATTCTGTATGCAAAATGCCGATATGTCTAGCTCTTGGGTGTGCAAATCACACCAGTTCTGTTCCAAAGAGAAGTTTTTTGCAATCCCAAATCCCCTGACGGACAGGGAGAGATGTGCCTGATGGATTAATGATATTAGAACGGACAAATTCGACTTCATAACTTAGAAATTTTTGAAGTTAAAGAAAGTGTGCGAAGACCACTTCGAGCCAGAATGTCGTACACGCACACCATTTGCATCGCCTGGCCTGCCTGCGGTGCATTAGCTACGTCACTGGGCCCGGGTGCGAACTGTATTTTGGATGAAAATGGGCTCGTACTAGAACTACTGTTTATACAAGTTAATTGTTGATTACTCGGTAATCCTAGGGTATGTCGGGTAAAGTAAGACATTTTCTAGCTGCTGATTTTTTTCTCTTTATGATCCATGCTTACAGAAATTGCCTAGACTTCTCCTTTAACATGTATTTGTTATTTTTGCTTGCACCACAGGAGAAACCTGAGCGGGTTTCAGTGTTTGCTGAGCAGGGCAGGAAGAGCAAGACAAGCCCATGGGTTCCATTCCTCACTCTGCTCAACAGAGAGGACCAATTTGCAACTACCCAGGTATTGGCATCAGACTGTAAAATTAAATTCAAAATTATTTGAGAGTAAAATTTAGACCGATCTCCTTCTCTTGAGAAAACATTCTGAGCTTTGAGTTAGGGTTGCAGTTGGGTGTAAGATTGGGTTAAAATTCAATAGGTGCAGTTAGAGTAAGGTCTAAGGATGAAGTTACTGGGGTTGCAGTTGGGTGTAAGATTTGCTTAAAATTCAATAGGTGCAGTTAGAGTAAGGTCTAAGGATGAAGTTACTGGGGTTGCAGTTGGGTGTAAGATTTGGTTAAAATTCCATAGGTGCAGTTAGAGTAAGGTCTAAGGATGAAGTTACTGGGGCCAGTTTCTCGAAACTGTCATAAGTCTAAGTTCATGGATATCGCATTGAAACGAATGTTAATTCTACAACACACGTTTCAATGGGAAGTTAGACTTATGATGGTTTTGAGAAACTGGCCCCTGGAGGTTTTAGTGGAGAATTTATTTCTGCAGAATCTCACAGTGAAGTAATATACATCTTTACTGATTTAATGCATATTGTTTATTGAAAGTATCTCTTGGCAACTAAGCAGCTTGACATATAATTGCCTGGCATAGCAACAACTAATGTTGCAAGCTGCATACCATCAGTTGACATGCCATTATGCATAGCAGTTGAACTGAATAGTAGTAACTCTGGGTTCTGGAGAGAAACAAGCATCAAAAGACCTGTTTACTAGTGTATTCAAATTCATGCACGTTTCTCTCCAGAACCCTTGGTTACCAACTGTCCAGTTCACCTGTTATGCATAATGGCATTTGAATAGAAGGAATCCAGTTTGCATACATTGGTTGTTGCTATGTTGGGAAAACCTCTAGCAAACTTCTCAGTTGTCAGGGGAAACTTTTGATCAACAAGTATGCATAAAATTAGTAAACTGGTCTATTGGAACACATCAGTATACAAGGGTAATGTTGTGTGAGAATGTATTTTACTAGCTGGTAGCATGGTCAGTAGTGATTTGAAATTTACAGTGTACTATTTTGGGGAAAAACTATTCCATTCCTTACCTTAATGTTAAGGTGTGGTGCTTATACAATTTTATGATGAATCGTAGTGCATGTGATTCTCTTCTTTCTTTTTCCAGTCTTGCCGAATTGTTGCCAAACTTGCCACATATGGCAAGGAGCGTATGAACTCCAGTGACCTCAAGTTCTTCTTCAACTGGATCCGTAATCAGCTGACAACGCAGAACAATGAATACATCCAGACGGTGGCTATGTGTCTCCAACAGATGCTGAAATATAACGAGTACAGAGTGGGCTTCATGGCAAACGACGGTGTCAGCACGTATGAACACCCTTTTTTCCCCCCTTTCATTTGAGTTTGTGAGGCCGTTTGCATGCAAAATAAAGAGGGAAGCTGGACATTATTTGCTAATGTAATATGCGAATAGATTTCTCAAAACGGCAAAAGTTCCATGTGTATGCCCTGCTAAATTTGAAAAAAATATAAGGATATGACTTGGAATGATATGTATAATCATAATGTTAAATACTGAACATGGGAAAACGTGATAAATATCAAAATATTGGTTTATTGTGTCAGAATTAAACATGTTAAAAGCTTACCCGTCACCATGCATTTCGCACTGACATCGGTTTATTTAGTCAGAAAAATAAAAGCAATGCATTCTTGGAGTCAGACTAATCCCGACTTCCAGTTTATATTAATTACGAGACCCTGCACTTCCAGCGATCTCTCGCTAGCGCAATAGGTAGTGTGTCGGTCTTGAGAAGTGGATGTCCAGGGTTTGAGTCGCGTCAGGCATGGTAAGTCAAGAAAAACACAAAAGAGTAAAGAAAAAAATAAGTGAAAAATAAGGTGTCTCTGAGCCTTCAGATATATATATTTTTTTTGCCAGGGGTACATATGGAACTCTTTCCCTCAAAACAAACTGTTCAGAATATGCTCTCACTATCAATGGGGATGAAGTAGATGTAATGTTTCTCAAGCACTTATGTGTTCTGAATAGAAGGGAAAAAAAAACCTGGTACATGTATGTTATTTCATTGAATACAAGTGCATTCATGAATTCGAAAGATATACTAGTTTGTATCTCTTACCTAAAATGCTTACAGTGATTACAAAAGTGATGAAACTGATTTTTCTTTTCAATCATCTCATTGCACTGGACTTTATGGCTCTGTTATTTCGCTGATGATAGTTGTTGATTTATTTCTAACTGGTGGCTCCATATTTCATATTGTGGTTTGAAAATGTCTGAGAGAAGTATTTTTTCTCGTCACTTTGCAGATTACTCTTAATCATTGTAAATCATTTGTAAATATGTGATTCTGTTTTGATTCAATAAAACATACAAATTTTAAAAAAAGATGTATTTCTGCCTCATCCTAAAACCACTATGTGGCATGATGGCATTACCTTTGGCCGTTCATATGACTATAGGTATCTCCTTGATTTTGGTTTTAGTAAGATTGTATATCATTTTCTTTTTCCAGGTTGATTCTTGTGTTGTCAGGCAAGGTTAGCTTCCAGATTCAGTATCAGCTGATCTTTTGCATCTGGATGGTGTCGTTCAATCCAGAGCTGTGTGCCCAGATAAACAAGTAAGAGTTCTTTGTATTCTTATCTACATGTATGTGAATTGGGTTAATATTGTCATTGATCAGTTAGGACTGACTGCCTTGTATTTCAGCTTTGATATCACTTATGGCTCATTCAGATATCCAACGGAACCCCCCCCCCCCCCCCCCCACAGTTTTTTTAGTGTTCACATATGGTGCAGTTTACCACACCATTTATGATAATGAGATGGGCATTAATGTGACAACTCTGAAGAAAAGAGAGTTCTGCCAAAATTTGCTCAGACAAAGTCATGGTGTTATATTTTGCGCTAACTGTAAGAATTGAATTGGTCCACACCTTATTGCCACCAGGAGGCAAAAAATATGCCTCTTGCCTTTGCTTTATTTTTTTGCCACCTCACCAAATCACCACAGTTGGCAAGGTATGGGACAAGAAAGCAAGCTTGAACTTGCCAGGGTGTTCCACCCCCCCCCCCCCCCCCCCCCCCCCCCCACCCACATGTACAATTGCCAATATTTTCAGATCAGGATTGTTTGAAGAAAGCAAAAATGTATTCCATTCCTTCCTCTTTTACTGACTACAAAAAAAAGTATTGAAATCAAATTCAATAAGGCCCTTGTCCCACCAGATCTAGAACTTAAAGGCATTGGCTAACTTTGTGAGCAGCTGATTTAAAAAATTCTCAAACTAAGATGAAACATGTGTATGAGTACTTGTATTTATACTCAAAACCCCTGAAACCAACCATAATTTGGAATGAAAAGCTGTAAGTTAGGCGCAAACCGCGATTTTGTTAGCTTTCGTCTCGAGAGACACTGAACTAAGAGGACCGTTTGTATGAATTAAAAAATACCGTTACTTGCCTTCCGCCGCGTGATACGTCAATACACACAGTGCGGTCCGTTGAGTCATGTGCGCATGCGCACTCCTTACGTTGCGTCTATGCAACCGACCCTCGTATATTTTTCAAACATTGGTTCACATTTCTAATATTTAAAAATACTTCCCGTGGATATTATGCTCTGAAACTTTCACAGTGGTATTTTTTACACTATAACCCTAATGTTTATCCCATTTTAAAGTAACAAAATGAGATTTTGTAAAAATCATAACAATGTTAGCCAATGCCTTTAAGAGTCTCTAACTATTTTATATTTTCCCTTGTTCTTATACATGTAGGTACAAAATAGTCCCTGTTCTGGCTGATATCCTAAGTGAAAGTGTTAAGGAGAAAGTGACAAGAATCATCCTAGCTGTCTTCAGGGTAAGCTATTTCTATCCAAGTAAATTTGTGAAATATTCAACAAATTGAATTCATTTGCCCATTTTAGATATCGATCTGAAAGAACATACATTTATCTCATTTCATATTTATTCCTATATCAGTGCCTTCCCAAATGCAATGTTGTAAGGTGTAAAGACATACATCAAAACCAAATTATTTAATTAATTTTTTTTTGGAGCAGTGTGCTGTCTTTATGTGGATATTATTCATTCCTATGCTAGGTTGGGGCTGGTGTGGAATCAATTAGGTTGTTCTCAACCTAATGGTAACAAAACGGGATTGAAAAATATTTGAAAAAATTGGCAAAATCAGATGGTAGGTTACACGAAACTGTGCTTTGTCATGTATATGACCTGCACCATCTCAATTATGTTATGATCCAAAGACACGTATTGGATTCCAATTCCCTTGCATTTTCTGAACACCTTGTCTTGGTGTAATCATGTAGAATCTGGTGGAGAAACCTGAAGAGAAGGAGGTCACGCAGGAGAATGCCCTGTCCATGATCCAGTGCAAGGTCCTCAAACAGCTGGAGGTCCTAGAAGGCCAGAAGATCGAGGATCCAGACATCACGGAAGACATTGAGTACCTGAATGAGAACTTACACAACAGTATGCAAGATCTCAGGTAAGGGGAGTAGTTAGTTAGGAGAATGTGTGTGTTTTTACATTTTATTTTGTCTTGAAAGACATTTATGTTTTGGAACTTTTTCTTTGCATTTTTTTCTTCATGCTCCCATTGAAACCTTTTTGTGAGTTGTGGGATTTTTCAATATGATATCAGTACACGGATAGTAAATACAATGGATAGATAAGTGAAAGGACAGGTAGGTGCATGAATGGAAGGAAAGGAGGAGGGAAATTTGAGAAGAGAGTGAAAATAAGGATCAAACCTTTTGCACTGTTATAAGAAACGATTATGATACTTAAAGGAGACCACACTAGAATAAAGAACTGTCATTCTCTCCACCATGTGGTAGGCTTACTGTGTTGTGATAACAAACTGAATCAGAAAGATGACACGATGAAGGGAGTGACATTATCATTGCTTCTTCATGTAAGCAGCTGTAGGTATTGGCGTGGAATGTAAAAGATGTAGGAGGTAGGTATTGCGAAACCTCTTGAAGTGGTTCAAATTGATTGAAGAACTATTATCATTATTTAGTATGTGGCGTCACCTATGCCTGAGAGGGGAAAGAGAGCTTAATCACTGTGACCAAGCAGCTATATCGGGTCTCTCCTGATGTAACTAATTGGAGATGTGCAGGTGTACCATTACAGCGCGGTTCCCCCCCTTCTCTTTTTCGAAAAATGCAGTAGGTTCTTAAAGTGCAAAGTAGGTGACCGTCCTCTGCACATGGCCTCCATTTACCCTCCTATCCGAGGGACAAAGTGTTGAAACCGAGCCTGCGACTATGAAGTAGGGCTAGGGGAGGGGACCGTTTACACAAATGCATGAAAGATAAATTGATTTTTTTTTTTCAATATTTCTTTTCAGTTCTTTTGATGAGTATTCTACAGAAGTGAAGTCTGGCCGACTAGAATGGAGTCCAGTTCATAAGAGTGAGAAGTTTTGGAGAGAGAATGCTGCTAGGCTAAATGAAAAGAACTATGAACTACTGAAGTAAGTTTACAGATTTTATAATCCATGTATGAATTCTGGTTCATTTGTTGTGCTATATTTCTATTTGTTCCTGTTGTAAGATTGTTAAGATTTGGTATTTAAAGTAAATGTTCATGATTAGAGATAGAGATTCCCCTTAAAGCTCAAGTGCTATCATAAGGATTACTGTAGTTAGTTGAGGTCTAACTAAAAATTGTCCTATCTGCAGATTCCTAATGTATCCCTTGTTATGTATGGTTATTTTCATTAGACACGTTAAAATGATAATGTAGATTGCCCCAGTGATTTTTGTTGAATTGCTGTTTGATCACTGTCCTTGATTCCTTCAGCTGTTGAAGTTATGATTGCATGGTAATTTATTTGAACAATCTAACAAGAACTTTCAAGGGGGTACCCAATGCTGAAACAATGTTAGCTCATTTAAAAGAGCATGATTTTATTAGCAGAAAATCATCTGCCCAAAGTTTTTTAAAAAGTCGTGTTGCCAAGGAAACCCCCAAATGTAAGATTTCAGGATATTTTTGACCCCTCAGCTGTGACCCAGTTTCAATTGGGTACCCACTTTTACGTCAAAATGACGTCAAAGTGGGTACCTTATCGCGCAATTCTAGCAAAATGCGCGCAAGGTATAATACATATTGTACAGTCTAGCGCGCAGCACAACTGCACTGCGCAAAGCTGGGTACCCACTTTCACGTCATACCTCATACTCAAATTTTGGGTCAACTCTTGACTTTTTATGAGAAAATTAGCCAAAATGCATTCATTTCGATTGAAAATCATCAAATTTTTAATGTTATTCTTCTGAGAATTCTATTCTTGATTATATATCAATTTGTTTTTTTACCATTGTGTAATCACTTTAACCATTTCCCTCTCTTTATCCATGACCACCTCTGTGTATCTTTCTTGCCCTGTCCTTCTCTACCTACTTCTAGGATCTTGACAAGGCTACTGGAGAGTTCCAAAGACCCTCTCATCTTGTGTGTGAGTGCTCATGATATTGGAGAATATGTCAGGCACTACCCCAGAGGAAAGCAGTAAGTGCAATTTCCATTTAAGGCCTTTTCTATTAGAATCATAACAATGCATTGTCTTCATGTTTTGCCGAAGTATACATATCATCAAAATGATTTTTTCTCAGTTTGTTAGATGTCCCATGTCACTATACTATACCGTATTCAGAATATTACCTTCAACTTAATATATTACATGTACATTTACTTCTGTAAAGGGATGTTTTGGAAATTGCAATTCATCCTGCATAAATGTATTTATCAGTAACCTATGAGTAGACTAGTTAATGCCTCCATTGGCATAAATATTCAAAATTGAATGACAAGCCCCTTAAAACTAGAATAAAAGCAGCAAAAACAGTGTATGCCTTGGCAGAGAATAAGGCTCACCGTTACCATACCCAAGTCTTGCCTACATGTACTCGTGTGAGCATCTGTGTCCTTTTTTTCTTCATACTGCTAATATGTGTAACTCTTTAACCCTAGGATGACAAGTTAACTTCTTTGAGGGGTGGGGGGGGGATGTCTTTATAACTCCTCAAGATCTCATCAGCGGTAGATCTAACTAATCTTTTATGAAGATGACTACTGCATACTGGGTAATTTTTTGGACAGAAATGGCTATGTATTATTTTGTTATAATTTATGCAAGTATAATAACTTATGTCAAAGCTGAGCTG
Source organism: Echinometra lucunter (assembly GCA_029962745.1). NCBI lineage: Eukaryota > Metazoa > Echinodermata > Echinoidea > Camarodonta > Echinometridae > Echinometra > Echinometra lucunter. Next base: position 24,475,371 of record CM057153.1, on the reverse strand, counting down.
TGCTGAGAAGATATAATGCTGGAGTGAGATACAGAAGAGATAGAAGAAAATATTCATTTGAATTGCTTTACCCCACTTATTTCTTGTATCTCATATTCTGTGTTTATTTGATACAGTGTAATAGAACAGCTAGGTGGCAAACAACTTGTGATGCAATACATGACACATGAAGATCCAAACGTCAGATACGAAGCCCTGCTAGCAGTCCAAAAACTCATGGTCCATAATTGGTAAGTAGTCTTTTAGATCTTTCATTTCTAGGTTAATGAAGCATACGTAGTTGAAATTATTAAGACCTGTTTCCGACCAAATGCCCTAAAATGAGGTTACTGATCAAATTACCCATCTTCTACATCACTTCAGTCACTGCCCTAATCTTGTTTGTGGTGCACATACACCACTGCCAATTTTTTACATCGGCATAGAAATGCCCATGGAATGTGAAATGCATTCTCTTGTAAATCGCAGAAAGAAGAAAATTTGCTTTAAAATGCTTTATTATTTCTTCATAACTTATCCAGAAAGGAAGGTATCAATAACCCCACAACAATAGACTGTCACAGCTGGATTTTCATGACGAGAGCTTTAAAATGCATTGTAGTTGTCAAGGACTTTCCTGCGCACAAGACATTAACACAACATATTGCTCCATGGTCATTTTCCTGCACTATATGAATTAGATCAATTGGATCAATTCAAACGAAACTTGAAGACTTATCTATTTTAATATCCTCATGATTGCACTGGACTTTAGACTGACACTGTCACTGCCTGGTAATTTGTATATATTTTATCCCCTTTGCTGACCAGGGATGACATCGCAAAGCGCTTTGTATCTTTTGGAAAAGGCACTATAGAATTATCTACTATTATTATTATTAATTACCAACCTCAACTCTGGAACAAATCGTTATAACTAAAGCTATTAAGGCTAACTGATCTAATCTATAGATGACAGAGGACTTTAATCTCTATAATGTCTCCAAGGCAGCTGGCATAGAGAAAAGCTTTTCACTGACTCACTGATACCATAAAGAAATTTCAGTCTGATATTTTAATAAAAAGATATGGATGCACCATTTACACTTGGAACTGCAGCTTGATAGTGTAAATGGCAGTATAAATGCATTGGGGTGGCTTGACTTTGGGGTGACTTTAGAGCGCCCCAAATTTAGGCCACAGTTTGGTATGATTGCATATTGTTGACTGATTTACCTGCTAGTCACACATTGATAATGCTTACAAATTTCTTATTTTACACAATTTAATGAAAGACTTTTTTCAATTTTATTTTGGTCATTGATAGTTATTGATGCAAGAAAAAGTACTGTCTTGAAATACAGTGACTCGTATTTTTGTGTCATTTAGGTCTGTGTTTGTCATAGGTATCTTGTATCTTTTTAAATATCCATGATAGTATACTAAGCTACACCACCTTGTGTATTTCTTTATCTTGCTCTGTCTCTATATCATTATGTATTGTATTTCTTAGTTTTTCCTGCATTTAAAGTCAATTTCCTAATGTATCAGAAATTGCCTTCAGGCAGGATCTCATCATCTGCAAGAGTTTGTGCAAGATAGTGGGTGCATGTGAGAGCACATCTGCGAGACAGCTTCATGTGCAGCCATCTCTATTTGTTAGGGCCTATTGTTCAGTGCTTACTGTAGCATGAATTCTATTGGATAGAACAATAGTTGGCACAATTGACTGTAGTGAAATAGCACCTCGTAAACCTCAGACTTTTGGGATTGATTGGTCTTGGAAGTTTGACCAGCTTTTTAAAGAGAGTTTCGATCATGCAGCAAGAAATTTGTCTTTTTGATTTGTAATATTATTATCCATTTGAGCAATCTGTCTTTGATCCACTGGACTGTGCATAACGACATACATTTACAAGTCCTTTTTATGTTGTATTGTGACCAGGAAGTTTGGGGCAAGTTCACGGGGATTGTTCATTTATTTTTTTTTCTGTTTTGGATGTGTTCTGGCTATGGAATTATATTCTGAAAGAAATTGGTTTGAAATTGATTCAGAGTTGTATTTCATGCATTCATGCTCTGGATTGGTTGTTCAAACTTTAAACTACCGGTGATGATGATATTTAAATAAACCCAACATAAATGTGCATGGAAACACATTCACGTGAATGAGAGACAATAATTATGATGCTACAATGTAGCACTAGCAGCGTGATTTCCATACATTGGTTTGCTCGTTACTCAGCGAATAAACCTATTCTTCCCCAAATCCATCATTAGGTATCATTTACCTGGTACTTATTTTATTATTTTTTAGTCTTGAATTTCAAATTTCAAATTTTTGTTTCATTTTTTTGGTATATAGGTGAATTTTTGATCATCAAAATTCAAAATAAGCATTAGAAAACAGGTATTAATTTATCTTCTTTTGAAGAGCACGAATGATCTTGGTTCTAAAATTTGGAATTTTCATGTGAATGCTACTCTGAAAAGGGTTCTAAAATCAACCATGTCATCATGTTCTAGCATTGATCCACCTTTTTCTTTTCATGAATAATGATATGTTGTACACTGAAGTAATTCAGTCCATTCTTGTATCATTTTGTCCATTCTACAGGGAGTACTTAGGAAGACAACTGGTTCAGCAAGAGGCAAGCTAGAAGAAACCATTCTAATACTCTAGCATCAACAACCAGCAACTCTTGAAAATAATATCTGCATAGATTTGTAAACATACTTCCTACAGTATTTGGGGTGTAAACATGTTTTTGTTTGTTCATATTTGAAATATTATTTGTCCTGATATGATCTGTGCAACACCTGTAGCTCTTGAACAAAATCCTTTTTGAAAAACATGTAGACATGTTACTGCTTAGAAGTAATGTGAATCCTTATGCAATTAATCATTCCCATGGCTGGCATAACATTTTTTTGTGATGGCAAAGATGTATGTTTATTAAAAGGATATTTCTGTTAATTAAAGTAAACAAAGACAAATACACCCAGGCATTGCAAGTTGTGCTTATAGATCTTTATGGTTATGTCTAACAGTCTCCAACATTTTTACTATATTATGAACAGATTATTTTTCCAGTTGAATTGAGTGATACCAGGACATGCTTTGCTTTCTGCATGGATATCAGACTAAATGTTTAAGTGCTACCTAACATCTTGTGAAATATTTTTCAGATTCACTCTTAAGGACACATTTACATTTATGGTAAAAAGTAAGGATGCTAAACCAAAAAGAGTTATAGATGATCATTATGCCTTTTGTTACACAAATATCTTAAAAGAAAATAGTTAATGAAATATATGAATAGAAAAATGTATTTTGCACAGAATTTGCCCAGCTTGAACATCATGCGAAATGTAGAAAGCACCAAGAGAGTACATTGAGCCCCGTTGCATAAAACTTACCATTGATGGTAACTTTGCCATTAGTGGTAACTACTGTGGTAACATTGCTCAGCAGCCAATCAAATTGAAGGTTTCCATGGAAGTTACCATTGATGGCAAAGTTGTCCCCTAAATGATTAAGTTTTATGCGACGGGGCCCTGGTGTTCATGAGAAATTATGGAAATAACCATTGTACATGTGCATCATGCTTTGATATCATGGGGGAATGTATTGTCAATATGATACTGATATAGTATGTGGCAAAAAAAGCATACCTAGATTTGTTTTCAAGCAATACTTTAAATGATAAATGTAATTGGTCATAGTAATGGATTGTCGGTATATTATACAGATTCAGAGCCGCCAATTAGTAGGATTTTGAGGGGGAATATGACACTGAATAGGATTTTTCCCATTGAAATAGGATTTTTGAAACTTGTAAGAATAATTCTTTATTTTTCTTTATAATATGCATATTTTAAGTTTTTTTGGGGGGTATATTTTCTCATCAACATTGAAATTTACCCCACTGCTCAGTATGTTCTACCTATGTATTTTGTACTGTAGATCATTTTAATTGAAGAAATACAATGTAGAAGAGTGAGGATATAAATAGTTAAGTAAGCCCTGTATATTACTTATGTTGCATTTCAGTTAGAATATGCAGAGTGGCATAGGAATTATACTGTTGGATGTTTTGAAATTTGAAACAAAAAATAGAATTTTGGGCTTCAAATAGGATAAAAAGAAATAAAGAATAGGATTTTTCCCAACTGGAGTTGGCAGCTCTGCAGATTTATTATTTGATAATTTTGTTGTGGTTGTTATCACACTGTAGGTGAGCCATTTTTTTCAAGATATTTTGTCAGTATGTGCAATGTGATGAGTCCCCAATACCATAATATATTATCTTAGAAAGTCTCACAGTAGTAATTAAAACCCACTTTAGTGACCACATGTATAGAAAGACCATCTGCTCTTAAAGACAATAGTCTTTGTTTCACTTGAATGGTGTGAATGGTGCAACATGGATTTTAGGGGCTTGGACATAGAGACTACCTTCCATTAGTTCAAGTTTTTCTGGTTTTCATTAATAGCCTTTATGAACAGCTTTGATAGTCTTATTTTCTAGGTTTTGTGGGGTAATCTTTCACTAAGTAATATTTGTCATTGTTTATATACCTTTAAAAAATTGCTTCAGGGCAATTCCATAAAATATGTACGTCCGAACCCCTATATGTGGAGCTTTCCTGAAATGATTCGTCTCCGCTTTGCAGTTCATATGAAAAAAATTAACGCTCTCAAATTATCATGGCGTGAGTAGTTCACGAAGTGAAATAAAAATGGGGGTCGGGCGTACAAAAAAGGTTGATCATTTTATGGAACTGCCCTTCACGTTATTACTTGAAATCTTTATTCCAATTTTCTAAATTAATTGCTTTCTGTGTGTTTATCACCAGTATGGCTTACTTCTAAAGAAATGATTTATGGTTGTGAATATTTTGATGCATTGGTGCTCATATTTTGGGGTTGTGATGTCATCTACATGAAAATATCAGTGAATATGAAAAGTATCTTGAAGGAGATGTACTTTTGGAATTAATTTTACATCTTATTCCTCTTCCTTGTTATGTATTATCCTCAATATGATAGGTATTGGAAATAGGTTGATAGTTTGAATAAACTGCAATCAGGACATAGAAGATTTTGGAAATTTGAAAACTGGGGAGAGCTTTCCATATTGAATGTTTATGTAGAACTCATAAAGAATTTATATTATGGCATAAGATCATGTGGATTTTCGTATGGAAGTCCACTCTACATTACTCTTATAAATACATGTAGCTAGTAATGTTTCTAAAACATATTTATGACATTCCATTGTAAACCCCCCCCCCCCGTTTGGATGAATTATTTTGTATGTAACATCCTGTAATCATTGATAATTATGTATTATGTTTCTTGTACAACTGTAAAGCAGTGAAGGTGTGCATTACATCTTAGAAAAAGTCATGTTATTGTGTTCTGCTAAGTACTATCTATGTATAAAATGGAATATTGGAGAAAATATATATTATATGAAATAAATATACTGTCCTAGTATGTATCACTGAAATTTTTCGTCGGTAAATCTTGTTTTTATTCGTAGTGATATTCATGCACAGTGGAACTTCGTTATAAGAACACTGTTATAACAAACTCTCAAATTTTGCTGGATCCACTTCTTTGTATTTTTTTTTTTTAGCCCTGATGTAACAAGGTTTTGATATAAAGAGGTAATTTCCTTGGTCCTGAGGAGTTTGTTATAACGAGGTTCGCCTGTTAAAGTAAAAGAGTTAATGAAAACCGTCCCCCTCCGTCCCCCTCCGTCCCCCTCCGTCCCCCTCCGTCCCCCTCCGTCCCCCTCCGTCCCCCTCCGTCCCCCTCCGTCCCCCTCCGTCCCCCTCCGTCCCCCTCCGTCCCCCTCCGTCCCCCTCCGTCCCCCTCCGTCCCCCTCCGTCCCCCTCCGTCCCCCTCCGTCCCCCTCCGTCCCCCTCCGTCCCCCTCCGTCCCCCTCCGTCCCCCTCCGTCCCCCTCCGTCCCCCTCCGTCCCCCTCCGTCCCCCTCCGTCCCCCTCCGTCCCCCTCCGTCCCCCTCCGTCCCCCTCCGTCCCCCTCCGTCCCCCTCCGTCCCCCTCCGTCCCCCCCTCCGTCCCCCTCCGTCCCCCTCCGTCCCCCTCCGTCCCCCTCCGTCCCCCTCCGTCCCCCTCCGTCCCCCTCCGTCCCCCTCCGTCCCCCTCCGTCCCCCTCCGTCCCCCTCCGTCCCCCTCCGTCCCCCTCCCCTCCGTCCCCCTCCGTCCCCCTCCATCCCCCTTGTATATGACTGAAAAGCTGGTTGGGCAAAAATAAGGAATAGCGAGGGATTCGAACCCATGACTTTTGTGCTCTGAGTGCAGCAATTTACCAACAGACCATCTCTGCTGGTCCATAGCACCGTCATCATGAGTGACCTACAAATACCTTCGTCCTGAAGTTGCAAAAAAAAAAAGCGCTTTTCATTCATATCTGGCAATTTTTCCCATGAGGCTGCAGTTTCCATGGTTACAACAAACTTCTCCTCCTTAAATACAAAAACATTCGTCCTTAATTCGCGTGAAAAAAATTTCATTCATGTGCAGTTTCCATGGTTATAACAAGGTAATTTTGCCGGTGCCACTTCTTTGTATTCTATTGTTGTTTTTTTTTAGCCCTGATGTAACAAGGTTTCGATATAAAGAGGTAATTCATAATTTCCTTGGTCCAGAGGATTTTGTTATGACGAGGTTCACCTGTATCAATCTTATGAAAGACCGTTTTCTACATTTCCCTCGACACACTTTCATCACCAACAGAACACAAAGAACGACAAAAGACTTCAGATTTTCTTCCGTAGTTTACCTCTTTTATACAAATACAAAAAGCTCAATGTATCACAATATTGATCAAATAAATACATGTACAATCTTCAAAATTAGGGACCCAGTACGTTCTTCAACACAAACAAGAAATCATCAAATAAATTTTCGACTACATAGTTAAATCTTCCACCTATTTCAGTTTTTCTACATCTAGGCCTATACAAAGTACAACAGGCGTTAGATCGACCTATTTTTCCTGGGCTATCTATCTTCAGTTAGTGTCTGTGATAACTAACTGGTTCGTGTAATATGGTTATCTTCCATTTCAATAGAAAAAAAAGATGAGAGAAAAAAGAGAGGTAATAATAAACGGGAAGAGGAAGGAAGAGAGAGAGAGAGAGAGAGAGAGAGAGCGAGCATTAGAGAGGAATGTGGAGAGAGAGGGGGAGCATGAAAAGGGGATGACATACACTCCACCTACGTCTTGATAAAACAATTTTACCTCTTGCTGAGCTCCGTATTTGCCGGCATATTTGATGCTATCAAACCGACATTACAATCACATATCTATGTAATTACCAGAGATGTCCCATCATACATTTTTATATAACCCTACTGCAATAAAATTTCTTTCACAATTCACTGTTTATTCTTCTGGTACATGTAGCCTGTGAATTATGTCTTTAAAGATGGTATTCCCTATCGGTCGTAGACATAGATCCGGCAACAATAATAGCTCTGCATCAATTTCGGTAACTAACCGAATATTGAACCTAAATCCCAGATCAAAGATCATGCGATATAACCCCATGCAAGCCTAATCTTATTACCACCCCGACCCTATATGTATCTTTGATGAAATAAAGCCATGAGCAATAACTGTTGTCGGATCATATGTCGCGCGACTGGACGCCCTATCATCTTTCAAATAAACCATTACGATGATCAAACTCTTAAATATCTCAACAAAGAATGAAATTGTTATTCCAACATGTTTTGTTCTATTAACCATGTCAACTTATCCTTGACCATTTTGATCACTATGGGATCCCACATGGTACTGATGCACAAAATCAATGATTGATTTTTCAAGTACAAGGGGGTCGCTTGATCTGATTGTCGCTATTATGATATTGTTTCCCCGTGTTGAAGAAGAACAATAGATTTGATCTGAGGCAGAAAAAGGTATGATTAACATCTATATAAAGGATTTTTTCAGATATATATTCGGTAGTATTTTACTCCATAGTATTACCACATACTTCCATATTTCAATATAATATCGATTCCATATGCCATCATCAGTTTGAGGACGATTTGAGACACGAATTTCTACGCTTGCCTCATACATGTCATAATTCCGGGAAACTTACATTTTATATTCGTATTTTGAGTATGACTGCAGGAGGCCACGTATAATGATGGATAATTCAAAGAATATATAATGACCAAAAAGATTTGCCTATATTAATCAAATGATCACGTGTTATGTTTTGCAGCGAATATGTTGCCAATTTAAGATTTCATCTTCAAACATTAGCTCTCACCTGAAAATACTCCTTAAAGGACCCAAGTTACTCTGATAAAGTTCAATGTGCATATCCATATAAAAGTAGATTTGAAGAAAATGAATTTACAATGCATTAATGGGAACCTCCCTTTTCATTTTGGCGTCTTAATCAATATTTGACTAAAACACACACACGAAGAGATGATAACGAAATACTTTAATAGTAGAGTGTGCACATCGTTGCTATGTTACGGAACGTCCTTATGAACGCTTCAGCAAAATCAATCAACCATTAAAGAAAAAAGTACAGGTCGTCAGGGAGAGCAGGGTTTATGCAGTTTTTACGATGATCGAAGTGTAATCATTCTATCAGGCAAAATGACAAGGTTCCTTTCGGAACAATTCCAAGGTATTTTGTCGCAGCATTCTTTACCGACTATACTTTGAGCTGAGGACTGATATCAAGGTGAGAACTCTACACTCTAAGAAAAAAAAGGTGCAATTTTGCACCCCAAATGCTACGATAGCGCAGGACATTTGGGGTGCAGTCTTGTACCATACATGTCACAAGTGCAAATATGAACCCTTTTGTACTTGTTTGCACCCAAAAATGTCCATCTGCACTCTAAGGTGCAGAAAGTTTTGCATCCAACAAAGGTGCAAATTTGCACCTTTACTAAAGGGTACAACTCTGCACCCTGAAGGTGCAAAATGTAGCTCACTTCACCGCTAATGGTGCATAATGCTTCTTTGGGTGCAAAATTGAATTGAAGTTGCACTCTTAAAGGAGCTCCTATCATTTGAAGGGTGCCAAATTAAATCCTTTTTTCTTAGTGTCTATGCGACAGCTTAAGATTGAATACAAGTATCAAATATAATATACTTTCACTGTTAAGTAAGTTCAGGATTCAGGGTTCAATGATACTACATTGTGGCATTAAAAAGATGCACTCGCCCTCTGATATTCATTTCCACAATTTATTTACCCGTCATGTACATTACCAGATACAACATATATATTTATCCACCACTTGGACTTTGTTTTTCTGTTGTCACTTCTGGTGATAGACATTAAGATTAGACGTAATCAATTAATTCATTATCTAGACGACTTAACTTTGTTTAAAGTACACAGCATTAATTTGCTGATAACGATGGTTACGTAACTAGATGATTTTTAAAACAACAAACTGCCCCTATATTAATGTATCAAGTTTCATTCCGAACCGGATTCCGAATAACAATTAGAAAAAAAAAAACACAACAAAAACCCAAATTGATTCACTTCACAGAAATACTAATTAAAGAGCGATACACTTTTTGTATTTACGCCCCCCCCCCCCCCCCCCCCGTGGCAGTGCTGAATAACAAGGGGATGGGGGTGGGGGTCCCGTTCAATTATACCAAAAATAAGTTAATAATATAACATAATTTATGCATGTATTGTTTGCTTTTCTGTCTATGAAAACATTATACCATCATAAGTTGATGTAATTCATTCCTGATTCCTTGGACTTCAATCCCATTCAAACGATATCTGATAATCTGATGTGCAAAAAGATATCAAATGAACTGAATTAATTGTAGGCATCATGTTTATACTACTGTAACGTTTCCTCCATAAATCACAATGAATGAATATAATAAATAAAAATTGAATTTCCTCCATAAATATCATTGAATTTTCTTGCACTTTTCCTTCACTTCAGTTCTTGAGATTCAAGAAAGCAACCTTTTTGCTTGACGTTTCCCATTAAAGTGAAATAAAAAATAGAATTTCCTCCATAAATATCATTAGTTACAATAATTTGTTCGCCGTTTCCATTCAAATTATAAAAAAAAATTCCTCCATGAATATCACTGAATTTTCTTACACTTTTCTTTCACTTCAGTCCTCGAGATTTAATGAAAGCAACCTTTTTGTTTGCCATTTCCCATTCATCACTGTATTCACCAATACCTTCCAGAACACCTTATGATTACTTTATGGAATATCTATACCAATATTTTATTTCAAGAACGTTCAAATGAGTTTACATCACAAAGAATATAAATGAATAAGAACCGGGACTCTTAAACAATAAGTAAACCCGATTCTGGACATCCGTATTCCGTTCAAGACGATGAAAATAGGCATCCGCTCAACGATACGACATAGAGTCTTTGGCACACATGATCATTTTAATTTGAATTGATAAATAGAATAAAATCTACAGTTAAAATCTCTGGATAAATATCAAACAGTCCTCGTCTACTGATGTCAGTTTAGTTCAATGATCCGCCATCGATTTTCGAATCAATCAGTAAAGTCGATCGTCACCGAATGTCTTTACCAATGTTCGCACAAACCGCGACCCGCTGTTACACAAACCGGTAGAAGTTCCACATGATAATTAATAAAGTTGATCATATAGTGGACGAGTCTGCAAAATAGTGAGTTTTAGCTGAACCCCATCAGTCGTAGCATATCAGTTCTTTATGATGCTTTTTCCTGTTGGTGGTGCTGAGTCTGTGTTGTAGATCGACCATTGCTTTCGCTGCTCCTGTTTTCTGCCGATGGCCAAATCGCTGGTTGGATGTGTTCGGAACCGTTTCGGAGAAAATCGTCAGGTTCTTCGGCGGTTCGGTTGGCTCCCTGGGATTACCCTGAGTAAAGTTAATAAATACATGGAATGAATGAATGAACGACTGAATAAATAAATAAATAAATGAATAAATAAATAAACAAATCATTTAACCTATGAAATCAACAACCAAATAAATAGTCAGTAAATGTAAATGGTTATATAGATAAATGAATAAATAGATATATAAATCAAAAGATACAATAAATCAATAAATTACTCATTCCTATGCAGTGAAATTCATGTCACAGATTACTTAAAAGACAAACATTACCTCCCCATTTCTTAAAAAGGGTCCTGTAAATAATTCATTTTACTTACAAAGAGTTATTCATATATTTTTGTAGGCATATACGATAATAGGTAATGGAAAGACACCAAGCTTCTTAGTATACTATAAAAATGTTTTCAAAGTAATCCACAAAAACTTGGGGTGATTGAATGAATTGAACTTTTAAAGTTTTGGTGACTTTCAGTGAAGACATTTATAAATAAATACTGCATTGAAGTTCTTGTGTCTCACCTTTGCATCGTAGTCCTTGAGAAACCCCCAGCCTTCATCCCTGTAAAATAAATATAAAAAGGCACAAAAGAAAACCGTTAGATATTGATCATGTTGATGAAAACTTGACCGAAGGACCAAATATCGATTCTCATTCGAGAATAAACAGTGAGTGCATGTCTTATTATGACAAACAAATCTGAATGGGGGAGGAAATCAAATCTGGGCTGTGTGTTCATGCAATAATTTGCAAGCTAAAATCAACAAATATTCGGCATTTGGTTTCTGAACAGTATGAACAGAAATCCATTTGTCTGGAGTCACGGTATAGGGCCGGTCAATTAAATTTTGGAATGGAAACTAGAAATATATATACGGGAATCCACTCATAATTAGCATTCAAAATAGTACTCTTCAAATTGGATTCCACTATCCTGAGAGTGGATACATTCACTCCAAAATTAATTAGCAGTTCTTGATATTATTCCTAAAAGAGTGGATGTTTACTGTTACATAATATACAAATCACCACTGCCTGCGCGCCGGTAACCAGTAACCGGATAACAGAGTAAAGAACGAATAAGTGAATCTCGGGTCATGTCGGTGGCAGAGAGAGAGAGAGAGAGAGAAAAAAAAATGATACGTTCTATTCATTCGTGACATGCTTTATAAAGTAGAAGAGATTAAAGGTTAACATGATGAATAAACTGAATAAAAACTATTATCGCGAAAGGTTTGTATTACAGGGTGTGTTATAGAAATCACACCAAGAAGCATTGAATGGCGCCATGTGTGGATGGGGAAGTGAGTTACTGAATACTAAAGAAGCGCTATTCGAGACAAAAGACAGATATTAAGGAAATCTTGTTCATGAATGTCAAATTCTATAAAATAATACATCTCATGAAGATGAATAATGGAAAGATAAAGAGAAATAAAAAAAACCACACATTTACTTTCATGTTCGGTGAACAGACCAATATCATGAAACATTATAAACATTGATTAGTTTGTTTTACTTCAAAAGACTGATGGTATCCAAAAATTTAAGTGTATCCAAACAAAATTCACTGTCGTGTTTGTGTTTAATGTAATTCTTTATTTCTTTATGTTGCAGTCCTTTTGAGATACCGGTAGCCCAATTTATTTGAAAAAAAAAACGGTCTTTTTACATGCAACTTAATGCAGGATTAGTGTCCACATACAATATGTCAGTTAATGTTTATAAATATATAACTTTATAAGTAATAATAACCTTGAATTTAAATGGTATATTATGAATAAATAAATAAATGAATAAAACTTTGAATAGTATGCAGTCGGGGACTTTAATATCATTTTTTTAGTTATTAAATGCTAACAAAACTCACCATCTAAGCTGTCCCTTTTTCTCTCTTCCAACAGTCTCCCTCCATGTCTTATCTTCAATCACACAATTGCACTCTCTGAAATCAGCTCTTGTGTGTCTCCCTCCTAGGGCTCCTCCTCCTGCTCCTGAGGCTCCAGCACCGGCTCCTGGCCGGGACTGACGATCGGCTGCCCGTTGAGTTGGTTGTTGGGGCTCCGGGGCGCACTTGGTGTGGTAGGCACTGGAAATACGGGTGGAAGCGGGGAGACGATAGCCGGCCGAAGTGGCACGGTCGTTATAAGTTACATGAGATGACATGATAAATAATTCAATAGATCAATCAATATTCTCCAAATAATTGTCAAAGACTATTTATCGATGTTCAAATCGTTTAATTTTGACACCAGCTGAGTAACAGAAGTCCAAAAATTCAGAGATGGTCGGAACAGTTTGGCACAGTTCAAAACGACGAAATCAAAGATTGATGTAAACGTCCTCGTTATCAGTTATCATGTATTAACCTCCATGTTTTAGTCTATTAGAAAGTCATGAACAGGACAACGATATCAAAACATCGCCTAATCTCAATCAAAATTGATCAAGAGAAGTGTTCCAGATTCTTTCACTTTCTTGGCAATAATTCCGGTCAGTGATGATGATGAAGAACTTTCATCAACCAGCAAACGCGAGCGCGAAATGAAAATAACGCATCGAAAAAATCTCGAATATTATATCCGCCGTCAAGTCAAACACCGGACGTCCTATACGAGAGAGTGCCTGATCGCGATATGACAGCACTCTGTATGTGGTAAATATTTGTCACAATAAAAGAATCGAAGAGCTAGGATGCATTGGTTCTATTGACAATACAGAGTGCAAGGCTCGAAGACCTTTGGGTCGTCTACGCATTGACGGCGTTTTTGTTCGCCGGCGGCGCTGCGTGTCGCACTGTCTATCGTCGCGTAGCAACCGTAAACAGAAGAAGACGATCGGGGATTTTTTTTTTCTTCTTGAGCGGGTATGCGTGCAAGCTGGCTACCGAAATTGCTTCCTTGTCAAGTATCTTGAGAGCGAAGATGAGACAGTTGGAGGCTAAAAGGTGCGTGTTGGGGGATGGGAACATTTCTATTGTTCTGCACACCGCCACAACATTACTGCAAAGCGGACTGATCATGGGCTGCGCAGCAAGTATTACCCTTTCCAAGCAAATGAAATAAAAGAAAAAGACAGTATTTTGAAGAGAAGAGATCTACCAATAGACCTGTTTACTAATGTATTCAAATTTATGCTAATTTCTGTCCAGAACCCATGGTTACCAACTATTCAGTTCACCTGTCATGCATAATGGCATCTGAATAGATGGGATCCAGTTTGCATACATTAAAGTCGTTGCTATGTCGCGCAAGCCTCTGGAAAGATTCGTAGTTGTCAAGGAAACTTTTGTTCAACAAGTATGCATAAAATTAGTAAACAGATCTATTTACAAACCGTTATAGTATCGGTACGTAGGTTGAAAAAGCTTTAGAACAATGTGATCTGACCTTTGTCCTTATAGATAATAATACAATTTTAATTTTAATTTTTTTTAAAACATAAAAAAATATGTAGAAAGTCATAGGACTAATGGAGGAGCAGGTCATATAAAATGCAATGCTTAGTAACTTTGCTTTGATAAATTAATAAGGAATATCGTGATCCTAAAATCAGTTATGAAGTTTTCAATAGAAAATAAACACCTGATACGACGAGCGATAATCTTTGAGAGAGAATTATATACGGAGATAATAAAGACACATTAAATTTCGTGATTGTTTTTTTTTTCGCTACATCGAACTTTATCGAAAATCTTTATTTAGAATATTTGTTATTTTTGTTATGTTTACTTTGAAATGTCGAATTTTTCTCCTTTCACTCTCCCCATAGAAATAATAATGCAAAAGATATCCCAAAGTGATGGCTTTGCTACTTTTGGCTGCCTTTGGAATACATATAAGAATACGGGGGTGCCTAATGACCATTTTAAAAGATAACCTTGAAAAGTAATCACTTCCATTATTGTCTATTCTTAACCATCCCATAGGAAGCCATTCACTTTCACGAACGAAGCCATATGATTCGTTTGAAAGGACTCCCCACCCCCCCCCCCCAAAAAAAAAAAAAAAACAAAGAGAGAGAGAGAGAGAGAGAGAGAGGGAGAGAGAGAGAGAGAGAGAGAGAGAGAGAGAGAGAGAGAGAGAGAAATAAATAAAAAGACTTCAGCATTCAGATTTCAGATTTCAAATTTCAGGGGCGTTGTTCATAAAAAGTGTGCAGGGGGAGTGGAGGACTGCGTCATGTGGAGTTCATACTGATAAATACAAATCATTATCGTCTAGACATTTTGAAATTCGTCATTTCCATATAACATATTTAAAAACAAAACTAATGTTAACGATCATGATCGTGATGTCGAATGGGATTCCATACTTGTGCTTCGTGATCTATCTTAAAAAAAAAAATTATTTTCCAATGATTTATCTGAATCATCATGTAAAGTATCCCAAGAGGGAGCTCACAGCAATGCGATCTTCCATTAGTTCATGTAACTTAATAATATAATAATAATAACTTTTATTTAGCCAGAGTAGCCACTTCAGCTATCAGCTGATCTTCCAGCGGGCCATGCATAACATAATATGTTATTATTACCCTTCGCCTTTCTTATATGCCGAGCGCCTGGCTAGAAGGCAGAAGGTCCCATTTTGTAAGTCTTTGGTATGATTCGGCCGGGGGATCGAACCCACGACCTCCCATTCATGAGGCGGACGCTCTATCAATTGAGCCACAAAAAAAAAAAAAAAAAAAAAAAAAAAATCCAAGGTGTTGAAAGGCATTTTTTTTGAGAACCAAAATCTAGGGCATCATTATATTTTTTGTAAGAGGGTAAGAGTTGAAGCCTTTCTTTTTTTTTTTCAACAATTTTTTAGCCCTTTTTATTTATTAGTCATAAATCATCGATTACATCAAAAATGAAATAACATATATTCTCTTTTTAAAATAATGTAAACAAATCACACCTTTAAACAAAATAACGATTGAAGTATGAGCCATTTTCTATCAAACTTAACAAGTTTCCCACAAACAGTATATTTCTCATCCTCATAGTATTGGATTATCTTTTGTTTTATCATCTCAAACCTCGGTAGATTACTATTTAACTTATACCAGTATAACTGTTCCTTGATTACAATAAGAAGACAATTCAGTGCATAGCTTCTTTCTCCTTCAAACCCAAATAGAATGTTCTCTTTGGAAAAATCAATTCGTATCTGAGTATGATCATATACATGTATCCAGCTGGTAGTTTTCGACCAAATTCCTTGACTTATTTCACTTTTGGAAAATAAAATGGACAACATCCTCCGTTTCTTTCCCACAAAAGGAGTAATTTTCACAATTTACTATTTTCATTTTAAACAACTGCTTATTCAAAAACAAAATTCTATTCATAATTTTGTATTGGAAATATCTCAATCGAACATCAGTCGTAAAACGAAACATAACAGTGTTCAGTCTTGAAGCCATTCTGGCTGTAAGCAACAGACCCTCATGCAAGACGAGAATGTACGAAACCTTGAAATGAAGGCTCCCTGTATTCCTATCTGGATAAACTATCCAATTGTCTTTAGATTTTTACCATTATTTCTTCTTAATCATTTAATCTATTTCTTCAAAAAATTGGAATCGATATGATAAAGCGCTTTCCTTTCGCTACGCCCCTCCGCTTGGATCAAATCAACATCGCACAAAATGCTTCGTCCTGGGTATCAAAGGGAATTATCACTTCTCATATCTCGATATGAGAAAATGTGTCTTCTTGGAAAAATAACGCTTTCGTTATCTAGATAAAATATTGCACTTTTTAGATTTTTCCCCAGATTTCTTCTAAATCAATAAATTCTGTTCTCAGTCTAAAAATCAATCGATTTGATAAGAGTGTTGTCACCTGTTCCGAGGCGTCGCATAATAGGATGGAGACTTCCGATTTCCACAGTTACTTTCTGAACTATGCATAATTGATATCGATAGGTTATGAATATTTTATCACGATAGCGGCAGAACGTCTGCCCAGTAATCACTTAGCGTAATTAATTTCCCATAGAAGTGCGAACGGCCTTATTGTCATCTTATTGGTATATTATTGTGGTTAGAGGTACTAGCAAAATATTGTTATGATCATGATAATCATGATAATGCAGACCAATTTACTAATTAATTTGTATTCTGAAAATAAATTTCTATTCAGCAAAGTAAACACAGGTCATGCCCATGCAACAATTCTAGAGGCAGGGGATCAGGGGTTGTTCCCCTGCATGGTTCCTGAGAACGATTTTTCAACTCTGGAATGGTCTAAAAAATAGTAAAGATACAAACCCTGTTCCTATGCTCTGCATGCCTTGGTCTCTACTCCTCATGATTCCGAAATATTGATCAACTTCGATGAGTCAGAGAAATTTGATATTTCATTCACACATTTTAAGGCGCGTGAATTTTATGTCAGTTATAGTCCAAATTATCATCCTAATCAGATTATTGTGAAAAGTGGCTTGAGTTTATAATGGACTAGAAGCATACGTTCCCCAACCTTCATGCCATAAAATTCAAGTGCAAACCAGCTTCCGAGATTATGGGTCAAAACTTTGTAAAAAAAAATCTACTCAAGTTTAATATGTGGTTTGTGCCAGTGGACGTTATCCTTTAGCAGAATTCAAAGAAAAAACATTCAGCTTCCTTTCCTCCAGTGTTCTAGAGTTTGGCTTTCATTTGATGTTCACGCGAGATGTCTATTCTTTTTGAAGATATGTACCACAGTTTGTCATAAAAAACAACAATAACACCAAAGTGAAAGTACTGTAAACGCAGAGCTGATGGTGTTGACGATGCGATGGAAAAAAGGTGCTGGGTTTTCTCCTTAAATCCCTATTAAAAATGGTATCATAATATCAAGCTGAATTCGTCATGGCTTCACTGATTCCTGTTATCGCTCAACAAAACTCATTTACCACTCGCAGATAACTGTTACAGATTAAAAAAATAAAACTAGTCTTCAGACAGCGATCCAAGTACTTGTTTCTTGATGGTACTCGAACCATCTAGGGAAAAACAACTTTAGTTCGTCCTTCATAGGTGCTTTCCAACCTCAATACTGAAAAAAAAGTTTGTCAAATTAGAACGTAGAGATGTCAAAAGAACTGGGGAATGTTTGACGACTACGTGGGTATATACATCCACAAATGTCCAGCATTGTTATCGGTTGTCTACTGACAAATTCTCCAAGTCAATCGAGGTAACTTAGCTCCCGCTTAAAAGTCATTTGGCAAACAGAGGAGTTTGATTCTAAGGTTGAAGTGCCCCACATGAATTACTTTAAAAGAAAGGAACAGGGGTGGGGTGATATGTGGTAGTCAGATCTTAACTGGCGTCACATGCTGTGCTATAAACATATCAGATTAAGATGTTGCATCACTATTATTTGAAGAAGAAATCGAATTCCCATTTACCTTTATCTGGACGTACAGTCCTTATAAGTCACGAGGTTAGGAGATGGGGTAAGGAGTTTTGATGTCAATACTGGAATACTCAGTGAATAGATGCAGCGAAGGGGCATTATTACTGCACATCAGTAGGCCTATCTTATTTTATATAATAGAAATGAAGTTGAGAGTGGTGTACGTGTGTGTGTGTGTGTGGGGGGGGGGTCGAATATTTCATATCTCCATTCGAAATTTGTGGTACCCCAAATATATTTCTGAATCTGTTTTACTCATTTCGAAAATGTTTCTGAACTTCTATCGGAACTTGGAAATCTATTAACAAGTTATTATCCTTGTCCGTAAAAGATAAGAATCCTAAAACTTGTTCTTATTGGTGATGTTGGTATACGGAAATCTGTCGGTTAATTTGTCAAGAAAAGAAATTTTCAAACGCTCCACTCATTAAAAAAAAAATCAGCGACGACCCCACCTCCCGAGGCGAGGTGGGAAGGAAGAACTGAAAGAACAATTTACTTCACTCAATTAAAATTATTTGCTGAGGATCACCTCCATTGAATTTAACGGTATCTTAAGTCATTGAGTAAATTTGGAAATCATTTGCCAACTGGAATCAACACTCTGGTCACACCTGAAGCCGATGATGTTATCACAAGGACTTAACGCCATTGAACGCTTGGTCTGCGTCTCTGAATTTGCATCTAACTGTCTCTTTCAGAGGCGGTAGTTACGGGAGGGGGATAGCATAGGGGGCCGGGCACGTTTCAATAAACAATGGTGAAACTAAGGGAAAAGAAAGAGAGAGGGAGAGAGTGAGAGAGGGAGAGAGAAAGAGGAAGAGGTTGAGCTAGTAAAAAAAAGAGAGAAACAGATAAACAAAAAGGAAAACAGAGAGAGAATGAAAGGATGTACTGTAAAGACACCTCCTGCATCATTCTCTTAATGATTATGTGACCTCAATTAGTATTCTGTTCATTTTCATTTCCTCTCTCATCCCCCTCCCCCTCCCCCTCCCCCCACCCCCGTGATGCCAGTGCCCTTTAGATAGCTGGAATTCGATCGCCTTCGAGATAATTAATTGGAATATTCTCACCAGCACGACCGAGGACTGTTTCGGCTGTCAGAGATGTGGAATGCGGCGTGCAGTGGAGCGTCGGGTACCTTACGAAACCCAATTAATTACAATAATTGTGTACGAACTGAAGTTTTAAAAGCAGATGAATCATAATTCAGCGCAAAATACTAAGATTCGAGGACAGGTATCCAGCAGACAACCATCTCAGGTCTAACCTAAAGATCTATTCCAATTAGGACTGATCCATCCGGATACTAGCATGCTATACTAGTATAAAGATTGAGACAACATCCTCATTTAAGGCGGGAGCGTGGGGGGGGGGGGGGGGGGCTAGGGGCTGCAGCCCCACAATTTTGGCTAAGAATGTAATATACTGAAAAAGAAAAAAATAAAAAAATCTAAAATCTTTAATATTGAAATCGCTGATACGCTAGCAAAACCATAAAACCAAAAGGCTTCGGTGGGCCCCGCCCTCTGGATCCCGGCTATTTGGGTGTTAGCCCCCACTCTACAAACGTTCCGCAGCCCCTGACCCTCCCCTCCATAACAATATCCAGCTAGATTTCTATGTTCCTCTGGCTATCACTGCCTACTTTGCTTTTTTGTCATGAACTTGCAAGGTGATAGCAGAGGCACGTCGACTTGTGCTTGCTGGACGACAACCACCTCATTTTGACAAGAAGGTGCCCAAATTTGTATTTATTCAATTTTTTCATAAAAAACAAAAACAAACAAAACCACCACCACCAACAAGAATAACAACAACGTGCCGAAATACTTAGAAACCGAAGAGTTGAATTTGGGCAAAAGTTGTCAGCATCCTCGCGAGAATGTGCACACAAAAATGAATCTATGAGAAGAAAGAGGAGTAAGGTGAAAAGGTTGAGACAAAATGACAACTGGTTAAAGAAATTTAACCACCACTTTCACCTCAGCCAAATTGGACAGCCAATTCTTGCGCAACCTATATTTTCATTACCATGATAAATAAGGTGGCTAGTGCTCACTCATGCACAAGGCCGTACGCAGGAAATATTTTTTCCGGGGAGGGGGAAAGAACATCTTCAATACTTGCAGGAACACGCAAGCGAGGGAGCGAAGCAGATAGCAAGGAGGAGCTTTTGCATTTTTAGAATTGAAATAGAACGATCTGGTGCACATTTTGGGTGGAATCTTTTGGAAATTGCCAGTAAATGAAGTAAGAAAAAAAGAAAAAAACTTCAAAAAAATTTCGGGGGGGGGGGGGGGGGGGAACCGCCCCCTTCTCCCCTATGTACGGCCATGCCTATGCATGAATTTTTTTCAGACTTTTCTGGTGTCATGTTATGATAGAAGAGACATTCGGCCATCTATTTGAAAATTCCCCCCCCCCCCCAAAAAAAAATGTTCCTAAATTTTATATTTGGGAGATTTTTCAAAACTGTCAAAGGCTTTTCAGTTTTGAGACACTCGGTAGAGGCCCGGGTAGAGGCTGGTGGACTGCCACAGAAAATAACACAGCCAAAAACATACGAATGCTCCCATGGTGATTAGAAGAGATGGGTGAGGAGGGGAAATAAAGCATTTAAATGGGGTGCAATACGATAAAGAACGATTCTGGGCTGCGAGTCGAAACTGTCATAAGTGTAAATTCATGGACATCCCATTGAAACGCACGTTTCAATGGGATGTCCAAGAAGTTAGACTTATTAGTGGAGTCTGTTAGTGAAAATATGTGGACACGGTGGACAAAAGCATGATTTTTTCTTCAGACCTTTGTATACATGTAAGGATTAAAAATAGGGTATGCTCCAAAAAATCTGACTTCAGGAATGGTGAAAAAAATGGGTCTAAATGTCGGTAATTCACATGTTTTAAGGGGTCTGAATTAATAGACTAGTACCAGTGCAAAACTCTATGGGAGAAAATGGCAATGCATTGCTTGCCTTGTTTAGTCTCTTAATTCAGACCCTAATTAAACAGATAGTTTGTTTGTGCTGAAACCCTGATGCACAAAAAAATCTGAATGCAGATGCAGAATGGGGATGAGGGTGGGGTGGGGTTAGGGGGGATGGGGGAGGGGAGGGGTGGGGGAGGAAGAACACAAGGGACAAGGCGGATCCAGGATTTTCTTGGGGGCACTTCTTTAAAAAAATGACAAGCAAAAAAAAAAAAGAAAGAAAAAAGGTCATCACCATTAGAAAAATTATCCCCCAAAAGTAAAGCCCCCGATTAAAAAAAAAAAAAAAATGGAGGGGGGCAGTTAACCCCTCCCTTGAATCCACCACTGAGTGCCCCTTGCAAAAATATTTCTTGTGCTCCCTCTGATTTCCCGCTTTTCCCCTCCTTTGCTTGTCAGAGAATTATGTAGAAAATATACATGTGCATGTGCATGTTCAAAAAATAGATGTAGGATTTTATTCTATTTTCTTATTTATGTTGTTTAGATAATTGTACTAGAAAAAAAATGACAACTCCTTTATTCTTTCCTGGTCACAGAGATTTCTGTGACCCCCCCCCCCCCCTCGCTTTCTAAATCCTACATCTTGCTAATGAAAATGACACTATATCATAAGCTTTGCAAAAGTAATCGTAATGTAAAATTCTCCATCCTCCATCTCTCATCTTCACCATTATCATCCTTCATCTTACATCTCTCCGTTCCTCTTTCTCTCTGCTTCTTTAAATAGACTCCTCCACTGCTTTATTCTTCTTCACACACACTGTCACCCCCCTCTCCCCCCTCCCCCCCCCCTACACACAGCAGATCATATTATAATTAAACATCACCTATGAAAAATACACTCAATTTCAAGTTTTCATTTGCCAGTGCAAAAAAAGAGTATGGGAGGGGTTCACCCAATCTCATTTCATGAACAAACCCACCCACACACACCCTCACACCTATCCTCCAACTGCATTATAAACAAGTGCCCCCCCCCTCATACACGCACACACACACACACACACACACACACCCACACACATCCTTGCACAAAACATGCATGCCCTAACCTGCACCCCATATGATATGCACACACAAGAAAACAGGTCTACCACAATCAAACATACATGTGTACATAAAATTCTAAAATTAAAACTGGGTTGTTACACTTACTTAAAAGTATCTTTCAGTGAATCCTTAGTCAATTCTGCTTTAAAACAAACACAAATAAAAGCATTGTAAATTCTGATGGGAGGGAGGAAGTTGGGGTAATTTCATCGTGAAGTGTCAATATCAGATGCAATTGCTGACTTTGGTCTTGTGATATTACCTCTTCTAGCCCTTACTCCTTCACTCTCTTTTACTCTCAGATACTAGTATCTAATTTGTGATCTTGCTCATTTATTTCTGTTTCAATTCAAAAGTAAAAGAAAATAAATTAATGTGCATACAACCCGGTTATAATTTATACAATGTGCAAATTGTAAGTAGCAATAATCACACAGAAACAGTACTTGCATATGGTAAATATTAGTTCTTCAACTATTTTTTCCACACATTTCACAAATTGAGTGCATTACATGTACAAGCATTTTATACTGTAAGTAGATTAACTTCCTCAAGACTTCATATCTGGAAGTAAAAGAGAATGTAGCAGTTTCTCTCCTCTGTGTCCTTTTCTGCTAACATCAAGCATGTAAAACTTTTGGAAGAAACTCAAAAGTGAGGAAGCAAAGCAAACTACATGTAGCTGGTCATGAGGATGGTGTTGCATATTTCAAAGTGAAATTGAAGGATTTGGTTCACACGTTAGGCGGATTTTGTGGAAAATTTTCATTTAAAAAAATAAAAATTTTCAACCAAAAAAAATAGGGGAGGGGGCAAATGTCCCCCGCTGTGTACAGTCATGCCTGCTGGTCAAACTTTATCAACACTGGGTTATAAAACAGAATGTAATGGTGTCTTTCGTCGGTGTTCATCTCTGTACACATCAAGCGGTTGTCTATCACACTAGCTGTAATCACAATACAACGCCTTAGCCAAGTGGAGATGGCATCCTCCTCTAACTGTGAACAAAAAAAAAAAAAAATCAGCAAAAAAGTAACCTTTTTTGGTACACTTTGTAGAATGGAAACCATTGTAATTTTTCCTTCCATCAAACACTAACACAGTTTTCTACTGTTCCATTTCCTCTGCCAGCCACAAAGGGTGAGGTAAGAGGTCTGCCTTGTCCTCATCCCGGAATGGGCGGATCTCTTTCCACAAGTCCCTTTTGCAGTCCAGGGAAAGTCCAGCTGCTGGCTTGAGTGGGGGCATCTGCAGAAATACTGGGTTGTTGGGAGAGTTCATCAGAAGGGAGAAACTCTCTTCTTTTTTCTTGCTGGATTTCTTGGTTCTTAACAACACCTGGTTCTGACTCAAACCTGCATGATTGAGAATATCAAATGATTACTTCCCTAATATTATATTGAACTGTGACAAGTATAGCCTTGTCTTTTGTTTTCCTTTTGACAACATGTACCAAGTATATGATTGACAATGTAATAGATGACACAGTCATTTCTCCAATTAGAGTTTCCATTACAAGTTTTATGTCATTTAGTTTCTAGATTGAAGACCTGCTCAAATGGCAAAAGAAGGTGAAATTTAAGTAATATCAAATTTTAAGGGTCATCATTACAAAAAACAAAACAAAAAACAAGGAGTGGAAAAGCCCAGAATAATAAGATTGTGGGGAAAAATGAATCCTCAAAATGAAGAAAATGAAAAAAAAAAAAAAACTATTTTGTACATTTTTTCTGTACCTACCAGCAATAAACCTAAGAAAATAGGACAAAATTCTGCATAGTTGAAAGGTATGCTTTAGAACTGTGGGCCATAATGTACATGTTAACTACCATTACTACTAGGCCCACACTTTAAACAACAGACAAAATGTACCTGAAGAAGTGGTATTGGCGAATCCCAGAGGCCTGAATTATGCCTTCAAGTATTGTTGCCAACTGTAGGTCGGTACAAGGGTTTCAGGACAAACGCAGGTTCAAGGAATATATCCTAAAGGCACTGGACAACTTCAGCCTTTCTGTGAACATAAATCACATAAAACAGGTTCATGTTGTCATTCAACACTCAGACAATGCATGGCATGAGTGTAATGGTAACTGTAACAGCATTTCAGCATAAATTGATTGAAATGAAAAGTCTTTTTATTGTTTCGAATAGACTTCAAACACATTTCATTACGTTGTTTCATTTTCATTTTAATCCTATGTATGTACATAACTTGTTATCTTTAAAGATTAATAGTGTGTATTTTTCAAAACTTAACTTTGGCATACAGCACATGCTAATAAAAACCAAGGAGGGAAAAATGTGTTGGCATAACCCCACCTACCATAAATTACCCCCCTCCCATCTAACTCCCCCCCCCCCCCCCGCCAATTTCCATAAGAAATTGTGCAGTCGTCACAAAAAATCTTCATAAAGCAATCAGAAGAATAGGCCTACAGATACTAGTACATGCAAAAAGAATGTGTGCTCTTTTCAATGTTTGAAGCATGTGTTAGTATTGTGTATCATAGGCCTATTGCTGGGTAGAAAAAAAAAACGAACTGACCTACCTATTTAGTACCTAAAGCAGTCCACTGGTCTGGGCCTTCCATGGTTCCGAGTACATTTTTCGGCAAAAATGGTAGTGCTATTTTCAGTGCGGACTACACCAACACAGTTGCCCTGTGAATCCATGTGTCTGTGATACAACAAAGTAGAATGTGACATTCATTTTGATAGCAAAGTTTGCTGGAAAAAAATCAATTTACATCACCCTAGACCATACACCTCAACTATGTAAGGCTACACACGAGAAAAATTAACGTCAGGCTTGATTATTTAACCCATTTGTGACAGAGGTCCACATTTTGTGGTTTGGCCTAATATCTTTTGATGCAAAGCCCTAAAAATCATACCAAATACATGAGCAGAAAGAGCAAAAAAAATCTACATTTACTGTGCCCATTTTGGTTTCGTCAGTATTTGTTGTTTGATGCTGAAAATTTTTCAAAGGAAAATAAGCATTAAAATCCTTAAATTGGCAATGTGATAGAAAGTTTAAAATCACCATTTTCCCCGGCAAATTGACAACTGTTTGATTTTCTCATCATAATTTCTGAATTTCATATTCATTTCAGATACATTGTTTTATAAGAAAAATGTAGCAATAAAATAAAAATGTTGGTGTTGCCAATTTGAAGAATAAAAGCTAATCAAATTAGGCTTTAAATAATTCCTGTCACTAATTGGTTAACATTAGAAATATTTCTTGGAATATTGGGAAAGTTTAATTTTGTAATTCTTTAATATTTGTCTACTAAACACACAAAAAACCCCAAAATGTTACTTATTCTTTGATTTTTTTTTTCACACAAGCTAACTTGTCCCAAAGTTTTCATTGTCCTTTAAAGTGTGCTCACTAAACAGATGGCAATTTCTTCTTCTCCATGTCCTTCTTTCTGCTCTTTATTTTGATATCATTATTTATGTGTTTACTTACATATTTTTCATTAATTCATTAATTCATTCATTCTTGTATGAATAAGAGAGTAGATAAAAAGAACAATAAATATATTCAAACAATACATTTAAATTGTACAAGGAAAGGGGAGAAAGAGTAAAAGAAAAATGTTAAACCTTGGGCTTCTTGGAATTACCACATGCAAAGGGTACAACCATCTACATTTACTACTGTGGGGGGGGGGGGGGGGGGGAATGGTCTGAAATGGAGATTCGAAGTGTTTGTTGCATATCTTTCGATAATTATTAATTACATTACAAAATTCATTTAGATCTAGGCCCTACACACAAAAGAATTAAATTGAAAATTGAAATGCCTTGCCTGTGCTTACAAAATATAGCACCTGATACCCCCCCCCCCCTATTTTAGAGGAAAGAGGAAGAGAATATATACCATGGTAATGTGTAAAGAAAGAATAATCTTTAATAAATCTCACCGTAAGGTTTCATAATGTCTTCCAGCGTGTGTACAGTGATCTTCTGTTTGTTGATGAAATTAAACATGGAGTCCAGAAAGTCAAATGTACTGATTGGAGAAGATATGGTCTCACCTAGAATCAGAATAAAAATAGACTAATTGAGTACAATAGAATGTGGATGTGGTAAAGCTGAAATTCTGTCAAAAGGCACCTTTAGGATGCTACATGTGCTTTGATCGTGGCCCACAGAAAACAATATTTGCCTGCCCTTCTGGGCATAACTTTGATAAATTGCATTTTCAATAAAAAACTTTTTTTTTTCTAAAGTGTATACTATCATGACCCCCACCCCTATCCAAAAGAAAAAAAGTTTAAATATGATTATTGATGTGTTTATATGAGCAAAATTTTAGAATATCAACACACTTCTTGACAATGATTTTAATATTTTCATTATATTTTGAAGGTCTAGCATGAGTAGGTTCCTTGCATTGGACTTTGGCCTCCTCTCAGTCTAACTTTAGTTCTAACGTTAGAATTAATCAATTATAACACAGTTGGGATTACGAATTCGATTAGGTTGTGGATGGTATTGTTTCATTCATACATCAGTATTTTCAGCTATGCCACTAAAATTTAACTTCTGACTTCACAACACGAGATGAATGTACATTTGTGATATTTTCTTGCATCAGATTTTCAGCACAAACGCAAATTATCCAATCTAAGCCAAGTCTGGCCCACTTGGTATTAGGGTCTAGTGATGCAGACTAGCTGAGATTTACCTAGATCTACTTTTGTTCTCACATTTTCGATTTTTTAAAAATCATAAATGTACAAACGGCATCATAGTTGGAACAATTATGCAGGTGAAAAATCAGTTATGTTATGTTTATTGTGGTAGGGTGGTGGTTGGCCAGACAGAATCACTAATATTTATCCAAAATGTTATCATTTCCAACGACTGTAGATCTAACACCATTTCACACATATGGGACTGAAGATGTTCCAGTTGTTACAGCAAGCCAGATTATGACAATAAAAAAAGACTGAATAACTTAGTTGAGATTAGTAATAAAGATATTTACTTACATAGATTTGAAGGAAATGGCTAGTTGAAAGGAAATTGATCCAAAGATGAATCAAAAGCCAGAAAAGGGGTTTTCATTGCACAGTCTGCAGCTAGCACTGGCCAGACAAGCTAGGCACAAAAAACTCTTGACCAATCTCCTTGCTGTGTTAGTCTAAGAATTCAGACTGTTTATTATTAAGGTGGCATTCATAAATTCTGGCATTTAGACCCATTTTTTTCACCATTCCTGAAGTCAGATTTTTTGGAGCATACCCTATTTTCAATCCTTATACATATACAAAGGTCTGAAGAAAAAATCATGCTTTTGTCCACCGTGTCCACATCTGGGGTATTTTTGTCGCTAACAGACCCCACTATATGGCGGTTTCGAGAAACGCAGCCCTGATCACGATGCCGCTGTCGCCGCCGCTGCATCTGCTTCTGATGATGACGACGATGATGAAAAAGCAGCACAGAATGCTAGGTTCAGATACTGAGGGGATGGCCGTCCCGCTGGCCCGAATCTACCTTATGTCAATACAGTAGACCTGTTTACTAATTTCATGCATACTTATAGAACAAATGTTTCTCTTGACGACTCAAAGGCTTGCCAGAGGCTTGCCCGACACAGCAGCAACTAATGTATGCAAGATGGATTTCAACCATAAAGATGCCATTATGCACAGCAGGTGCACTAAATAGTTGGTAACTAAGGATTCTGGAAAGAAACGTGCATATAATTATATTGAAATACATTTTTTAAAGTAAACATGTCTATTTGCAAAAATTGGTTGGAGGAAGGAAATGAGACTAACAGTGGCGCATTCTTTACAAATTAATTTTCCCTTTCTTTCTTATTTTCCCCCAAAACATTTCCCCACTTTATGAAATTCCTTTGAATGCCATTGTCACTGAAGCTACATATTTTCTTAAACTCCTAGCTCGAATATATTATTATCAAGTCATAACATACTGCTAATAAAACAGAAATTAACTAAGGAAAAATAATCGCCGTGATTAGAAAGGCAGCTATTTAAATCATTAACGAATTGTGAGATCACTAGTACAAGTGAATCTGGATCCAGATGATAATATTTAAAAATCTGTTGTCCCAATGCAAGACATAATTCATGAAATCAAATGATGATCGACATTTCAGTGTTATTGCATTACAAATGAGGAAAAAAATCATTATTACCGAAAGAAGTGAAAAAAGTCTAGAAGAAACTTTGATACTCACGTTTTTCCCAAAGTTGGATTGACAGCCTCCAGATAATTCAGTTCTTCACTCTTCCCCTTTTTCGCAAACATCGTCCATTTAATGCACTTGTTTGAATGATTAAAAACGGAAAGAAATGCTGCCAACAGCTATATTCCTTTACTTGATGAGTCGTTACATTGTTATCATATCTCTGCTTCACAGTTAAATATTTGGAACAATATCAGCGATATTCAGCTCACATCCATTAAAATAGCAAGCGAGATGTCAGTCCGGTTCCTCATGACAGCAATCTAAGCCTTGTTAATAAATGTTACAAACTTCAAGCACTCGTTGTCCTAAAATTTGTTTATCTTTTTGTAGAAACATGGTAGCATAAATGATGATCACTGCCTAAAACATGCTGAAATGAACAAAAATATATCTCAATTTTAGATGAAAACTCTTAGGGTGTACTCATTCTTCTATGCAAGTTTCCAAGACGATAACTTGATAGTGTCATTTCATCTTTAGTAGACCTATTCCATCTTCTCTTCTCAAAAGTTGTACGTGACAATGGATCCACCTGTTTGTACTAAGGTTAAATGTAATCTTCATGAATCAATGACATGAAATGAATGTAGTCGAATCGATACGTTCTTTTACTCCAATTCATACCCTGGTCGCTTGCAATGTTTTGAGGTTAACATCTCATGTTTACGAATGCCTATATTTCAGACGAGAAGCCGACAAGTCAGTTCAACTTTGCAAAAGGAAAGATCCTTTCCTGCATCACATTAATCATAGCAAATGTTTAACAATTATTTGCTTCAACCTCAAGTGCCGAAATTCCATTTTCGTCAAAGATACAACTACGTAGTACACTGTTCACAACATTCTTTTGACAGCAGACCACATTTTCTTTGGTCCTGCAGTTGGTTCTGTAGTGAAGCGAACGTCTCTCAAAATACAATGCCAGCCGGTGAATACTGTCATGCAAATCCACAGAACCGCACATAATCCTTTGAAAGAGGCGAAAAGCTATTATATTGATGAATTGATAACCATGGTTATGCCACGCTTACAACACGCTTGGGTGGTATAAAAAATGATTATGCTATTTTATTGTCCCCGTGAAATACTGCTTGCGAATGATATGGTGGTAATGGTGATCAAAATGGATATTGTCACCAAGGATGTGTAAACGAGGCACTCAGTCACAACAAAGCAGAAATATGCTGCATTCATCCAAAGTTTATCCATCAAGCTTTATCCAGAATTATAACAACGAGGTGTAATGCAGAATTACATCGAAAAATGTATCCAACTTCAGCTTTCTTTGCTAAAACTTTACATAACATTTGATTTCTTGCGCTGATGCTCGATGTGGTTAGATCTAGTAGGTGATCAGGCGAAAACTTGTTATTGTAATCCCGTGAAAAGCTCCCCCGCTGTATTGATCGATCGATCGGGTAATTTAAGGGTTGAACAGAACATGCTTTTGTTCGTCGAGGAATTGTAATTATTGAAATGTCATTGTCAATTCTCTGTACACGAGAAGAAGAATCTTGGTCCTTTTGTTCGATGCGAGGTATTCAAGGTTCAAGAGGGTGGAACACAAGAAAGAACTTCGGAGGAGTGTTGGGTTGACAAATCGAGATGGAGGGCTCTTTTGTTGATGAGGACTCTGTTTGTGAGCTTGATGAGTGGAGGTAGAAATGGTAAGGAGGGGGAAGAAGGAGAGAGAGAGAGAGAGATAGAGAGATAGAGAAGGGGAGGGGGTGAGAAGATGGGGGAGAGGTGAAAAGATGGGAGAGAGGAGAGAGGAAGACAGATCGAGAGGGGGGGGGGGCGGAAGAAAAGAGAAGTAAGAAAGACGGAGAAAGAGAGAAAGAAAGAAATAGACAGATCGAGAGAGAGAAAGTTAGAGAGAGAGAGAGAGAGAGAGAGAGAGGGAGAGATAAGAAAAAGTATGGCAGACAGAGCAAGCAGGATTGCTAGAAAAATATGAAAGGATAAAATAAATGGAGTATAGAGGTCGGGAGAAATGGGGGGGGGGGGGAACAGAAAGAAAGAAAGAAAGAAAGAAACAAAACATTTAAGACATGTCGGCAATAATTATACGGTGCCGCGGGAGTGATCTTCCCTCCTTCTCCCTCCTCCCCCACCCCGTCGCAAAAATTGAATGTCGAATCACCATTAATTATAGCACAAGCAACATTGAGACAATAGTCATCCCAGCATTTAACCCTTCCTGTATAGGCCAATTTCGAGCTCTTTCTGAAGGGGGTGGGGGCAGCACATTACAGAGATAATTGAAAAGCACATGATTGTCATCTTGTCACGAACGTTCATTAAAATGCTGGCAAAACCAATTTGCCAAATTAAATAACACCTGCGCATATACTCAAACCTAAATAATATACCAACAATTTAAGACAAGGTTGTCAGTAGTAAAAAACATGATGGTCAATATAAGGTTTTAAAAAAAATCCACACGAATAATTCTTCAAGATTTTGAGTTTTCGATTCTGAGAGTGAATGGTTTTCTTGAAACTAAAACAAAGAATCTTCGTGATGTTGCATCTCCGCAAACCGATACTCGTGCCTACTTATCGGTTGACAAGAGCTTTTGAATATGGTAGGCTTATCATCAACCTTGACAGGGCCAATATTATAGTAGATCCTTTCAGGAAGCTTTAATGTTTTCAGTTGTCTGATGCAGGTACAAACATGGTTGCTTTCTCTTATATGTTTCCACTGTGTAAATGTAGGCCTACACACCTCGATATACTTATTAATGGCAGTAAATATCATAGGTTTTTAATAAATGTATATTCCTTTCCAAAACTAGAGGAACAAAAATAATGCTCACCTCTTTTTTTTACTCTTGTGTCAATATTATACACCACGATTACACAGTCCAAGACGTCAACAAAACCACGACAAAAGAGGACGATACCAGAGCTCTTGATGCGCCTGGTGTAACATTATACTGACATGGTGTTGTACTAACTCCGATCAGATGATGTTGTTCGGAGGTCACAGAATTTGAACGGTTTTCAAGCACGTATTTCGTAAAGATGATAGCTCGTTGCCATGGTTTTTCGTATACAACGACGTACCCCCATGTCCTTTCGATATTAAAGGTCAAATGTCAAGCCCAGGGCCAGGTTGTCTGAAGGCTAGGCATGATGAGAGGCCCAGAGAGACGGCAGTGGTCCGGCATGGACCGTTCGTTGTAACGTGAACGTAATGACCATCCACCAATCTCATTCAAACAATCACATAAATGTTTTTCATATCATGTTGCACAAATCCCAATAACACGTCAGATTATAGGGAACAGTATTTGTGTAGTGAAGAACATAAAAATGATATTACATGATTATTCGCTTAGAATTTGAATATTACCCGATATATCCTGTCATTCGATTCAGTAGATCTATGCTATCGGATTTGAAATCTTGGAAAACGGTAAATTAAATAAAGGAGATATCTTCGTGTGTATAACTTGTCAGGATTTCAAAAAAGTAAATAAATAAAAGCCATGATCGTATTTCCTCTATGTTCATTCGGCAACTATGCATGCTCTCATGAAAACGTTGACTTCTTTTCGGCGTAGGCACAACGAAATGAAAATCGTTTTCATGAATACCTGGTACGGTACCATTGTTATTTATTTACAGTTTTATTTAAGCAGGGTTGCCTCTTCAGTTAAAACACTGCGGGTCCTGCATGATAAAAACAATTCTTGACTGTGACATACAACAACAACATCAACAAAAACTAGACTTAAAATATAACATAAATACAGACTTACAAAATATAGCAGTGTATATGCACAAGGCAAAATAGATTAGCAGTCCAATCAAGAGTTATTTGATCAGCCAATAATGAATTTGTTAACTGCCTCTATGATATTACTCATGTCATATTACATTTACGGCGGCAAGGGGAATATAAAGAATAAATTGATAGCGTAGTAAGTCAATTGATATTTATCATTCTAAATTAGGTATATCCGTACTGATTTTATAGTATTGGTAGAAAGTAGCGATAAACGCTTTTCGTAACCAAGGCAACGAGTCTCTTTCTATCTGCTTTCTCTCCTCCCCCCTCTCTTTATTATTCCATTATTTATGCATAAATCTTAAAATAGATGATGAATAATTGTTTGAAACACCATGAGTAACCACATTTCAACTTATTACAAACCATATCATGCAATCTTGTGTTTTTGACGAATTTCATGTATACTCCTGCCCAAGAATCCCAGCAACGGAATGTTCGTAATATTCAGAACAGTGGGACAGAATAAAAATATTTTCATCTATTCTGTAAAAGAAAAGGAAACATTCCATAGACTTTATAAAAAAAAAATAAGGCGGAGGAGTGGTCAGTATCTTCCCAACACTGTACATAGATTCAAGTCGTGTATATGAAATAAATTGTTTCAAATCTATATCCAGCAAAAAATATGATAAGAAAATCTCTAACACAATTTTCTTCTCCCTTTTCCACATTGCTCTCGATCTGCTCCTCCTCCTCTTTCTTTCTTTCTTTCTTTCTTTTCTTTCTTTTTTTAAAGGTATAAAAAATCGGCGATGTTAGAGGGGTTTCCCGTTTACCGAATCAGAACCACCCCTACCTCAATCCTCGTTTAGGGTGCTTTTCAGAAAGTGATCATGCACGCGGATGATGTACTGGCCTCAATGAGACATATCCCCCACCCCGGGATTTTCACACATTTCGCAAGGTTGTTATCGGACACAGATATTAAATGCAGCCCTGAAGTGGTCATTAAAAATCGACACGAGATTTGATGAGATTTCATTACCCGGTTTTTCATTCTTAAATCAGTTCTATTTGCTGAGACTTTTGAAATGGTCTGGTGTAAGGTGTAAGACTTTCCTTCCATGGTGGGCCGGCTGTGTCTAGTCAAAGAAGACTTGCAAATATTTGCTCTACATCATCTCAGAGTCTGGGAGTAAACATTAGATCACGTAAGGGCTCTATTTTCAGTCACTGAAAGAAGGAGACCCTTTTAACAAACGTGAGAGAGAGAGAGAGAGAGAGAGAGAGAGAGAGAGAGAGAGAGAGAGAGAGAGAGAGAGAGAGAGAGAGAGAGAGGGGGGGGAGAGACAGACAGACGGGGGGGGGGGGGGGGGGGAGTGCGGTGTGTGTGTGTGTGACAGAGACAGGGACAGAAGGTAGGTTTTGATGAAAAAAGTGAAACATGGATTGCCTAATGCATTATCCGGATTGACTACAAAAGAATATTTCTGTATGTACCTTATGTTCATACTTCCAACAAATATTTCCAGTTCTTTTTTTTTCTCTTCCTATTTATTCTCCATTCCAGTCAGTCTTTATTTACTTCCATCATCTGTACTTTCTCTCTGCTGCTCTTTCTTTTCACTTTATGTCTTTCTCTTGTAGCCTTTTCATGCAAGCATATCTCCTCCTTCACTCTCTTTCCACCTTTTTAAAAATTCTATTTCCTTCATGATCTTTTCTGCTTGAAGATTGCAAATGTTATTTCTTGTAACATTCTTCCAAACTCTGAGTTTCCACATATGAACCACCATCCTCACCTTAAAAAAAAGGAGAAAAAAAAAAAAAAAACCCACCCCACAAACAAACAATAAAAAACAACAAATAAATAATTGACAGAAAAACAAATAGAATCATAAAATAAACAGTCTACTCTCATTTACTAGGTCATATATTTTGTGTAATATATTATCTCTTAAATTAAAGATAACACCATAAAATAAAAACTACTTTCGAAAAATCAACTTAAGGCAACTTCAATAGCCCTGCCTATCACCTTTAGAAATGTGCAGAATTTACTTTGGCTTATTACGTAACTCGAACATGATTTGTATGCGCAGTACAATAGGCTTTTGGAATTGCACTTGAGTTGAGTGTTTGAAAGTAGTTTTTATCGTGTTAAATCAGTATTCTAACTTCTTCCTCATTCAGTAAAAATGTAATTAAAAAAAATTAAACATAATGGCAGGAATCTGCAGGATGAGCAAGTATAAACGGAAGACAATGGGAGATAAATAGATAAAAAACATGCAACAATCATGCACAATAACTTTAATAAAATACATTATATGCATTTAAAATTTGTAAGAGATTTCGCTAGCCCATATAAAATATGAAATTGTACATGATGGTTACACTACTCCATTATTCAAACATATTTTAATGGCATAGAAAGACATTACATGAATATACATACATACATATATATTCCATTCTACAAATTAAAAAAACAAATGACCAGATTACTAGAATCGTTTTATACAGACTTTACAGGTGAAGTATGATCTGAATGATTTGTTTACACGTGTGACAGATAGGCAACAAGGTTTCAGTAACACGAATCATCACACGATATATGGCAATTTCTAATTAGCCTGCTACTTTTGTTTACACATGTATTGGCCACAGACTCCCAGAGATACCAAAACTGTATGAAACTTAAACTACAATTTCTTAAAGGGGGTATTTTAAACACGACAAAAACTATTTTTGAAAAATCAACTTAAGTAACTTCAATAGCCCCGTCTATCACCTTTAGAAATGTGCGGACTCTACAATGGCTTATTACATAATGCAAACATGATTTGTATAGGGCAATACAGTAGGCTTTAGAAATTGCACTTGAGTTAATTTTTTGAAAGTAGTTGTTATCGTGGTTTTAGAAAAAATTCTAAATCAGTGTTCAGATTTTTCACAATAACACTTCAGATTACTTCCACACACCATTGAATCCACTGACTACTGAATTCTTATATTCCCATAAATTCAATACAGGCGTCACCAGGTTCCAGTAGCTAATGCGTTAGTACATCACACCTTCCAAATATCAAAGGAGAATGAAATCGCGAGGAAAAAAAAATCTATTCTAATGAAAAGAGAGGATAGAGAGAAGCAATAAAAAAAAAAGTTCCATCAAAAATCGTTATGAAATGAGAAAGTTATGAAAGTTTAAAAAGTCTCATTTCACTTTCTATAGCGATCCTCAAATTGGCAATGTTGCTTCAAAATGGCAGGTGTGGAAGGAATCTCTCAATGTTTTACTCAACATATGTTGTGTCAAATACATTTTCACATTATATCTTGAGCTAAGGAGAAAAGCTGCACCTTCAGAGATAATGGAGAAAATATTTTCATTAAAATGGATATTTCCCCAGGGTTTCATTCTCCTTTAAAGTCCACCTTTCAAAGAAATAAAAGGAAACAAAAAAAATCATTCAGAGATAAAAGGTAATTTTGCTCATGGTTCTTGAGAATAAATAAAGTATATGTTTTTTTTAAATTATGCCTGGAGTATGAATACTTGGGATCAGTGCCAGAAGATTATTGCAAAGAAGTGTTATGACTTTGAAATCAGTGTTAAGACTTACTAAATCCAGTTTTATAACCTGAGATTCAATATCCCTGTTCATTACATGAATACCGAGAGACCATACTGGCAGATATTTCATTACCCTCTATTTTATAAAACTTTGTACTAGATGCTATTGTGAATTCATATACTGTATACGCCAATATTTTCGCAAACAGATATTTTCGCGAATCACAGGCTCACAGACATTTTCGTGAGTTGTTAAGTTCGCGAGCGCAAGAGCAA
This sequence comes from Echinometra lucunter, assembly GCA_029962745.1. NCBI lineage: Eukaryota > Metazoa > Echinodermata > Echinoidea > Camarodonta > Echinometridae > Echinometra > Echinometra lucunter. Next base: position 24,439,193 of record CM057153.1, on the reverse strand, counting down.
GACTTGCAGTAAACTTATTTGTACATGAATGAGCCACATCGGCAGATCCAGAGGATTTGCTTTTTGATTATTTTTTGCCAATACCATCAAACTTGTAGCTTGCGATAAACAAAAAATGCTGTCATAAAACCCCAGATTTCTTGATTTATAGCGCGTTTTCAGCAACCCTCTTACTTACCATCCCACTAAAGCCCTACATGCTTTGGGAAAAAGGCACCGATTCCATATTTTTGGAAGCAGAATTGGGTTTCTTATAGGGGTTTTAGAGGTGACCATGTACGGAGCTTACTTGTGGTGAGTGACAATTTCTGTGTGTCGGTGTGTGTTATACTACATACACACGGGTGAAGGACTGCTGCAGTGCACTTTCCACATGCATAGTGCATAGTTTTAGGCAATGACAACTGTACTATGTGCCGATGACGCTGCGCTGAGAGGTAAAAAGCAAATTTACGTGCAGATTTTTTCGCGTGTTGTTAAATTCGCGATAGGTGAGTGATTTGTGAAATTCGCGAAAATAAAACCACCGCAAAAATTTCAGCTCATACAGTATATGTATGAAACAACTCAATATCACCACCGAGGGGTTGAGGATTCAAATCTCCACCTGGCATCATGGGTGCGCTTGTAAAATAGTGCCTGGCCTTACGCTCCCCAGGTAGAGGAGATGGTGTACTTTATGAGTGGAACAGTGACTGGTGCAAATGACTGGGGTAATAATAATCATGTGTAAAGCGCTTAGCAATGTATTATCAAGTGCTATATAAATGTAAGTATTATTACCATTCAAAACCGGTGCCATTTGGCAGTTGCCACCAATAAAAGCAGCATAGCATACAGTGCACTCTTTGGTCACAGCAAATGCTTCAGGAAGGCTAATACTCATTCATTGGAGTTCCAAGCTTCGTGTCAATACAGAAGCCAGGAAAGTACTAAGAGGGAGTTATTTGGTCTGATAACGACTGTTCAGGATGTTAAGAGAAATGCAGTACTGGCAAGAGCTATCAGCATGAATGTACATTACCATGTAAAAGATTGGCAAGAGAACAGAGTTGTTTAAAAGGCAACCTACTGGATGGTCTTAGACAGATACTTTCAGAGCCAGAAGTGTATTCGTGTTTCATGCTTGGTATGATCACAGGCACATGTGTAGCATCAGAAACATCCCATGGGATGATGTTAGTGCTTTTAGAAGTGATAACATGAGCAAGTGCAGGATTAATTCTGTTTCAGAAGCATCATAAATGAGGACCTGTAGGTGTATGCTTCTAGAGTATCAGGTTTAATCGAATCTCAGAGGCAGTTGTCGTTGCTGTGGGATGACGTGGGGCGAAGGCTGGGAACTATGTGGTCTCTGAAAGTTTCCTGAAAGATAACCTTGGTGACATGCTTCTAGAGTTGTGGTCCATCAAATTCCAAACTGGGTATTACCATAGGGAAAAGTGGTGTAGTGATGGTAGAGAACTGAAGGGGTCTCAAAAAAGTCCTGTGGGGTGTTTTTGAGAAGTAATCCTAGGGGTACAGATCATCCCGTTGAGAGCTAACGATCAAATAGGGGTTGAAAGAGAAGAAATGTCTGGGCTAGAATATCTTCAGAATGTTCTCCTAGAGTGAAAATTCCTCACAGTCCTAAGGTGGGTGTAGCCATCAGAGGAGGTGGTGTGGTGATGGCAGGGAACTGTGGGGTCTCTGAGACATCCTGGAGGATGATCTTGGTGGCAAAGGCAAGTGCAATGGCTACAATGGTGGTGAAGACTGACGAGTAGCTCAACTCAAAACCAAACACCTAATATTAAAGAGAATGATGAGAAATGTTCATGTCACAGCACTGTGAAGGAAACTGTGCTAGAAGTTGCTGGGAAAGGTTGGTTAAGTAGGTTATAGAATATTTGTTACCACCAAAGTGATAACAAAAGTCTTCCCGAAAACTACGTAAAATGAAAAACACTGCACACAAATATGGGCACAAATGTGACTTCAACGTTTGGGCATCTGTATCAAAGTTTGTATCTCTATCTGCTGAATATGTTTGAATACAAGGACCTTTTACAAGGCATCCTTTTCATGTAACAATGCTTTCTATTCTGATATTCATCCATACAGTATTAAGAAATAGAAATAGGTAGCCCCAAATTACTTTTAGGCATTATCTGGGCATCGTTTCATGAAAGTTGTCAGCACTGACAAATTGTCAGTCTCTGACAATTACCATAGAAACAGTCAGAGACCAATGCTTCTCACCCAATCAAAACCAATGATTTTACTGAAATTGTCAGAGAATGACAATTTGTAAATGCTGACAACTTTCACGAAACGGTGCCCTGAACTCAGCCTTCCTGTTCTAACAGATAGAAAGAAATCACTTTGGCTAAACCCATGACCTCTGCATGTGACCCTTTAAAACTCGTTCAGATATGAGGCGACATGTCCCAACAACAAATCCTCGCAACTTTTTTAGTGTTCAGATATGGTGCGACATCATGGCGCCACTTACGTTAATTAACGCGCATTAACGTATCAACTCTCAAATAAAAGAGACTTTTGTCAAAAGTTGCGCAGACATACTCATGACAACATATTTAGCACTAACTTTTTAAGAATTTGATTGGTGCACAGCTTTTTGCTGCCAGGAGACAAAAAAAATGTCTCCTGCCTCAGCGACATTTTTTTTGGTTGCCTCATATCTGAACAAGCCTTTAGAAGGTGGGCATGACTTTGGATTTTTTTTTTTTTGCATTACATGACATTAAAGAGAAGCACTGAATTACCGCATCACAAAGAAAGGTTGTATCTGCAGTACTTACTGTTAGAGAAAGCGGCGACTGTTTGATGAAGGCAATAATCCTCAGCCTGTCTTCTGTGGGACAGATGCTCTGGGAAAGGAATGGAAGAGAGAAAGAATGTTTCAGTTAGGTCAAAAAAAGAAATAGCGTACCAGATAAGACATCTATGAAAGCACATGACATAAAGTCACCCCTTGTGGGCACAAAGATTTCAGATGTACAGAGGAAAAAATCTAGTGACACTTTCTCAAAACTTATTGATTGCTTCTGCAAGCTTCATGCTGAATATTTGCATGTATGTAAATATAACAAAAAGGAGATAGAATATAGCATGCCTTTAAGGAGTATTATACATGTAGAGTAACGTTTTTTATTAAACACACTGAAATCAATCATTATGCTAGAAATACTTCAAGTGGACCAATCATTAACATTTTTGCTCTGTATTTAAGGCATTCCATGTCACAATAACATATTGAAAGTATGAGCTTCAAATATTAATTCTATGAAAAAGATAATGCCATAAATTATGACATAAACATCTATTGAGTAGACTAGTCGACATTCTTGAATGAGGGTGTTTAAACAAATGGACTACCACCTCGATTCTATGTGCTGTGCTCTTATGTTATCCTTTATTTTCTTCAAACTCCATAACTGTTAAACCTCTAGATTGTCAGGTAGAGTTTTGGAGGTTATTTCATACTTTCAAGCTGCACTCATATTATCTATTTTCAGATGATTGGTTTACTTTACTATACCTCCAAATTCCATCTCTTTAACTTCATACAGGTGTGCACAAAGAAGGGAAAGGCTTTCAAAGCTATGAAATAGTGCTTAGAGCTACACATGGGTTAGCTCAAGTTAAAATAACATTAGTATCTGAAATACACAGACAACATTATAATAAAAACAATCAAATAGCTATCATTGTTGACCTCTCACCTTTGGCACCTTATGACCTTCACCGTTGACCTCTGTGGGGCCAGCACACAGCATGGGAAGGATGGCAAGGGGCAGGAGAAAGAGGAACATGTCGATGATGGATGCCTCGTGACTGATCCAGTAGAGAAGGTAGACAACACTCCAGAAGATTAAGAGGACGATCCAGCTCAGCAGCCATCGTTGAAGACAGTGGGATGTGGTACGAAGGCGACACTGAGGGAAATCAACACCAAGAGGGATTATTTGATGTGATATGATTTTATCTTTAATTTGATTTACATCAAGTAGCAAGATTACTTACTCCACACAATGCCTTGGTTATACTTCAACTTTCTTCATACATCTTCTCTTATTCAATGATTTGATAGTTCATTCAATCTCATCCACATCAGTTTGTGGATATTTGCTTGCTTTCCACCAGCATGATTACATAACAAAGCATATGATATGCATGTACAATTGAATACAGTTTAAACACACAATAGTTTAGAGTCAAAGAAAACAAAGGTCACAATGATGTGAACAAGGCAGTCCAGTTTAGTGACTAATGCAGAGGATGTCATGGTCTAGCAATATGCCACCAGACTGTGGATCTCCTGGTCCAGATTTGAGTCCCACTGTGGCATTAATGTCCTATGGCAAGATATGAATTTAGATTTGCCACTCTCCACCCAGGTGTTAAGTGGGTACCTGGTAGGATGTAAAAGTCACTGTGATTTGTTTAGCATTGTGAGCACCTGCAAAAGATGCCTGGCTAGAATGCTTCCCAGGGAGTGGAGAAGGCGCATACTTTGTATGCGGGCAAGCCTGAATCCGATGACCAGGGTAATACTATTTCTGTAAAGCCCTTAGAGACATCCGAGATGTATTTAGCTCTCTCTCTCTCTCTCTCTCTCTCTCTATATATATATATATATACTATTATTATTCTCATTATAATTATTCTAATGCTGAATGAAGTGAGATCTGGGCCGGTATTCAATTCAATACTTGGATTAAGTAAAACTTTTACTAAGTATTTTACTTGGCTAAGCAATTTGTTTAAGTCATATTCAATTCAATACTTTGAATTTTACTTTAGTAAGTCAACTTTAAGCCCAAATTCTTACTGATAAGCATTGTGATGTCATATTTTCAAGGTGCAATTAACACGACACATCAAATATGCTCGAATACGCTATGATATAATTCTGCGCAGCTCATGAGACTGCATATAAAAACCTATGACTGTCAATCAAGGCTTCCAAAACAATTGGCTTAAGTCTCCTAGGTAGGTGTCTTAGATTTAGGGTAAAATACTTAGCAAAATACTCATATTTCTGACTAAGTACTGAATTGAATACCGGCCCTTGTCCTCAGCTGACACTAAGGGAATTATACAATGCTGTATATTACAGACATTGACTTGGGCATAATATTATAATCCAGACTTCTACTGCCATAAAAGCCATGATGATTTAATGAGAAGGGCAATCCAGCTGAGCAACTAGTGCTGGAGGCAGTGAGATGTGGTCCTAAGGCCACATGGATGGACAGAATTCGAACAGAGGAAGGAAGTAGATTAGTTTCTATGGGAGACTGTGTACCCTCTGCCCATCTCCCCCCTCCCTTCCCCCATGTGTAGCAAAACACAAAAAAACCCTGTGATTAATTTTCGGCTCCAAACTAACTACAAACCTACCTGAAGTCTCCAATATTTCTCAAGTATCTCCTTGTTCTCTAGAATCTTGAGTCCAGGTGCATCTTCAAATGTTGAGGGAGCTCTGCATCTAGGCTGTATCACAGATTATATGATAAAGAGAAATGAGTTAATTTACCACCTTTTTTTTTTTGATTACCTTTTTTTCTTTTTTCTTTTTTTTTACTACATGTAGTATATAAAAAAAATGTGAACTTATGAATAAATGAAGGATTTAAACATTCTAAGAGTGCTATGATACTGATTTACATGCTAATTGGTGCTAATTTCTAAATCCATGTACTCATACAGTACATCTTTTGATGACTGAATTCTCTGGTATGCACCTGGTTCATGTAGCCAATAGGTTACACGACTTTACATACATGTAAATTAGCTCGGATGTACATGTAAGTTGCATGGTAAAAATCAATGTACCCTGCATCCAACTCAGTTAATGTCCAAAACTGTACTTCGTTTGAACTTTTGGTCGACTAATTCATCTGGGAAATTCTCTCATGGTAAGTGATGAGTCAAATGAGTAATAATTGAAACTAAATGAACAATAATCAAATGAACAATAGCTGGATGAACAGTAATTGAATAAAGAAAGGTAAATTCAGTACATGAAACCCTGCCAGTCCACCAACATCTTTTGACAAGACATTTATCTAATAAGTAAGTTTGGCTCTCGCTTTGCAGGTAAGGTAAGTATCTAGCAATAAGATATTCCTTGAATGCCTTAGTGCCTTATGGTGGCTCAGCTAATGCAGGGGTAAAAGTGTGATAAATGTACTCATTCTTTTAACCCGCTGAGCAAGATTTGATTTCAGTATAACACACATTTTCCACAGACCCTAGCAATGGAGTATAGAGTACAATTGTACAGAAGTTGGAATATACAAAGGTATCTATCATTATCAGTCATATCATCATTCTTAAGCAAGCTATTCTATTAATAGAGGAAAGTGATTGGAAAACTTTATTTGGTCTCACCTCTGCGTTAGAGCTTTGTCCGGCACCCTCTATGCCAGAGGCCAGAAGATATGCCCAGACATCATGATTGGAGTGGTCTCCATCAACAGACTCAGCACCCATGCTGGTACGATGGAGTCGGGTTACAGACATCTTTCTCCTTTCATACTCGTTCATATCCCACTCATCTGAAGATATTAAATGATAAGAAATGAAGAATTTGACAATAATAATAATAATAATAATGATAATAATAATAATAATGATAATAATAATAATAATGATAATAATAATAGCATGTTTTGTTTAACCAGGGTAGTCTCTTCAGTACTATGTACTATTCTCCTCTAAGGACCCTGCAAGCATATTTAAAGATCAGAAAAAGGAATGGTAATGAATTAGAATCATGAACACATACATGTTCACCATGTGGATATAGATACATGTATGTTCCTCACATACAGATAAAATACCTGATCAACAATTTCTGCCACATCAATCAATTACCACTTTGGACCAGATTAGAACTTAACTAGAAGACGAAAATTGAGCTGGATTTAGTCCACATGCAATGAGACAATGTGGGAATTACTCAAATTGACACGGGACCAAAATGCAACAGGTCATTTCTTTCTATACTTTTAAATCTTCATTCGTCTTGCTGGAGCCTGATACAAGCAACGTTGGATTATATATAAAGCAATTAGATCGGCACTCCTTTGGGCAATTTCTATCACAACAATGCTGCTAGGTTCTCTGTGTTCTAAACAGACATTCGTCTACGCTTGTTCAACTTGTGCCAAACTGGCCCTGCAGGATTCCAAGGGGAATAATTTAGAAAGTCAAGTAGGTGTGAAGTATGCATTGATGGTTCTACATGTAGGACAACTCTCTCGATACGATTCCTACCTGACAACTCCCCCTGGAGCACAGTTCCCCTGGAGGACAGCTCCCCCGAGGGTAACTCTCCTGGGAGGACACCTTTACGGTAATGACATATTAGCAGCACTAGACAAAGCATACCTTCAAGATCTTTGATGACCTCTTCTGATGCTGGTGAATTCATACCCTGATAACCGACGCTGTCATTTAGGGATGCATTGATATTTCCCTCAGGGTGGTCATCCACCAAGCTGGTCGTGTGCCGACGCCGTCGACCTCGCCTGTTGTGGTAGTTGTTGATGTGGCAGATCATGGCATCCTCATCCAACTCTAAAAGAAAGTGACGGACACCTGAGAGCAAGATATGAGAACATACATTCAGAACTTGGGATAAATTTTGACATTATCTAATTTTCAGATGAAATGAGAGTATAAAGCATTGTACTGTTTCAATTAGACTATATAGAGTTCTAATATTTCATGACAGAGTACTGACATAACAATGTGTGAACATAATTACTAAAGACCAATCAAATACAAATTAAATCAAGAAATGTTTGCCATTTCCAAAGCTCACAGAGCAGCTCATTTAATGATTTTACTTACTTATGGTGTGAGTGCGACAAACAGACAGGCAGGCAACCGCTACCAGCATGTTCCAAATGAAGGAAAACGCTGTCAGGCCGACCAAACAAGAATACTGCATATGGCATATCCATGGCGATATAGATACAGAAAGACAAGTTTGTGCGTCAAAGAGAGTGAAGCTATCATAATTGTACAGCCCGATGAACATCATACCAAGAAGGCCGATGACAACAGCAGAGTTCAACTTGAGAAAGGTCTTGGTGTGAAGTCGCACACTCTGGACAAAGAGGCGGTTCATGAAGAGACGGTAGGCAAGGTTGTTGGCATAGATGGTGACCGCACAGAAGCCCAAAGCCATGATGATGTTGACGGTTCCATTCAGAGAATCAAAGGTGGTGTTCTCAGAGACAATGTCGGCAACTGTGTACCAGGTATAGTTGATGAAGTAACCAACCGTGCATATAAGAGTCAGAATGTAGAGGATGGTAGCAAACCAGGGCTTGTCTTTGGGGTGTGTCTTGATCCCCAGGGACTTTGCGATGATGTACCAGAGCCAGCGTGGTAAGGGGCGGGACTGCTTCATGGTGCCTGTGCGTACCTCGTGCTCAGGAAGAGACCGGAAGCCTTCCTGCTGGAGTGTGGGCCTTGCAGTGGATACTTGCTGTGAAGATGATATGGTCTCCATCCCTGCTTTCCTGGGATGCAACCTATGATGGGGAAAACCCCACGAAAAAGGAGAGCAAATAATCATCTTATGACTTCATTCAAGAAAACTCACAACTTATCCCCATCTAATATCAGTTGTCTAGCTCAAAAATCTTTACTAGAGTCAAGAAAAAACCCCAATAAAATGAACTGAAATGAAATGTTTTCAGGGGTAATAGAACTATCCCTCTACCCTTAGTAGAGTGGAAAACACTAAGTCCAGAGCTCTGCAAAAGTGTCCCTGATTGACATGTAGCTTAATTTGACAGAATTGTCGGTAAATTACAGATTTCATTTTTTGAATTATATTTAACTGGGTGCTGTGGCGAGCGCCTGCAATCCAGCTAACAGTGTAAGTTACGGTATAAACTGATTCAGCAAACCCAAGTTCAAGTCTGATTCAAGTCTTTTGGAAGGTGACGGAAATGGTTGGTCCCAGATGTGAATAACCATACAGGGTGTATCTGATTGATACACTATCGTCGGTACTTGCATGAGCTCAGAGCATGAAAGGGCAGCAAATTCTATGACACTGACTCAGAAGGATTCTGTTGAGTTGCATATCACTGTAGACGAGAATGGTAGATGAGAATTTTATGCTCTAAGTTCCAACAGTTAAATTCAATATTTCAAGCATGTTCCCCACAGGAGGGCACAAGAATTCAAAGCAAGACCCTACACAACGTGCTGGTAAGTGAAATTCTATATTTCTTTTTTATTTAGTGCCATTAAAATTCATTTTCAGACACGCGCCATAGTTTTGTTATTGCTTTGTTCGTGTCACTCATAGGCCCATACATTGAATGTGGGACCGTGCCCAACATTTTATATCGCTGTGCCCAACATTCTATTTCGCAGCGGTCAAAAACAGACAACAAAATTGCTCTAAGCAGATTCAGTTTTCTTCAATTTGCTAGATTACCTGATTTAGGAACTGATCAACTCTCAATGTGCCACAAATTTGGGGATTCAGAGTTGAAAGTGAAAATTTGAATAGTAATTTTCCTCTATGAATGATCTAATGTTAACAAGGAAACACACCCTCCCAACCCCCCGCTGATATGTACATTGTACAAAAACTATTGCAGTCTATTCATACGCAATAATTATACCGGTAATGGGCAGACCCGGAGAATAGGGGACCGGAACGCGCGCGTATGCCATTTGTACTGTGCAGAGATCGGCAGAGACAGCTGAAAGTCAGGGTATGTGACAAGTCCATAATCAAGTTCAAAATGACTTTAAAATATGTTTTAATCAGGCAATTATGTTCTAATATATTACATTGTCCTCTCGGCTTTCAAATGTGTGATTATGTGGTGAAAATCATTTTGATTTTTGCAAGAAATGTTCTCAAACTCACAAATGTTTCATCCATGAATCTTGTGCAGATCGTCCCCCTCGCCGTCGACTCCGCCGCTGCCACCGGTTGCATTTGTTTGCACACAAATGAATGTGTGCGCGCGTCCCGGTCCCCTATTCTCCGGGTTTGCCCGGTAATGCAGTACAAACTTGCCTTCATCGTAAACACTTATTGATGTATGATGGGGGGACCATAGTTCGCGCACATTTTAATTTTTTAATGAAGGCAATTTTTGATCCATAATTTCTCAATTTTTACCAAAAATAATTCCGATTTAAATGACACCAAAGGCAAAGTAAAGTTTTAGATTTCAAATGGGCGCAAGAAGAACATGTTATTTACGAAGAATTCCCGAGATATCGCGATCGCAAAATTCGATGTCGTATCGCACCGCTCTGGACCTGCAAAAGTGTTACAAAAATAACGAGACCCAACTTCGTGCACGCCACCCTCCAAGTGATTAATACAAAATAGAGATCCATAAAAGGTAAGATAATTGCATTACTAGGAAGGCAAAATGCCACTGAATAATTTGATACCACATTTTACTTACAATTTTGATGAGATCGTCTCTCAAAAAGAGGAATTCTAGACCCTTGTCAACAAGTCCAGTTTTTGTCAGAACGAACGCAAAACGCTGCCAAATTTGCCGATTTTTCATTCATAATTTCAAAATTCCTTCTCTACTTTCAAAAGGAAAGTAACTTCCAGCCTGATTTTAGGGTGCTCTTTCCGTTGGTGCTACCAGTTTTTCACAATCTTTTCTAGTTTTTGAGATATGGCCCTGTGCGCAAAGTCTGGACCTGCGCGAAGTTAGGTCACTCTGCCATACAAGCTTATCTGAAGACAACCTTGTACTGCATACATGGCATAGTAGTTATTACCTGTGAATAACCTTCAATAGCTTTTGCATGCATCAGCGGGCATTTGGACTTGCTACTAGTACTAGTACTACTAGTCTAGTACTGCTAACGTTAGATCATTTAAATTCATATGTGAGCAGCGGTGAGAGGAAAAACAATTGTTACAATTTCTATTTAAAGTTACTCTGAAAGTCTGAATCCCCAAATTTGTGGCACATTAAGAGGTGAACATGGTGAAGAATCCCCGAATCAGGTAATCTAGCAAATTCAAGAAAATTAAATCTTGCTTAGGAAAATTTCGTTGTCTGTTAGTGACTGCAGCAACTAGTTCAGGGACGTCAGGGGAGTAACTGCAACGGTGAATGTTCGACACAGTCCCACAAAAACCCATCCCCCGTCTACCGGTACGCAAAATTAAATGAATGGGACTGACAAAATTAAGCCAATACCTTTCCTTTGCTCTCCTTGTATTATGACTCGGCCAGTATTCACTTTTCAAACCAGATAATTGGCAGGAACGAAGACAAGAGTTCGCATCGTTAGAAAAAGTTCATTCCTAGACAATCATCTTGCAGAACAGAAACCGGTGAAAACCTAATCAAAACAATCACTGACACTTTCACTTGGTTGAGACTATATTGGCGTGGATTCGGCAGATTCATTATTCATGAGCTTGGAAATCTCGTTCGGCGGCCGATGACGTATGGCTCATTAATATTAACGCCTTGGAAATTGCGGCGCGCGGAACAAGCCCAACGCACGTACGGTACACGTTATACGAATTGCATGGTCACTTCTCCATTCATTATCATACATGTGCAGTTTATAACTGGCGTAAATCCAGCATCTTTGGCGCAAATCCGGCAGTTTTTATGAAAATAATCAAAATAATGACAATGAACCCAAATCAAAGTGTTAGTTTGTCCAACTTGTTTGCAAAGACAGCACTGGACTAGTAAAAGTGAAATTATTCATGAAAAATAGTTCACAACTTGCATGATAATTTTCTCCCGGCATGTCCATGTATATTATAACTGACGTAAATCCAGAAAATCAAAGGAAGAAGGAGAAAAGGAAAGAAAGAAAGGAGAAAGGGAAAGGAAGAAGGAGAAAGGGAACGAAAAAGGAGAAAGGGGAGAAAGAAGAAGAGGGAGGGGAAAAGAGGGAAAGGAGGAAAAAAGAAGAAAGCAAAGGGAAACAAAAGAAATGTGGGAGAATTAAGATTTCGGGGGCTCCACTCCCTGGACCCCCGCAGTGGCTTTCATCAGGAGCCCTAAGCCAGAACCCTGGGCCCCACCGCTAAGGGCTTCGCAAAAAGCACTCGCGGTGCGGGCTCACCTCCGCATATTCTATTTCTAGACTTAGTTACCGGGAAATTTTCGGCTCTGCCCCCCCCCCCCCCGATAACAGGCAGAGAATGTAAGAGACCGGGAACAGACAACGAACAATTCAAAGAAAGGTCAGTGCTTCCTCGCTTCGCGCGGGAGGGGAAAATCACCTTCCCTGCATACACCCTCCCCCTAGCATGCCTAGGGAGCGCCCTTTGCACTATCGTCCTCCTAAAATGAAATCCTAGCTACACCACTGATTCTAGACTTATGGGGTGTTGCAAGAAAGTTGCAATCAATTGCAAATAATTGCTAATTTTGACACAACCATTCTGATTGGCTTAGGGTCTGCCCTTTTAAGAAGACATGCATGCAACAATGATTTTGATTGGCCAGTGACAATCAGTTGCAACTTTCAATCGATTGCAATTTTCTTGCAACACCCCATTAGACTACTTACCGGGAAATTTTGGGCTCTACCCCCCCCCCCCCCCCCTCCTGATAACAGGTACCTGTTACGCCCCTGCGTAAATCCAGCAGCTTTGGCGCATTTCCGGCAGATTTTATTAAAATAACCAAAATAATGACAATGAACTCAAATCAAAGGGTGACAACCCACTTCACCGAAGGCCCGCGAGACCGAAAATAGCAAATTGTAATCTATAATGTACATCGCTCTGACTACCTGTGCCAGAAGGAAGTTAAAGGGCAGCGGAAAGTTTTACATTGAAGGTGTGGGACATCCAGAAACGAGGACCAAACATGTCTAAAGGAAACATAATAATTTTATATACCGATATAGCACATCATTTGTGATGAAGGAAAATACGATACGAGAAAAGTCGGCCTCGCGGGCCTTCGGTCAAGTAGGCGGACCCCAGTCAGAGTTAGTTTGACCCGGTTTGACCAACCTGGGGGGCGTTTCATGAAACAATAATATTAGTCGATGGTTTTCACGGACTAATTTTGCTTTCAGGAAATCAGATGCGAGTATAATTCAGTGGCTTATAACATTATTTTGTCGGTGATTTCATGAAACGCTCCCCAAATTGCAACTACAGGGGAGCGTTTCATCAACATTTTGTTGTCTGACAAGTTGTCAGATGTGACATCTTTCCTTGATTTTGATTGGCTGAGAAGTATCGTTACTATGACAACAGTCGGATAAAACAGACTTTGTCCGATAAAACATCAGACAATAAGTCCTTTCATGAAACGCTTCCCCGCATTGAACTATTAAAACAGAAATCATTCTGAAAATTGTCTTAACTTTTCTATTATCATTTATCTTATCTCAGTAAGATAATAGCTCGCTAATATTATCTTAAATCGGTATTCTGAAAATTACATTAAGTCTGTAAGGACCACCCATATATTATCTCTGACACGCCCAATCTTGCGTGCATTGTGCGCTATCGTCTGCAACAGTCTTGTTTTTCAACTTTAACAAGCTCAAGAGAAAGCAGAGAGAGAGAGAGAGAGAGAGAGAGAGAGAAAGAAATCCCGGGAAAGAAATAGAAAAGTAGAAAGATATAAAGGACAAAATAAAGCAAAGGACAAATGAAGAGAGGAAGTGGAAGAATAAGAGAAAGTTAATGTTTTGTTTTGTAGCAAAGGTAATGATAAAAAATCAGGTGATTTCAAAGTAGCCTAGTACAAAGATCAAATAATTCAGAGAAAAGAATCTGTGAAGTATTTGGGCATCGAATTAACCAGCCAGGTTTCTTTTTTGTCTCTAGTATAGAATCTGTTATAGTAAAAAAAAAAAAAAAAAGGCCAACTCCCGTTTGAAATTTTTGTACAGATATCAAAATTGCATGAATTTACATGCAAGGCATGCTTTGCTCTTATTGACTATGTTTATTTGACTATGCTAACGCTACGTGGTATAATAATTTAGGCAAGTCAGATCAAAAGAAACCCCAAATCGTTCAAAATATTCAAAATATGATGGTAAGATTCATTCATTATAGGCCCAAGAACGCACGTTGGCTATAACGAGCTCTCAGCAGTCGGTTTACTTGATGTCAGTCAAAGATCAAAACAACTTATTCTGCACCACGCACACATAACTCGAGGGCAAATCATTATAATGGCCGCAATTTTAATCTTGTTACGACTTATGATACAAGACATAGTCAATATAATTTTATCTTGCCCGAACGAGTAGGCAGTATTGGCAACTGTTTATAACGCAATCAAATACTGGAGTTCTCTCCCCAGTGATATTAAAGCAGTTGAAAACTACTCTGAAAGACTACTAAAAGAGTTCCTATCACTTGAGTCTAAGAAACAAGAAACAAGTGACATGATTTACACAATAAATTGTATGATATGCTTTAGACTTACAGATCAGTATTCTTTTCTCTAACTTACCGATATGATATGTATCATTTCGTTCTTTTGTGTTGATTTTTTTTTTCGTTTTAAATGTGTTGCTGTTAAACTCCTGTAAATATTTTTCATTATGTATATAGTGCAAAATACTTACCAGCAACGTTACCAGCAGTCAAATTGTTGTTCTCTTTAGGACCCCATTGTAAATAAGCTTTCGAGCTTTCATGGGTCATCCTGTCAAGCTTTAATGAAGAATCAGAGAAACAGAAGGCAAAGAATAAAGCAGTATAAAGAAAAAAAAAACACTGATCATGTTAACAAATTAACAAGATAAAGATTACTCAAAATATCAGCCAGCCCCCCCCCCCCTCCCACCTCCCCCCAAACACTATATTTTCATAAAAACTGCCGGATTTGCGCCAAAGATGCTGGATTTACGCCAGTTATAAACTGCACATGTATGATAATGAATGGAGAAGTGACCATGCAATTCGTATATCGGGTACGTGCGTTGGGCTTGTTCCGCGCGCCCGCAATTTCCAAGGCGTTAATATTAATAAGCCATACGTCATCGGCCGAACAAGATTTCCAAGCTCATGAATAATGAATCTGCCGAATCTACGCCAATATAGTGTCAACCCTTTCACTTTCACTGATCTCTCCACTATATGGGCTTAGCTAGCTTTGTTCAATGATGACTAGTCCAAAGAGGGCGCAGCAAACCAGCAGGCGCAGAGCAGCATCGACTCCATCAAGATCAAGGCAAAGTTTGAACATTAGAAGAGAAGGACTGGCATCACTATAAACCAAGCAAACAAAACAAAACAAAATGAAAAGAAAAAGAAAAGAAAAGAAAAGAAAAGAAAAGAAAAGGGCACTCGAGGGCACTCGAGGTCATTCCCAAAAGCTTGCCAAAACTCCCTCCAAACTGTATGTAAGAAAACACCTTTTCAGTCAGAGGACAGTTGGAATAAGCTCCCAGAGGAAGCCATCAAATCGCTTACACTCCTCACTCTTTAACAGAAACTGTCCAAATTAATTTACATGAGCTACAAAGCCCCCTAAACCCTGCCACAATCTACGTGAAGATGGAGGTGTGGCGCTTCAAGGTATGTTCAAGGTATATGTTCAAGGTATGTTCAAGGTATGTTCCATCCAGTATTCTTTTCTCCATATAGTAAACGTTTTAACCACGTAATACGTTGTGTCTTAACGCTGTCTAAAATCCATAATTCTCAATTCCCCGTAAGAGTAGGCTAGTCCTAATTACTTCCCTTTTTATCCGGTCTTTTTGTAAAAATTCAATAGTTAATTTTCCACGCATTAAACAACCGCCGAGGCTGAGGGGCTTAAGAGATGATACATCATCCAACCTTAACATGTGTATTTTTAACAATGTATTTTACCCATAAGTGTTAAATCCCTCTATTTCCACCACCCAGTAGTCTTTTTATTCGGTGTAATTCAGGTATTCTTCTATTCTATTTTCTATAGAAAAATGAACACCCATTTGCTGAACTAGGTTTCCAAAACAAAGGTATTTAAGGTCTAGCAGTATTATTTTCTCGCCCATCCACAGACAATATTATTGGTTTCTCCTTTATTAATTTTGAGACCGCTGACTTTCCCGAATTCCTCAAGAAGATACTGCAGCCTGTTAACTGAAAAATTTATATCTTTCACAAAAAGAGAAATGTCATCTGCATACAAAATTTGTTTTATTTCATTATTTTCAAAGTGAACTCCCTTTATGGCAATATCTTTCCTCATTATCAGAGCTAAGATTTCGATAGCTAATAGAAACACGTAATGCGACAATGGATTTCCCTGTTTTACTCCTCGCTCAAACTAAATTATCCCGTGGAATACCCCCATTCATTATACAACTAGAAATACCTAAGTAAAGCACCTTGACCAATACGAAACGTAAGATGAAATCCCAATGATTCTAGGACCCTATAAATCATGAGAAACCGAATCAAATACCTTCTCAAAGCCCGCTTTGACTAGAAATCCAATATGATGATCAAGAGGACGAAATGACACATCAATTAGTCTTGCAGCTTCTCCTACACACCCTCACCCACTCTCTCCCACTCATACAAGCACACACCCACAAACCTCCCAAAACAGAAGTGAAAAAACCCAAACAAACAAAATAAGACGAACAAAGAAAAAAAGCCAACGATTAAGCGAGGGAGCAAGGTAGCAACCAGTCATTAGAACTTGGAACTGATTTTTCATAATTCAGCCTGCGTTCAGAAGCTGCTAGAAGTATCTGTATAGACAGGCACGCCGGAAGGGTCACAGTGTTCGTGGTTGTTTTTTTTTTTTCGGGGGGGGGGGGGGAACATAAAAGGCTTACTACCAGCATCGCAGAATGTAACTGTATTAATTCCATGTCCGCTTTTATATGAGACGTAATACTGAGAAATATGTAAACAGTAAGAGTATCAATATGATTGTGAGCCTGAATATGGACGTAATTGAAACCATATATAAAGGTCGTATTCGCACTTTTTTGCTTTAACTGTGATATACATTATACTCATATTGTGTGTGTGTTTTGTTGTTGTTGTTGTTGGGTTTTTTTGGCTCTTACCTGCCCTCTTATTTCCACGGAATCAAATTTAACTCGGAATGGAGTCAGCTGGGAATCAGCTCTATTCGAAGATAAAGTGACTGTAGGATTTCCGAATTAATTTGACTCGGAAGGGTGTTACTTTGACTCGAATTCATTCGATTCTCTTTGATGCCACACCATTCCCTGTCAAATCAATTCGGAAATCTGAGTCACTTTTAACTCGGATAAGAGTTGACTCCCAGCTGACGCAATTCCGAGTCAAATTTTACACCGCAGAAATTAGAGTGTGTAGTTGTAGTATCCCTATATACGAGAAATATTATCTATAAAATACGTACATTGACAAGAGGATCACCATGTGAGTTAACATCATGTATGGATATATATATATATATATATATATATATATATATATATATATATATATATATTGCGTACCTCGCTCCTCGAATATTATGCATCTATGTGCCATGCAAATATGAGGATATTTGGAATATGAGGATACAAGTTCGGACGGTTTGTCTTGCATACTATGGTGGCCCTGAAGTAAGCTCGACAACAGGTCACGTGCGACGTGAATTTCGCGGCCAACTTTGCGCCCCAGTCGCGAAATTCGCGACCCGTCACGCGAAATTCATGACCTGGGACCCGAAACTCTTTGGTAGACAGAATTTGTTCGATCGATATCAACAAAGTTAACACTGTCTCTTTTAGAATGCGAGAGAAGGCAGGGACCGAGTGAAAAAATGTAGTTTTTGGAATGTTGGATCTTTGAAAAGACAGCTTACCAAAACGAGTATGCCTCTATCGCTTATCGCTTTTAGAGGAAAGCCAAAGACCCATTGCATTTTACTGAAATGCGAGGGAGCGTAGCAACCGAGTGAAAAATACAGAGTATTCAATGTTGAACTACGCGTACATTTATAGCACATTACGTTTTTAACTGCAAAATTGTCAGTATCATCCATTCTTTCGGATGGGGGGGGGGGGGGGGGGGGGGGGAGGGGGCAAGACGACCAAGCGGAGATGAACCTGCGGCTACTGATATATACTTTTTGGGTTTTTCCAAATATTTTTTTATTAGGGATTTCCTCCAAAATAAATCGTTACATAAGATCATTGCAAATAATTCCAACAAATATAAATCTTTCGTTTTCATAACATAATGTTGTTAACATATTATTAAAGTATTTACGAGACAATAAGCAAAGAAGATAATGGAATGAAATACCTAAGAAAATGATATAAAATAACAAACCCAAACATATACGTATATATACATATATATATATATATATATATATACATATATGTACACACACACGCACACACACTCCCTCACCCTCACACACACACACACACACACACCCACACACATATTATATATATATATACTGAAAGAAATGAAAATGGGAGAATAATAGTTGCGTAGCTCCCTCAATGTTCCCCAGAGCTGTCATCCATTTTGAATCAAGGGTTGAAAGAATGCCTCCGCCGGGAATCGAATCCGGGTCACTGGCTTAGAACGCCAATGCCTTACCACTAGACCACAGAGGCGGGCCAGCAGTTAGGCGTGACCGAATCCACTTGACCGACAGACAGATTTCCAACCCTTTTCGATTTTTGATTTTGGTGCAGATGAGTTAATGAACAATGAGAAGCCGCGTGCCGCAGTTTGCATCTCAGCCAGAAGCCTGGATACATGCATAAGTCAGAATAAGGGGACAATACATTGAAAGAAATTCGACAAATGCAAACAACTTTGGCAACTCCCTTGTAAATAATAAACACTGAAAGAAATGAAAATGGGAGAATAAAGAATAAAAACGGGTTGGAAATCTGTCTGTCGGTCAACTGGATTCGGTCACGCCTAGCTGCTGGCTCGCCTCTGTGGTCTAGTGGTAAGGCATTGGCGTTCTAAACCAGTGACCCGGGTTCGATTCCCGGCGGAGGCATTTTTTCAACCCTTGATGATTCAAAATGGAGCTCTGGGGAACATTGAGGGAGCTACGCAATTATTATTCTCCCATTTTAATTTCTTTCAGTGTTTATTATTTACAAGGGAGTTGCCAAAGTTGTTTGCATTTGTCAAATTTCTTTCAATATACATGATATATAATAGGCCTAAATCAACATGAAGCATTTTCAATTTGGGGAAATTACGCATCTTGCTAGATTGTGAATAACCATCCTGCTTTTTTTTAACTTTGCGAGCGAGCAAAAAATAACAAATTTCTTGTTATGAGAGAAATGTTTAGTTATGAAAATACACTATAGGCATATATGATACCTAAAAAAATATGATTACCTCGCTGCCAAAAATTATGAACTCTATTTTGTCACATCGCTGGTCCATTGTTGCTACCCCCAAACCACTCTGTTTAATATTTCATATGCGCTACACAAGAACAGAATAATATTATCATTATTATCATCAGAATACACTATAAACCTGCCATGCCTGTATATCTAAATAATACATCGGATCACCTGCGTGCCAAATATGACACTGTTTTAGCTACCTTGCTTGCAGTCCGAATCCATTCTGTTTCTACCATAGCGAGCAAAGTCAACAACCAATCCCGGCAAAATTTTATGGATTCGCCCCCCCCCCCCCCCCCCAAAAAAAAAAAAAAAAGAAAAAATTGTCAACCACCTCGCTGTCCAAATATAATGATATGTTGGAATCTTGCTGCTATGATAAGCTACTTGCTGCCCGAAATCATCTTGTTTCTACACTCTTATTTCCACGGTGTCAAATTGACTCGGAAACGACGTCAGGTGGGAGTCAACTCTATTTCGAGTTAAAGTGACTCGTTTTCCTAGTTATTTTGACCCGGCATTGGGTCGATTCTCAGCTAATGCCACACCATTCCGAGTCAAATTAATTCGGAATCCGATTCACTTCAACTCGGAATAGAGGTGACTCCCAGCTGACGCCGTTTCCGATTCAATTTAAGAGTGTAGCTTTTACCAGCAAGAGTAGCGAACGAGCTAACGAAATATATATATATTAAATATCTAGGGCTTTATCTCTTGAAAGTGTATCAATTTCAGGTCAACTGCCCGCTCGATTTCTTGGAGTGATATCTTGTTTGGTTATATTACTTCCTATGAGTAGAAGAATATACATATATATATATATATAAATATATATATTAAATATCTAGGGCTTTATCTCTTGAAAGTGTATATATTTCAGGTCAACTGCCCGCTCGATTTCTTGGAGTGATATCTTGTTTGATCATATTATTTCCCATGAGTAGAAGAATATATATATAATTAAATATCTAGGGCTTTATCTCTTGAAAGTGTATCTATTTCAGGTCAACTGCCCACTCGATTTCTTGGAGTGATATCTTGTTTGGTTATATTACTTCCTATGAGTAGAAGAATGGTATAACATTAAATAGAAACACAAGAAGAATATTAATTATCATCGGCATTGGTTAAGATACTTAAATGCGAGCGAGCGAAACGAGCGAGCGCTTCCCAGTGTCCCATTTTCTTTTTCCTTGTTTTCCGCTTTCATTTCACTTCCTTCCTTTTCTTTTCTCTTTCTTATTTCTTTTTCTTTTTTTTTTGTTCAGAAATTATTGGGGGGGGGGGGCAACTTCCCCCTGCCCCCCCCCCAGGATCGACGCCTCTGGTATCGGCATACTTTTGTCTGGGGGGGGGACCATCAAACAACTTTGCCTCCCCTTCTGTAGAGAGGAGCACGTGCCCTCATTTTAAAGTCAAAGACACGTTTGCTTTAATTCTGCGAAGGATTGCATGCAAGTAGCTACTGAGGGTAAAAATGAAAGTTTCAAGTTCAAGTTTAAATTCAAGTTTTATTTACAAAGTAATACGAAACATACAATATCTCTTTTTTTTTTAAAATAGTATTTCATAAACTAATATACATTTTCTCTTTTTTGACATCAGTACAAACAAAAAGAAGGAATGTCCGTTTGACACAATATGTTTATAAAAGAAAAATAACATTCGAAAAGAGAAATCCATAAGAAAACAATGCGTTTCCTCATTGCTACAAGACCTTAAATTTCAAGAGCAAAATAGTCCTTTAAAAAAAAATGTCTTTTCAAATCAAATTAACTTTTCATTGTCTTGCGGGGGTTCCTCACTGAAGTGACAAAATAGAGTATTTTACCTGTAAATAAGCTAGAAAATTTATTGCGTGTTGAAAACTTGAAAATATCACGTTTATCAACCCATTTCCAACATAATTCTTATATTCCCATGTAGTGCAACCCTTTTCCAGTAGCCAACGAGTTAATGTACGAGGAAGCGTAGCGGTGAAATTTGCATTTAAAGTATCAAATACATGGTTGTAATGAAAATTATTACATGTAATTTTTTCTTGACAGGAGCCCGGGAAGGGGGAGCCACTGCCTCCTCTGCCCCCTGCTTCTTGCGCCCATGTGAGAAAAAAAAAAAAGAGGAAAAAATTTCAAGAAATTAAAAAAAAATACTGTATGGATTTGAAAAAAATCTCTTGCTTAATGGTATCAGTCAAAAGATGGACAATATAGGAATGAATACAACAAATTAGAGAGCTCTGCATGATGTATTTTTTGTCGGAAGTGAACCATACTTTATTAAACAATGTATAGCTACAAATGAGGGGGAAAATTACCGTAAATAGTCTGTCACCAAAACACTTTACATAAAAAATGTGGATTTATGAAATAGCGGTAGGTCCCAGACGTAAATAATCATATTTGATTGATACACGTCTGTCAAAACCCATTTCGAAAGAGAGAGAGAGAGAGAGAGAGGGAGAAAACATTCGCCATCGCAATAACATTTCTTGCATGAGCAAGAAAACATCCGAGTTAGATCTTATCAATTAAATAAAAAATCATCACATTCTGAAGCCATACGGCTAGATTGCACTAGAATTGCTATGTACAATAATTACACAACTTAAAAATACATTTACTCTATATTCATAATAAATATTACACGAAAATTTTCAAGCTTCAAGTTTATTAATTTTTCCTCAACAACAACAATAACCTAAAACATGCACATGCAAAAACCTTTAAGCCAGAAAAATTAAAGAGTATGAGCATAAGGATAGTAATTCACAAACGCATATAAAACTCCTCAAAAAAGTTCTGCATTTCGAGTTTGAGGGGTAATATATCTTTTGTTGCTTCATCATCATCATAATGAGAATGTAGTATCATTTAATCTTGATTATTCCTCTTTATGATAATGTGTCATTTGTAATGCTTATGCTATCATCATGATCATGGCACGGGCGAGCAGTCCTTCTGAATATGCAACAAGGTAAAAAATAAAATGCTGCAAAATTTTCATTGTTTACAATGGTGAATTCCATTTGTTTTGAGGATGGATTGAGTTTACATGATGCTGATGCACTGATGCCCGAAAGTCCATGCAACATTCCGCAAATCGTTCGCCCGTACGTTGCCAGACCTTGATCCCGCCGTAAAGCTTCCTGAGACAGAATCTTGACTCTCATCGGAAAAGAGAACAGATTGTTACATCTTCTGGTTCACTACACCAGTGCATATACGGACATTACGGTGGAAAGCAATCGATCTCAAGTTCTTACAGCTTTGCGAGCCCACAAGTTAGTTGCATGGAGCCGGTTCCTGATGATCAGACAATCTTCTGCCAAACGCCTTGCAAATCTGTCTCAGAGATTTCTTGAGGACAGCCTTTGGCTTTGATTCCTTAATGCAGACAGTGTGATATACCGATCTTCTCCCATGCAGGGTTGTCTTGTTTGGACACCCCATCGCCGGCCTAACTTTTGCTTCTCCAGTTCCAGGAAATTTAGCCCGCAGTCTAAAATTATACTTATGATCAGCACCTAGCTCAAACAGGGCTGCAACATCGTTTTTACCCTTATTATGAGATTAGATAAGCGTGGGATTTTTACATCTTACAACAACATAACGAACTAAACTGCAGTTCTACCTCACACAAACATTATTTGGGCAAATTGCCTACAATTTGTATACACAAGAAAATGCGTTTTCTCTTTCATTTTCCCATCCATTCAACAGTCTTATCATGATATATTTGTGCTTGAGAACATGATAATTTAGTTATCGGGCCCCATTTCATAAAACTCGTTATCAGTAACAACTGCCACATATTTTCTATGACAAATGCTATCAGCCAAATTATCAGATCCAAGGACTTCAGTAGATCATGAAAGTTACTGCAACTTGTTATTGGCATGACTGATAGCAATCATAGCAAGTTTTATGAAACGGGGCCCTGATAGAGTTGCTGAGCTTGATAATTCGATTACATGATGTACTAATTATAACCTAATGATGTCCACAAAATGCAGAAATGCGATTTTCATTACACAGAATTCACACAGCAGGTATACATAACATAAATGAGTTAAATTACAAACAATGACATTTGATCCAATACATTAGTTCTGCAGTCATATATGCTCCTTAATTCTTCATTTGCCAGGGGTTTCCACTTGGAAACAGCAATAGAAAGTAATCAACAACACGACTGACCAATTGGGACTATAAACATCCAGTTAAATAATTTTCCTATCTTCATGGAAACTGAAAACCACTTAAACATCTAATCTTTGCAACAGCAATACTTACAAATTTCTAAACAAGGTGAAAAATAATCCTTGGAGCACTTTTTTCCCCCCTTCTGAAATACAAGATTTCAAAGAGTTATGTTTGTTCATCATTAGATCGCTTTAATTATTATTCCCGCTATTACGAAATCGAGAGGTTAATGTCGTCCACAATGTAGAATTTTCCAAACGGGTTCGCCAGAGTTTTCTAACACGTGAACTGGCACCGAAAGAAACGAAGACGAAAACGTCTTGGAGGCTGATGACGATGATGAATAGATATTTCATGAAGGGGACGTTGATGACCATGGTTAAGAACCCAAACAGCCAGGCAAATCCAAGGAGAGCTGAGATCTATTTAGAAAAGGATCAAATTTACTGGCAAGTAGATTTTTTTCAGACAAAACCATTTTCAAATTGATGAGGGCCAGTATAACATTGTAAATAAATATAAACCCGAATGGTTTCCAGCTCTGTAGTGACGTGGATGGTAACAACATCAATGTATAATTATAACACTACGAACATGACGGACAAATAAAGCGGACAAAATAAACAACCCCTCATTCTACCCTTGACAATGGTTCTGGTAGTCAAAAGAACATCCCTTCACTGCTTTTGTCTAAAATATGTGGAAAAGGTCTCACGTGCATATTCACCTGGAACTACATGATTAAACATAATAGCTGTAAAGGGATGTTCTTTTGACTACCAGAACCATTGTCAAGGGTAGAATGAGAGGTTGTTTATTTTGTCCGCTTCCTTTGTCCGCCATGTTCATAAGTGTAAGCGGGAGTTATTGAGAGATTCGCGGGCTGTTTATCCATTCCTTTCACTCTATTTAATTATAACACAGTGGTAGGAGATAGTGAATCAGTCTTACCATGTGCTATAAAATGCAACCAATTCTATGACAAGTATTCCTGAGCCCTGACATATGCAAAAATAATTTCGTTGCAATTTCTCCGACGTGATTCCAAAATATTCCAATCCAGCTTAATGCACAAAAATCATTAACAACATTGCAAGAGCCGTATCTCATTAAACGATATTTTCACATTTTCGAAATACACATGATACACTTCGACACAGTACTATACGATCAGATCTTTTTTTTTTCCACGAAGATTAGTAATTTTGAGGGTACGTTACTCCGAAGATTCGAAATTCAGAATTAAGGTTTATATTTCCAAAAGTGAAGTTGGGTTCGTATATATTCATATTCAGGGTTCATAATTCAAAAATGGAAAAAAAGGGGATCCCAAATTCTGAAGGTTCATAATTCTGAAAAACATTATGTAGGGTTCTATCGCATGGTCAGAATTACGAACCTTTGGAATAATAAACCTATACCTCCCAATTATGAACCCTTTCCCCGAATCTAGAGTCCTCTTTAATTTTCGGAAGTTTGAACCTTTTTTAAAATTCTCGAATTATGAACCTCTTCTCAATTCTAGAAGTACGAACCCTACTACTTTTTCTGAATTACAAAACCTAATTCGGAGTGATACATTATATTTTCGGAATTTTGAATCCTTTTTCACCATAGAGGTGGTGTGGCTCAGTGGATAAGTCTACGGACTTTGAACCAGAAGGTCCGGGGTTCGAATCCCTGCCGCGGCACTAATGTCCTTTGGTAAGACATGAATCTAGATTTGCCACGTCTTTCGTTCGGATGTTGACGTTAAAGGTCGGTCCCAGATGTAAATAATCATATTTCATGATTGATACACGTCTCTAAAAACCCCATTCAATAATTTTCGTAATTATTAAGCCCCTGATAATGGAAATTTGTTCTTCGGAATTATGAACCTTCAGAAAGAAATAAAATGATTACATCACTATGATAATAGAAATTTCCATTCTGAGAAATCATACTGCTCATCTTTACAGTTTCATGAGTTTCAATTTGAATCATAAAGCATATCTTATTGCACATTTCCGTTGTTTCTAAAATTAAACGTTCTTAGAATGAGCAGGTTATAAACCTACCTTAATGTATATTTTAAGTTCCATAACCACTTCCTTCAGTTGAGATTTCTGCCCAGCTTTCAGCACTGATGTCGCTTTCTTTGTAGAATGAACTCCATGTACAGTAATGATAAACAACACGACGTTCGACAGGAAACATACGGACACTGGAGCAAAGAACATTGCTATGCTAGACAATTTTGAAAGCCAGCAAGTCTTACTGTCGTACTCCAGGATGGGACCATTCTGGAATCCTCCGAACTGAAGTACCAAGGTGATCCCTACAAACAGAAGAGGAATGCCCCATCCAGCGAGGATAAAAACCACCATCCTGCAGCCAAACGAACTATGTGAAATTTTCTTGATCTTGTTTGCTGCAAAACTTCGACTCAAATCCCACGCAAGAATAGTGGTCCACACGAATGAAGCAAGGAAAAAGAAATGGGATAAAGCAGCAAAGCTTATGCAAGGCACAGACCAATTTGAAACCGACACACTTATGTACTGAAGCAGGATTTGTCCCAGGAACAAGGCAACTATGAAATTCATTATGGTTATACCCTGGCGATTCCGGAGGGTAGGAAATAAAAAGTAAGGAATGAGTGTAACAAAGAGGCATGCTGATGATATGCCAAAGAGAATATCCCCCAAAATCAGCTGAACTCTTTCACCGATAGGTGTGTTCTCATCAAAATCACAAATGCTTAGAGAGCCATCGGGATTAATCAAAATGTTCCGTGTATCGTACATCTGCCCCTGATGTAAAATGTACGATCGATTATCCTGCTGAATCCATTCAACGGAATCATTGGACACCCTGAAGGAAGAGCAAGTTTGGAGAGCGACCTCTGTCCCACACAAGATAAAATGATACCCTGAAGAGATGTAACCCTGAGCCGAATCACTGAACTCTATGGTGGTAATATTTCTCCACCATCTTGGTCGGACATAAGTTCCATTTGAGAAGATAAGCGACTCGTTGTTGATAGGAAAAGGTGTGAAATCAAAATAGTGTCCAACAAACTCTTTTTCGGGACAATTGGTTGAAGCATTTCCATGCCTGTTATCAAGATAGCAAGACTGACTAAGTGAAAATCCCACCGTTGAACATTCATAAGAAACAGAAGTTTGAATTCGTAGTATGATGTTTTCCCGGATTGCATCAAGAGAAAGGTTTACGTCATCTTCGTATAACAATGTAAATGTCACAGTCTCATTATTAACATCCTTTCTTGGTCTAATTAGACAGTGCGGGACTTTCATAGAACACAACATACTCTCTAGACACTCCTCTTCTCCGATACTTTGAGTGGCTTGAAGTTCTCTGAATAAGCAAACGGGCCAATCAGTAGGTATCGGAGCGCATATATCGTTTTCATCCAGTTTGAATCCTTCCAGACATTGTACTCCCGGTACTGGTAAGGGTGGAGGGGGTAAGGGTGGAGGGGGTAAGGGTGGAGGGGGTAAGGGTTTAGGGGGTATGGGTATTGGCCAAAAGACATCAGCGAAACCAGGGAGTCCTGCATGTCGTCCGCAAGATGATCCCCGCGGGTTTGGGCGTCCATGCCTTCCTATTGGTCCTTCTGGTCTACGAATACAAGGCAATACTGGTTCATCATCACCTGGTCCATGTCTGCCATCGGGTCCGAGAACACCATGCTGCCCGTCGATGACAGGATACGGGCACCTGGCCAGAGGGCCTCCATTACAATAATTACACGAAGGATGCTTATTTACAACACCTCGACTGATGAATGGTTTGTAAAAATACTGACACTCATGGGCTATCTCAGTACTCGTCCCGTTTGGACAGCTATCATTCATTATTCGGCTTGCGAGGCAGAGTCGTGGTAATGGGACAGCTTGAACACGAGTCTGATATAAGTCGGATTTATTGTTATACCCAGAAGTATGAAAATGTGGTAGCAGTATTTGCCTCTTGCATTCAAGTTTACGATTTTCACTCCATGAACATGTGTCTGCTGAGCCATCAACCGCTGTTAATAAGCTTCTATCATATCCATGACAAGCGGCACAAGCCAAGTTCCTAAAGTACACGTCCTCATACGCATATAGGACATCATCAGTGGCGTTCCAGGGAGCATCTTCACAGCTTCGTTTGAGGTTTTCATCGGAGGCCCATTCAAAGGGGCACCTTACGATCATTCGGTAGCCATGCTGAAGTTCCGGGTAGACTTGTGGAAGAAAGGAATCCATGACGCAGTCCCACATGGCAAGATCGATGGTCTCGCTTGCAGTGTGAGCTGGAGTTGAGTTCGAGACTGGCAGGGGAAAACCAGGACAGCAATCGCCGAACGAATGACACAGATCGTCGCATTTGCATACAAGCGTTTTATCATTTCCGAAGCACGATTCACTGAAGCAAGCGTCCATGTGATAGTCATCCGAGGTTTCTGTGGAAACAACAGCAATATTACTGCAATTTATCACATCCGTAAGATTTATGTATAATGAACATTAAGTGTTACCAGATCATGTAATTTAAATGACCAAAAAAAAATTCCGAGTTAGACTTGACCCGGAAATGGTCCTTTGGGGGCCATACTCCATTCAGGGTCAAAAATGACCCGCAATGACCCGGAATAAGGTCCAATCTGACCCAGAAACAAGTCTTCATGACCATATTCTGACCCAGAATGGAGTGTGGCCCCAACGGACTATTTTCCAGGTCAATCTGACCCGGAATATTTAAGAGTGTATACTGGTGCTTCTTCGATGAACTGAATATCACATCTAAAGCAAGCAGAACAATTCAGTTTCAGATTCGTCGATGTTATATCATTTCATCTTTCAAAATATCAATTATACAATCATAATTCAAATATTATTTAACAGAGCATAACAGAAGAAAAAAAATATTTAGTATGAAATAAAAACCAATATGGAAAAAAAAGAAAAAAAATCAAGAAAAAAGAATCCCATACAAAAATGAAAATGAAAACAGAGATCAGCAAAGAAGCAGAGCTTAATACCACTGGTCTCGGGTTGGTCCCTACATAACAGATCTCGCGGTGGTAAATAAAACAGGTCTGCATAATATTATTAGACAGAAATGCATTTGCCATTAAACGCATACAGAAAATGACAGAATACAAATACAATTTGCAACAAAAATAAAAGAAAATGAAATAGATAGAATAAAAAGTAATACAAAATATAATAAAAAGAAACTGATGTGCCAAAAGGTGTGCCAAAATTTTTGTCCGGATGTTTTAACAAAGTGTGACTCCATTTGCCATATTCTAAATCAAATTGTGGCAAAAAATATACTTCGCAATAAAAATGTAAACGATAGTAATGGCAATCTACATCTGCATATTTCACCTTTAGCTTATGCGATTTACGTCGTAAAGTGATACAGAATTTCTCTTGCCATAATCAAGTCGTTTGTAAAGTCATTTTACGAACATCTCTATAAAACACCCTATCTGAGGATGTTTCATTACCAGAATTATCTGACAAATTTCCAGGTATTGAAATCTTGATGTCAATCCTAAACCCCACGGTTGCGACATATTCATCGGAGGTAAAGAGCAGCCACATCTCATTGTTGACGGAGACGACATCATCGGGTAGAGAGTAACCTGAAAGTTGCACCAACTGTGAGGTCTGGTCGGAAGCGTTCAAACCTGAACCAATTCTCAAGAAGTCATTACCAGCTTCCAGCTTGAATACATGAAACTTGGCCACAACCTGGTAGTCTTCTGGTCCATGAAAGAGCCAGTGGATGTCCGAGTTATGTGGATATTTGCCCGGGTAGTTTGGTGATGTGACAGTCAATGCTTCGCCAAAGCTAATGACGGCCACATTTCTTTCGTTGCCAAGAACTGGGTAAAGAGATTAAAAATCCAGGTGACCATAAGTTTTCAAGATCAGTGAATATTCTCAAATGATTTTGTATCAGTCACAGCCCTAAACATATCCTAGAATGATCGAGATAATCAAAATCTTCCAAAGAATGTCTATCAAGGGAAAGGACGTATAAAAGATCATTAATTTGGTGCTATTCTACGAATGTGCCTTGTTCCATCTTATGTCTCTTTGATCACAACAGAATTATTATTTTGCAGCGCCATAAAAGTGAATGCTGTCAAAATACTCTTTCTGTACTATTCACATGCAGGCCCACCGCAGGAGGTTAAAGATAATTATAAAAAGATCATTCCTCTGGCGCTGTTCTACTAATGTACCTTGTTCCATCTTCTGCCTCTTTGATCACAACAGAATTATTATTTTGTAGCGCCATAAAAAGTCAAAATACTCTTTCTGTACTATTCACATGCAGGCCCACCGCAGGAGGTTAAAGATAATTATGTGTAAATTGATATGATACCCAAGAAGGGAAAATTCTTGGTATTGAAGCATTCTATTGAGAATATTCATAAAAATGGGTGAAATGGGAATGGCTGAAAAAACGAAAAAGAAAAGGAAGAAGAGGTTTTGAAAATACAATGCCCCAACAGAGAAGAAGCAAAACCCTATTTCCGAGGGAAATACTCAAGTAGCATTGTATCCCATTCCCCTCTTCCCCATACATACGCATACACTCAGAATACTGAAACGGAGTGAAAGTCTTGGAGTGTTTGCTGGATCCCGAAATGACGTTCCCCCGAGTCTCTGGGTCGTGCTCAACTTAAAAAAAAAATCTGAATCTACCCCTACAGTCGATGGAAAGTGTGATCAGTTCAGGGTAACATTTTGTCCGTCCATGACACTCATGGTATCCTACGTTGAGAGACTTTATCCAACTTTATTTGTATCTCAAATTGTTTGTATATGGTTCCTTGGAAAGTTCTGAGATGGGGATTTCTATGGACCAAATGATTTTTAAGCAGGGGTGTTGTTAAAAATTGCAATTTCAAAACAAAATGTCCGTCAATGACACACCATTCTGACATCTCCTACAAAATCAAGGGTTCGATTTCAAAGTCTGAATGGATGATAGAGAAGCCAATTCATGTGACTAATATCTGTACTTAAAAATATTCGACAAGGTCAATTTATTTGGGGAGAACCAGCAAAAGAGTACTAGAAGGTCACACACCTAATTTATATCTTGGGTTCGATTTCAAAGTCTGAATTGATGATAGAGAAGCCAATTCATGTGACTAATATCTGTACTTGAAAATATTCGACAAGGTCAATTTATTTGGGGAGGACTAGCAAAAGAGTACTAGAAGGTCACACACATAATTTCTATCTTGTCCGTCTTTTTTTTTATATTTTCTTTGATTTGCATTTGAATTTAAAAAAAAAACCTAACCAAACTCAAGTACTTCTCATGCAGAACAATTAGTGAAACCCTTCATGATAAACCATAAAGTAATCCATGATCCCTTGTCATTTAATTTTTACAGGCCTTCAAAGCTGGGATGTTACTGAAAATGTCCGTCCGTGACGAATTGATCACACTCTGGACTGGGTTCAAGGATAACAGACTCAAATAAAAGTCAATAGCGTACTTAGTGTCCTCTTCAAGGCATACATCTATGACCTTGATATTTCGCAGCATTAACTTTCTTTTGAGGTGTGATAACTGATATGATATACTGATCTTTAACTAACTTGTGTGTAGTAAAAATATACCCACATGCTGGTATCACTGTGCATTAATCAGACCAGGTTACAGGTTTCATGCGATTTTTAGAGAACTGTACACAACCTTGAGATAGTTCTTAATGCGGGTATTCCATGACAAAGGAATGATGGCAGTATTAAAAAGGAGCATTCAGTGAGGACTGATATCAGGTTTACTAGCACTAAAGGCAAGTTCAGACACGCGACTCGAAACAGCGTACCCCCAAACAACAAACAAACTACCCTCAAAAGAAACAAAACAAAAACAAAATAAAAAACAAAATCCCACACACACAAACCCACCCACCCTCATACATACAAAACAGAAAGAACCTTGGTAGTTTTTGATGAATGGCAAGTTAGGAAAGTGACGGGACCGTGAGGGCCTCCGCGTATACTCTAAAAATATTGGGTAAAATTTTACCCAGCACGAGGGTAATTATGTGTCCAACCAATTTTGGGCAATATTTTTACCCAATGCTGGAAGCATTTTATCCAGTTATGATACAAAAGAAGAATAATTACTTTAGAATGGGCAAAATTTCCATCAAATTGGATTTTTAAAAAATGCCCAAAGAAATGCTCAAAGTTGGTCGGACACATAATTACCCTCATGGCACATTATTACCCCCATTTTTTTTTTTACAGTGCACTCCTACATGATATACGTATTTATTGTGTAGATGTAAAGGCAAAGAGCTTTTAGCCCTTAGAATTCTTAAGGCTTGATGAAAGAAAATGCCCAATACTGAGAATGTTTTATTGTTTCTTTATGTTTGAGACTATTATGTTCTAGATTATCCATCCAAGCAATCTCATGTGAACACACACACACACACACACACACCCGCATATATATATATATATATATATATATATATATATATATATATATATATGTGAGGTAGTGTTGTGTGTATACTTAAATTTTGCAAATCGAAATTCGCATTTTATTAATTTTCAGTAGAAAGAACAGAAAATATATGTTCTTTACTTTCTATTGGACATGAATAATTTTAATTATGAAACACGTTTTACGTTACTTAGCTGGATATACCACATACTTTAAACTGCACAATGCGAGACAGCCCTGAATGCACGTGTTCAAATAATGAAGGAAAATAAGTAATAAAAAATCCTCAGAAAATGACTGAAGATATTCATTTTCCTTATTCATATCTTTGTCTCACATTATGCATGCATGTACATGTAAACGTTTGTGGAAACATCTCTAACACATAACATGGAAACATCTCTAACACATAAAAATCAGCTTTAGTTATAGTTGGGAACGTATTGGACATAGAAACAGTTATCATTCTCCCACTTCCTTTCGCAATATATACTGACACGTGCGATCCCCAAAACACACATTTCTCTCTTCCCGGGGCCCTTTAAAGATTTTCATTAAAGTGGACAGCGATAAACATGGATAAAATTACACCATGTCCAAAGATCTAAGTAGGCCTACCTGACAAGGACCGAACCCTAGGCCTCTCGAATAATTAACAGCCTTCAAAAAAGATACCACAGAGGACAGTTGTCCAATATTACAGCACCACACAGTACTATAATGCTGCAATTATTTGTCCTGAAATTACTAAGGCGACGAGATCACCATGATGAAAAGCGAAAGACATACAGGAAAAAGCATAATGAAAAATATACTTACTAGACTGACTTTTAGTGCAATATAGCAAAACGATGAGGAGGAATTGGGATATCAACCTTAGACTCAAGATGGTCATTACAGAACAATCCATGATGATGATGATGATGATGATGAAGTTCGCTTTGTTTTTCTGTGAAACAAATACTTGTTATAACCGGGACCTCTGCAATCTTTAGCTAAAGATTGGATTTTCTGCTTAGTAGCTTGAACATACTTTACAGGCAGTGTCAAGTGTAGGAATCTATGGAGCTATGAGCGTGTGTCCTGCTTCTAAAAACACTCAGATTGGAAAGTTTCTCCTACGAAAAAAAAGTTTGAGACTAGACTAATCTGGCAGAAGCCTAGCTCCTTGTTTGACAGAAAGGGCTTGATTTACTTTGGTCTATATATCTTCAATGAACAGCTTCGTGACTAGTGCTCCGCGGCGGCCAGCTAACTCTGTGATCAGGAGACTAGTGGACGTAGCGGGCATGCGCAACCCTGATTAACACAGCCATTAAAGGCAACTCTGTGTGATAGTGTGTGTGTGTGTGGGGGGGGGGGGGGGTCGATCCTACCCGCACACCAATGATGGGAAAATTGCTGTTTGTTTCTGGAATGGCAGCTTTAGAGGTTAGAAATAGCTACATGGAAATGATGGAAGCAGTAGCATAAGAATGTCTATGTATGGGGGGGGGGGAGGGGGGGGGGAGTTATATCATTTCATATTTATTAAGACTAACCAGAATATAACTAAGTGGTGGAAGGATAGAACTGGTGACCGTTTCATGAAAGTTGTCAGCACTGACGAGTTATTATCTGTCAATTACCACAGTAACAGTCAGTGACCAGTGCTTCTCAGCCAATCAAAAACCAAGGATTTCACTGAAATTGTCAGAGAAAGACAACTTGTCAGTGCTGACAAATTTCATGAAACGGTGCCCTAGTTTGGGCTCTCCCTTTCATCTATCCTCATATGCTATTTATGATAGGTGACGTGATAAGCACGTGACCCGCACCTCGTAATAACCAATGTAACTTGCTATTTCACTGAAAATTGAAAAAAAAAAATAGGCTCATTCTTTTTGTATACCCTGTTGGATAAATAAGACAACAATGCTCTGGGACTTCCTCCAGAACAATTTGAAAAACAATATTGTTACATGCCTGAAAGTCAACTGACTGACGCCCCAATAAAATCTTGATGATAAAGGTGTCTGCTGTTTGTCCTCCTCATAGACCTTTTGTTTTCCTTTTTTCGTACTGTTTGGGAAATTCCCTTTCAGAAGTTTTGATCGAAAGATTTCAATAAAATCTTTTGTGGTATAACCCGTTTCGATTTTCGAGACTCTCTCATTTGTGGATAACAGATCGACGGAGAAACAGAAGACATTTTGTGATTATAGTAAAGGAAGAAACATTTGATAGTGTGGGTAAATACTTGAAAGATGGCACAGAAACAGAGGTTGTCAAAGGGCGAGTTTACACCATGGAAAGGTTATCTTACACTTCTTGAAAAGAATGTAAGTAAATTTGTATAAAATGCAACTGATTAAAATGATTCAAATTCTTCTTTGTTTCCTATGTTTTGTTTAAATTTTGAGTGTATATAGCCAGTTAAGTACTGAATTCTCTCCTTGCCGTAGGCTTAGTACGGGGCTCAAGTTGAGCCCATGCCACTTAATTGTATGTTGCTAGGTCTCAGCTTGGACGATTAACATGGCTATATATATTTTCAGACAGGTAGTATGCGCAGTAAGTAAATAAGGGTGATAATGTTTTACACATTAAACGATTACATCATTGTGTTATGCCATATACCAACCACAACCCATGGACGTCAATTAGGTGGAGACAGAGATACACGACTAAACAAACTTTAAGGATGAGAGACTCATAAGGTATGTCCCCTGAAAATTTAAGCTCAGGCCTTTTTTTTTTCTTGTCAGCAAATTTTTGGTGTGGTTCCCCCCCCCCCCAAGAAATTATGTCCCCCGTCCCCCACCAAAATTTTAAGCAGAGGACTCCCCTGCCTTTCAAGAACCACTCATCGAGGGCCTACTGGACCGACAACCTGCGTTACCGATACTATCAGTCTTAAGGGTCCCTGACAAACTTTTCATGGGAGCTCACTAGGCCGGAAAAGCAAGTCACATGAACTTTTTTCCAATGGACCGTCGTTCTACTGCGATAGCCATTCAAATTTTCAACGTTTTTAACGTTGTATGAAAAAGTTTCTCTAAAATGTCAGTACCTCGTAAACCAATGATATTATCTGAAGACATTGGGGAAAATGTCTGTAAACTTTATTGGACACAAAAATTATCTGAAGTTAACTGACAAAGGAGGAAAAAAGGCGTAAGACTGTTGTGGGCTTTACCGGGGTCTCAGTTTACCCCCGAATTCCCCAGGAATTAAAAACAAAAAAAGGGGGTGTAGCGCTACCAAATATGCAAACGTGGCGACAGCAAATGTACAGTTTTCCCTTGTTTAAAACTGCAAATGTTCAAACAATAGATCTGAAAAATAACTTCAATAAAGACGAAATTCATGACCCGTGGCGCAAAGTTTGCATCCCAAGTCGTGAAATTCACGACCCGCGGTGCGAAATTCAGGACTGGGATCCAAGGTTCGCACCACGGGTTCTGAATTTCGCATCGCGGGTCGTGAATTTCACGACTTAGGATGCAAAGTTCAGGACCTGGAATGGGCAATTCACGTCGCACATGACCTGTTGTCGAGCGTATTTTAGGGCCACCATACACAATAGAGACATGAGAGAGGTGTTATGTGAACGTGACAGCAGTAAAGGACGGTGCCAAACAGTATTCTTCTGAATATTTACCTATTTTTTTATATCTGGCTGGTTGTACTTGATATTGTGTTTGCTGTCATTGGCCTCGGTCTATAAGATATTGCGACACCATATGTAACCTGATTCACAAGCTATGCTTTCAAAGGTTTCCTCCACAATACAGCGAGCATTTATTTATTTATTTGTTTCTACACTTATCATTTATTTGTACCGAATTAATATCAATATGTATATATATTTTAGATCACTCTAAATTGTCGATTTCGTGTTATGGACTTGGGTCTCTACGTATTTTTCTCTTTCTTTTCCCTTTCTTTTCTCTTTCTTTTCTCCTTTCGTTTCTCTTCTTTTCTCTCTTTTCTCTTCTTTTCCCCAGTCCTTTATTTCCTTCTCTTTTCTTCTTTTTTTTAAATAATATTTTCTTTTTCTTCTTCTTCTCTCCCCCACCCCGCGCGTAGGTATTAAGATCTTTATCAACTTTCATATCTCATCCGATGTAAGATTTCTTAATGTAAACCTTTCCCATTATATATTCATATCTTTTGTTTTTACGATATCTTGAACCTTCTTACTACAATTGATGGAAGGCTCTGAAGTGCAAAACCTGCCTCTATTTGAACACTAATTGTGTTGACCAAAATCCTATCTTTCTACTTTACATGTCTTAATTACTTTCTTCTACGACTTGTCTTTTATATCTATATACGTTCTC
Organism: Echinometra lucunter; assembly: GCA_029962745.1. NCBI lineage: Eukaryota > Metazoa > Echinodermata > Echinoidea > Camarodonta > Echinometridae > Echinometra > Echinometra lucunter. The sequence goes on along the minus strand of CM057153.1, from coordinate 24,402,820 downwards.
TTTGTTTTCCTCTTTTTTTTGGTCTCCCTGCGATTAGCTTATAGGAAAGCCTTTGACAGAAACTTGTTTCTTTTTGGTAATCCTTAGCATTAGTTGATGTTTTGTGTCCTTTTCTTTAGGGATTGTCTATATTTTCTTTTATTGTCTGGTTTTCTAATAAAATAAATGAAATAGACAATAAGATGAATAAATGAGGATCACAATAATACTGTTCGACACCTTTTTAACCCAGGGGCGGATCCAGCATTCTCCAATTTTTGAGATCCCAAATGAAGAAAATCGTGCATTCTAAGGTACATACGATATTGATTTTATAACTTATGAAGACAAATATCTTCTTCTTCTTCTTTATATGCCTTGCCAGCGTCTGACGTTGGCGGCCATGCTTATAACTTATCCTATCTTGAGGCCATGCGACTGAAATATGTCCTATCTTGAGCTCAAGATAGGACAGACTCATGGCCGCCAACGTCAGACTCTGGCACGGCACATAAAGAAGAAGATAACTATATGAAGTTGGAAATAGATAGTCATCTGCAGTTCAGAGGCCATAAACGAAGCGATTACAGAGAATGAGCTTCTGAAAAAAGAAAATTGTATTAAACAATTTTTACAAGTACAAGTATCCAATATAGAATTTTATTTGATGGGGTCGAACGAAGTTTTCGAAAGAACATTCGTCTACACCAGGGGCGTCGATCATCATCGTCAACATGCCCGCCGGGGGAAGGGAGGAATTAAGAACATTGGAAAATTTACCATTATAGTTCCGTGAATCAGGGGCATCAGCAATGTTTAAAAATGGGAGCATTATTAAGTTTAGTCAATATATGTTGTGGTTGCCCTTCCCAGTGGCGTCGCTAGACTTTTTAATTGGGGGGGGGGGGGGTGTAGAGGCCACTGATTACCGACAAACAATGCCATCGATTACGGACGACCAACGTCTACTACTTAAACTGTATACACCCCATGGGCATTTTCAATTGTGTGCCTTTATGACATTTTCCTTCGTCTCTCTAATACTTTTTCATTCAATTTCACCCAGATTTGGTGACTTTTACATGTATATGAGCGAGCGCAGCGAGCAAGGAAATGAATCTCCTTTTCGTTTTAGAAGTGATGATTCTTCATTGAAATAGCAGATGGGCCTATACGATATTTAAATCATAAATTTGGTCACTTCACTTGCAGAATTCATTCGCTTTCCTCAAATATCCTGAGTCTAAATATTATACGAGCGAGAAAAAAATATACTCTTTTTCATGTTATTTCGTCATCAAAATACATTTGGACCAATAAGACCACGTTGAGAGACTTTATCCAACTTTATTTGTATCTCAAATTGTTTGTATATGGTTCCTTGGAAAGTTCTGAGATGGGGATTTCTATGGACCAAATGATTTTTAAGCAGGGGTGTTGTTAAAAATTGCAATTTTAAAACAAAATGTCCGTCAATGACACACCATTCTGACATCTCCTACAAAATCAAGGGTTCGATTTCAAAGTCTGAATGGATGATAGAGAAGCCAATTCATGTGACTAATATCTGTACTTGAAATATTCGACAAGGTCAATTTATTTGGGGAGAACCAGCAAAAGAGTACTAGAAGGTCACACACCTAATTTATATCTTGGGTTCGATTTCAAAGTCTGAATTGATGATAGAGAAGCCAATTCATGTGACTAATGTCTGTATTTGAAAATATTCGACAAGGTCAATTTATTTGGGGAGGACTAGCAAAAGAGTACTAGAAGGTCAAACACCTAATTTCTATCTTGTCCGTCTTTTTTTAATTTTCTTTGATTGCATTTGAATTAAAAAAAAACAAAAACCAAACTCAAGTACTTCTCAGAACAATTAGTGAAACCCTTCATGATAAACCATAAAGTAATCCATGATACCTTGTCATTTAATTTTTACAGGCCTTCAAAGCTGGGATGTTATTGAAAATGTCCGTCCGTGACGAATTGATCACACTCTGGACTGGGTTCAAGGATGACAGACTCAAATAAAAGTCAATAGCGTACTTAGTGTCCTCTTCAAGGCATACATCTATGACCTTGATATTTCGCAGCATTAACTTTCTTTTGAGGTGTGATAACTGATATGATATACTGATCTTTAACTAACTTGTGTGTAGTAAAAATATACCCACATGCTGGTATTACTGTGCATTAATCAGACCAGGTTACAGGTTTCATGCGATTTTTAGAGAACTGTACACAACCTTGAGTTAGTTCTTTATGCGGGTATTCCATGACAAAGGAATGATGGCAGTATTAAAAAGGAGTATTCAATGAGGACTGATATCAGGTTTACTAGCACTAAAGGCAAGTTCAGACACGCGACTCGAAACAGCGTACCCCCAAACAACAAACAAACTACCCTCAAAAGAAACAAAACAAAAACAAAATAAAAAACAAAATCCCACACACACAAACCCACCCACCCACATACATACAAAACAGAAAGAACCTTGGTAGTTTTTGATGAATGGCAAGTTAGGAAAGTGATGGGACCGTGAGGGTCTCCGCGTATACTCTAAAAATATTGGGTAAAATTTTACCCAGCACGAGGGTAATTATGTGTCCAACAAATTTTGGGCAATATTTTTACCCAATGCTAGAAGTGATGATTCTTCATTGAAATAGCAGATGGGCCTATACGATATTTAAATCATAAATTTGGTCACTTCACTTGCAGAATTCATTCGCTTTCCTCAAATATCCTGAGTCTAAATATTATACGAGCGAGAAAAAAATATACTCTTTTTCATGCTATTTCGTCATCAAAATACATTTGGACCAATAAGATATCTAAATCATAGCCCATTCAGTCACCTCCCTTGCAAGCGAGGAAAAATATATATACTCCTTATCATGGTAAAAGTGATGATTCTTCATCAAAATATACGATGGGCCTATTAGATACCTACATTATTTTTGTCACCGAGCTTGCCGAATTCATTCACTTTAAAAAACCATCCTGTTTCTAAATATTTTACGAGCGAGCGAAGCGAGCGAGGAAAAAATGTATATACTCCTTTTACTGGTTGAGGTGATTATTCTTCATAAAGATACACGATGGGCCGAAAGGATCCAAATTATACATTTGGTCACCTTGCTTGCGCGATTCTTTTGTTATTCCAAACGATCCCGTATCTGAATGTTATACGAGCGAGCGCAGCGAGCAAGGAAAAGTAAACACCCCTTTTCATGTTTTTTTTTTGTCCAAAATACACGTAGGCCAGTATCAGATATCTAAATTATATATTTGGTCACCTTGCTTGCCGAATTCATTCGCTTTCAAAAACTATATCCTATATATTACACGAGCGAGCGAGGAAAAATATGTACCTGTATTTCCTTTTCATGGTTGAAACAATTATTCTTCATAAAAATACACAATGGGCCGAAAGGTATCTAAATCATATATTTGGTCACCTTGCTTGCCCGATTCTTTTGTTATTCCAAACGATCCCGTATCTGAATATTATACGAGCGAGCGCAGGGAGCGAGGAAAAATGTACATTCTTTTTCATGTTATTTCGTCGAAATACACTTAGGCCAGTATTAGATATCTAAATCATATCTTCGGTCACCTCGCTTGCCGAATTCATTCGCTTTCAAAAACTATTCTGTATCTAAATATTATACGAGCGAGCGATTGAAGTGAGTGCAGAAAAATACTCCTTTTCATGGTTGAGGCAATTATTCTTCATAAAATACACAATGGGCCGAAAGGTATTTAAATGATATATTTGGTCACCTCACTTGCCCAATTCTTCTGTTATTCCAAAACGATCCCGTACTTAAATATTATACGAGCGAGAGCAGGGAGCGAGGAAAAATATACATTCTTTTTCATATCATTTCTTCAAAATACACTTAGACCAGTAAGATATCTAGATCATGATATTCGGCTACCTCGCGTGCCGAATTCATTTGCTTTTCGGAAACGATCCCGTATGTGAATATTATGCGAGGGAGAGCAGTGAGCGGGAAATACACCCCTTTTCCATATAATGAGTGTTACTTTGTCATCAAAATGCATTTAAACATATAAGATATCTAAATTATGTATTCGATTGTCTATATGCCAAAAAGGCGAAACTATCCTTCATCTATACGAGCGAGCGCAGCGAGCGAGGCAAATTATACACTCTTCTTCATGGTAGAAGTGTTATATATTTCGTCATAAAAATACGCTCCTAAAAGATATCTAAATAACATTCAATCACCTATTTGCCAAATATGACTCGATTTGGGCACCTCGCTTCCCGTCTGAAACCATTCTGTTTCTACCAGGGCGAAGCGAGCGACAAATAAAATTTTCTATGAAATGTAGATTCGAGTCCGGACTCGATGAAGGGCTGTGTAACCTGATAACTGGACGACCCCATCATCATAAGGTACACTATCGTCGGCACGTATACAGAGAGCGTGCCAATAGCGTAATATCAAATTTGCCAAGGATGATGAAGCAAGAATACCGACAAAGTACAGCCCCCCACACCCTCCCCGTTATCGACGGCCCTGGCCCTTCCGACAATGCGATCTATCATGGATTATTGGGAATGATACCTCTCCCCAGTTTTACATTATTGGGGTAAGTCACTGTCAGGCCCGTAACTAGGATTTTTACGGGGGTTCGACTTTGGAAATACATAGTGGACCTTTTTGAGGAAGTGACAGTTGCGAGCTCGAAGAGCGAGCGGAAATTTTGGTTTATAATAACCTGAAGGCAGAGCAATTTTGCCTCTCATTTATTCTTGAACTCCTTCTAAAACTGATGATAGCCTAATTAACCTCGCCCTAATAAATGCGAGCGCGAAGCGGAGCGGGAGAATCCCCATGAAATGAATTCTTTGTAATTCTTTCTTATAACTCTCAAAATAAAAGCGAAGCGCAAGCGGAAATTTTGCCATAGCCTGGCCTGTTTTTGTTTTGTTCAAGCGAACATCCCCCCCCCCCCCCCCCCCCCCCCAGTTACAGGCCTGGTAATCAAGAGTTCCATGAGTTAAAGTTACATGTTATGTATTTATCTATTTTTTTTCTTTTTTCCTTTTTTTCTTCTTTTTTCCTTTTCTTTCTCTCTCGCTCTCTCTCTGTTTTGCTTCGCCAATAGGGGAGGGGGGGGGGGGGGGGGGCGCGGCTGCTTCGGCCCCTTGGATTCGCCTATGTAGCCGAACATTTCTCACGTTGTGAATAACCGAAGAGATACGATGCGGCTAAAGCTCCAGTTTAATTGCGCGTAAACTTGCATTATATTTATCAATTGATGTAGATCAACTTTCAAGATATTTCTCAAACGTCATTACGAGACCAACCCACAAACTATACCTGCGAGGCAACCTCTAGTGTTTAAGAGAGGGCTATGCTTATTTTAACGTAAGTCAGTATAAGCGATATGAAGGGACACTGTCAGTGTCCACTTTCTAACTGAAAGTTATTTATTGCATAATTTTAGAAGTTGAATTCAAACCGGGTCATATAGGGTTTCTTGTTTGACATGTAGAGTGTGCATGTGTTGTACACTAAATGAATAATGGTGGAAAAATCTCATGATGTGGATGAGCACATCACTGTCCTTTTGTAGCTTAATATTTGCAACCTCATATACATGTAATATTTCTTCCACTTTCCCCTGTCTCCAGATCCCTCCATCTTTCTTTATTTCTCTCTCTCTCTCTCTCTCTTAATTCCTTTCTTCTGTATTACCAGGAGCGGCTTGCAATTTCCAACAGGAACGTCACCACAAAGTACGGTTTTTTGAAGGAGCACTAGCAAAAATCTGGGGGAGAGTATAACCAAGAATGATCAGTCCTAGAATTTATTACTCATTGTTAGCATGGTTATTTGCAAACATGTATAACCTATTGAATAAAAAGCTTTTCACATCGACAAAATTCTGAAAAGTAAACACAGAACGATAATGAAAACCGATAGATATTATGCATTATGTTTCAAGCCATAACATGCAATGTTAAATTAGCTAATCATTAAGTTCTTCTTAAGACTAAGTACTGGAATTGCTGAATAGTCACGCCCATCATATATAAATGTACCCTCTCCCACTCATTACTGCAATATCGACGTACCATATTTAAAAAAGGTGATTTCCTAATGAATTACTCGAGAGTGAAATGATGTTATATTACATTACTATTACATCAAATCTTGTTCATGTTGCTTCGAATGAACGGGTGTAATGGCTTTCATAGGAAGTAATTTATGAAGGACTATAAGTACTTGCATCTCCTTCCGAATAGAAAGGGGGGGGGGGGGGCAGCATTAGAACTCGGTTTATATACTAACACACCCCCTCATCACATGAGAGTGAAACTTATGAAAATGTTGCCCAAGGTAACTTCGGCCACCACCGGTCCCCGAGATTCAGTTCATAGATGGTTCATAGTTCATAGTTCATTTTATTTCTTTCTTTTGTAGACATTTATACATAGTATAATCTACGTAACAAACGAAAGATTGAGGTGATTAAATACAGTCATGTCATAATAGTAAGAATAATGCATATTGAGGAGTTGAAAGAAAGAGGAGACCTTGTAGAAGCTGGGCTTGTTAAAGTAAGGCCCCCAGAGGATATGATTACATGAACATAATATGCATAAATAACTTCGGGAAAAATAAAATACCTTAAATAAGACTACAGAAGACTACACATGGAGATAAGAGAGAGAGAGAGAAGGAATATATGGTATATATACAAAAGAGATAAATGAAAGGAGAGAAAAATGAAAATATATATATTGTTTATAAACAGAAAAATAGAGATCAAAAGCACAAGAAAACAGAGAGAAAGGGGAAAAAAAGAAAGACAGGAGGTTGAGAACTTAGGGGGAAATTTACAGGGGAAAAGTTTTTGAGATAAAAGAGAGGGTTATAGAGGGGTAAGGGGGAACAAACATAACACAACAATGAGAAATGACAAAATTTTAAAGGTAAAAAGCCAGCCTATAGTGGAGAAAATAAAAAGATTGGGAAGACAATGAGGAAGGATCATTCATAGTAACATAGTAACACAAGTCATGTGATAACATATTTTTAACACCGGACATTTTCAGCGTAATTACTCAACAAATGTAAGTTCAGTTGGCGTTTAAAAACAGACACACTGACAGAACGAGTTACTTCCACTGGAAGTTCCAAAACTTGGGACCTGTATAAGCTAATGTATTCAGAACAAAGGCAGTTCTTACTCGTGGTATATGGAGAGCAGTTGCCTGCCTGGTATCATGACTGTGGATTTGACTGTTCTTTCTAAATAACTGAACTAATGTGTTTGGGAGAGTACCATTTTCAAAATTATACATGATTGAACCTAACTGTGATAGATAGATATCCTCAACCTTTAACAGTTTATTGCTGTGAAACAAAACATTAGTATGAGCACGGTAATTTTACATGGAAAACAATTCTAATCACCCTTTTCTGTGCAATAAGTATTTTATCAAAACTAGCGACTTCCCCCATGCCAAACACACCGTAATTAAAATAGGGTAAAATCAGAGTAGAATATAAAATAAGTAGAGGTTCTTGTGGCACAAAAGAATGTAAACCAAATTGGAATTTTGAAAGAATTCTGGCCTTATTGAGAAATGCTATTGTTCTATCAAAAATTAGTTTTTCCAAAATTTTTGAAAACGATGTCAATAATGAAATTGGTCTATAATTACTTATTATTAGAGGATCCCCCTTTTTAAAAAAATGGCACCACTTTTGCAATTTTCTTTCGCTTTGGCACAATACCAGATGAGAAAGATAAATCAAAGATGTAGACAAGGGGTTTCGAAATACCATTCACGATATCCTTAATCAACTCATTTTTAATGCCGTCAAAACCAGGACACTTATTGCCTTTGAGCGAGGTCAAAAGTCTTAGCAGTTCTGCTTCATCTTTTGGCGTCAGAAATAGACTATCTGTGTTTGGCTTTTGCATGAAATCAGAAAAGTTTTTCTGACACATAGGAATAGATTCCTGTAGTTTCAGCCCAACATTACAAAAATAATTATTACATGATTCTACAATACTTTCACATAACAACCATCTACATTTATACATTTAATATTGTTAGTTTTCACAGGTGATTTGAAAATACTTCTGATTACTTTCCATGTATTTTTGTATCATTAAATGCCATTTGGAAACGAGCAGAATAGTACTGTTTCTTCGCAGCACGTAGTACGGATGTAAGGGTAACTAGAGTATTTTCTCCAATTTAAATCAGAGCTCCTTTTCTTATATTTATAATATAATTTGTTTTTCTTAGTGATAGACCTTAATATTGATGTAGTTATCCATGGCATGCGAGGAACTTTCTTGTAGTTGTTCTTTTTATATTCAGTTAGTTGGACATTTTCATCATATAACAGCATTAATTTACTAAAGAAATTCTCAAAAGCACTTTCAACATTTTGATCTGTGAGAACATCATTCCAATCATTTGCCATCAAAGCTTCTCTTAATTTAGCAGTATTCTCTGGTGTGCTTTTGCGCACAGCTTTGCTCCTTCTGGATGCACAGTTTGAATTCTCTAAAGAAAACCTACAATATACAGATGGGGGAGGGATGGGGGTGATAGCAATCAGGCCCGAGATTTCCAGCACAAACACACACGAACACGCGCTTAAAACAAATACTCACATACACGTACACGCAAACACTCAGTTTAGGATATTCTAAACCTTTTTAATTATTTTTGATAAACATTTTCAAAATACGTTTTCATAGGGGGACCCTCATAATATGTATACAAACAAGGCTGTACGCAGAATTTTTTGAGGAAGAGGGGGGGGGGGGGTAAAAATAAGTTCAATATTCGAGAGAACATTCAAGCGAGTTAGAGAAGCAACCGAGAGGGGTGTTAGAGGGGGATACCCCCTTCACGAGAAGAAGCTTTTGCATTTTTAGAATTGAAATTGATCGGTCCAGTGCACACTTTTGGTGCAATTTTTTGAAGATTTTCGAGTAAAAAAGTAAGGTTTGGAAATTGCCGAGGGAGGGGGCAACTCTTGAAAAGAAGGGGAGAGGGAGCATAACCACGAACTAAGATTAAATGTCATAATAGAATTATATTCATCTAAGCTACAAAAGCAACAATAAATATGCAAGTGTCTGTAGCTTCCATGAAAAAGGACAAATTTCAACAACTAGACACAAAAGCAATACAGAGCAAATAAAAAATAGATTTCATTTCGAATGTCCGAGAATAGGTTGGTTTGAGTCGTCGTGGAGTCAGATTAGCGGTGTGACTGACATGTGAGCATGGCTATTTTCATCGGTTTCCTGCATGGTAACTGGGAAGTTCCTTGTTTGAAATCAGGTCGATGTGGTATTGCATTTGGTAAGGGATTAATTCCCACTATCAAGTTCCTCGGACTGGACACAGGTCCCCTAGGTTGCTTACCTATGGCGATTTATTTGTGGAAATGTGAACTGAAGGTGACACGACATTTGCTCCGGCGACAATTGCTCCTGCCTTAATTTCTCCGAAGACACAGGGTTAGGGTTAGGATTGCAGTAGGGGTTTTGGTTCAGAATAATGTGAGGATGAGGATTAGGGTTAGGGTTAGGTTTGAGGTTAGGTTTTGTGTTTGGCTCAACGTTCAGATTTTCCATGGGAGCAATTGTCGCCGGAGCAAATGTCATGGAACCAAACTGAAACGTGAGGGAAATACACCTGAAATGTTCTGACAAGAAAGAAATAACAGTCCTCATCTCTACATATGCCCGATTTTTTCTCATTTCCATGATACTGCAATGATTTCAATATGGTCGTGGTGATAGTGGTATGGTGTGTGTGCGTTGGGGGGGGGGGGAATTGGGACGCATTCTTCGTACCTTCTGGATTTCGGACAACGCCCATGGCATATACCTGCATAATTATCATTGGAAGCTGGAGTGGAGAATACGTAGACCTATAATCTACCATGGAGGAACTACGTATGCATCAAGTGAAAACATCGGTCCTGCAGACAGATGCGCCGAGTTTTCTACCTCACTCATTCATGCCAGTGTCAACCCTCTCAATTTGTTTTCATAAAGGACATTTACCCACTCCACGTTTCCAGTATTCGCCTCCCTTTTTATCAGTGTTTTATGTGTCTGTGTCTGCATTGTTCAATACGCTGTACTGTATTTTCGTCAGGAGGTTGTGTGAATTTTTAGTATTCATTTCAAATCATCGGTACCAGTTAATACTCTTCATCATATACCAGCATTTCTCTCTGAAGGATTTCTTCAGTGACATGTAAAGGACAGTATTCCAAAAACTATTCAGTGATATCAGGATGCCAGACACGGCACTGCCCCAGGAAGGGTAAGGTCTTCCCAATATGGCGCTGTAGACGACAGCAGCAGAGAATGGTCCCCACGTGAGGAAAAACGCGCAAGTTATAACAAGTGGCATTTTGAGTGGCTTCAAGGTACTGAAGATAGTGTGGATCTTTGATGCTTCGGGTGCCAAAACGTTATTTGAAGAATGACCATTCTGTGTGCCAGTGACGTGGCCTGCCAGGATCACTGCTGGTGCTGCTGGCGCCACCTTGACCCGACGTACGTGGCCTTTCACCTTCAGTGATATACAGATAATTTTAATGTACATTCCCACAAGTATGCCAGCAGGAAACCAGATACTTAAAACCCCTAAAGTCACTGCATATGGCCCAAATTTATGAAAAGAGAAATCAACAGTACAAATTCTTAACGTCTTTGATAGTCGTATGATAGTCCATGAAGATGGAAACACACAAATGCAGATTATCAAAAGTAAAACAAGCGAACCACATACAAATGCCACCTCGACAAGAGCTTTTCGAGGCGTTATCCAGGTGGGATACCGCAGCGGTTTTGTGATCAACAAGAAACGGTCCAAATGGAGTAGGCATAGAATACCGACAGAATTCATAGGGGCAACAGCAGTCATGAGACCCGTAATGATGCAAAGAGGATAACCGAAGCCAGATACGTCGATGAAATGGTATGCGACACTAATTCCTATTACGACACCTACCAAGAGATCAGTTATACTCAGAGCTTTGTGAAAGATCTTACTAATGTCGTTGATGTCTGGCAATCTTGGCAAGACGACTAAATTCAGTGCGTTTGCCAGAATGATGAGAAGAGATAAGGATATCTTTATCATGATTAGTGGAATATTGATCGAATCTCGTACCTGCAAATCTTCAGGACCATTTGTCATACTTCTTGCTTTCATCCTCTTTTAAATAGAGCAGAATCTTCTCGATGAGCTTCAAAGCAAGCTGTTGAGGATTGATAGTCTAATTTTCCTTGCTAGCTTTCCCTTAATTAGCATCAGCATCTGGATACAGAAAAAAGGCAATCCAGTTGGTCATCTGGTCACTTCTCCCTGGCAGTTGACAGGTAATTTACCTTAAAGGCGCTTGGTATGGAGTGGGCTCCTCTGCTGAATATTTTAGGTTACATCGATGTTTACCTAAGTCTCTTTAATGTAATATCTCAATGTCAGTGCAATGATCCCAGATGTCCACTGAAGACGGCTCCATACGGCTGAATCTGTATCTGTATGCTATACAGATCTTTCACAAATCCAAGCCCTTGCGAGCACTTCATATTTTTTTCTATGGCAGCAATATTAGTTGATTAAAAATGCGGGGGCCTGACATGCCTGTCAAATCCTCTGGTAAACCAAACTTCCACTTACGGCTCCTAATGCAATTTGATGAAAACGAGGTATCGTGTTTCATTAAAGGTACGGTGCCTGTCAAATCTTGTCCTTACTAAACATGCTAATGGCAGAAATTGATGTTCAGTTCAGAAACAGACGTGCACATGGTGCAGGTAACATCATGAATCGCCTCGAACCTAATACCGTACAGAAGCAGTTCTGTAATTTGAATGGCATGGAGTTGCAATGGCAAATAGGTTATTTTGTTCGCTTTGATGTTCAGATTGGCAGGTATTAATTGGCAGGTATTAATATTCCTTCTCTGCACCGGCAAAAACCCGTTTCGAGGGTGGTGGTGGTGTGTGTGTGTGGGAGGGAGGGGGGATGATGGAAATATTTTGCCGAAATTTCTTATTTTGGCGAGCGAGCAAAGCGAGCGGGCTAAAAATAACGACTTCTTGCTGTAAAAGAAGTCTTATTTTCTGGTTATCAAAATACACTCTAGGCCTGATGATATTTAAATGGCATTGGTCACCTCATTACCAAATATAATATGCCTCGCTGGTTCAATTGTTTGCTGTCCCAAATTACCTTGTTTTTAAATATTACGGGCGAGCGAAGTGAGCAAGGAAACATACTCTTTCCATGATAAAGTATCATTTTGTCATCAGAATACAACATAATCCATGCCTATAAAATATCTAAAACATATTCGGTTACATCCTTTGCATGCCCAATTCGCTTGCCTTCTCATATACTAGTAATCCTTGATATGAGCGAGCGCAGCGAGCGAAGAGAAATACACACACACACACACACACACACACACACACAAAACACCAACCACCAGATGATTCTTAATGTACACTCCCTGCAGAATTCGAGGATAGTCTGACACGTCGCTTCCAAAAATGATATTCGGGCATCTTCTGCCAGAAGATTTCAAGAGCGAGCATTTTTGTTTTGTTTTGTTTTGTTAACACTGAGAACAGGATGTAGTGTATTGTTACCCCGTCTCGTGCTCTAGTTACGCTCGAATCCTTGCAGCTATATAGGCCTAATTATGAGTAGAAGAATAACCAAAACTTTGGATAGAGAGACAAGATGCAAACCTATTTCCTTTCTTAAGAATATTAATATACCCAGCATTGGTTAAGATACTGGAAATGCGAGCGAACTCTTCCAGGTTTCTCCTTTTTTCATTCACCCATTTCCTTTCTTTTTACCTGTTTTTTACAATATCACTTCTTCTTCAAAAAGTGGAGGGATATTTGTACACACCATCCCCTAAAAAAGTTTGGGGGGGGGGGGTTGAAGTGGTATATATACCCCCATCTCCCCGGAATTCGGTGCTCCTTTGAAATCTGTAGTTTATATTGAAATTGTAACCGTTTCTAAATGTGTCAGTAAGCCGAATTCGCATTGGAATGAAAGGGCATTGATAATTTTCTTGCGTTTGGGCTTGAGGGTGTGGGTTCCAGCCTACATTACTTTTTCCTAACTCTCTCTCTTTCTCTCTCTTCTCTCTCTCTCCCACAAACACACACACCCACCCTCCCCACACACACTCACATTTTTCTACTTGTTTTCCTTTTTCAGTCCCTTACCTTCTCATTTATCCACCATCATACCATTTTTACATTCTTATTCCATCGCTGTTTCTCTTGACTTTATATATCACTAACTGATCTATTTATTTATAATCATGAGGTGGCCCTGAAGTACGCTCGACAACAGGTCACGTGCGACGTGAATTTCGCGGCAAACTTTGCGTCCCAGTCGCAAATTTTGCATCCCGGGTCATGAATTTCACATCCCAGGTCATGAATTTCGCGCCACGGATCATGAATGTCGCATCCCAGGTCATGAACTTCCCGCCATGGGTTATGAATTTCATATCCCAGGTCATGAATTTCGCCTCACGGGTTATGAATTTCGCATCCCGGGTCGTGGACTTTGCGTCACGGGTCGCGAATTTCGCGTTTGGACGCAAAGTTCGCGTCACGGGTTGCGAATTTCGTGACTGGGACGCAAAGTTGGCCGCGAAATTCACGTCGCACATGACCTGTTGTCAAGCGTACTTCAGGGCCACCATGGAACACCGCTCTAGGCTACCCCCCCCCCCCCCAAAAAAAAAAAAGAAGAAGAAAAGAAAACCTACATATATATTCTGTCACAGCGGAATTGAGATAAGGTACTTTGAACTTTCCACAAATGTATCATATCTGAAACTACGAGTATTATGATCATGTATTTGACTATTGACACAGAAATATAGTGATATAGTATTTGGAAGGAGTCCTTTAAAGTACAAAAATGCCATTAACGCAATATGATACTTATAAAGATCAAATACAGTCAATGTTTTTAACTTGTAAAACAGAGGGGCTGTATGACAAAGATAATGACTCCCTTTGCTAATACTTACACATTTATTTTGTAACTTGAATAAAGAGTCTAATTTCATTTTACTACTATTTCCCCACACAGTGATGCAATAAGAAAGATATGGTAGTATTAGGGTATTGTACAGAGTAAATAATATAGATAATGGAAGATAATATTTTAATCTGTACATAATACCTAAACATTTAGAAACTTTTGATACAATGTTGTCATTGTGTACATCCCAACGTAGAGTACTGTCGATATAAACTCCGAGAAAATTTACAACATCTACCTTATCAATATATGCTGAATCAAATTTTATTGCAAGATGTGTTGAAAGTATGTCAAAAGCCTTGCTATGTAAAAGTATGAAATGGGTTTTGCTTAAATTAACAGGTAATCTATTGGTATTGATATTGGTCTATAATTTTGAAATAAGTGAATTTCACCTTTTTTATACAATTTTTGCAATCTTAAATTTATCTGGGAATGTTCCAGTAGATAATGAAATATTAAAAATGTGAACTAATGGTTTAACAGTGGAATGAATATTTTTTTTAAAGAACTGTACTACTTAAATTATCAAAACCACATGCCGTACTATTATTCAAAGACTCAGAGATTTCAGTTATTTCATTTTCTGTAACAGGCATAAAAAATACAGAATTGGGGTAAAAATCCTTAAGATAATCGGAGTGGGTCTTGGAGGTAACAAAAGACTCATTCATAATTGCTTTAGAACAACATGTAGAAAAATGTAAATTAAATGCATTTACTATTTGCTGAGGATTTTCAATCCTTTCTCCATTGTCTAGAAAGTACTGTGGTAAAGAATTTTTGGGTTTATTCAAGACAGAATTTATTTCATTATTTTACTATCTCTGTTATTGTTGGTCGATTTTCGCCGGAATTTCAGTATGTTGTAGTTGAGACGATGCTCTTATAGAAAAATTTCCTTTATTTCTCATTTTGAGAACGGCATCGTGGTCTAATTTTACGATAAACGGAGGCATGTCAATTTTTTACATTTTGCGTGTATTGTCTATGGGACATGACCTTTTCTCAATTTTTGATTTTACATTCCCGTCTTTTTTCAGTAACAGCTCCGTAATTTCTGCTTGATTTTCGCCCAGCTTCGAGTATGTTCTAGCTGAGAAAATTCTCTATCTGAAGGGTGCCATTTTTTAAAAATCAAATGTCGGGAACATATCCAAATTTTAACTGGAAGATATGACACGAGAATCCCATTTTCCATCCACGTGTTATCTCTATGGGCCATATTCTGGTATATCGGTAAAGCATAATGTCTCATATCAATAAGGGTCCCGGTTCGACTGCCGGCAACGGACGTGTCAATTTTTTTTTTTTTTTGCTTGTTTTTTCCATCCCTATTACCATCTTCTTCGACTACTTTTACACTTACAATCACAAATGCAATAAACTGCGTTATTTGGCCTGTTTTGTCTATTGCAATACAGTGTACAATAGTTGATGTACAACCCTATTGCACATCTCATTCGTAAAGGTGTAATACATCTTTGGGTCAACTGTTTGTGATACTGCGATATCAAATCGTCCCATTTCTATGACGTTAGTCTTCACACACGTTTACTTTTTCCTCAGTTCATCAGGTCATTGTGACGTCATCCAGGTGCCATTTTGTTATTTAGGACAGACCATCTAATTCGTCCTCGTGACGAATTGAAATCTCTCGTTTTCATTTGAATTATATGACGTAATATACAAAAAATAGAAATATATATGATCCATGAGAATGTCGATGATGTTGGTTGGATGTTGAAATTATTGTCAAATTGTACTAGATTACAGAACAGTAAAACAAAAAGGTTTAATTTTTCTAAAGAGTTTAAACTCTGAATTTCAAATGCATTGGTTGCATACATTGTAAATACATATTTTGTTGACGGATATAGCACTGCAGGGCCTTTCCGAAGAGCTGTTACTGTATGAATTCATGTTTTCAACAGAGTAAATAATTGTACTTTTGAAATATTTCTTTTGATGAACTGAAATTTCAGTTACAAAACTGCAAAACAGTTTGCACTGTAGGTGTAAGATAATAATATTTATAAGGTAATATAATTCATTCCTCAGTAGATGTGAAGACAGTTGCATCTTTTCTTTATTTCTCTGTCACCTGTGATCATGGTGATGTATGTGTAAGACTGATGTTATAGAAGCCAATATCTGAAAATGGCCAAGAATACTAATTTTCATTCAATCACCCAATATCCCGTAGATTTTGTGTTTGTGATGAATGCACGGAGTCTAGAAAGGTGCTGAACAGTTCGTTATAATTTACCTGTTATATGGAATTCCCTCCCAAATAGTATTATTCAATGCAAAACATTATTTCAGTTTAAGAGGGCTTTAAAGAATTACTTTTTATCCAGCCATGTGTAAGCACAAATACTTTATAATCTTACTTCATAATCATTATCGCTACAGTATACATGTACATGTAGTACATAGGCCTTTGGTTACTCTGATGTGTGTGTTCCAGGTGTAGGTGTGTGTGTGTGTGTGTGTGTTTGTGTGAGTGTGTGGGTGTGGGTGTGTGTGTGCATTGGGGTGTGGTTTTTTGTTCGTAAGGAAAAGGGATGGGATGGGGTATGACATATTTGCAATTTTATATGCCTGAATTATATTTTTTTTATTTATTTGAGGGAACTTACATTCACAAAGCCTTAAAAGGCCTTTCCTAAGTTCTCTCTCTTTCATTTCTTTGTTATATTATCAGGTGTATAATGTTTGTGATATATTATATGTTTGTACTCGTTTTCTTTTTATGGAAATTAAATAAATGAAACGAAACGAAAAAAAAAACCAAACAAACGAGATAGTCTTGATTAAAGGTAAAAAATATGACGTCATAACTGAAAAAATATTTTGAGTTCGCATGAGAATATGGTGACGTTCCAACATCTTTTACCCCCAATATTTTCATGAATTGAAATCTTCAACTCATAGGCTTTCAGAAAATGTAAGAAAAAAAAAAAAAGAAATTGGGGGTCCCCGCTCTTTTTAACGAGCTATGGCGGATTTTAGATGGATATGTTGTTTTCACACTACTTTGCCTATTGACGCGCGCACGGACTTTGAACTTTAGCGCGCGCGTACGACCTTATGGTAAGTTGAAATCAATTCTGAATGAATGGAAATTGTCAAGAAAAGTTTCAGGATTCCAAATCAAGTCAAAAAACGGCGTTTTAACGTTATTCGGGAGTTGCGTAAGCGCAAAACACGCGCGCGGGCGCATACGCGCGGAAATTTTTGAAATGCTTAAAATGACCTGAAACGTGTGCAAAATGAATATGAGTCGATTCTGAGCATTTTTTGATTTGCGCGCGCACTGACGCGCGGACGTACGCGTACGCGCGCGTATGACTGTATGGAATTTTCCGGACTATTATGGAATGTCATCATGCCAAATGTGAATCAGTAATGACAATTCATTATGAAGATATGATCATGACAAGATATTTACAAACTGGCGCCTGGATGACGTCATGATCCGATGACCTTGAAAAGCTTATATGCCCATGTCCATGATAGCTCAATGACTGACGAAAATTTCATGAAAATTAAATCAGCCAATTGTGAGAAATCACGCGGACAAAAATCATGCCCTTGGAATAAAAATAAAGAAAAATCCAGCAGAATTAAGAGGTGATCTGTCGATGATCGACAGACCACCTAATTACTTCGATTTGAAGTGAAATGGACAGCAGCTGTGATGGAAAGAGCGATGTCACTGTCAGAAACTAATTATTTGTTTTAGATCTTTCTATCCTGACCATGCTAACCCTGTTAATGAAATGGACACTTTTACCCATGAGAACAATATGAGTGGCATAGTGCGTTTTAGAGAATACCTTCTTGAGGTAGTATATTTCATTAAAGAATGCTGGACTCCTTTTCCATGTGAAAGAATTATACATTTACCTTTCTATAACAATCTGGACACAAGAAAATGGCAAGCCCAACTGATACACAGTTATGAATAATGCTTATTGACAACAACTGCATCCCCCTCTCCTTAATTTCTCTATCATCATGTTTCTCCTTCCCTTATTTCCTAATTCGGGGGGGGGGGGGGGGGTAGGGTTGCCCCGGTATCCTTCACCTACATGTACAACGAAGACGTTGACTTATCGTGTTGTATCAAGATAAGACTGTACTCTCCTTGTGATCAGCTACAATGACATCTGTATTCCGACAATGCCTCTACGCTTCCTACAGAAAGTGAACATTGACCGAAATTCCTTGAGTCGCCACCAGTAAATAACAGAGTTTGCAATCCAGTTGACGCAAATCATCATATCCCCAGCATTATAGAGACACTCGATTTTAAAACCCAGAGAGATGAGGGTCCAGTTCACCCAGGGGCAGATCCAGCAAACGACCGTGGTTCCATAGACAAGCCCGAATGTGCGGAGAACTCTCCGGTTCTCCTCCTTCCGTTCGCGGGTGATGTTGCCATCACACGGTACCATGGCAACCGAACGATAGATGAAGACATAGCAGAGGCCGGTGATGATGGTGGTGGTCAAGGATATACAAATGAGAAAGATAAAGACGTCTTCCTCGCGGGCGACCACGACGATCGAAGACAAGGCCACTGACATTCCCCATGTCAATACACAGATCGCGATCAGGCGTGGCGTTGTGATGATGTTGAGAGCTCCCAAAGGATCGATACGGATGGTGATGAACTGGTAACCGGCTATCAAAACTATGCTCAGAAGAGATACCATGAAAGATGTCGAAGAGAAGACTTCCAAGATCTTTCCAAACTGAGAGAAAAATAGTTTTGAGAAAAGGCGAATACATATTATAACAGTAAAGTGAACAAGCAGCCTATTAAGATTATGGCGAGCCTATAAAGAGAATGCATTTTTATATTCATGATGCTTGTAAAATATTCCTTATTTTTGGCAAGGCGGTTGCTTGAAAGACAAACACAACAGAAGAACGATAAAATTCGTTGAAAATTTTATCATAAGGATATGAGTAACTTTGGAAAACGAAAGTGAAAGAAACAGTTTCGGTATATGAAACAAAATTCATCATCTGTGGGCAAGTCACACACGCTGAACTTTTGGCTAATTGTCAGTTAGATTTAATCAGGGTTATCTAAATTGGCTTTTTAAGAAGCAGATGATAACGCCTTACCGGGTGCAGTAATTATGAATTTCAAAACTTCTCACTCTCACACATGATGGCCCCAGTTCATTTCAAATTACTGAAAAGTATTGAGGCAGCTTAGAGAAACGTATAGTGACACAAGAAGGTGCGCAAAATACATCCTGTTTTCCGTATTGTGTGCGTTTTTTACGCATCTTTCCGTTCCACTCCGTTTCGCTAAGCTGTGTTCTGTCTTCACTAAGACTTAATCAAAAGCCAAGAGTTTTCTTTTTCCAATGACAATAATTTGTTCAAAGAATTACCATCTGGCCAAGATCTTCGGTTCCTTCAAAAATGGCGAACACGATCGCACCACATAAGTCCGAGAGAACGAGGTTGTATGGGAAGATGTGATGCTGCTTACGAAATCGACGAAGGCCAGGAATAATAATGAGAGTAGCGGTCATCATTAAGATAGAAAGGGCCAATGCTGTGTGTTTAAGAACAAACAAAGGTAAAAAACAAAAAGGCATCGATTCTTCGATGATGGACATCGGTGACGTCGTCATGTGATGATCAACATCTGTGGTCATGCTGAAGTACGCTAGATACACTTTGTCACCAGGATTGACTAGAGGATGAGTAATCCGAACGAAGAAATCCCTTAATTTTTTGAGAGCTACAACTATCCTGAATCTTGGATAACGATACATGCATGATTTCGATAACCCCGAAAAGAACAGTATCAATACTAGTTAGGCTACTCTAGAAACAGACCACAATTTAATCTTAATGTACAAGAATAGTAATTCCTTGAAGAAGTGGAAACGTGGTGGCAATTGATGTGTACGTAGAGAACGACTGGCAGCTCGTGATTTGTAATCAACTGAGATATTTTCTAATTAAGTGAGATTTTCACCCAAATCTGACTTATTTGCATATTGTGTTTACTTAAATAGATGGAAGAATGATCCATTTGTTACTATGGAAGCAAGGGCCATCTTACTGTTTACATAATAACGCACCCGTGAATGCCTTATGCGCTCACTTTTCTGTATAAATTGGCCACAAGCAATTAATGCTGCAAATATCGTTCGCCTAAGAGGCTTCGACATAGGGAGGAGAAATTATAGGCTACTCAAGGGCACTGTTTGAGAAAGCTTAGCATGGTAAATGGAAAATGAATGGATGGAAGTTGATGTACACGTGACTCGGTAAGTATCAAAAACTGTCAAATTCCCTACAATGTTTGCTTGAAATGTCAATGACATAAAAACAATCTTAAGGCTATATCATGAATGGTATTTTTGCGATCGATTTAGAGATTAAGTTCTGAGAGTTGAGATGGCAGTAACTGATGATGCATTTAGTTAGCCCCTATAGTTATCCCTTCTGTCCGTTCAAGTACAATAAAAATCGTCCTGCCTCCGGATCCCATTCACTGAGTGAGTAGAAAAACAAAAACCCATGCTGGGATTTTATTTCAATTTTGAATTCATTTTTTTATATTTATTCATCTACCACTTGTGGGACGGAAAACCCTATCAGCACAAAAACTGTTTTTCGTAGAGGACCAAGGTTTTCTCAAACCCTTTCCCTCCCCGTTCCAGGATTTTATTTCTAAACACCACACCTGAAAGTGAAAAAGAATGCCATGTTATTGCGGTATTTGTACTATAATATATAGATATGGGTATATATACATATATATACATATATATACATATATATACATATATATACACATATATACATATATATACACATATATACATATATATACACATATATACATATATATACACATATATACATATATATACACATATATACATATATATACACATATATACATATATATACACATATATACATATATATATACATATATATACATATATATATACATATATATACATATATATATACATATATATACATATATATACATATATATATATATATATATACATATATATATATATAAATTTATATATATCTTCCGATGGTTGACAAATGTTTTTTCTTCCGTCCACAGAAGAAAAAGTTCAAGTTTCAAAGCTTCTACTGGCATGACTGGCGAGTGATTCGCAAATAAAACGGGCGCTGGGCTATGAAAATCAGACGGGAGGTGTTGAACGTAGAAGACATTTCAAGAATACGACGTACACCAATGATTTTATGCTACCAGAGGACGCCCGTCCACTCTGTTCTGGTGGTGAACATGTGGTCTGACTGCAAACTACTAATGACGTCATGTTCATGACGGCGGACAGCGAGTAAATTTTGCAGTAAGCATTGGCGTAAATCCCGAAGGGACGGGGATATACCCCCACTTTTCAGAGAAGAAACCAGTTGTTAAAATTTTGATAGATCTGTCATAAACGACGATAATAGTACTGAAATACCTATTTGATAAGATATAAAAACAGAAAAAGGATGGGAGAGTATGGGAGAGTATGTGTATGGGTTTGTGTTGCGGTAGAAAACTGGATTATTTATTTTTATTTATTTCATTCATTGATCTTTTTACAGTAGGGTGGCTCCATCAGTGATTAAACATTTTTTTTTCCGTGAAGGCCCTACAACAAAAATACATAAAATACAAACATACTGGTATATTAACAATACTTGAACAAAACAAAAAATATAGAGAGGTACCCTTTTTGTGATTTTACAATGAGCCAATTTTAAAAAAAGGGTATAGTCCCTGGATCGACGTCCACATAACGGCGACCTATCGAAGGCGCATGCGAGACATCATCGGAGACCAATACGGCTGACGTTGTGAAGGCCCTGAGAATACCTCATTTCGTGAACTTGAAGCGAACTTATGGGGTATCAATCTACAATCACAGAGGAAACCATATTCACTATGAACATGGCGGACAAGAAAGCGGACAAAATAAACAACCTCTCCATTCTACCCTTCACATTGGTTCTGGTAGTCAAAAGAACATCCCTTCACAGCTATTATTTAGTTCCAGGTGAATATGCATGTGACACCTGTACCACATATTTCAGATAATAGGAGTGAAGGGTTGTTCTTTTGACTACCAGAACCATTGTGAAGGGTAGAATGAGGGGTTGTTTATTTTGTCCGCTTTCTTTGTCCGTCATGTTCATAGTGATTGACGCATCAGTCTCCACGTGAATTGTTACAGTAAGTCACAGTTTAATGAAATGATTAGTAAATGATACTTCATAATATCTATGGGAATGAAAATCGCTGATTAGAGCCATGTACCATATAGGGTCAACCGTCCCCTAATCTTTGGACTAAGACTGCTGTGAAGAAATGTACTTCTGGAAAGTTTTAATTTTTTTACACTTTCACTTTTGATTTATTTTTCGCAAATCAATTCAAATGCAGTCATAATATTTTTGAATACGTTCAAATTATAATGCAAGAAGATGATGATGATAATGATGATAATAATAGCAATAATGATAATTATAATGATGATGATGATTATGATAATAATGGTTATAGTAATTATAATGATGATAATGTAACGTAAGGTAATGTAAGGTAATTTAAGGTTATTTAACGTACTTCTTTATCAATCTAATATGTAAAGCGCATTGAAATACATCATGTAATAACACAAACAACAATATCAACAACAACATCAACAACATCAACAACAACAACAACAACAATAATAATAATAATGATAATAATAATGATAATAATAATAATAATGATAATAATGATAATAATAATAATAATAATAAAAATAAAGTAATTCGATGATGTAATATTCGTGTTAAGTGGAAAAGCCAAAAGTGAAGCAAGGAGCAAGGCTTGCTTTGGTTATGGGTAAGAGTTATGTGCAAGAGATTGCTGTCCTCATACCTAGGTAGTCATGGAAGAAGGTTGTATAGAAGGTTGTATGGCCCCTAAACAGGAAAAGAAAATCCATTTCGGAGGGAAAGACTAAATGGTACTGTAACCCCTGTTACACACCTTGTCCTCTGTCGGTGTTCCGGCACGCCTGTACTAACCTATTTGAGTGATGTTCGTTATTCCGAAGGTTCGTTATTCCGAAAAACATAAACTGCGTATACCTGGATATTCGTTATTCCGAAAATGAAATAAGGTTCGTTATTCCGAATGTTCGTCAATACAAAAGTGAAATAAGATTCGTTAGTCAGTAAATAACTAACGAGCTAACGGACCTTATTTCATTTTCCGACTAACGAACCTTCGGAATAACGAACTGTAACCGCGTATTTAACAAAGCTAAAGTGGAAAGATATTTTCTTGGAGGAGACCCCACTCGATAGAGGCAGGGATAAGGGGGGGGGGATGCTGTGTAATCAAATCTTATATCTGAAAATTTTATGCTTTTCTCGATTATGGACTTCTGGACTAAAAGAAATTCAAGCTGAAGAGCAAATTCTGGAGAATCGCGACTTATAGTTCATGGTTGAAAATTGAAGTCTCCAAAACTGACAAACCAGTGTATATCGAGCAGAATTATCCTTCAAAGGGGGGAAAAAGGGGTGGGGGTGGGAGTGTGATGTAACGCTAGGCTTGCTGAATATTAGTGAAATTGTCCTGGATTATGAGCTGGCGTTCACAAGATTCATCTTGTGTTGTACATAAGTTCAGGAATTAAAAGTGCATCTGCATGAATGAAGTAAAGGCATCATAGTTCTTTATTTGCTCTTCATGGAATTTCAGATCTGTCGTCTATGTATCTACTCCAGGTTCGGAGGTTGCTTGCAACATTTTTCTTTTATTACAGATTTTATTGCTTCACTTCAATGGACAGAATATAACAATTTCAGGATAATAAAAAAAAACAAATCATACATAAATGAATTTCTACAATTCAGCAAGTACATAATGGGAATTAATCAAAGTTTTCCATTTCTCTAAGTGAACTGAAAGTTTGCCTTGTCTAATTGCAATAACTCTTTCTACTTTCTCCAAAAATAAAATATCTTTTTGAAAAAGCTTAAAGACCAATGTTTTTTCAGTATATTTTTGTCTGTAGATAAAGTATTTACCATAAAACAGAATTGTGTTAATTAAACCATTCTTTGCATGAACTCCAAAAAAAATATCTAAAACCGAAATTCGCAAAGTAAGAACGTTCAAATCAACCAGCCACTTGTTTACCTCATTCCAAAATGTTTTGGCAACCGAACAATAGAAAAAACAAATGCATAAGATCTTGACTTTCTTTCCTACAAAAATTGCATGTTGGTGAACTTTTTACTCCAATTCGAAACAAAGATTCATTAGTTGCTATTCTTCTATGAATGAACTTAAACTGAAAAGAACGTATCTTGGTATCCAGCGTAGCCTTGAATATTCTTTTAAGACGGTCTTGCCATTGAATTAACATCTCTAAACTCAAATTTAGGTCATTTTCCCATATATTTAAGTGATTTGTATCATTCAAACTTAAACATACCTTACTTACAAACACTGGATAGAAAAATTTTGTTTGTTTCTTTTTTGACAAAAATAACTGCAATTTGTGGTCTTCTGGAGAACGAACAGAATTACAATGCATAAACAAATTTCGCCACGTTGACTTGATAGCACTAACAAGTCTAGAGCAAAGTAGCGCATAAACTGATTGACGTTTAAATTAAAAAATAGTTGCATTTCTCTAAAAGATTTAAAATTTCCGTTCTCATTCAGAATATCACTTATAAACTTTATACCTTTGTCAAACCAATTTCTGAAAAAAAAAATGTTCTACCATCAATTTTAATAAATGAATTATTCCAACCAAAATTGACCGACATGAAAAAAAAGTTACATCATCAGTACGTTCTTTAATAAATACAGTACTTTTTCGAACTCGCAATTTGGTTTCCGCGAAAATCATAGCACCTCGCATGCAATTTTGACTTTTATTAATAAAATTACTTCTTCCATAGATAAAGGTTGTCATACTGTTGGTATTTTCCTGGACTTCTCCAAGGCCTTCGATACCATTAACCACGAAATACTTCTTCATAAACTTTCTTTTTATGGTATCAGGGGGAAGGCCTTGGAGTGGTTCAAGAGCTACCTAACAGACAGGTCTCAATTTGTGTCAGTCAACAACGTTGTTTCTTCTACTCTTCCTATTACATGTGGAGTACCACAGGGTAGTTTACTTGGTCCTCTTCTTTTTATTACATATATTAATGACATTAAAAAAAGTTCTACTTTATTAACATTTGTATTGTTTGCTGACGATTCGAACATTTTCTTTTCTCATGATAACCTAAACCAACTTGTAAGAATTGTAAACTCAGAACTTATACATGTCACTGACTGGATTAAAGCGAATAAACTATCACTTAACTTACAAAAGACGAATTTTATGCTTTTTAGTAACAGAATAAATACAATACCTGATAACATAATTTTTGATAATACTGTTCTTGAAAATGTTTCAGAGACCAGATTTTGGGGTTACTATTGATAATAAGCTATCATGGAAACCGCACATCAATAATATTTGCAAAACAATTTCAAGAAACATCGGAATTATCAACAAACTCAAATATTTTCTCCCATCTCACACTTTACTTACACTGTATCATACATTAATATTACCATACATTAATTATGGCATTTTGGCATGGGGTTGTGCGACCCAAACACAATTACAAAGAATACTGTTGCTGCAGAAGAAGGCTCTTAGAATAATTTTTCAAACCCAATTCAGATCACACACAGATATACTATTCTTCCAAAATAATATTCTTAAAGTGAGCGATTTATATCTTTTCCAACTCGCCCAATTTATGTATAAACTAAACAAAGATGATCTCCCAACAATTTTTTCAAATATGTTCTGTAAAAACTCCTCTATACACGATTACCCAACGAGACAACGTAACTGTTATCACCTACCCCCTACTCGTACTATATTAGCGAAAAACTCTTTTATCTTTTTTGGACCTGTGTATTGGAATTCCCTGCCCAACGACTTTAAAGAATCTACAAACCTTAATATTTTTAAACGCAAACTTAAAAAGATGCTCATTTGTCAATACTCCACACCAACAAGTCAAGCTAACACATAACCTAAAACTACATAATAACTTAACCTTTAACCACCAATAAACTTGTCAAACTTTACTTATGAAAAAAAAACAACAACACTACAACATGATACAATACATTGCGACCTGTGCACCTGCCATGTTTCCTCTTTTCATTTGCACTTTTTATTTGCACCTCCCTTATCTCCCTTTTTCTTTCCTTTGCCACTTTACCCTCCCTATTATAATTTTGTAAGTACTTTTTTGTGTGTGTTACCACTGTAATTATTATTATTTGAACTACTTTCTCTTATTTTTTTGTCGCTTATTCGTTTTATTTTGATATTTGTGGATTACTTGTTTTAAGTTTGTCTTCTGCGTCCGTCTCGATTTTTGTATATAGTTGTATATATAGTCTGTTTATAATTAGTATTGAAACTAAGTTTAGGGGCTTGCCTTCTTTACAAGCTTTTGCTTTTCTTGGCAAGTCCCTCCGTTCATTTCTTGTTTCTTTTCATTGACAAAATTACTGCAACAAATTGTAGTTTTGTTTAATTTATATTCAACATTTGTTACGAAATGTCATTGATTTGTTTGTATTATCTATTATATTGAATATGTATTGTTACTTTGATTGTATTTTGAAAAAAAATTGTTGAACGGAAATAAATAAATCTAAATCTAAAGTTACCACTGAAGATGAATTCTCCCCCGTACGAATTCACTTGGAATTGAAAAAATGTTCTCCACCTGCCTTTATTTTGGTTGTCAAGTACCCTTTTGACCCATGAAATTTTTAGCGCACTACAAAAACTTTTAATATGGGTCATTTTTAATTCCCCCATGTTCATATTCATTGTACATTAAATTTCTTTTGATACGGTCTTTCTTCCCGCTCCATAAAAATTCAAAAAAGACTTTTTGCAAAGTGTCGAAAAAAGTTTGCGGTGGATCTGGTAACTTACTAAACAAATAAACAAACTTGGGAAGTACTAATGATTTCAGTATTGTAATTTTACCTAAAAGAGTCAAGTTGCGACAGTTCCACACTTTCAGAAGTTTATGAGTTTGATGTCAAAATTTATAGAACAAATATCTGACAAATCGTGAATTGGGATTTGTATTCCTAAGTATTTAATGACGTTATCAATCCATTCTAAATGTAGTTCTCTACATAGTGTACCTTTGAAATTCCCCAGCCTGACAATCTTACTTTTGTTGACATTAATTTTTAAACCTGAAATGTTGGAATATTTAGATAAAATAGCAAAACAGTTAGAGAGATTCTGCTCATTAGCATCAAGATAAATCAATGTATCATCAGCATACTGACTAAGAAGTATTTCATTTCCTTCAAAGTTGATTCCCTGAATATGTGTACTCTGTCTTAACATAATTCCTAGTATTTGTATCTGTTCTTAAAAAAAAAAACAGTTTGATCTCCATGTATAATAAAAGGAAGAACTTTTTGAAGTCTAGTTGCGAGAATTTTCGCCAGTATCTTGTAATCTGTATTTAAAAGTGAAATTGGGCGCCAGTTCCTCAAATAAAGATTGTCTTTGCCTTTTTTTGGAAGAAGGGTTCTTATTCCTCTTTTCATAGATGGGCACAGTTCACCAATTACATAGCATGTATTAAATAGTTTACAAATAAGCTCCTTTATATCTTCCCCAAAAACCTTATAAAAGTTAACGGGAAGGCCGTCTGTACCAGGTGTTTTATCACAAGCCATTGACATAATGGCATTATAACATTCATTTTCTAGAATACATCCCTCACACAACTTAGCTAAGTCTTGATCAATCAGAGGTATTTTCAAATCATTTAACACGTTCTTTATATCATTATCTTCAATATTATTTGAATTGTATAGGGTTTCATAAAAATCTTTCTCTTCCATTAATATATCCTGTGGCTTGGTGATAGTTATTTCACCTTTCTTCAGTTTTTGTATATGCTTTTTATCAAAATTCCTTTTCTTTAAGTTTAAAAAATAACGAGAGTTTTTTTCTCCCTCGGAAATCCATGTGGCTCTAGTGCGGACCATTATTCCTCGCACGTGTTCCTCGTGTATACATTTCAACTCTGCTTCTTTACATACTAGTTGTTCCTTCATATTAGAGTCATCTGGGTTATCCGTCAAAAACTGTTGAATATTCTCGATATCTTTCAGTATGGAGTCATATTTTGCTTTAATTTTCTTTTTGTGATTGGAAGATATAAAAATGCATTTTTCTTTGATTTTGTATTTCAGAAACTCCCAAAGTTTATGAGCTTCCATATCCTTGTTTTCATCAATTATAAAATTTAAAATTTTTTTTATATCCAATTTATAAGCAGAATTTGATAATAAAGAAGTGTTCATCTTCCAAAACCCTGGCCCCCTTTGTGGGACCAATCGTTTGACGGATAAACTGATGGCTGGATGCTCACTTCTGTAACCGTAATGTATGTCAACATAATGCACAACATTTTTCAACGTACTGGAGATGAAAAAATAGTCAAGTCTGCTTTGAGCAGATTTAGAACGCCACGTGAACTGAAGTTTGCACGGGTTCATATAACGCCATATATCTATCAGGTCCATGTCTTCTTTCAATAATTCAATACGAGTAAAAAAATTCTGATGGTACTGAGTATGATTAGGGTATCGATCCATGTGGGGATTTTGAACAGTGTTCATATCACCGCCAATAATAAATGGTTCTTCACCAAATTGTTGCATCAGAGTATGTAAATTATCAGAAACCATTATATCATCCTTGTTCGGGCCATATATATATTAACCAAAGTAAACATTGAATTGTCATATGAAACATTTAAAAGTAAAATACGACCGGTTTCATCTCTATGTACCGTGTGTACAGTAATACCTGAGGTAGGTTTCAATAAAATACATACCCCTGCACTATTGGATTTGCCATGACAAAAATAAATTTTGTATCCCCATTCACTGGACCATATCTTTTCACATTCAATTGTACTATGAGTTTCTTGTAGAAAAAAGATTTCAAATTCCGAATTTCTTAACCAGTCAAAAACACACCGTCGTTTTAGATTATCGGCAAGGCCCCTTACATTCAATGAATATAGTTTCACATTAAGAGCTTCACCCATATAACAAGCTGAATACTAATAACATATTAAAAGAGAAGCATATTGCAAACCAGAACTTAAAACTAAAACTCATCCAAAGAGTCATTCTCAGACAATGCAGACTTATGCAAATTGTCTGAAAAGGGCAAAT
The DNA here is from genome assembly GCA_029962745.1 of Echinometra lucunter. Classification (NCBI taxonomy): domain Eukaryota; kingdom Metazoa; phylum Echinodermata; class Echinoidea; order Camarodonta; family Echinometridae; genus Echinometra; species Echinometra lucunter. Next base: position 24,373,366 of record CM057153.1, on the reverse strand, counting down.
CATAAACATTCCACCTGAATATTGATGAAATATTTCTATCTATTTTACTGTAAATTATTACTCTTACTGTCACTTTTAAAGATTTTGGTATAGAGTTGTGGTATAGAATATCTATGCCTTTAACCAAAACAAACTTTAAAAACTCCATCTCCAAGAATGTAATGTTTCAGTTTATTTCAACTTCAAAGGATCGCACATGGTTTTCAATGTATTATTTCATCCTCAGCGGATCAAATTGGTTTTCAATTCATTTCATCTTCAACGGATCACGCATGGTTTTCAGAGGACCTGGGGAGTCTTTCCCACCTTCCTTATACTTTATCACTCTTGTCACCGACCATGGAATAAATGCAAAGTTTCCTTTAGCTCTCATTTCTTTCACTATCTTCGTCATGCGGCGATGCTGCTCTCTTGTATCTTGGTGTACATCATCTGAGATAAAAATGCGTTTCCTGCTGATTTTGAGATTTTTCATCTGTGTCGATGTTTTCAGCATGAGCTCCCTATCGCGGTATCGAAGAAACCTAATGTGAACAGGCCTTGGTTTCGCGTCTACGTGGGCAGTAGCCGTAGAGTTACCTACGCTCTCTGCATTTGACTGTATGGCGGTAGCTGGGCGTGGACGTGACGTCATCGGAGTGCGGTGTGCGCGTTCAATTTCCAAAGCTTGGGGGATTCCCATCTTATCACGCAGAAATGAATGAACCAGGCTCGTGCAGTCAACGGTGTCTCCCTCCGCACCCTCGGGAACATTATGTAATACCACATTGTTTCTTTTGTTTCTGTTCACTAGATCAGCAATTTGCATCTTTACTTGAAGTATGTCCGAAGCGGCAGCTTTGGTATCTAGCGTACAGATATCTTCCATTTCAGTTTCCATATGACTCATGCCGGTTTCCAAATCTGTGTTCTGACTCTCAATTTCACGAATCTTCCCTTCCATTCTGTCTACTCTTTCACAAAGTCTATCCAGTTTTTTCTGACAGTTTGTCTAACACCTGCATTTTGAGCCAAATATCCTTCAACATTTCACTCTCACTCGGCATTCTTAACATAGGCTTGTTACTAATATTTGGGAGGGGCGCGGTCGTATCCGTAATAGACATAACGAAATCAAATGTAGCGTACAATGTAGAGAAACAGGTTGACTTACGTTTCAGCTTTTGTGGTTAAAAGTCCAGTAATCCAAAAAAGTTGTGCAGGGAGTCCAAACTGAAAACAGTGAAAATATCCAAATTACTTGTTCATGGAGACGGTTGACTGTCTAAAAAATACCAAAATCTGGAGCAGTTATTTCACTCCTCCATTCCCAAATGAAAGTCAAGGGCGCACTCCGAAACATTTTTCTATACATCTCTGTCCTCTGTCATTCTAGTGCCCTTTTGAAGTCCACTCAAGCTCTTGATGAGCTCTTCCCAGTTGGTTCTTGGTTTCCATCTGGGTCTAGTACCTTCTACTTTTTCTTCTAACATATCTTTTAAGAGAAATTGGTGCCTATTTATATGACCAAACTATTTGGCCTTTCTTTCTTCAGCTAATCAAAATACTTTGTTTAAGCCCTGCCATATGCAATATTTCTTTATTATTATTATTTTTTTTTTTTCGTTTCCATGATTCTCATTCTAATGTCCTCCAACATTTCAAAAAGTGTAATTTCATTTTCCAATATTCCTTATTGTCCATGTTTCTGCTCCATTCAATAGAACAGACAACACATAGCATGTTAGTACCCTGATCCCAAGGGCAAATTTCACCTGTACATTTTCATTTTATTAGAATTTTTTAGAAATAAGTAAGCAGTGTTTTAAAAGTGTAATTCACTGTCGCCACTGATTTGACATCAAGTGACTTTTGAATCTCATGTTTCCATTTTATTTTTCAGCGTCTCACACTTTTTCGTGTGAATATCTGAATAAAATTTGGTAAAATGCTTGCAGGTACCTTTTAGGTTTTGAATGTTAAGATATGAAAAAAGCACAAATTGAAAATAGGCCCTATGGGTATAAGATGAAAATAATGTGGGAATACCCTTCCGTTGTCATAAACTTGACTAATAATAGCCGTCACAATACGTGGTATCGTAACACCCATTTAATGCTACACTTTTATTGTCAAGCGGAATGGGACTTTTTTTTCGCGTTTTCGGATTATGCAAGCAAGGAAATAATGCTGTGGGCATTCCCCCCGGAGGAACTTTTTTCGCTATCCAAGAGAGTTCAATAGTAAGGTGTGATGATACCGGTGTATGAATGCTTACTGTATTTGCATTTTACCATACAAAATTCCCCTTCCGGAGATTTTTTTTTCATCGAACGATTTGCCTTTATGCCTAGGTTTGTGACCTACCTCGATTTTCGGGACCCTTTCATGTGTGAAGTTCGAATTGACGAAGAATAATGAAAAATTCAATGAAAACTCTTTCATGTGTGAAGTTCATATTGACGAAAAATAAGGTAGAATTCAATAAAACTGAAAGGCATAAACCGGTTTTTTCAAAGGAGGAAGCGTTACTGAAATTGAAAGATGGCACAGAAGCTAGTGAAGGGAGAAGATACATCATGGACAGGTAGTCTAACACTTGTTGAAAGGCATGTAAGTATCATTCTACAAAATTATGCTGATTACCTATGACTTCATTTCTTGCTGTCAATCTTACCTGCGTGTTACTCGTTTTGTTCACATTTCAGGCCCTGCACGAGCGCACAACACCCCTCCCCTAGCGACCTATGGTCCGCTTGACATAAAAAGGGTCCTCCGCTTTTTCCGGTTTCTCTTTTTACCCGTAGAATTCGCTGACAAGCTGTTGATAATATATATATATATATATATATATATATATATATATATATATCTTTATTTAAGGGGGGAGTAGGAACATACCCTATTGTGTCCCCACTCCCTCCCCCGATTGACGCCATTTGCGCCGAAGAATTCGCTTACAAGCTATTATACGAAATAAAAGCCTTCCATATCTATTCTTTTTTTTAGGGGGGGGGGCATATTCTGTTGTGTCCCCATCCCCCAGACTGACGCCAATAGCCCCGACACGATACGCAGTTATCAAACTTTTTTTCTTCAAGCATGTCAAAATTGTACTTCAAAATGCAGCTAAAACTTGATTTACAGTAGGAATTATACAGAAAGAAAAATGCCCAATAATCTTTCTTCACCAGGCAGTTGAAGGAAGGGAGGGACGTCCCCTCCCAGACCCTTCGTATTCGCTCCTCGTTCTAAGGATGTCCACCTGAAGTAATATATGCACCCCAAGTAAAACTCTATAGTTACTGCCGGGTCTTCACTCTCTGTATAAAATACCCTGACTTCTTATTTCTCTTATGGCCTTTTAAATACAATCTCCATCAGGTTGAAGTAGGCAGTTGTTCAATTTCTATTTACTTTCAGGTTGTCACATGCCCATTATAAAGTTAAGTACAAAAAAGGTCTATGAGAAAGAATTCAACCACTGGATTGACGCCCATTACACCTTCTCTACCTCAAACTACTATTTCTTTACCACTTACCCTCTTTATAATGATAATATTCTGCGAATAATAACATATCAACTCATTCACATAGCATAATTAGCATCTTTACAAAATACCAAATTACAGCAAAGCTCAGAAATTAACTCTGCCCACCTATTCGGGATATAAAGCAAAACTATTACCAACAATTTAATTCTCTGATCCTCACACAACGATCGCCTAGCCTAACTGATGGCTTCACGATTATTTCATATCATTCTTTGGTATTTTGAATCTATGATTTTGTAAGACATAAACTTGACAAATGTGATATTTCTTTCTTTTGCCAAACGCATATGTGCGTGTTTTGTCTATACAGAAGAAAAATTACAATTTTATGAACCTCTACTGGCATTTGATTTGCAAAGAGGATGGGTCAACCTGGGCACTGGGCTATGGAAATCAGAAGGTAGGTTCATCGTGTTTAAGGAAATTCAAGATCGTGGCATTTACCACTGATTTTAAGCTGCCAGAGGACGCCCGTCCACTCTGTTCTGGTGGTGAACATGTGATCTGTCTGCAAACTTCGAATGATGTCATTTTCCTGATGGCGGACAGCCAGTAAGTATCGTAGTTATATGAAAGGTCATTAAAGCACGTCACGTATGTTCACTCAATACACAGTGAATGGGCGGTTCGTGCTTCATTTTGAATAATTTAATATGGAAATGAACCTGATCCCCGACTCCGATCTCCACTGCCAGCAATGCAAAAGTTTATCCCCTTAATGAGAATTTCACCCTGTTTTTTCACTCCATTTTGCGTCAAAATGAACGATAGAAGGAGATCGATTTATTTTCCACCGCGTAGTACATACATCGTAGTATCTATTTCCTGCTAACATTAAGCTTGGACAATTTATTCAGACTAGAAAATCATGTCATAATCTTTTGAAAAACAATCAAGAATAAATTATTCATAATTTTAAAAATTCTTCAAAATTTCATAGTTTAACAAGCCATTGCAAAGTTGTGTAATATGACTTGATACATCTCAGAGAGCAAGTGTCATATGTCATCATGCCTCGTAATTTGGTTTTATCAGTATTCAGGGTATCAAAGAGTAATGATGATTTTATATGGGTTTTGGTCGAGATGTCATCGCAAGGAAATATCCCTTCTATAATCAGCTAATCATCCTGCCTCTCAGTGCATTTTTTGTGAAAATGAACGAAGGAAGCACGTAATTCCTGTCACGAGCGGGTTATGAATATGTCAAAGAATTCAAATTATATTAAAGATTAACTTTCAAAATTTATCCAGAGGAAATAATTGATGTAATCGATGTAAGTGAATAATTTATTCATATTTTTGCAAACTGATCTATAGAGTTTGAACATTGTGGTGTTCTGCGTAATAGTTATGAAATATTATGTAGCTAGATTAAAAGACCTTAATTCATCATCTTGTACATGTTTTGGGGTAACCATTTCCCCCAAAGTGCTGAATAGATTAAGCTTTGGCCGGACAGATTTGTTGCTAATTGTCCCTAATTATGGAGAGATGTGGTGTTTTGGATGGTCCTTTCAGTGTCGCCGCGGCTCACTGAACCGCTTGGCTGATTTTCATGACGCGATTTTCGTGCTCGCAACCATGTTGACGATGAAGTCAAAACTTTTTGTGTGAAAGCAGCCAAGCGGTTCAGTGAGCCGCGGCGACACTGAAAGGACCATCCAAACACCACATCTCTCCATAATTAGGGATAATTAGCAAGAAGCCAAAGCTTAATCTATACATCACTTTTGGGGGAAATGGTTACCCAAAACATGCAAAAACATGTACAAGATGAATGGATCAAGGTCTTTTAATTTACATGATTTAGCTACATAATATTTCATAACTCTAGATGAATGTGCAAAAATATGAATGAATTATTCACTTACATCAATTACATCAATTATTTCCTCTGGATAAATTTTGAAAGTTAATCTTTAATATAATTGGAATTCTTTGACACAATCATAACCCGCTTGGGACAGGAATTACGTGCTTCCTTCGTTCATTTTCACAAAAAATGCACTAAAAGGCAGGGTGATTAGCTAATTACACAAGGGACATTTCCTTGCAATGACATCTCCACCATAAATAACAAAATAAACCCATATAAAATCTCCTTCACTCATTGATACCCTGAATACTGATTAAGCCATATTACGACGCATGATGATGAAACTTGCTCTCTGAGATATGTCGAGTCATATTACACAACTTTGCGATGGATTGCTAAGCTACGAAATTTTGAAGACTTTGTAAAAATTATGAATAATTTATTCATGATTGTTTTTCAAAGATCATGACACGTTTTTCCCGTTTGAATGAAACTTCCAAGCTTAATCTTAGCACGACATAGATACTGGGGTGTATGTACTACACACTGGAATATAAATCGATCTGTTCTATCATGTCTATCGTTCAATTTGACGCAAAATGCAGTGAAAAACAGGGTGAAATTCTCATTATAGAGGTGAGCTTGCTGGCAATGGAGATCGGTGTCAGATCTGGGAGGTGTTTCATAAAGGTGTTCGTAAGTTACGAACGACTTTGCGCACGACTGGAGATACCTTCTTATGCTACATGTAAATGAATGAGAATCTGATAAGCACCCAAGAACATGTTCCAGTCGTGCGTAAAGTCGTTCGTAACTTACGAACAGCTTTATGAAACACCCCCCAGGTTCATTTCCATATCATGGGCCAAATTATTCAAAATGACCGCGCTCATGAACCGCCCATTCCTTGTGTAGTGAGTGAACATACGTGAAAGAACCGTGAAGTACATCTGTACATGGGACATTGAATATCTCATAATCAGGGGCGTCGCTAGACTTTTTTTTTAATGGGGGGGGGGGGGGGGGGGGGTAAAGGCCAGATTGCCGACAAATAATGCCTCCAATCACCGATGACCAACGTCGACAAATTCAACCGTATAAAGCCAACGAGGTATGTTCATTTGTGTGCCTCTAACATATTTTCCTTCTAAATTATATATTTGTTCACCTCACTTGCTGAATGTGTTAGCTTTCCGAAAACATTCTCTATCTAAATATAATACGAGCGAGCACAGAGAGCGAGGAAAAATATACACTCTCTTTCGTAGAAGTGATAGTTCTTCATCAAACTACATGATGGACTTAAAGATATCTAAATTATATATTTGGTCACCTCTCTCGCCTGATTCATTCGCTTACAAAGGCCATCCTAAATCTTAATATTATACGAGCGAGCGCAGCGAGAGAGGAAATCTATATACTCCTTATCATATAATCCTTTTCATGATAGAAGTGAAAGTTCTTCATCAAAATACATGATGGGCCTTTAAGATATCTATTTTGATATATTTGGTCGCCTCTCTTACCTAATTTATTTGCTTTCAAAGACCATCCTGTATCTTAATATCATACGAGCGAGCGAGGAAAAATATATATATTCTTTTTATGGTAGGTGATAATTCTTCATCGAAGTACATGATGGGCCTCGCTTGCCGAATTTTTGCTTTGCCAAATCCATCTTATATCTGAATATTGTACGAGCGAGAGTAGCGAGCGAGGAAAAATACTCCCTTTCATGGTATAAGTGAAAGTTTTTCATCAAAATACACGATGGGCCTTTGAGATAACTATTGTGATATATTTGGTCACCTCTCCTACCTAATCTATTTGCTTTCAAAGACCACCCTGTACCTAAATATACTAGCGAGCGCAGCGAGCGAGGAAAAATATTTTTACTCTTTTTTATGGTATAGAAGTGATAATTCTTCGTCAAAATACATGATGGGCCCTAAAATGTGTAAATTATAATTTTGTTTATGTCACTTGCCAAATGTGTTTGCTTTCCGAAAACATCCTGTATCTAAATATAATACGAGCGAGCGCAGCGAGCGAGGAAAAATATGCTCTCTTTCGTGTTACCAGTGTTATTTCGTCGTCAAAATGCCCAAGCAAAAAAGCCGAATATGACTCTATTTGGGCACCTTACTCCTCTTTTTGGGGGGTCTTTTTTCTCCTTCCTCTTCCCTCTCCTTTCTCTCTCTCTCTCTCTCTCTCTCTCTTTTGCCGACAGCGATCGCGAATTTCCCTACAAGAATTTTTAAAGGGGGAGGGGGGTGTCACACCCCCACATCCCCCTCTAGTGACGCCCCTGCTCATAATATTTAAAACTTCGCTAGAAAAAAGGGGGCTGCAGAACGTTTTTTTAGGGGGGAAACCTAAGAAGACGAGGTCCAGGGGGCGGGCCCCCTTGAAGCCTTGGGTTTTGTGGTTTTGCGAAGCTATGAGCAATTTATGTATCAAGTATTAACAAATCATAGGATTTTTTCTTTTAATTTTTTCTTTCCCTTTCTTTCTTTCCCCATTTTCTCTTTATTTTCAGCCGAGAAAAGGGGGGGGGGGGGCTGCAGCCCCAGCCCCCCGCAGCTTCCGCGGCCCCTGCAGTAGTCTACGCTAGAAATACTATGACGGCTTTACGTGATAGCATTCTATATCAAATTAGAAAATAAATGTACATGAATATTGCAAAAAGGGTTGGTAATTTACAACATTGAATGATTTATCAGTCATACAGTGGAGTTTATGCAGGTTTTTATTCTTATCGTTTTTTTTAATTCAAGGCAAAAACAAGAAGATTTTCTTGATCGCCTCTTCGGTCAGCTTGGACCTCCGCCCATTCCACATGGTACCAAACCGCTTTCAGCACCTTTACCACAAACGGCCTATCACAGGCATTCGGCTGGCCATCAGCTTTACGGTGAAAGCCGGCAGGTAAGACTATCCTCAGGGACTTATGTAATTTTTTTTTTTTAAGGATTTCCTTTTTATTCACCACTCATGACCAGATGACCCTAACGAACTTAATATAAAGCAGAGGATCAACAGCTTTTGTATGTTGTCAAAGTTCAGCTCCCTGTAGCACTATTAGTCCTTTAAAGAAAGTACCCAAATTAATTTGTTTTTGATGCTATCCTGTAGAGCATTTCACTATCGAATTTGAACTTGATAGAAGGGGAAATAATCGAAATCAAAACTGCATCCGGGTCGAATTTAGCTTGAAACGGTATTTTAATACATGTGTCAATATGTGTGCAAATAGATCATAACTCGTATAATGAAAATTGTAAGCAATGACTTGAACTAATCACTGAACTTATCACTCTTTACGTGCCGTGTGTTGATATCCTATAATCCCAATTATGAAGTCTGTTTCTGTTCAAATGATATCGGTACCATATTAGTGATAGTCTGCATTTCACTTTTTTTTTATATGTTGGATCTTCTCCTAGGCTAGGAATGGGGTAAAGAATTTTTCTTGCTACCACCAAATTGATCAAATCATTTCTAGCACTGAATCGGAGATTTATGGTGAGGTCGTAATATCACTGTTGTATTTCTTGCAGGCCTTTCCACGGCTGCCCAAAGATTATTCCAGGAAAACTTCCGTTCCCAGACCGATACGCAGAGATGGGATGTTCACGCATGCTTATGTGGACACGGATGTGAGTAATGAAAGCACTGCCCTTTCTGATGTTTACAGCAGCATTTACCTTAGCGAATATGAATCACCGCCTCTACCTCCACGTAGCAACGAAGAGAACAACCCATGGAAACAAATGAAACCTGACAACATTCTCTCCGCAAAGGAGAAAGACAAAAAGTTGATGAACGATTACCATATTGCAGCTACTGCTAAGGCTGACACGATGTCATCAGGGCGGCAACCTATTGAAGGCGCATCAGAGATATCATCGGTGACAAATTCGACTGACGAGGTGACGAACCTGAGAACGCCTCCAGTCCGGGAACGTGAAGCCAACATATGGGGCAACGACTCGCCTCGTTATCCATCTAAAATCACGGGGGAAACCAAACTGACGTACCAGTCTCTACCAGAATTCGTGCAGTAAGTCACAGCTAATGAAATGAATGATCAATCATACTTCATCAAATTTATGAAGTCGTTTATATTCCCAAATTCTTTGACAACTCCTTAGAGCAGATTATTATTGGCGGGGACTAGAACCATGTCCTGTAAGATCGTTAGTCCCCAGATTTATCGACTGGACTAAGGCTGTTCTGGAGAAATAATTGAATCGATGACACAATGTGGTGTAACAGTGCGAACAAATTGTCAGGCAAGCACAAATGATAATGATGATGTTGCTGATGATGATGGAAACAACAACAATAATAATGATGATAATTATAATAATAACAATAATAATAATAATAAATTATAATAATAATAATTTAATAATAATAATAATAATAATAATAATAATAATAATAATAATAATTAATAATAATAATGATAATGATAATGGTTATATTTAGAATGATAAAGTAAGAAAGTAAGTATGTGATGTTACATTCATGAGGAATAGAGGGGCCTAAAATGAAGCAAGGCTTGCTGTTTTCATGGAAAAAGTTATGGACAAGAGAGAGCTGTCTTCACTTATCGTAGAGACCATAGAGGAGGTTTTGGAAAAAAAAACCGTGCATAAAATGAGAAAACTCATGACATCTAAACTGCGCACAAGTAATAATTTAAAGAGGCTTATTTTGTCCCTTAATCTGCGCTCAGTTAACAATGTTTTCAGTTTTCCATTCAAGCATAACGATACGGGCCTGACAATAGAATGGAAGTGGCATAGCTTGCCATATTATTTAAACATTACTAAACTCTATCAAAGATATTTAATTTAGATATGTCAATCATGGGTGTCGATTTGTGTTCGTGGTTGGAGGGGGGGGGGGGGGTGGATGATTGATGCCGAAGATCCTCGGCGAGGGAGCAAAGCGACCCAGCGGGGAAAGAGTATGGGGTTCAAACGTGAAGGATCGACTAAGCGAAGCCTAATTCTAAGTCTAAACTACCTTCCCTCCAATTAGCCACACAAGAAATTGTTTTCAAAAAATATCGGAGAGGTAGATCTCCATTACTTGAATGGAATGTTAAGGGACCTCGATTTTTTTGTTCAGGTGACACTTCTTTCCAGTGTATGAACCACCCTGCTTCCTATTTTGCGGGCGAGCGAAGCGAGGGAGCCAAAAATTCCAGGTTCTTGCTAGAGAAATATTATTTTGTCATCAAAATACACTCTAGGCCTATGAAATTATTTCAATGGTATATATGGCAACCTTGCTATTTAGCACCTCACTGTCGGTCCAATTGTTTACTGTCCAAACCATGCTGTTTCTGTATACGAGCTAGCGAAGCGAGACGATAAAGTATTATTTCGTCATCAGAATACACTATAGGCCTATAAGACATCTGAATGGTATATTTGGTCATCTCGCTGCTAAATATAGGTCTGATTCTAGCACCTCGCGGGTGCAGTCTTTTGCCTTTCAAAAACCACCTTGTTTTAAAATATTACCAGCGAAGCGAGAGAGGAGAAAAACACTCCTTTGAAGATAAAATATCATTTCATCTTCAACATGGTCAAAATACGCTTTAAGATATCTAAATTACATATTCGGCCAATTTGCTTGCATGTCCGCTTGGTTGTCCTTCCAAACTATAGTATCTAATATCTATCTAAATTTTATAGGAAAAAAATTACACTCTTTGATACGCCCAAAGATATCTAAATAGCATATTCGATTCCCTAACCATGCTAACTGCCAAATATGACGCTCCTTGGCTCGTCGCCTGCCAAACAAAACCATTTTGTTTCTATAAGCGAGCGAAGCGAGGGCTACCGACAAAAAAAAACCAAACAAACCCCAAACCTCTATTTTCTTTGAAACGTTATTGCCATGCACCAAAATAAACTTAACAAAACACAAAAAGTAAGTTCCCCCTAAAACAAATCTGTGGAATTTCCTCAAAGAACCTTTGAGGAAATCTGAATACAGATTCATGTAGCTATACTTCTCAGCTTCATTTCATGGAAAATTCAGGGCAAATCTTCCAGTCACGCTTCATTGAACATGCCCTAAATCCAAAATGGTCACTTTTTGAAGTTCACAGGCCTCATATCATGATTTGGATTCATGATATTGGAACAACTTCAAGCTTTCAGCTTTTAAAGGCATGCGACATTAATTTTATGTGCTTCCCAACATACCAAATGACTTGTGCGCCAAATTTCACGCGAAAAAGACTTGTGGTTTTTAGTGCACAAAAAGAAAGCAATAATTACTTCATAATTTCAACATGGTGATATTTCGTTTTCATTAACATGATTAAGTGTTTATTCAACCGTGAATTAATGGGTATCATTTACAGAAGTCGCAAACGCCCTTTCAAAACATGAATTTCCTTCACATTAGATCAAATTTACCACGCGAAATTGCCAAAACAGCAATTTTTGTCATTTCATTTTGTGCTCACTTAAGCGTGAAATTTGGCACACAAATTATTTGACATGTTGGGAAGAACATAAAATTTATTTTGCATGCCTTCTAATGCTGAAAGTTTGAAATTTGTTCCGATATCATTGAATCAAAGTTCTGACATGAGGCTTGTGAACTCCAAAAAGTGATCATTTTGAAATTTAGGGCATGTTCACTGAAGCGTGACTGAAGGATGTTTCCTAAATTTTACTTGGAATTTTGCTGAAGAGTATAGCCCATGGATCTGTATTCAGATTTCCTCACAGGTTCCCGATTTAAAAAATCACACAGATTTGTTATGGGGGAACTTAATTTTTGCTTTGTGTTTAGAATTTGATGATATACATCTCATCCCACAAAATTCGAGGATAGACCTAGCTACAAAAATATTGTGATATTCGGACATGTTGCTGAGAGAATAAGAGTGCTTGCTGCTCGAAAGTATGTTCCTAGATTTTATGAGCGAGCGTAGCAAGAGAGCGAGAAAAACGGATTTTAGAAATACTGAAAAAAGGTTTTTGTGTGCTGTTACTCCATTGCACGATTTTAGTAACAGACATTTTATCAGCATCTTCCTTTCTCATATGATAGGAATAGACTATTGGTCACAGGTCAATATCTCCCCCAAATTCTTCTATTTAAGTCTTCTTGCCGTTCGACTCCTTGCAGTTATGTCACTAACATTTTATTACTAGAAAAATAGTGTAACATTAAATGGAAAGACAAGATGCAAACCTATTTACTTTCGTAAGAATAGTAATATAACCGACATTGGTTAAGATACTTGAATTACGAGTAGAACAATTGAACCTAATGCTTTGTAACCTCTAGCCGTTTTGATATAGAATTTAGAAAAGGATTATTATGCCATCTGCCGCCTGCTGCAATCTTAAAGTAATCAAGTCTTTTTTTCATTTGTTTTATTTTCACTAGAACCTTTAGAAGACAAAAGTTCAGAGGGCATCTTCATATCAAGTTACACAAGCCGAATGTAAACTGGAAAGCAGTAAAGCTTTGCCGCGTCAAAGATGGGATGATAACGTAAGTTTAGGTCTGAGTATAGCACACTGATGGTGGCAGGAGTTATTGCTACTAATACCTACATTACAGGGAGGAAAATAATTACTTAAACATACCTCTACTTACTTTGTAACAGAAACACACAACGTTCCTCGGATGTTCGCAAACATCGATCCGAAGAACGTTGTGTGCTACCTACTTGCTCTGGAATTCTTCATGTGTAAAATGTATAATTCTTTGTTTAAAAATGAAGAGTTTGGCCTAAATATTCTTAAGGAATGAACGCCGACAATCTTAATACCTACCTACTTATAGGCCTAATAACAAATATGAATAAGGAACATACTGAAATATAAAAAGAAAAATGAGAACATGTGCACTTTGAAAATGAGTATATACATACATTCGTCCATAATATACCGAGTGTCTCCTCCCCCCCCCAAAGATACACTTTTAAATGGCCCCACATAAATTTGGGGGCCATTTTTTTCTGGAAGTCTCGTCTATCATACGACACCAAAAAGTCTTAAAATGTTTCATGCTAAAGTGCGCACTGCCCACTTTTGTAAAGGACATGAAAATTAGGTGGTGCAGGATCGGCTTTCCACTTTTGGTGAAGTGAAAAGTTATCCAGTTTAGAAATGGCTGATTTTCTGATCATTTAGTGATAAATCATGATGGATATGGGTTTGTGCAGTGAATGACATGGCTTATGAATTCAAAAGTTTATGCATGAGTTATCATGAATTGTCTTTTTAATCACAATTTGATTATGGTAGTTTTGACAGGACCGTATTTATCTGGCGTTGATGTCTGTGGTAATTGTAGTGGTGCTCCTGGTAGTTCGTGTGTGTGTGTGTGTGGGGGGGGGGGTTGTGTTTGTATGGCGGTGTGAGGGTGCGAGGGATGGTGTGTGTGGGTGTGTCACAATCCCGGGAGGTGTTTTTCATTGTCAAAGGTCCACAAATTCCCCAAAATTTCACTAAAATTGTATTCATTTAGGGGCCGTTTCAGAAGTGTATCGTTTTTGGACGACACTCGGTAGTTTATTAAATTGTTAGCTATAAAATAAAATATTTTGTTGTAATACATATCAAAAGATGACATTATTTGGAATCCTTCTGGAATCTCTTAAAACTGTTGTTGGATAAAATCCAACGGGAAATGCCACAACATGAACAAAATACATCAAGACTGCATCTCGCGGAGAAGAAAGATTGTGCCCTCCATAGTGTTATAGATTTGCAGTTTTGCTGTACTATTACTAAAGATAGTGGATTACAAGACAAATTACTCTCGCTTACTTTCGTAGTACGTTTTGGCAAGGGTAAATGCTGTGCTAAAAATGGACTTGGAAAATTGCGTCCGCCATTGGTATAACGTGTGAAAAGATGTCTAATCTATTCGTGATATTTCATATCTAAAACTTTGTTTTTACAGTCTGACTTTTGCACGAACAGAAGAATGGATAGTTAAAAGAACATTTCATAAAACTTTATTTTCAATAAATGGTACTGTAATCTTCAGGATCATGCCTGCTTTTGGACAGAGTCACCTGCCATAGGGATAACACGTAAAAGCATGGATTTTAAGATTGATTATGGTTCCCCTATTTCTGGTTTGAATTTATTTCAAATGTGATTTATATGTAATCTGAGACTTTGGAAAAGATTATTAAAGGCTTAAAAAAAAATCAAAGACTCCCCATAAATTTCGGGTACTATGCATGCTTTTGTCCTATAGAGCTGCCATAGACTAACACACAAACCCAGATATTTTTTAAATGATTTTAATTCCCCTAACGTTTATTTGAATTTACGGAAGAAGTAATTTGCATAAAATTTCAAACTCTGAAAATATATAATCAAGGCTCCATGAGTCAAATAGACCCCCCATAAATCCCCGGGAATATGCATATTTTTTGCTTTGAAAAATCTTGCCTGCCATAGGTTTACACGTAAAAACAAGAAATTTTGGAATAATTATAGTTCCCCTAGACTACTTTGAATTTATTTGTGATTTATATGTAACTTGAGACTTTGGAAAAGATTACTAAAGGCTCAAAAAAATTCAAAGACTCCCCATAAATTTCGGGTACTGTGGATGCTTTTGACCCTCGAGCTGCCATAGGTTAATACACAAAAATAGGGAATTTGAAATTAAGTAATTCTCCTAGGATTCATCTAAATATGTGGAAAAGGTGATTCATATAAAATTTCAAACTCTGAAAATATATAATTGAACCTCGATGAGTCCAATAGACCCCCCATAAATCCCCGGGAATATGCATGCTTTTGAACAATTTTTTAATGTTTCTAAAACTACACGTGAAACCGTTTGTTGTTATCGATGACGCATGATATGAGGCTATACCACCTATACCACGTACTACCATTGAATACCACTGAATACGTACGCGTGCTTTATTTCGTACTGAAAGTTCTTCGTAAATATACTTTCTTTGCTATTATACATCTTAAAGGGTGGCTGGACTGTCCCCAAGCATGTACATGTTTCTACATGTCGGTGACGTCATAAAGAAGGTGAACAACCAAGATCTACCTTTCGCAGGTGAATTCTATGAGATCCTTGACTCGTGCGGCGCAGATGAGGTGAGAACAATTTAAAGGAACCTTGGAAAATTTCCGCCATTCAAATGTGATATTTTTAAGACAATTACAAAAGAATCCTCTTTCTTTCAGCTATTTGTTTCTCTTTTGTTTTTGTACGAATCAAAATAAACACATTATTTTCAGATAGTATGAACTTCATTCTCACGTATCAATGAGTTATGTAAGTAGCTAACAAACAGAGAAAAGATGATTTGCATACACCAGTCGGAAGGTGTGAGGGAGACCCGAAAGAGGTATTGTGGTGACATGGCAGGAGATCTGTTGACTGCATGGGGTCACAAAAGGGATTTCTGCCAGGGAGCGCAGCGACATAGCGAAAAACCTGTTATGTTAAATCCAGTTATGCAGTTATTTCTATGAATAATGAAAACATTTCATTTTAGTAACATCGATATTGAGCATTTATGTATTCTAGGTACATAACCAGAGACATTCTGAGGTGAAAATAGTATGAAACCTCGAACATTTGTAAAAGATAATCGTACCTCATTCCATTCTGACCTTCAATAAAACAATGTGATTTGTACGTGACTGATATCATGGATTATAGTATTCCGAGAAAGATTAATTCTTTATTCTGTTTTGAAAACTTGAACTTTTTAATACAGAGAATATAACTCGTATGAGAAATGACCTCTTAGTTTTCAAAATGGAATACATCATGTTTACATGTTTTATGCCAGTTAGTATCGTTTCGCCACAGAACGTGAAGCTTCGATCATAATCATTTATGTTATGCGCCATGAGATTACCTTAACACTAATTATTTCTTCTTAGGAAAACATGAACCTACACAACTTGTCCTTATATACTTTCTACAGGTTGAGCTAGAAGTCTTGAGAGTACCAAATGGATGCATGTGTCACGTTACTCTTCTTGAAAATGGTCGTATTGATTGTCTTGGTTTAACCTTTGCTGATCGCAAGAAACGTGGAGTTCAGGTAATATTCAAATTACTACGTAGATTTTTATTTTTAATTTTACCTTCACAGTCCAATACCTGTAACAGTTACTGCGGACTAAGTGAATATTTTCCAATCCACCGACATGGACATCGAGGCTTGAATTGCCCCGACTGAACTTTCAGTTGGATATGACACAATTACTATATTTATTGTGTAAAAGAATGATAGGAAATCTGATTTGCAAAGAAAAAGAAAACCTGTTGTCTTTTATCATGTAACGAATTATTCATAGATTATAAGATATACCAAATTCATCATTTCAGTTGATGAAGATGTATTGCATCATTCTTTTTTATCCACTGTTTTAAAACAGGTTTTTCTATAATAACGATTGATTGGTGTTCTAACTAAGTAGTAACCACTTCAAATGTCCAACAGTGAAGGGGCAGCTGACCAAGGTCATGAGTCAACTGGGGTCTGGTTGCAGCCAACCAACAGTGCCAGATACTGAATTAAAGAAACACCTGGGCTCCGTAACACAAAGCTTAGCGATTGATCGTACAATGAATTTTTGCGATTGATTGCACATAGTGGTCAATGCAATCAATCGCAAAGATCAATCGTACGATCAATTGCAATTGATCGCAAACCTTTGTGTTACGGGCCCCTGATGTTTTGAAAGAACTGAAAAACGCTAATGAATCATGTCTAGATATACAATAAATTTTGCTTCCTCAACTATCGTAAAATTATAGGTTATGTCCATCAGTGAAGATGGACTGGTGTTCAAGAGTAATCACCTTCCAAGTTCCTGCACTGAAGGGATAGCTGACCCAGCTAAAAGAGTCAACTGGGGTCTGGTTGAAATCAACCAAGAACCAGTTCCACTGGATAGTTCCAAAGAACAGGTAGAGCTCATACTCGGGATATGTTCCAGACACCGTATTAGGTGGTCCCCAATAATTTTGTAAAGCAGCCAGTAATAGCATGGAGACGTGACCCTGTACTGCATTTTATGTGATTTGGCAATGATCAACTTTTATCAGTGAAATATTTTTTTCGATTTTATTGCTGATAATGATTTGAGACCCGCCAAATTTCTGCCGTCTGTCAGTGGCGTAACAGCCGGGGGCGGGGGGGGGGGGGGGGCAGAGTACCCCTCTGAAGGATTTCAGCGGGAAAATCCACCAAACCACCGGGAAAAAATGAAAAGGAGGGAAAGGAAGAAAAAGGAAGGGAGAAAGGGAAAGGAAGAAGAAGAAAGGAAAAGAAAGAAGAAAGGAAAAGAAAGAAGGAGAAAGGGAAAGGAAGGAGAACGGGAAAGAAAAAGGGAGAAAGGGAAGAAAGAAGAAGAGAGAGAGGGAAAAGAGGGAAAGGGGAAAAAAAAAAGAAAGGAAACAGGAAACAAAAGAAATGAGGGAAATTTAGTACCAAAACCCCGGAGTTTCCGGGTACTCCACTCCCTGGACCCCCGCAGTGACTTTCCCTGTAGACCCCCATCAGGGGCCCTAAGCCAGAACCCTGGGCCCCACCCGATAAAGGCTTCGCAACAAGCAACTCGCGGTGCGGGCTCACCTGCGCATATTCTCTTTCTAGACTTAGTTACCGGGAAATTTCTGCCCCCCCCCCCACCCGAAAACAGGCAGAGAATGTAAGAGACCGGGAAAAGACAACGAACAATTCAAAGAAACTTCATAGCTTCCGCGCTTCGCGCGGGAGGGAAACTCACCATCCCTGCACCCTCCCCCTAGCATGCCTAGGGGCCCGGTTTTCACTATCGTCCTCCTAAAAGGAAATCCTAGCTACACCACTGATTCTAGACTAAATTACCGGGACATTTGTGGCTATGCTCCATCCCCCCGATAACAGGCAGAGAGCGTAAGAAGAGCGGGAACTGACAGCGAAAAAACGTCGGAGGTTCCGCGCTTTGCGCGGGAGGGGGTAACTCCCCCCTCCCTGCACCCTCCCTCTAGGGTGCACTACCGTCCTCCTAAAATGAAATCCTAGTTACGCCGCAAATCTTAGGAAGTCCATCCGAAAATGCGATTAAAATCGAGAAATGTGGTTATTTTTGGCTCGCACGCTTCGCTCTTTCATCATATTTTAGAATTTTTATTCGAAAATGCGATTCAAAAGATATCAAAATTGTGTGTGAGGGAAAAAAAAAATCATTAAAAAAGTTTTTCATCCCCCACTCCTGAAATCGGATTTACGCTGGTTGAGCACTATCGTCCTCCTAAAATGAAGTCCTAGCTACGCCACAGATTCTAGACATAGACTAGTTACCGGGAAATTTTGGGCTCTGCCCCCCCCCCCCTGATAACAGGTACCTGTTACGCCCCTGCCGTCTGTCATGTAGTTTTTTTTTTCATGTTTTTTTTTCAAAGTATTATAGGCTTATATTCCAGATCAAATTTTCATTTCTTTTGTGAAGCAAGTAATCCTGTTTTAGGTTCATATCAAGAACTAAATGGAACTGAATTATGTCCTTTTTGTGAATGCTAATTTTATCCATTACAGATAACCAAGGTGAAATAAATTAGACTCCAAAATTTGATAATCAACTAAAGTTCGTATCCTCATATCCTCAGCTAAGTGGAGATCATTGTCTCATCAAACCTCCAATCACCCAGCGATCACAAGTGTTGTAGTCAAGGCCAAGGCCAAGGCTTGAACTCTCAATAATGACACTCACCCTATCTCAAGAGGGGTATTATTTTATGAATGGGGCATAGCATGGAAAAGCAATTGGGTGCAATTGCTAGGAGGGACTCGCTTGAATTTTGGGTTGCCTATTTCCAGAAATCTAATGATTCATCATAGTTTGAAACAGCGTTTGTAATAAAAATTCTCTGACGATTTAAACTCCTTGATCGCGTTGATAAAGATCTGACAAAAATAGTCATGTTCAGTTTGTTATGTCTATTCAAAGCTTGTAGCAGGTTTATATTTAGTAGAGTTTTGTTATACAAAGCAAAAAAACAACACAAAAAAAACCAAAAAAAACCCACACACACACACAAAAAAAACAACAACAACAACAAAAAACAACCTTCAGAATATACTGAATTTTACAGAGATTTTCAAGGCTTTGAACTCTCTAGGCCATGCCCCAAAGGCAAGGGTATGGAGAAAAAGGACACTGCCAAGAATCAAGGCACAAAACACTGCCGATCACTTAGCAGACTCGAGAGTAAGTGATACAGTACTTTTAAGATGTGTTGATATTCATGGTAAGGATTTCATTTTTTTTCGGCAGGTACAGCAGCGTCTTCGTAATGCCGGGATCGAACTCGCTCTCGTTTTTCTTCCCATGGATCTTGTACATCTGCTGAGAGATTCTTCCTGTGCGAACATAGTAGAAGGAGTGGGGTCTGGATCTGTTTTAACCAAAGAAACCCCGGTTTAAAGCCTTTTCTAAAAGCAGTGATTCTGGCATCGATTTCATCCATCAAATTATAAAATGCCAAGTCAACATTTTTAACGTATATTGAAATCACTATGATTCTTTAAATATTGAAGAAAAGCACTTTTAGTATGACGTCAATTTCTCATTTTAATTTCCATACCAAAACTGTTTGTTTCCATTTAAATTACTACAGAAATACAGAACTCAGGAATTACAAATGAGCCATGTTTAACTTAGGTACAAAAAAATTACTCCAAATTTAGCCCTATATGAGATAATAAGAAAAGGAAATAGATTTTGGCATAATAATGGATACAGGGTTTCAGGAGATTGGGGGGAGGGGGGGTGGAAAGGTATGCGTCTTGACAATCTCAATCCAAATTCATTTTCACAAAAAAAAAATGATCATAATCAACTTCTGGTATTTAGAGTTATATGCACAGATAACATGGTTAAAACCACATACAATCACTGGTGGTCAATAAAATAGTCATTAGACAAATGGGTGTAATAGGTTATCAAGAGCATTAAAATAGCGTAGCATATAGTAGTTATAAATAATAGTTTTACTACCAGCAACGTTCTACATATATAATAAGGAAAGGAAAGTTATTTTTTCCAATGATATTTAACAATTTCCACATACTGAACAAAGTTTATATTTTCATACAAACTGTGGCAAATCGTATGAAATTTCCTCAGTTGGGTAATATATATTTTGGAATCCAAAGCAAAATGATATACATGTGAATGTGATAATGAATAACTCGGTAAAACACCTATATCTATTATCATCCGCCACTGGGTTAAATAAAGGCAAAAGATGAGGGAAATGATTTAATCCAACAGAGCCATGTTTGTCCATGAAGGGTCTGATCTCGCGTTGAATACAACGTAAGAACCAATAAGTGCTAATCGGCTTAATTTGTTCACGATACTTTTACACGCCTTCTCCTCAACAAAACGGAAGATTTTCCCGATTTGTTTTTGGTTATCCTTTGTAACTACCCCCTACTACCAATCTCAAAGCAAATCAAATGGGATTCGATATCCTTTCCCTTGATGTCTTCATTTAACTGACAGTATCGCTCGACTTTCCTATCCCGGGCTTTCATTATTGGGTTCAAAGGGGACAGTGAGTTTTACAAGGACTACCCGTTTACCTGGGAAATACAATACAATGTCTGGTTTTTCCGTGGTTGGGAGTACATGTGGGGGAACTGTTCCACCACTTACTCTGCAGCCAGGCAAATCTGCATACAGATACATTGATACTTGGTTTCTCTCAGCTTTATCCTTTAACCCGGTTACCTTATACCTCAAAACACTATTATGTCTGTAAGTGAATCGACCCTGGGATAGGGCTGTTGGACACATATTGAGAATGTGCTGTAAGGTTGCCCTCCCGCTACCTAAGGAACATTTATCTGTTGTTGTTTACCCCATAGCATCAAATTATCAGGGCTAGGAAGACAATCAATAGCAGCCCTGGCTGCAAAGCTGAGTACACCTTTCGGGAGGCTGTACATGGCAGATCGCCATGTTAGATCCACTTTCTTCTTCTTCAAGTAATTGTATTAAGTTTCCTTGCTTATAGCTAAAGAATGAATTCGCTCACTCCATGTGGAAGAGGTAGTTTGAGTGATTACCTTTTTAACCTCAGATTTCATATGTTTCCAAGACTGTGGGTTGGTACACTGTTGTGTCGCCGTGTCAATCATATCTCGGGACTTTTTTTACCCCATTAGACTTGCATTTTGATACCCACTTACTTTGCCATTCTTACACTGCAGGGCATACGGTTAGCTTTAGGGTCACCTTTTGTTAGTGTGGATGGTATAGCAAGTGTATGACATTCCAAATACAATTCAGATAACAGTTTCAATTTCATTCCTTTTCGTGAGTAGAAGATTGATGGTGTAGCCCCATGCAAAGGGAAATTAAGCCATTTCTTAATTGTCTTGGTGTGTATGCGACTCGAGCTGGCTATCAGTTAGGGTATGTACTGTCAATAGCGCAGAGAGGGCAGTGCATAGTCAGAAAAGCACTCTTAGTTTATATTCGTTTCTAACATGGGAATTGTCAATATAATTCAAGATCTCGGTCAGTTTGGTTTTAATGGTATCATAGTTATCCTGGGTTTTACCAAAGAAAGAAATATAGGAGCCGATGAACTTTTCGGGCTCGTCTTTAACGGTTGCAAGGGCCACATCATCAATTACAAATGGTACTTTAAGGGTACCTTGGCATATCGATATGGATTTGCACTTTACAGGCTTGAGTTTTAAGTTCATTGTTTTCACTTTCGAACCAATTTCATTCATAAGCCGCTGGTGGGTTCGTTGGTTCGCTGTTATGAGGCAGAAGTCATCGGCGAAACGGAGGGTAATAAACTTCTCTCCGTTCAGGTCGTACCCTTATTTTTGTTCCATTGATTTAAGATGCGCAATTAGTGGATTAAATGCCAACAGGAAAATAATCGGAAACCATGGGTCGCCCTGATAGACTCCTCGCTTGAAGAGAACCGGACGGGATTGCCAGGAAGGGCCGCTAACCGTACCCCAGAGTAGAGGTTTCGGATGTAACGTACCACTATATCCGGGATGTGACTTTCACGCAGGGTGTGGTAGATCAACGAATGCTCAACTGATCCAAAAGCGTCTGCGAGATTGAAGAAAGTCACATTGGATTGTTTTCTTTTTGGTTCGTGCGTTTGCCAGTAATTCGTTCATGACCTGGGTATGCTCAATGCATCCACTAATACCCGAAAAGAAGGCATTCTGTGTTGTACTATCTATCACACCAGTGTCGCAAAGAAATCTAGCAGTTCTTTCGGCCATTATTTGGTGATACACCTTGCCGACGCATGGAATTAATGAAATCATTCTAAAGTTACTAGGATCGGATGAAGCCCCCGCTTTATAAATCAGGGTAACTTTACTTTTCGACCATGACTCGGGGGGTTCCCCAGACGCTAACACCTTAGTAAAGAGTGTCGCCATAAAATAATGGGTGGATGGTAGTTTCCAAAGTAGACCGTACATGATGCCGTCGGGGCCAGGAGCAGAGGTGGAACTTTAATTGGCTAACACCTCTTTAACATCTTGGGGTCGAATGGGAGAGAGGTTAAATGCCACATCATGTGGTACGGGGATGTAAGGGAACCAGGACACTGCGGAATGGTCGATAGGATTGGCAGATGAATATTGAGTGGAATAATATAGATCCGCGTCCTCTTTCGAAAGAGTGGGGGAGTTCTGTATTCCCGCCTCCATATCTAGAGATCCTGAGCAACACTTTTCAGCGAAGTTCCAAAAGTTTTGTTGATACATTTTCCCCCTTCGTATGATCAATTAATTTTTCTGTTTATTTTTGTTTTGGTTATGGAGAAAGCTCATTGCTTTAACTGGATCCCTGAAGGCTTTGCGGTCATCGGCTGACGGATTTTTCGCAAAAGCCTTTTTACGAAATGCGTTTTTTTGCTCTCCGTGCTGTATTCAAAGTTTTTGGCGTCTTTGTTATATACTGGCTTTCTCGTTTATTCTCCACAAATTCTTCTTGTGTAAGGAGCCAGTTTTGAACAATGTTAATCATTTGATCCCCGGCAATTGCAGGGGATATGTTGTTAGAAGCCACTTCATGATGTAGTGGGTTCAATAGGCTTTCCAGTTCGCTATCGAAAGTACCCCATTCATACGTGCTGATGGACGGTATCGTGAACTTTGTGAACGCATTCTCCTGATGAACAGAAGAGTACAATACTACCAGCGCAAGGATGAACTTCGGGATAAGTCGAGTCATCATGATGGAAATGGCGGAAAATCGCAGTGAAAGAGGGCTGATATGTCAAGGGCAATCAGGAAATTTGCTAAAACATTTGATGATGTAAAGAAATATCCAATGAAACCGTTACTTTATTCCTCTTAGAATAAATTTCAGTATCTCGATGATCTCAATTGTAAAGAAAAGGAAAATTACATAATCAGGACGGTGTTCACACGAGACAGGTACTTATATCGCACGGATCCATACGGACGGGACTGACGTAGCTCGTGTACATAGGTCGGCGTCACAAATAGAAATCCAGATTTCCGTTTTTGTACTCGAAAAGTCATATGGTAGAAAACCTACATATTATGGTGATAATACTCACACAGTTGTCGACAATAACACACAGACAGTTTTACTCGGAATCAGATAGGGTGAAGATTAGAGCAAGAAAATGCAAATTTGCAGGAGTGAGTATATTCTTGCTCGTCAGTCCGCTCCCTCATTTGGTAATATATACTCATATTATTTAATGTTAATTTCTTAGGTTAGTGTTATCTATGTATTAATGTATCAAAGTAATTTCAGTTTGTTATTAATGTAAAGCGCTTGGAAACATTGTAACAGGCGCACTATGAAACTGTATTATTACTTATCTTTATACCGAATTAGGTCTTATGATTTGCACCATTTCTTTTGTTCTAATATTTTCTTTCAATATAGTATGCCAAATAAGGCATCGGTATCAATTATGAACCTTTCATTTGCTATGAGAGCCAATTAACTCCCAAAACTGATCAGTCGCAGCTAGACGCGCTGCGAAAGTCGTTCGGCGTTTTTTTGCGCAAAACCGATAAACCTATAACGAGTTGCTTTGGGCATTAATAAAAAACGAAACAAAACAAAACAAAACAAAACAAAAAACCCTCCAAGAAACAAAAACAAAAATATAACTCACTTTTTGTCTTATTTGATTAATAACCCCTCTACTACCTGTAAATGCACGTAGGTTGTAATTTTTCAATGGAATAACATTTATCATCAAATTTTCACTCGTAAATTAGTAGAATTAACGTACTGATCAATGATGCGTATCATGTTATGTCAAGCCATGATCGTTAAAGGATTTATATAAAAAAATATGAAATGTGAGTAGGATTGATAAGATTGCAATCAGTGGCGTAATTACGGGGGGCACGGGGGGCACGTGCCCCCCTCCCAATCGGCTGGCCAAAAAGAGAAGGAGAGAAAGAAAGAAAGGAGAAGGAAAGAGAAAAGAAAGGGGAAACAAAGAAGAGGAAAATGGTAAATCGGGAGCGCTCCCTCGCTTCGCTCGCTGGCATTTAATTAACTTAATTAATGCCGATGCTGATTATTATTCTTATGAAAGAAATCAGTTTGCATCTTGTGTCTCAATCTGATGTTATAGGCTGCTATTGTTCCACTCATAGAATGTTAGTAATAACCACATCAGGATTTCACTCCAAGAATTTTACCTTAAAAGGGCCCTTTCAGTCGATGGCCTAGACAAAAAAACAAACATTCCCATCTGTTCGTTCGCTAGCTCGCTACTCTCGCTAGGAAAAGCTAGAAACAAAAGGATTTCGGGCACCGCAGTCATATTTCAGAAGCGGGTTAGCAAAGCATCATAATATTTGGGCAGCGAGGAGGTTCACAAAATTACGAAGAACATCTATTGTATTTTGCTCACGAATCCATACATACGGTATTATTTGTGGGGGGGGGGGGTGGGCGTCGCTGACTTTGCTAGCTTGTTAAAACAGAAAGGTTTCAGACGGTGAGCGAGGTACCTAAACGAATTCATATTCAGCACACAGGGGATCGAATAGATTATGTAGATATTTATATTTCGATGACGAAATAACACTTTCTACAATGAGTATAATTTTCCTCGCTCGCTGCGCTCACTCGTTAAATAATTGTTCAGTTTTTTTTAAAAGCAAACGAATTGGGCGAGTGAGAAGACCAAATAAATAATTCAGATGTTTCATATACTCACATTCTAATTTCATGAAGGGATAAGTGCGTGCTTCCTCGCTCGCTTCGCTCGCTCGTAATGGTTAGAGACATGATAGTTTCGGACAGAAAAACAATAGACCAGGAACATGCTAAAATAAAGTCATTGGCAGCGAGGTGACTAGATATTTAATTGAAATATCATATAGACCCCGTGGTCCGTCAGTGTATTTTTATAATAAAATGACATATATTTTATTGCAAATAAAGATGTAAGTTTTCGGCTCGCTCACTTCGCTCGCTCGCAAAATTTGAAAAAAATGTTGGTATCTAGCAAGATGCATTATTTTCCGAAAATTTTAAATTGCCCCACGCCCCTAGAAAGACACCTTTGTTCGAGATCACTGTCGTTATTGCTAGCATGATAGAAATAACCACACATACTGTACCCGGATAGGGGGTTGCCCCCCCCCCCCCAATTTTTTGTTGTTGAATACTTAACATCTTTTCACTGAAAATTGTCAAAAGAATCCACCAAAAGTGTGTACCAGATCCTTCAATATCAATTTTAAAAAATGAAAATGAGCCCTCATGACCACCTTGGTCGCTTCGCTCCCTCTCTTTTGTATTTCTTCGAAAATTTTACACGCCTTGTCCCCCCCCCCCGGGAAAAAAATTCTGTATACGGCTATGCTCGGTGTCCCCCCCCCCCCCCATGACCCACGGTACGCCACTGATTGCAATGGAATAGGAATTTGTTTTGAATATAATCATTTCACTTTTCAAAATTGGGCTCTGCTCGCAGGCAAATAATTCTGTGCGCTCTTAAGATAAAAGTGGATTATTACTTGCTGATGGATCGGTGTTTCCTACATTAAAATGGAATTTACATAGCAGTAAGAATGAATTACTATTTGAGGTTAGTTAACCTTACGAACCACAATGTATTTTGACCCTTCAGAGGCCTAAGGGGGGGGGGCACATTGTGATCCATCGTATTTTCTGTTACTGAACCGATCACTTTCATATTTGGCACCTAGCACAGGTAGAGAGCAACTCAAACTGTACACCAGCTTTGAATATTCGCCAGGTAACCCAGTGGGGCGCTATTTACTAAATAAAGTGAGTCATGAAGAAGGCCTATAGAAAATATGCCAAAATTATACTTTTTCCACTTATGTATTATTTTGAATTGAATTTGAATTGGAATTGGAATTTGAATTGGAGTTGGAATTTGAATTGGAATTTTATTCTCATATTTCACATAACATAAAATATAACCGATCACTTTAATATTTGCAACAGAGGTAAGGAAATTTTCTATTCAGCATGGTCCATATTTTCAAAGGTTCACTTTTCATTAAATACATACATGTAGAAAATTATGCTAAAATGTAACTGGGAGAGTATAGTAATTATCACAAAACAAGACATTTAGAGTATCTTGATTAGCAATCTAGTAGCCTAATGGTATAATACAGGAGTAAAAGTTACAAAATAAAACCAAAATTAAAGGGAAAAGTACTTAAATATATCTATTGCTTTTGGCCCCACTTTTTAACATGCAAGATAAAGGAAACCATAAATATTCCTTTGAAATTGATTTATAACCACTGTTACTTTATATTTAAGCCCCTCATAAAATTACAAGAAATGAAAATATCACATCTTCCACAAATTTCTTGTTATCCAAAATGGTAACAGAAAAAACACACAAAAATTTGAGTGACGTGGTTGTGAATTTATGGTTGTAATGGCAACTGGAAATGTCGGGCATACCTCCGTTATATATCAAAATGTTTGCAATTAAATATTTGGAAAAGACGCCTTTTGTCGAAAAGTGTAGGAGGGGCGAAGGCAAATGTGGTAGGATTTCATGTTCATATTTATCATTATAATCATTAATTAATCATCATTACTACCTGTATGCTTCTTCGTATCAAACCATGATAATAAACATTATAAAATAACCTCTTGTTAAGAGAATGTAATTATGATTTATAAGATTGCGACGGGATAAGATTTTAAAATGCAGAGTAACATCCCATTTTGAAATAAGGACTCAATGGCAGGCACACGATTTTGTGAATTCTTTTGATAAAAGTAGGTTACTTCTTGCTTACGGATCAGTGTTAACTATACATGTATAGCAATTATCATGGTTTATTCATGCATTGTCATGTACTTCATGTTGTACCAAATGAAGGATCTGTCGCATATAAAATGTACGGAGGACCTATGAAACCGAATACAATTATTTTCATTTTTGAACAATAGGATTATATTGTTGGGTCCAACTAATGTGACTATGATATGTAGGGGTTTATTTTTCGCTTCCTATTATATATGAGGATTTTTTTCACCTACTGCAATTTTTTCAGTCTGCTTTCAGAAATTATGACTTCTTTAGGTTATCTTAGCGGAAAGCTTTTTCATTCTTTTTTTAATACATAGTATATTGCAATAGCTCTGTAGCAAATATTCAACTCGTGTTGGGAAACAACATTAAGAAGGAAACCAAAGGTCTGTGTGGGTCTCTGTGCATTCAGAAAAAAAAGGAAGAGGCTTAAAATTCCTTGAGAAAAAAAGAGAAAGGGGTGTTTATTCGACAAACAACAGGCAACATCACTGCCCTTTTTTAAAACATATACATAATCATTTTAAAATGTTTTATTGGCTTTTCGAGGCTAATTTGTATAGCATATGCACATGAGTGTAGTAATCACAAACACCCCCCCCCCCGCCCTGATATATACACACAGGCGGCGCTCCCGGTTGTAATACTCGAAAAGTGTTTCTTTCTGATAATTTTGAGAAAATATTGACAAGAAAGTGGGATTTTATCAGATTTTATTCGAAAAAAGGAGCAAAAGAAAACAGGGGACTTTATCAGAAGATCAATTGGCTTATATTAGAAATAAATGGTTTCTAGAGATGCATTAGTAGTAAATAGGGACATCAGAAACTGGCACATTTCAGAAGGAAAAAAAGAGGCCCTTTTCTGGTGCCCCGTCGTTTTACCGCTACTCTGTATGTGCGCGCGCGCGCGCGCGCGCGCGTGTGTGTGTGTGCGTGTGTGCTGTGTATGATTACGATTTTAATACAGTGTTTAATCTTTGGATATCTTTAAAAAACATTAAACCTTTTAACAACAATAATAATCACGTATAAACAAAATATCCAGGATTACAAAACTGCGGTAGCTGCCTGTTTCTCCAGTATAGTTTGTACACAATCAACTCAAGCGTTGGTTTATCCACCCAACGCTGTTTTAAAGCGCCCTTTCCTCAAGGCGTTAAATCTAACCCTGCACAAAATCGGATAAGTGTCGGATCTCCCCCTGTATAATCTCTGATATAAAAGAGGTACATTTGTGTACTTTATTACTCTATGTGAAGACACCCGTATCACCATGATCACATCACTAGGCCAGTTAAGGGTCCACTTGCATCATGGGGTGGGGTTGGGGGGGGGGGTGGGGTGGGGGTCCCGATGTATAACGAGGTGTAAATGAAGGGGAGGAGAGAGAGAGAGGAATAAAGAGAATCGAACACTAGACGGAAAGAGGGAGAGACAAGGGGCAAGGCGGATCAATGATTCGTATCACTGAAGGAATGCACAATGCCACTCCACTTAAAGGGAGGGGGGGGGGGATCATCAGAAAGAGTACGGTTTTTCGTTTTAAAGGCAATAAGTACTTCATGTACACGTGAGTACCTAACTTAGATCTTAACTTATTCATTTTGCGCTCTCTAGCTGTGAGACCGACAGTGCAAGTGCCTATCAGTGTTTCCCGGTGTATTAATCAAGCTCTCTCTCTCTCTCTCTCTCTCTCTCTGTAAAAAATGCACGCAAGCCCAACGAATCTCGAGTATAAGGATCGATCTCGATAACTTTCAAATTCAAATTCATTTTTGTATAATATCTGCTTCGAAATCGGCACTATGATTCTGAATACCAGTGAAAGAAACTTCTAATGCACATTGTACTTTCGTTGGATAAAGATCACACACTTTATTAAGAATGGAATGTGGAAAGACAAGCGATTATGGACAATAATTTATTGTCACAGCAAACTTTGATACAAATCGTCAAGGTGAACTGGTATTAATGAAAAGATATCCATGTGAAGTTATGAACATCTTTCTAACCTGAGACTCTCTCATATTTATAAATTTATGAATATTAAAGAGCTCTTCATTCTTTGAAAATTACCTGTGGCCAAATTTACAGAAATTAATCCAATTGTGACATGGAAATCAAACAGATGATTTCATCTGGGCATGACTTTCGTTTGTTCAGTTTTTAATAGTAGCAAAATGCAAAAATAAAAGCAAAACCAATTTTATGCATTTGAATTAAATTGATAAAAATCTGTATCCATTCATTAAGAAAAACTTTTATCAGTATTCTTTTTTACATGGATAAAAATAATAAAAACCAGACAGATCAGAACATTTTGTTATGATAAAGCCATTAATCGAATTTCTCGCAGGTATGGATTTGAATTAAATTGATAAAAATCTGTATCCATTCATTAAGAAAAACTTTTATCAGTATTCTTTTTTACATGGATAAAAATAATAAAAACCAGACAGATCAGAACATTTTGTTATGATAAAGCCATTAATCGAATTTCTCGCAGGTATGGAAACATGTCCTAAGCAAGCTTTATGACTTCGAAGGTAAATTCTCTCGATTTAAGCAGGCAAACAAAATAAATATATTTGATTTCGATGTAATCATATCCTGGTGCCCATTTCTCTGACAAGGCTGTAAATATTTTTATGAACGTCCACAATATTCCATCTATTCAGTTAAAAAAAAATCAATTTCACATTTGAACATTATATTTCTGCAAATGTTCATGTGCAATAGTTCTTTTTGAATTGTGATTTGAGTTGTATGTTTAATGTTATTTCTATTTTGTATTTTGTTGTATTTTTATCAGATCATGTCTTATTACAATGCTTTTTAATTGTAAATTCAATTTGATTCAGCCTTTGGCTGCTACCTTGATTTAAAAAACCCAACACTTGAATGAAAGCATTTGGGTAATTTAAATTTTCGAAAACATAAGTACAACTAAAGCAGTGTAGAGTACAAACAATTGAAATACAAATAAACACAAATAGACTGAAACTTTTAGGCTTATCTAACAGTGACATCATAACGTGACACATGTCTAGAAGAATATAAAACCTTAAAAAAATTCACACACACAACATGCATCGGTGTAAACTTGATAGTAAAAATACAACAATTCGCTTTTGATGCGTATCCGTTTCTGCAAGCCTATTAACAGTTATCACTGCACACTGTTTGTTTGCTGGTGCGAACGTTAGGTCTGTCATATGTAGCAAAACGCGATGTTCGTGAATGATCGTATCACCATCGAGACTCGACTCTGTCATTTGTAGCTTTAGTATCAGTTTCTTGATATGCCA
The DNA here is from genome assembly GCA_029962745.1 of Echinometra lucunter. Classification (NCBI taxonomy): domain Eukaryota; kingdom Metazoa; phylum Echinodermata; class Echinoidea; order Camarodonta; family Echinometridae; genus Echinometra; species Echinometra lucunter. The sequence goes on along the minus strand of CM057153.1, from coordinate 24,342,355 downwards.
TCGTGCGGCATTGGAGCTTATTCTGTAATTAAAAAGAAAGCAGGATGAAAATTTCATTTCATTTAAAATAGTAGATGAAATCAAGTAAATACATCGCCTGCAGCACTGCAAAATATCAAATTGAGGATAGTGAGTAAGGCCATGTTGTAGAAGAAAAGAGCAATTTGGGCGAAAATGTAGTATCCGCACACTAACGGTACAAAGTCTTTCATTGCCCATGGACAGGTAGATATTATATAACACCCAAATAGATCCTCGTCATTTAATTGGTTGCTTGCTATTGATAATTTTTCCCATTTTACTATTACGTCATCATTCATGCAATTATGACTCCATTTACCGTGCAATCTTCGATCCATGCGTTTTGCTCCATTTGCAAACACGCCAAGAGCCCGGCACAAAACGTACGTAAAGCGCTTGCTTTTGCAGTGTGCGTGCGATCAAGCATATTGACGGACAGGTGTCATATAAAACAGATAATGATTTTTTTTTTTTCATTCGTGCGATGGACAGAATATTTTATTCGGTGAAAGATGAAATTATTGATCCATTCAACAAGGCGCAGCCGAGTTGAATGGATCATTTCATCTTTCACCTCATGAAATATTCTGTCCATTGCACTAAAAAACATTCATTATTTGTATACTAAAAATATTGAGCAGAAATTAGAATATAAATGAACGAAACAAAAAAAAATGTTTGCACCTTGAAGATTTGAAGAATAGGGTTTCTGTTGCACAGTGTACACAGCATCTTTAAAAGTCATAGGACAAAAACGTAAGGGGGTGGGAGGCACTAATTGTAGAAAAAATACATGAATTGATCTTTTTGAAGTTAATTTGATATCAACAAAGAAAATTCTGATTTGCTGAGAGGTGCTATTATCTGCCCTTTTTCATGGAACCCCACACATATGCATTCATTGCATCGATAAATTAATGTAAGATTTTCGTTAAAACGAGTTAAAACGAGGAATTGCTTAGTACCCAAATTACTGATAGTATCCTGAATCCATGTAACGTATTGTGAAATCCTAGCGTAAACTCCCGGGTAATCGGGCTCAGCACATCCTATGCCCCAACTAGTAGCTCCTACCAGATGCCAGCGACCATCAGAGCCCTCACAAGTCAGTGGTCCTCCACTGTCGCCCTGTATTGAAAATTGATTTTATGAAATAAAACATGTTAATGATGGAAACATAACAATTTTACCTTAAAATCAGATATCACTTTAATTGATCCTTTAAATCTAAGATGTTATACATTCCCCAAATAATGATATGAAATCGAAATACTAACCGCTGGTAGTGATATCTTAGATATGCTTTGTATGCTTTGGTCGTATGTTACTTAAAATGTGAGAGCTACAAGGTCATTGTTACAGATACATTTCGATATCAGAGTGTGTTGACGCTGGAAGCGGGGGGGGGGGGGGGGGGGGGTTGTATGGTAGGAGGGCAGTCGCCCCCAACGAAAAAGTGGAGTGGCAAAACGCATTTTCGCCCACTCCCCCAAAAAGCCCACCCACAAAAAAAAAAAGAGAGAAAAGGATGACAGAATGTCGGAACGGAAAGATCAGACAAGGAACGAAATTCAAAAAAAAACCTTCAAAGCTTGAAACAAAAACAACTGCAAAAAGATTCTGAGCCCCCCTTAAAAGTCATAAATTACATCTGACCCACAGCGAAAAAGGAATCCAAAAACTGTTATAAACAGGTTACCTGACACGAGTCTACTCCGCCTTCGACATATCCAGCACAAAGCTCTGCTTCTTGTACAATACCATACTGACTGTACAGGTCATTACAAATGTCGTCACTGATAAGATTAACCAACGCTTTCTGAAGGTCGTACGAAATAGAACCTGTTGAAATAGAAGGTCAGGATATATTACGTTATTGCGTTCAAAAAGTTGAATTAAGAGAAAGAAGACTATAAAAATGAATGACAAAAACTGTATCGCTGAATTTCTGTAAACCTAAATGAAACAAAAATCCTCCTGGATTGTATTATTTACCTGAATAATCAATAAGCAATTAACTGATATGGGAAAATAACTGGCAATTAAAAGCAAAATTTTGAAGAGGAGAAAGCAAACCAAGCAAGCAAAATATTTACTGTGGAGTTCTGCATAGATTGCAGAGGAAGTTAAACAAAGTGAATGACAAAGATTTAGTGTCACTACATTTAATTGATTTGGAACATGAGCAGGTAGGGAGGTAGGGTAAGCTAAAGAATATAAAAAAAGGGAGCATCTTCCCTTATTGTATATGCACACTATGCAAGTTGGCATGGTAAAAAGGTAGAATGTATGTACCACCAGAGGAGGTAGTTCCCCATCCTGCGATCCAACATCGGCTGTATGCCATCGTCTCATTTTGTAATGTAGCCAAACAAGCGGGTCGGACGTAATCACTGAATTCGACTGGTTCCGAAAGGTGCAGCAGTGCGATATCGTTAGCTATGCCATTGATATCACCGTAATCTGGATGCATGATGACACTGTCAGCCCCTCTCACCAACTTGTGTTCATGGTTATCCGAAAGATGACGAATGCCAAGAGTAACGGTGAAATCACTGGCTTCCATTCCATCTCTGAATATTGTCGCAAATCATAGGTTTGAGAGAAAGAAATATACCGTGAGCATAATTTTGTGAGTGAAAACTGGTTTCAAAGTATCTTTAAGCATGTCAAGAATGAACACTTGCAAATGACTGAACGAAATCTGAAATGCAAAACAGATCAAAGTAGGTTGACACATTGTGCGTTGTTCCAAATGCATATTCCGATTTACGAAGGCACATATGTAAACGAACTGTAAAGTAGAATATTATAATAATTATTTTTGCATTCTACGACTGCTAACATATGACCTGGCAGTAAGATAGGTAAACTGAAATTTGTAACGAAGTCCGAAAAATACTTACGCACAGTGACTCGCAGTTAGAACCCACTGGTCGTTAATCAAAGTACCGCCACAGAAATAACCCCCCATCTGAACAGCGGCAATCCAAGGGAATTCCCCAAGAGCTGCATCGACCCCTCCCACTATTCTGGATTGGTAGTCATCGACAGCTGGGCGAGTGCCGCATACGGATTCTCCTGATAAATCTACGAGAATAAAAGTGAAAGAAATAAAAAAATGCCAGTTAAAGAAATCTCATCTTGCTGATCAAATCGGAGATGCTCAACACTTGGATATTCGTTCAGAAGGTTCCCTTTAGGGATCGTCCATAGACTAAAAATATTTTTCGATTGTGTGATTGCAAATCAAATCCACTCATTTCTGATTTATACCATACTAAAAGTACTTTGGAGGGAAGAACTAACAGTGGGTTACCAACTTACCGCCTTCTCCACCAGTGCAGTATTTTTCCTCAACATTTTCTTCATCGCTAAGTTGTCTACAATCAATTGGCCAGTCTACGTCCAGCAATGCTGTGTATGATGTTCGACAGGCATCTGTGACTTCCTCACAGAGAGTTTTGCAAGGGCGTCGAGAAGGACCTCCGTGAGGGCAGTCCGCAAAAAGCATACCACAAAAGAGAAGCAGAAAGTCTTCATGACATTCTACCAAACTACTTGTGTCTTCAATCAAACCAATCGCAGTAGCACGGTCTTGGGCTGTTGGATTTGGGAAGTAAGTCCGATCGTAGGGCAGCACGTCCTCGCATGCCGAAAAATGAATATCGGAACACTGAGCTGAAGGGAGGATGAGAGAAATTATTAATAGACTTTTCCATCATATGATTATAACAGCTGGAAAGCAACCTTACTGAAACGATAGGAGCACGCAAAAATGGGGGGAAATGTGAAGAAGAAACTACTTGTTCTTCCAACAGCATATGTGTCTTTCTAGACCCTTTACAAACTTCACAGCACTTTTCATAGCGTACATTTGTCTTTATATACTTACGGCATAAATCTTCGTCAGAGAAATCGGCGCAATCATTTTCCCCATTGCATATGGCGTCAGATTCGAGACAGGTACCATCACCACACATGAAGTCGCATTCTTCAGTGGAATTATCTTGAATATAAAAACATTATACATGTTAGATGAACTATAAGGGGATTGGTACATCATTAAAGAATGGTGTTGAAAAGAGATATATTTTTTTTGTTCTCTGATTAGATAACACTGATCAGAAAGCTCAAAAAGCGGAATAACTACGTTAGCTTGAAGTAAATGACTAGAAGCCTCAGTTTGTCGTTTTCAAACACATTTCCTCGATCCTGTGCGCAGTACTATTTTCCCGTCAAAATCAATTCAATCTAGTATAAAAGATATGCTATATTTCATTGTGAAAACATCTTTTCACAGTACTAAAGGGCGATGAATTACACATCTTTTTGCCTAATTAATACGAAAATAGCAATATTTTTTTTTTACTTTTACTAGTAAAGGTCCGATATTTGGCTTCGTGTAAATGACATCCACCAACGAAAACATACCGAGGTTAGGTTCGAACACATGAATTTGGATCCAAAATCCAGTTGCTCTTGTAGATCCGTCTGAGGTAAAGTTGAGCCACATTTGATTGTTCGAAGAAATGACGTCGTTTGGCAAAGATGAGCCAGAGAGTTGCACCAACTGCGAGGATTGGTCCAAGGAATCCAAACCAGAGCCAAGCTTGAGGAAGTCGAAGCCTGATTCAAGATCGAAGGCGTGAAAGTTTGCCATAACCTGGTAGTCAGTTGGTCCAGAAACGAGCCACTGCATGTTGGCATCGTTTGGATACTTCTCAGGATAGTTTGGTGAAATGATGGTCAAAAATTCGCCGTAACCAAACGTGCTCACTTCACTTCCGTTGACCATATCTAAAACATAAATTGTGAATTCGATGACCTTAATCCAACAAAAATGGAATGGAAGTACAGTGCCAAATCCAAAATGTGCATAAACCTTGACAACGGATTGAAGATGCATGACCACTGGCATGACTGGATTTTGTACATCCATGTGAAATTTGAATAGATTCTTATGATTTCTCACAAAGCATAGGGCATGCGACTTCTGTTTACCACATTTGCATAGATAAAAAAATTTGTCTCCTGTTGGACGTATGATCTATTAAGCATTACCTCCTGCATAGGAGGAAAAAGACGATGCCATGGAAATATAAGCGCTCTCTTGCAATCATTCAAATCATAAATCTGCAACCTACTATGCCTACTGCCGCAATGGAAGATTGAAATGAGGAGATATTTGGAAATTATTGTAAGCTAGTTAGCACATGCAAAATTGTGTGGTGTTTAAATAATAATGATAATAATAATAATAATAATAATAATAATAATAATAATAATAATAATAATGATAATAATGATAATAATTATAATAATAATCCGTTCTTATAAAGCGCATATCACTTCATTATTTAACGTCTCTAAGTTGAAATGTAAAACTAACCAGTTAGGTTTTCCTGGCCAAAGACCGTGATCTCGATCCAAAAGCCACCTCTTCGGAAAGTAAAGTCAGAAGAAAAATTGAGCCACATTTCATTGTTGATTGAAACTACATCATCAGGAAGACCAGAACCTGAGAGGAGAACCAACTGTGAGGTCTGGTCACTCGGATCCAGACCCGAACCGATTATCAAGAAGTCATATCCGGACTCAAGATCGAAAGTATGAAACTTGGCCACAACCTCGTAGTCTTCTGGTCCAGAAACGAGCCACTGGACATCAGCATGGTTTGGATAGTTGTCTGGGTAGTTTGGTGAAACGATGGTCAAAGATTCACCCAGCCCGAAGAAACTGACTTCGTTTCCTGAAGGGAATTCTCCTGTAAACAAGTTATTTGACATGTGAAGCATTTGATATTCAATTCTTTCAAACATTCATGCTGAAAGATGAAGCATGCATCATAATAAAACTGTCCAAAAGGTTTCTGATTTCAACAGGCCTAAAGAGAATCACAATATTGAAATAACATATAATAAAGATTGTGGACTTACACCATGTATACGGAATATGTGAATATATGTCGTAATGATCTCCTCGATTTCCCGAACTATCACTTTATAGTTTAAGTTCTGAAAGATTTGTTTGGCTTGACATGTTACCTGTATTGTTGGAAGGGTCGAGGACCATGATTTCTACCCAGAATCCCTTCCTTGTCACGGAGGAGTCCGAGGTGAAGTTGAGCCACATCTCATTGTCCATGGAAACCACGTCTTCAGGAAAATGAGAACCCGAAAGAGTCACTAATAACGATGTCTGGTCAGTGGCATCTAAACCCGAACCGACAGTTAGGAAGTCATAACCGGGTTCAAGGTCAAATGAATGGAAAATGGCCACAATCTGAGAGTCCTCTGGTCCGGAAACAAGCCATTGAACCCTGGCTCCGTTGGTATAGTTGTTCGGATAGTTTGGTGAAACGATTGTCAGGGATTCACCAAAGCCGAATACACTAACCTCAACGTCATCTTTGTCATCTGAATCAAAATATATGAGAGTAATACATTACCAAGGACTTCAGTTTAATCGATAAGAATCTATTTTGATTCTTGTCTCAGTATTGTTATAGCCTGTGCCAGTTAAAGATATTGTATGAAAACAGAACTGCACATCCTGGTCATTAATTAAGGATGTAGTATAGTCTATCTGTATTGTGGAAAAAATGATAAAATCTTGAATTTCAGCAAACTATTAACTGCTAAGCAGTTTCCTTAATGTAAAAAGTTTTTGAACTTCGTTTATCGAGCTTCCTTGCGTAAGGAAGACAAAACATGAATTATCCATTTATAATTGATTGATAATAGTGACTTTTGATATCTAATAACAACAAACATGACAAATAAACCCCTTGATTTCTGGCAATTATATGTCGCGTTTTACACAATGAAAATTTCTTTCTGAGGCAGCTAGTCCAAGTGCTTTTTTTTTTGTTTGCATTAAAAGAGCGCGCTTGTATTAATAATATGTGTTCGCTAATACCGTTTTACAGGCTTATAATTTATACATTTTCATATTCTACAGAGATACGAACTTAGAGTCAATAACCACTAACATAGTCTTTTGAACTCCAGTCGTAATTCCAGTCGTAAATCATCTTGCCTTCTCGTAACTTCAAAACAATAAGTGAAACAAATCGTTCTCAATTGCAGTGAAATCAAGAATATTGGTGCCTTACCGCCATATCCCATAGTATCTTTAATCCAGCTAGTATACTGTGAAATCCTGGCGTAAACACCAGGGTTACCCGCTTCAGCACATCCTATGCCCCAACTAGTAGCTCCTACCAGATGCCAACGACCATCAGATCCCTCACAAGTTAGTGGTCCTCCACTGTCTCCCTGGGTTGTAATTAATATTTTGGATTGAAAGGTATGACATAAGTAGAACAATTTCTCCGAGCAGCACAATAAAATTCTGTGATTTATCGCTCTTAACACAAACACTTCCAAAGTCCTTAGCTAGGGGAATACTACATTCTCTTAAAAATTAATCAATGATAAATTCTAACAAAACTCCTCATCTGACTCCTTCTCTAACTCTTTTAAAGTTCTTATACATAGATTTATTTTTTAAAAAAACATGCATTATTTTACCTGACATGAATCTACTCCTCCCTCGATATATCCCGCACAAATCTCTGCTTCTTCCACAAGGCCATATTGACTGTAAAAACCATTACAGGTATCATGGCCGATTAGATGTACCAATGCTTTCTGAAGATCGTATGAAAGAGAACTCGCTAAAAGGAAAGAAGATTTGAGATTTATTAAAATGCATTATGTTGTTCCTATTTTTGCATGGACTAATTACGGTTGGCAAATATGAATTGAGATATAAAGACAAATTGCACAATTACTTTAATTGCATGGAAAAGAAATGAACACATTTCTAAAAACGCGATATAGATTTATTCAACTCCATTTGAAATTGAAAAAGAAAACAAGAGGTTGAGAGCCACAATGCATTAAAAACAGCACATATCTACCTCCAAAGAACGTGGTTCCCCATCCTGCGATCCAACATCGGCTGTATGTCATCGTCTCATTTTGTAACGTAGCTAAACAAGCAGGTCTGACGTAATCACTGAATTCGACTGGTTCCGAAAGATGCAGCAGAGCGATATCGTTAGCTATTCCATTGACATCACCATAATTTGGATGCATGATTACGCTGTCAGCTCCTGACACCACCTTATGCTCGTGGTCATTGGTAAGATGACGAATGCCAAGAGTAACGGTAAAATCACTGGCTTCCATTCCATCTCTGTTTATTATCAGAATCAGGAGATTCGAAAGAGTTTTTAATATCAAGAACATATCATGGGTGAGAGAAAACGATTTCAGGCGTTCCAAAGATGAAAAATATTTATCTGAATTTGAAATTCACTTTTATGCATTATCAAACGCGTCTTTACTAGTGAAACTAAGTTTAATCGCTTGGTGAATCTTGTTGAGAGCATCAAGATGAACACAATGAACACGCAACTCCCATTTTTTACGATAGCATGTGCAGGAAGTTATGATGGAAAAACAAAGTACTCTAAAATCCTGTCCATCAAAGCAATCTATGGGAAAAACATGGCCATCTACGGGAAAAAAAAAATCATGTTCCTTCCTAGTATATGCTCATGGCCCTCCTAGAAGAATTCTACAATATCCACTTTAGAGGGCATGATATATTTGTACTGCAGAGGGCTGGCTTTTGAGTGAGGGTAGACTGCAGATGAAAAGAATATTTACTTGTTGACTTGAAATCCTGAAATCATGATAAATACTTACGCGCAGTGAGCTGCAGTCAAGACCCATTCACTGCTAATCAAAGTACCACCACAGAAGTACCCTCCCATCTGAACAACAGCGATCCAAGGGAATTCCCCTAGAGCTGCATTGACTCCTCCTACTATTCTAGATTGGTAGTCATCGACAGCTGGACGTGTGCCACATATGGCTTCCTCTGTAAGATCTACGAGAATAGAAGACAAGACATGAAAATTCTCCTTGAAATTATATATCTTAAGGCTGTTGCAATGTCATTGCTTCGCATTGCAAATTTGTACAAACATGTCTCAGCATTCAAGTATAATCATGTATTTTTTATCAGTGACATTCACATAGCCTCAGATTTTTCAACAGAATAACAATGAACTAAGCACTAGATGTCCATCAACTGAATGTACTTATCTTGCTATATAAATGCGGTAAACATGTACCTCCTTCTCCACCAGTGCAGTAACTTTCCTCAGTATTTTCTTCGTCACTAAGTTGTCTACAATCAATCGGCCATTCTGCGTCCAGCAATGCTGTGTATGATGTTCGACAGGCATCTGTGACTTCTTGACACAAAGTATTGCAAGGGCGTTGAGACGGACCTCCGTGGGGGCAGTCGGCAAAAAGCATACCACAGAAGAGGAGCAGAAAGTCTTCATGACATTCTACCAAACTGGCTGCGTCTTCAATCAAACCGATTGCCGTAGCACGATCTTGGGCTGTTGGGTTTGGGAAGTATGTCCGATCGTAGGATAGCACGTCCTCACAGGTTGAGAAATTAAGATTAGTACATTGGGCTGCATGAGAATAAAAAAGAAACATGATGTTTATGACCAGACTTTCTTTTTTCTGCACTAAAGATATGTACCTAAATAGTCTTTGATAGATTTTTTGCACTCTAAGCATGCTAAGTGATGTCGGCAAGACTAATTCAGTTCTTCCCCAATTCTATGATTCCAAAACCTTGCATTAGTCAAATATGTTTACTTCCTACACACCTAACTTATCCCAGTAAATTTCGGGATCATGTCATCGGCTTTGCCAATGCATGGCCAACTTCATCTTTCAAACACAGGATTGCCATTACGTGATATTTGGCATAAGAAGTGTGAAAGAGTGGCCGTGGCATATGTCGTTTCATGGTTTTCCTCATTCTCAGTCTATCCTAAACTTACGACATAAATCCTCGTCAGAGAAGTCTGGGCAATCATTTACTCCATCGCAAACATCGGTAGACTCAAGACAGGTACCATCACCACACATGAAGTCACATTCGTCGGTGTAATTATCTAAGGGAATTTAGAAAAAAAATCACTGCATAGAAACATAAAGGATTAAAAAACATGATTTTATGCTACAAGGAATACAACATAACTGATATAACATGAAATATGGCAACACAGAATGAGAATAATCATGATGACAGCAAAACAAATGGTTGTTGTTGCTTATATGATGGGATAGTATCAGAAAAGCAAGGTCGTTTGTTGTCAAGATAGTCCAGGCAGGAAAGCATCTCCTGATCGGTTTAGAAGAGGAACAATTCTTTTGGCTGTTAATGATTACAGAGGCAATTTTTAAGGAAATGAATTCATAACTGCAAAGTATACTATACAGTAAACGATGACATTATCATAGATATCGCTGATGACATTGCCATGGTAGCGATGATTGTCATGGAGCAAAAGTCATTCAATTTCTTTACAATGGACAAGAACATCTCTGTCACAAATTGTTGGACTTTATAATATTCTACCTGTGGTACTAGTAGACTCAGTGGCTTCATTGTCATCTTCATTTTCTGAAACGAAACAGAGTAATAACATAAAGCTTAAATTTTCTATTGACTAATGTGGGCTTTTTTCATTCAGTCTGTCGGATCCATTTAACATGTTTAATAATCATACGTGAAATGTTGCAATCAAGGGATTTTTTTATGGCAGTTAGAAGTATGAAATCAATACACAACTCTGCTTGCAATTGTCTGGATATATATTTCTTAATCTTTTTTTAAATTGTGAACCTTAAAGCTTCATAACATCTTTGTACTGATGATCAGAATCTGTGAGATTTTGTCTTAAATGAGCTTCCCTTCGTTACTCGAAGTGGAAGAGCCTGAAAGAAATTAAAACAGACCAAACAAGCAGATTTTTCATGAAATTTCAAATGCGATTTATATACAAGTAAATACCGCTGCTATCATGGCTATGTTGAAAGTCTTCAAACATTTGGAAAGGAATAATAGCCAACAATTTAACCCTCAATAATATCATTGACTCATATCAAAGATATATTTAAGGCATCAACTGATGATGGATCGAGTATTTTCGACGTATAAAAGAAAGGCTAAACTATGTATCAAAATGCAATATGTGTCTCTCTGCTGACGGACAGTTATTTCGTTGGAAATCCTTTAAGACCTAAAGATGTTAAAAGTTACAAGTGAGTTTTATGTATGAAATAATACACTCTGTTCCTCAGGGAATATGTACTTATGTGATAATAAAGCAAACATTCTTTTAATACCGTTAAATCCCATGGTATCCTGAATCCAGTTAACGTATTGAGAAATTCTGGCGTAAACTCCTGGGTAATCGGGCTCAGCACAACCTATACCCCAACTAGTAGCTCCTACCAGATGCCATCGACCATCAGAGCCCTCACAGGTTAATGGTCCTCCACTGTCACCCTGTTTAAAAAAAATCATAATAAAGAGCATTTTCAACAGCAGAAAAAGTAATGACATTACAATCAACTTCTGATGAAAGGGCTTTCCACCCAATTTGAGGAAATGAAATTACGTTGATTCCTTACATTGAAAAATGTTTCCTTATAAATGACCAATGCCTTATCACTCTTTTCAGGGGGAGGGATATCGAATTAGTATCGAACATAAAGATGAAGGAGAGAGAGAGAGAGAGAGAAAGTGAGCAAAGAAAAGAAAAAAACTCCTAAGTCTGAAGAGTTAGTAGGAGAATAATCTCATCTGTCAAGATTTTACACTACTCTTTTCAATACAGTATTGTATACCAAATTATCACAATAGCATATTTTTTTAAATATCACCTGACACGAGTCTACTCCACCTTCGACGTATCCAGCACACAGCTCTGCATCTTGTACAACGCCATATTGACTGTAAAGGCTTTGACAGATGTCGTCGCTGATAAGACGAACCAACGCTTTCTGGAGATCATATGAAATAGAACCTGTTGAAATAGAAGGTCAGGATAAAGTTATCGAAAAGTTGAATTAAACAGAAGGGGACCTTTAAAATGAATGACAAACATTGTATCGCAGAATTTCTGAAAGCCTAAATGAAAATGAAGTCCCACTGGATTGTACTATTACTTAGTTGAATACTATCAATCAGCAATTAATTGATATGGAAAAATCACTTACATTTAAAAACAAAATTCTGTAGAGGGGAGAGAAAAAAAAACCCCCCAAAACAGGCAAAATATTAATTCTGGAGTTCTAGTTCTGCATATAGATTACAGCGAAAGTTAAAATGAATAACAATGATAAAAAGTCATTATATTCAATCGATTTGGAACATGAGTACGTAAGTAGGAACTTATAGGTACCAATGTAAGAAAATCCTCTTATATTCCCACGTTGCAAGTTGAAATGGTATAAAGGTAGAATGTCTGTACCTCCAGGGGAGGTAGTTCCCCATCCTGCGATCCAACATCGGCTGTATGCCATCGTCTCATTTTGCAACGTAGCTAAACAAGCGGGTCTGACGTAATCACTGAATTTGACTGGTTCCGAAAGGTGCAGCAGAGCGATATCGTTAGCTATGCCATTGATATCACCATAATCCGGATGCATGATGACACTGTCGGCCCCTCTCACCAACTTGTGTTCATGGTTATCCGACAGATGACGAATGCCAAGAGTAACCGTAAAATCACTGGCTTCCATTCCCTCTCTGAATATTAGCACAAATCATCCGTTTGAAAGAAAGAAATGTATTATTGTGAGTATATTGGGGAGTGACAATGTTTCAGATGCGTAAAATAAATATGGCACATAATAAGTTGATGAACTGTAAAGAAGATTATCATTGATGTTATTGCATTCGAAGATTGACAGACACCATAAAAAAACTCTCTTTAATAGACAGGCGAACTGAAATTTGTAATGAAATCCAATAAATACTTACGCGCAGTGACTCGCAGTTAGAACCCACTGGTCGTTAATCAAAGTACCGCCACAGAAATAACCTCCCATCTGAACAGTAGCGATCCAAGGGAATTCCCCTAGAGCTGCATCGACTCCTCCCACTATTCTAGATTGGTAATCATCGACAGCTGGACGGGTGCCACATATGGACTCTCCTGTTAAATCTATGCGAATGAAAGTAATAGAAATAAAAAATACCAGTTAAAGAAATCTCATCTTACTGATCGAATCGGAGAGGCTCAGCAGTTGGAGATTCGTTCAGAAGGTTCCCTTAAGAGATCGTCCGTAGGCTGTAAAAATATTTTTCGATTGTGTGATTGCAAATCAAAATCCACTCATGTCTGATTTATACCATACTAAAAGTACTTTGAAGGGGAAAAACTACAATGGGTTACCAACTTACCGCCTTCTCCACCAGTACAGTAGTTTTGGTCAAAGTTATCTTCATCACTAAGCTGTCCACAATCAATTGGCCAATCTGCGTCCAGCAATGCTGTGTATGATGTTCGACAGGCATCTGTGACTTCCTCACAGAGACTCTTGCAAGGGCGTCGAGACGGACCTCCGTGGGGGCAGTCGGCAAAAAGCATACCACAGAAGAGAAGCAGAAAGTCTCCGTGACATTCTACCAAACTGCTTGAGTCTTCAATCAAACCGATTGCCGTAGCACGATCTTGGGCTGTTGGGTTTGGGAAGTATGTCCGATCGTAGGATAGCACGTCCTCACAGGTTGAGAAATTAAGATTAGTACATTGGGCTGCATGAGAATAAAAAAGAAACATGATGTTTATGACCAGACTTTCTTTTTTCTGCACTAAAGATATGTACCTAAATAGTCTTTGATCGATTCTTTGCACTCTAAGCATGCTATGTGATGTCGGCAAGACTAAATCAGTTCTTCCCCAATTCTATGATTCCAAAACCTTGCATTAGTCAAATATGTTTACTTCCTACACACCTAACTTATCCCAGTAAATTTCGGGATCATGTCATCGGCTTTGCCAATGCATGACCAACTTCATCTTTCAAACACAGGATTGCCATTACGTGATATTTGGCATAAGAAGTGTGAAAGAGTGGCCGTGGCATATGTCGTTTCATGGTTTTCCTCATTCTCAGTCTGTCCTAAACTTACGACATAAATCCTCGTCAGAGAAGTCTGGGCAATCATTTACTCCATCGCAAACATCGGTAGACTCAAGACAGGTACCATCACCACACATGAAGTCACATTCCTCGGTGTAATTATCTAAGGGAATTTAGAAAAAAAAATCACTGCATAGAAACATAAAGGATTAAAAAACATGATTTTATGCTACAAGGAATACAACATAACTGATATAACACGAAATATGGCAACACAGAATGAGAATAATCATGATGACAGCAAAACAAATGGTTGTTGTTGCTTATATGATGGGATAGTATCAGAAAAGCAAGGTCGTTTGCTGTCAAGAAAGTCCAGGCAGGAAAGCATCTCCTAATCGGTTTAGAAGAGGAACAATTCTTTTGGCTGTTAATGATTACAGAGGCAATTTTTTTTAAAGCGAATTCATAATTGCAAAGTATACTATACAGTAGACGTTATCATAGATATCGCTGATGACATTGCCATTGTAGCGATGATTGTCATGGAGCAAAAGTCATTCAATTTCTTTACAATGGACAAGAACATCTCTGTCACAAATTGTTGGACTTTATAATATTCTACCTGTGGTACTGGTAGACTCAGTGGCTTCATTGTCATCTTCATTTTCTGAAACGAAACAGAGTAATAACATAAAGCTTAAATTTTTTATTGACTAATGTGGGCTTTTTTCATTCAGTCTGTCGGATCCATTTAACATGTTTAATAATCATACGTGAAATGTTGCAATCAAGGGATTTTTTTAAGGCAGTTAGAAGTATGAAATCAATACACAACTCTGCTTGCAATTGTCTGGATATATATTTCTTAAGCTTTTTTTAAATTGTGAACCTTAAAGCTTCATAACATCTTTGTACTGATGATCAGAATCTGTGAGATTTTGTCTTAAATGAGCTTCCCTTCGTTACTCGAAGTGGAAGAGCCTGGAAGAAATTAAAACAGACCAAACAAGCAGATTTTTCATGAAATTTCAAATGCGATTTATATACAAGTAAATACCGCTGCTACCATGGCTATGTTGGAATTCTTCAAAAATCTGGAAAGGAATAAATAGCCAACAATTTAACCCTCAATAATATCACTGACTCATATAAAAGATATATTTAGGGCATCACCTGATGATGGATCGAGTATTTTCGACGTATAAAAGAGAGGCTAAACTATGTATCAAAATGCAATATGTGTCTCTCTACTGACGGAAAGTTATTTCGTTGTAAGACCTAAAGATGTCAAAAGTTACAAGTGAGTTTTATGTATGAAATAATACACTCTGTTCTTTAGGGAATATGTACTGATGTGATAATAAAGCAAACATTCTTTTAATACCGTTAAATCCCATGGTATCCTGAATCCAGTTAACGTATTGAGAAATTCTGGCGTAAACTCCCGGGTAATCGGGCTCAGCACAACCTATACCCCAACTAGTCGCTCCTACCAGATGCCATCGACCATCAGAGCCCTCACAGGTTAATGGTCCTCCACTGTCACCCTGTTTTTAAAAAATCATAATGAAGAGCATTTTCAACAGCAGAAGAAGTAATGACATTTACAACAATTAACTTCTAATGAAAGGGCTTTCCACCCAATTTGAGGAAATGAAATTACGTTGATTCCTTACATTGAAATATGTTTCCTTATAAATGACCAATGCCTTATCAATCTTTTGAGGGGGAGGGATATCGAATTAGTATCAAACATAAAGATGAAGGAGAGAGAGAAGGAGAGTGGGAAAAGAAAAGAAAAAAAAAACCTCCTAGGTCTGAAGAGGTAGGAGAATAATCTCATCTGTCAAGATTTTACACCACTCTTTTCAATTCAGCATTGTATACCAAATTATCAAAATAGTATATTTTAAAAAATATCACCTGACACGAGTCTATTCCGCCTTCGACGTATCCAGCACACAGCTCTGCATCTTGTACAACGCCATATTGACTGTAAAGGTTTTGACAGATGTCGTCACTGATAAGACGAACCAACGCTTTCTGGAGATCATACGAAATAGAACCTGTCGAAATAGAAGGTCAGGATAAAGTTATCGAAAAGTTGAATTAAACAGAAGGGGACCTTTAAAATGAATGACAAAATTGTATCGCAGAATTTCTGAAAGCCTAAATGAAACAGAAGTCCCACTGGACTGTACTATTACTTAGTTGAATACTGTCAATCAGCAATTAATTGATATGGAAAAATCACTTACATTTAAAAACAAAATTCTGTAGAGGGGAAAGAAAAAAAAACAAAAAACAGGCAAAATATTAATTCTGGAGTTCTATTTCTGCATATAGATTACAGCGAAAGTCAAAATAAATAACAATGATAAAAAGTCATTATATTCAATCGATTTGGAACATGAGTACGTAAGTAGGAACTTATAGGTACCAATGTAAGAAAATACAAAAATCCTCTTATATTCCCACTTTGCAAGTTGAAATGGTATAAAGGTAGAATGTCTGTACCTCCAGGGGAGGTAGTTCCCCATCCTGCGATCCAACATCGACTGTATGCCATCGTCTCATTTTGCAACGTAGCTAAACAAGCGGGTCTGACGTAATCACTGAATTCGACTGGTTCCGAAAGGTGCAGCAGAGCGATATCGTTAGCTATGCCATTGATATCACCATAATCCGGATGCATGATGACACTGTCGGCCCCTCTCACCAACTTGTGTTCATGGTTATCCGACAGATGACGAATGCCAAGAGTAACCGTAAAATCACTGGCTTCCATTCCCTCTCTGAATATTAGCACAAACCATCCGTTTGAAAGAAAGAAATATATTATTGCGAGTATATTGGGGAGTAACAATGTTTCAGATGCGTAAAATAAATATGACACATACCCACATAATACGTTGATGAACTGTAAAGAAGATTATTATTGATGTTATTGCATTCAAAGATTGACAGACACCATAAAAAAACTCTCTTTAATAGACAGGCGAACTGAAATTTGTCATGAAATCCAAGAAATACTTACGCGCAGTGACTCGCAGTTAGAACCCACTGGTCGTTAATCAAAGTACCACCACAGAAATAACCTCCCATCTGAACAGTAGCGATCCAAGGGAATTCCCCTAGAGCTGCATCGACTCCTCCCACTATTCTAGATTGGTAATCATCGACAGCTGGACGGGTGCCACATATGGATTCTCCTGTTAAATCTATGCGAATGAAAGTAATAGAAATAAAAATTACCAGTTAAAGAAATCTCATCTTACTGATCGAATCGGAGAGGCTCTGCAGTTGGAGATTCGTTCAGAAGGTCCCCTTAAGAGATCGTCCGTAGGCTGTAAAAATATTTTTCGATTGTGTGATTGCAAATCTAAATCCACTCATGTCTGATTTATACCATACTAAAAGTACTTTGAAGGGGGAAAAAAAACTACAATGGGTTACCAACTTACCGCCTTCTCCACCAGTACAGTAGTTTTGGTCAACATTATCTTCATCACTAAGCTGTCCACAATCAATTGGCCAATCTGCGTCCAGCAATGCTGTGTATGATGTTCGACAGGCATATGTGACCTCCTCACAGAGACTCTTGCAAGGGCGTCGAGACGGACCTCCGTGGGGGCAGTCGGCAAAAAGCATACCACAGAAGAGGAGCAGAAAGTCTTCATGGCATTCTACCAGACTGGCTGTGTCTTCAAGCAAACCGATTGCCGTATCACGATCTTGGGCTGTTGGGTTTGGGAAGTATGTCCGATTGTAGGATAGCACTTCCTCACAGGTTGAGAAATCAAGATTAGTACATTGGGCTGCATGAGAATAAAAAAGAAACATGATGTTTATGACCAGACTTTGTTTTTTCCTGCACTGAAGATATGTACCTAAATAGTCTTCGATCGATTCTTTGCACTCTAAGCATGCTATGTGATGTCGGCAAGACTAAATCAGTTCTTCCCCAATTCTATGATTCCAAAACCTTGCATTAGTCAAATATGCTTATTTCTTACACACCTAACTTATTCCAGTAAATTTCTGGATCATGTCATCGGCTTTGCCAATGCATGACCAACTTCATCTTTCAAACACAGTATTGCCATTACGTGATATTTGACATAAGAAGTGTGAAAGGTTTTCCTCATTCTCAGTCTATCCTAAACTTACGACATAAATCCTCGTCAGAGAAATCTGAGCAATCATTTACTCCATCGCAAACATCAGTAGACTCAAGACAGGTACCATCACCACACATGAAGTCACATTCGTCGGTGGAATCATCTAAGGAAATTTAGAAAAAAAAAAATCACTGCATAGAAACATAAAGGATTAAAAGACATGATTTTATGCTACTAGGAGTACAACATAACTGATATAACATGAAATATGGCACCACAGAATGAGAATAACCACGATGACAGCAAAACAAATGGTTGTTGTTGCTTATATGATGGGATAATATCAGAAAAGCAAGGCCGTTTGCAGTCAAGAAATTGTTCTCTCCAGGCAGAAAAGCATCAGTCTCCTAATTGGTTTAGAAGAGGAACAATTCTTTTAGCTGTTAATGATTACAGTGGCAAATTAAAAAAAAAGTAATTGCAAAGTATACTATACAGTAAACGATGACGTTATCATAGATATCGCTGATGACATTGCCATTGTAGCGATGATTGTCATGGAGCAAAAGTCATTCAATTTCTTTACAATGGACAAGAACATCTCTGTCACAAATTGTTGGACTTTATAATATTCTACCTGTGGTACTAGTAGACTCAGTGGCTTCATTGTCATCTTCATTTTCTGAAACGAAACAGAGTAATAACATAAAGCTTAAATTTTTTATTGACTAATGTGGGCTTTTTTCATTCAGTCTATCGGATCCATTTAACATGTTTAATAATCATACGTGAAATGTTGCAATCAAAGGATTTTTTTATGGCAGTTAGAAGTATGAAATCAATACACAACTCTGCTTGCAATTGTCTGGATATATATTTCTTAAGCTTTTTTTAAATTGTGAACCTTAAAGCTTCATAACATCTTTGTACTGAGGATCAGAATCTGTGAGATTTTGTCTTAAATGAGCTTCCCTTCGTTACTCGAAGTGGAAGAGCCTGAAAGAAATTAAAACAGACCAAACAAGCAGATTTTTCATGAAATTTCAAATGCGATTTATATACAAGTAAATACCGCTGCTATCATGGCTATGTTGAAATTCTTCAAAAATTTGGAAAGGAATAAATAGCCAACAATTTAACCCTCAATAATATCACTGACTCATATAAAAGATATATTTAGGGCATCAACTGATGATGGATCGAGTATTTTCGACGTATAAAAGAGAGGCTAAACTATGTATCAAAATGCAATATGTGTCTCTCTATTGACGGAAAGTTATTTCGTTGTAAGACCTAAAGATGTTAAAAGTTACAAGTGAGTTTTATGTATGAAATAATACACTCTGTTCCTTAGGGAATATGTACTGATGTGATAATAAAGCAAACATTCTTTAAGTACCGTTAAATCCCATGGTATCCTGAATCCAGTTAACGTATTGAGAAATTCTGGCGTAAACTCCCGGGTAATCGGGCTCAGCACAACCTATACCCCAACTAGTAGCTCCTACCAGATGCCATCGACCATCAGAGCCCTCACAGGTTAATGGTCCTCCACTGTCACCCTGTTTTAAAAAAAATCATAATAAAGAGCATTTTCAACAGCAGAAAAAGTAATGATATTTACAACAATCAACTTCTGATGAAAGGGCTTTCCATTCAATTTGAGGAAATGAAATTACGTTGATTCCTTAATTTGAAAAATGTTTCCTTATAAATGACCAATGCCTTATCACTCTTTTGAGGGGGAGGGATATCGAATTAGTATCAAACATAAAGATGAAGGAGAGAGAGAGAGGGAGAGTGGGAAAAGAAAAGAAAAAAAAAACTCCTAAGTCTGAAGAGTTAGTAGGAGAATAATCTCATCTGTCTAGATTTTACACCACTCTTTTCAATTCAGTATTGTATACCAAATTATCAAAATAGTATATTTTAAAAAATATCACCTGACACGAGTCTACTCCGCCTTCGACGTATCCAGCACACAGCTCTGCATCTTGTACAACGCCATATTGACTGTAAAGGTTTTGACAGATGTCGTCACTGATAAGACGAACCAACGCTTTCTGGAGATCATACGAAATAGAACCTGTCGAAATAGAAGGTCAGGATAAAGTTATCGAAAGTTGAATTAAACAGAAGGGGACCTTTAAAATGAATGACAAAATTGTATCGCAGAATTTCTGAAAGCTTAAATGAAACAGAAGTCCCACTGGACTGTACCATTACTTAGTTGAATACTGTCAATCAGCAATTAATTGATATGGAAAAATCACTTACATTTAAAAACAAAATTCTGTAGAGGGGAAAGAAAAAAAAACCCAAAACAGGCAAAATATTAATTCTGGAGTTCTAGTTCTGCATATAGATTACAGCGACAGTTAAAATGAATAACAATGATAAAAAGTAATTATATTCAATCGATTTGGAACATGAGTACGTAAGTAGGAACTTATAGGTACATATGTAAGAAAATAAAAAATCCTCTTATATTCCCACGTTGCAAGTTGAAATGGTATAAAGGTAGAATGTCTGTACCTCCAGGGGAGGTAGTTCCCCATCCTGCGATCCAACATCGGCTGTATGCCATCGTCTCATTTTGTAACGTAGCTAAACAAGCGGGCCTTACGTAATCACTGAATTCGACTGGCTCCGAAAGATGAAGCAGCGCGATGTCGTTAGCTATTCCATTGACATCACCATAATTTGGATGCATGATGACTCTGTCAGCTCCTGACACCACCTTATGCTCGTGGTCATTGGTAAGATGACGAATGCCAAGAGTAACAGTAAAATCACTGGCTTCCATTCCATCTCTGTATATCATCAGAATCAGAAATTTCGAAAGAAGTGATGATAATGGTTTATTTATTCAACAAAATATGTGTATGGCAGCCCGAAAGCTGAATTGTACAATATTTTTACAATAATTATATACATGATAAAAATATAAGTACTGTACATGGTAAACTTAGGAAATACAAAATATCACTGAAATGAAATTGGCATTATGTGCAAAGGAATAAATATTGTAAAATTAGTGAACAACCACAGGAGGAAACTTCGTGTTCTGAAGCAGGACGGGGGTAGTGTTTAGAAAAGAAGAAAGAGAGAAAAGATAGAAAGAAAGAGACATAAATAGGCAGAAAGAATAATAAAGTAATAAAAGGGGAGAGGGGAAGGAGGGGAGAGAAGAGGAAAGTGAGAATAGATGATGGAAAGAATGGGGAGAGGAGGGAGGCGGTTGTTAACAAGAACAATAATACATGTATATAAAGTAAGAATTTTTAATATCAAGAGCACTGGCGTACTGGAGGGGGGGGGGGGCTTGGGGGACGCCAGCCCCCCCCCCCCCCCAATAAATTTCAACCATGGTTTATTTTCAATTTTATATTAGTGTTATCACGCGAATTTCATTACTTCTCCCTAGACTTCCTTTCCATTGTTAAGTAACGCATTCACAATTTCCCAAATAGCATGCATAGCAAGGCAGAAAACACGCATAATATAATGTGTTTTATGATATAACACTTGGTTTTATCTGACAATGGATTCAAACTTTGATAATGAATATTCATAGATTTACCAAAACTAGACACGGGCTTTAAGTTTGCAGTCCCAAATAGTGTTCTTTTACAGAGTTGCAAACCATCAATACTGCAAAAAACTCCTTTACCATGGGAGTGCACTTGCGTAGCCAGGGGGGGGGGGGGGACGATGGGGGCGGTCACCCCTCCAAAACGCCAACAAAAAAGAAAGAAAAGGTGAAAGGAAAAAAGGCAGGAGCGAGGAAAGAAAAAAGGTCAGAGAACGTAAGAAGAGCGGGAGCAGACAAGGAACAATTCAAAGAAACGTCGGAGCTTCCGCGCTTCGCGCGGGAGGGGGCAAACTCCCCCCTCCCTGCACCCTCCCCCCTAGGGGGAGGGTGCAGTAAGTGATTCACACGCTTCGCGGCTCACAACCGCCCCACTAAAATGAAATCCTAGCTACGTCACTGTGGGAGTGAAACCCTGGTACCCCACCGCATCACACCCTCTCCATGCCCGTCCTTCTTATTTCATAGTGTCTATGTCTGTATTATTATCATAAGTAATAAAGTATTTTGTGTAACGCTGGCATTTGTTTGAAACTTAAGAAGATTATTTGGGCTGCATGTTTTCATAATCATGTTTCCAATATCCTTTTCCGGTCGGTAGATTCATGACACGTTTATACATAACAGTACGTCATCAAACATGTCATCAAACGTCGGAGCTTCCGCGATTCGCGCGGGAGGGGGGGGGGGGGAAACTCTCCCTCCCTGCACCCTCCCCCCTATAGGGAGCGCGCTCATTAAGTGATTCACACGCTTCGCGTGCTCACTACCGCCCCACTAAAATGAAATCCTTTTGTTGGAAATGAGAGAAAATAAAAATTGAACTGAACTGAAGTTGGAATTTAAGTCGAAAAAATGAAAAAGCTCCGTATCGTGAGGGGGGGGGGGGGGTCCCCCGGCTCGGTCGCTACACTCTCTCATGGTTGGTCGCTTCGCTACTCGCAAAGATTGAGCCCCCCAAATATTTTGGCTCAATACGCCACTGATCAAGAGCGCATTATGGTATGAGAGAACGATTTTAGGCGTTCTAAAGATGAAAACAATTATCCTAATTTGAAATTCACTTGTAAACATTATAAAGCACGTCTTTACTTGTCAAGGTATGTTTAATCGCTTGGTGAATATTGAGATCAACCATGGAACTTATCAGATCCATGGATCAACAAGATGAACACGCAACTCCTATTTTTTTACAATAACATGTGAAGGCAGTTGTGAAAAACAAAGTACTCTAAAAAACCTGTCCATCAAGCAATCGACGGGAAAACATAGCCACCTCTACGGGAAAACAAAACATGTTCCTAGTGTATTTGCTTGTGGCCTTTCTAGAAAAATGCTACAACAAATATCTGTTGTAGAGGACACAATATATTTATGCTATAGAGGGCTGACCGTTAAGCATGTTAAGGGAGCGTATGTAGAATGCAGATGAAAGAATATTTACTTGACTGGAAATCCTGAAATCATGAGAAATACTTACGCGCAGTGAGCTGCAGTCAAGACCCATTCACTGTTAATCATAGTACCACCACAGAAGTACCCTCCCATCTCAACAGCAGCGATCCAAGGGAATTCCCCTAGAGCTGCATCAACTCCTCCTACTATTCTAGACTGGTAGTCATCGACAGCTGGACGGGTGCCGCATATGGCTTCATCTGTTAGATCTATGCGAATGGAAGACAAAAATGACAATGCTCATTGAAAATTTATCTTCAAAGCTATTGGACTCGCATTGCAATTTTGTACAAAAATATCTCGACATTCAAGTATACTACGTATTTTTAATACTGCAACATTCATAAAGCCCCAGATTATTTTGTCGACAGAATGACAAAGTACTATAAGAAGATGTCCATCTACTTAAATACTTAGTTCAAGTTCAAAGTTCAAAGTTTATTTCCACTCAAGATAAAAAATACATAAACTTTGCAGCAGATATAAAACATGATATATAAAACTTATCCTGCTAAATAGATTGTTATGTAGTAAAATTGTACCTCCTTCTCCGCCAGTGCAGTAATTTTCCTCAACATTTTCTTCGTCACTAAGTTGTCTACAATCAATTGGCCAGTCTGCATCCATCAATGCAGTGTATGATGTTCGACAGGCATCTGTGACCTCCTCACAGAGACCCTTGCAAGGGCGCCGAGAAGGACCTCCGTGAGGGCAGTCCGCAAAAAGCATACCACAGAAGAGAAGCAGAAAGTCTTCGTGGCATCCTACCAAACTGCTTGTGTCTTCAATCAAAGTGATTGCAGTTGCACGGTCTTGGGCTGAAGGATTTGGGAAGTAAGTGCGATCGTAGGACAGCACTTCCTCACAGGTCGAGAAATGAAGATCAGTACAAAGGGCTGTGAAATATAACGCAAAAATAATAATAAATGAATAGATAATAATGATTTAGCCCTTGGGTTATTCTGGTTGTGCGAGCCTATGAGCAATTTACCATTCATAATTTTTTGATTTTTTATCTTCACTATTCTTTAAAGGCAGGAATTCTGGGAAGGCTACAGCCCCCGCTCCAACGGCCTCTGTCGTAGGAATAGCGAAGTGTTATAGAGAAGAGGTCAAACTTAAATCAAGCATGGCTAAAGTGAATTCGAGCTGCAGTGTTTGAAGCACACATTAATTGGTGGACAACTTCTTTGAACACACTTACGACATAAATCTTCGTCGGAGAAGTCTGGGCAATCATTGTTTCCATTACAAAGGTCTTCAGACTCAAGACAGGTACCATCACTGCACACGAAGTCACATTCGCCTGTAGAATTATCTAGAAAAAGAAGACACAATATATCTCGTAAATTTTTATTTGGACATTATCTGAATTAATCAGAAAGGTCATTAAAGATTAGGTGATTTAACTTCTAATAAATGCAGTTGGGAAAAATAAGCGAGCGTTGAACAGGTCTAAATTTTAAGATTGGAAATGGTCATTTGCATTTGAGCCTGCAAATGAGTCAACAGTAATCAACAGAACTTTAACTTATTACCGGTCAGGAGGCATATAAAGATGAGACTAGATTTTAGTGAGTCTGTTTTACGTTGTAAAGTGAAGCTATAACGAAAGGTATTGACTGTTGCAAAATCAGTTGCACACTGAATATCCACCGTCTCGTTCGACACTTTATAGGGGAGCACATTGCCATAAAAGTATGGCAAAAGAAAATGATCTAGAAAGTAAACTGTAAAAGAATATCAATTGCATCAAATATCCTGGTCAACGATTTAACAAATTGTACCTTTATTTTTTTTCTTCATCATGTGATAAAGTTCTTGGTTCGTTGAAAGATTTTATTGGGAAGTTTTGAAGAGGAAAAATAGCTTCTCGTACTGATAGTTATAATACAGAAAATCACACTAGAATATTCGTATCCATTTATCTCACATTACGCGCACAATCAAATTGTAGTTATATAATAAAATCACCGAAATAGGTAAAAACTCTTTTACGGAAATTTAGGATTTCCTTTGGACACGATTTAGTCATATTTGTATCAACGTGAATGAACGATTTTGCATGCAGTTATTTAATTCATTATCAAAATCATCCAAATTATTTAATATAGCGTTTGAAGAGTTTGTTAAATCATTTGAATTAGGACTTTTAATATTCAAATGTCAGATCAGAGCGTAATTGATATACCAGTGTAATCTCTTAAATATTAGTTGATACAGAACACAATCACAGGAAATTCAGGGATTGAAGAGTGACCCTCTGTATAAAAGTGAGGTATAGCATCTCCTGCCTAAAAGCAGAAAACAAATTTGCGTTATTGTCATTATTATTGTTACGAGCAGCATGCAAAGAAGATAAAAAGATGGCTTTCGATATCATGAAAGAATAATAACAGAAACAGGACACAATATCAATTTGTAAGGTCCAAACCTGTAAAATAAAAGGTAAATTCGTGTTAAATGTTACCGCATGCAATAATACAAGAACATTTATAAAATATGAGTAAAAGCAATGTAACAACTTTTTAATATAACCGCACGTCCCCTTCTTAATACAGGAATTCAGTTATCACCGTGTCAAAGGTGTTAAAGGAACATAACGTTGAACCACCTGTTGTTGTAGAACTTTCAGTGGTCGGTGCATCTGTTGTTGGCGCCCCAGTCGTAGTTGGCGCCCATGTAGTCTCAGAGGAGGTAGTGGTGGATTTTGATGATGAGACTTGGGCAGTGGAAGAATGAGTGGTGACTCTAGTACGGGTTGTTGTTTGATCACTTGTGGTATACGACTGCGCGGTAGATGCAGCCTTTTCTGTTGTTGTAACACTTTCGGTGGTGGATGCATCTGCTGTTGGCGCCCCAGCCGTAGTTGGCGCCCTTGTAGTCTTAGAGGAGGTAGTGGCGGGTGCTGATGATGAGACTCCGGCTGTCATGGAAGAATGCGTGGTGGCTCTAGTACGGGTTGTTGTTTGATCACGTGTGGTATGCGACTGTGCGGTAGATGCAGCCTTTTCTGTTGTTTGGGCATCAATTGTCGGCATCTCAATCGTACTCGAAGTTTTCATAGTCTCAGCAGATGTAGGGGAATGTGTTGATGACTCGATAGTAGATTTATGAGTGGTGGTTCTAGCAACAGTTGTTTTGTCTCTTGTGGTAGGTGAGTGTGAGGTAGATGGACCCTTTTCAGTGGTTGGAACAGTTGCTGGTGGTTTTCTAGTGGTACTTGGTGTCTTTGTAGTTACAGAAGTCGTGGGGGAGTGAGAGCGTGTAGACGAGGATTCGGAAGTTGAAGAATGAGTGGTGGTTCGAGCAACAGTTGTATTTTGGTCGTTTGTGGTTGGTGAGTGTGAGGTAACAACTTTTTCAGTGGTTGGAAGAGTTGTTGTTGCTTTTCCAGTGGTGCTTGGTGTCTTTGTAGTCACAGAAGTCGTGGGGGAGTGTGTAGGTGAGGGTACGGATGTGGAAGAATGAGAGGTTGTTCTAGCAACAGTTGTAGTTTGGTCACTCGTGGTAGGTGAATGTGAAGTAGGTGCAGCTTTTTCAGTGGTAACCGTTGGGGAAGCTGGTGTTGGTTTCACAGTGGTAGGCCTACTTGGTGTCTTTGTAGTCACAGAAGACGTGGTGAAGTGTGTTGATAAGGGTTCAGCAGTGGACGAATTAGAGGTTGTTCTAGCAACAGTTGTCGTTTGGTCACTTGTGGTTGGTGAATGTGAAGTAGATGTAGCTTTTGCAGTAGTTGTAACAGTTGTTGTTGGTTTTCCAGTGGTGCTTGATGTCTTTGTAGTCACAGAAGACGTGGTGAAGTGTGTTGATAAGGGTTTGGAAGTGGAAGAATGAATGGTGGTTCTAGCAATGTTTGTCGTTTGGTCACTTGTGGTTGGTGAGTGTGAAGAAGATGCAGCTTTTTCAGTGGTTGGAAGAACTGTTGTCGGTTTTCCAGTGGAAATTGGTATTTTTGTAGTCGCAGAAGACGTTGTTGATAAGGATTTAGCAGTGGATGAATTAGTGGTTGTTGCAGCAACCGTTGTTGTTTGGTCAGTTGTGCTTAGTGATTGTGAAGTAGAAGCAGTTTTGTCAGTGGTTGGAACAACTGATGTTGGTTTCACTGAGGTCCTTGGTGTCTTTGTAGTAGGGGAATGTGTTGGTGATGACTCGGCAGTGGACGAATGGGTAGTGGTCCTGGCAACCGTTGTTGTATGGTCACTTGTGGTTTGTAAGTCTGTGGTTGTTACAGCTTTTTCGGGGGTTGGAGCGGCTGTTGACGGTACTGCAGTAGTACCTGACTTACTTGAAGATAAATAAAATGTCGATGATGATGTAGAAGTAGATTCTGTCGTGGGCTTGCTAGATGCAGGTCCTTCATAGAAGATGTAAAAGGGAAGGTATCAAAATGGCAAAAGATAAACAGAAGCGATATTGCACTTGACGTGAATGCTGAATACGATGAGGGAAATTCGATTTTTAAAGTGAGTTTTAGATACTCACGGCTTTAATTCATCAGTGGTAATCAATAACAAATGTTTAGCCCAGTGATAAACAATAGATAAACCCTATTTATATTAGACTACCTATCAATCTCATGAGCCAAGCATATTGTCTCCTTTTCCATTTTTTATTGAGGTTAAGCAGTGCAGTCTCATCTATCCCTACTGTAACACAAATTTAGTTTTTAAGCTGTATGATAAAAAAAATATCTAAGACGTGTTTATATACATAGTCGTGAACCAATATCTGTAATATGCGGAAAACAAATGAATAGATAGATTCATATAAGCCTATCTGTTTACAAACATTACAAATTGATTTCATTTCTGTCATTGACATGATAAGCACAGGTCAATATCTTTTTCTTGTAAAGTATTACTTTTTACAGAGAATTTCTCCTATTCATACTAATAGCGTTTATGTACCAGTGAAATAATCTGAAAATCATTTCAATTTTGAGCTCTTACAGCATGATACATTTCATTCCATCATAAAGGTACCCTTAGAAAGGCCATGAATACAAAATTAAACACTTTTGAAATGAATAAAGATAAAAATGCTTTACCGACATATCCCATGGTATCTTCAATCCAGCGAGTGTATTGTGAAATTCTGGCGTAAACTCCCGGGTAATCTGGCTCAGCACAGCCTATACCCCAACTAGTAGATCCTACCAGATGCCATCGACCATCAGAGCCCTCACAAGTCAGAGGTCCTCCACTGTCACCCTGAGTTACGTAAACGAATTGAAATAAATACATATTCCGGATTTAAAATAAATGAGGCGATACCATACTTGGAGGATACGCTGAAATATATCTTTGAAACTGTACCTTGTCATTTCTTGAGAAAGTGTATCAATTTTGTGTGTCAAGACAGTTTATATTCCCATAGTTATTGAATTTGATTGCACAATACAAAATGTTTACCTGACATGAATCTACCCCTCCTTCAATGTAGCCAGCACAAAGCTCTGCTTCTTGGACAACACCATATCCGCTGTAAAGATCCATGCATACATCGTCCCTGATAAGATCGACTAATGCTTTCTGGAGATCATGGGAAAGAGAACCTGCCGAAACCAAAGGAAAAAAAAAAAAAAAAAAACAAAAACAAAAAAAATATATCAATGGAATTCAATCTCGGTAAAAAACAACTTTGATTCCCGTTAAACTGAACTGCAACGGACGTTGGGATGGAGGCGTTATACTGTACTATCAGGAACCTCGTCCAGGGGTGGCGCCAGGGTATATTGATAGGAGGGGGCAAGATAGTTCGGGGTATTTTTCCTAGTATTTAACCTTGGCCCACAGGTTAGTTTATTTACGTTTTAAATCTAAAAATATGGTTATTATGGAGTTGCATGATCCTTCCGTCTGTTAGTCTTTTCCGCATACTCTTTCTCTTCTTCTTCTTCTTCTTCTCCTCCTCCTTCTTCTTCTTCTTCTTCTTCTTCTTCTTCTTCTTCTTCTTCTTCTTCTTCTTCTTCTTCTTAACACTTGAAAAATAACAGGGACGGCAACCCCCTGCCTCCCAACTGTAGCGCCGTCCATAACCTCACTGATGGCACACTTTCTTTTCCATGAGCACTCTAGATTGAGCATGAATTTTCGCTGTATGAGACTGAATTCCAATTTCAATTGTATGGACTAAGCTAAAGCTGAATATCAGCCAGAGTAAGAGGACTGTACCTCCGGAGAAGGTAGTTCCCCATCCTGCAATCCAACATCGGCTATAGGCCATCGTCTCGTTTTGTAACGTAGCTAAACAAGCAGGTCTGACGTAGTCACTGAAATCGACTGGTTCCGAAAGGTGCAGCAGTGCAATATCGTTAGCTATGCCATTGATATCACCGTAATCCGGATGCATGGTGACGCTGTCAGCCCCTCTTATGACCTTATGCTCGTTGTTATCCGACAGATGACGAATGCCAAGGGTGACGGTGAAATCACTCGCCTCCATTCCGTCTCTAAACAATAACATCAAGAGGGATAAAGATAAATAATGAAACGATTCTTGCAGACATGGCAGAAGGACATTGTTGGTAGCATCTGCCCCTCATTAACTTTCTAATATCCCATTTGTAAAATACTCTTTGGAAAGAAACAATACAAATACAGACATGTAACATTCTCCTCTCCCTCCGTCTGTTGCCATAAAGGAAACAAACAAAAAAAACCCGAACAAACAAAAAACACGTATCCAGATGTTTCTTACGGAATTTCTTATACAGGCATAATGGGACTGCAGGATAAACGAAAAAAAAAAAAAAGGACTGAGAGTATGATAATATAAGGGTGCTTGCTTTCTATTCGACAACAAAAAATAAATAAAAAACATATGTCAGTTGTTATAAACTCTGAGAAATACTTACGCGCAGTGAGCTGCAGTCAAGACCCATTCACTGCTAATCAAAGTACCACCACAGAAGTACCCTCCCATCTGAACAGCAGCGATCCAAGGGAATTCCCCTAGAGCTGCATCGACTCCTCCTACTATTCTAGATTGGTAGTCATCGACAGCTGGACGGGTGCCACATATGGATTCTCCTGTAAGATCTATAGGAATATATGACACGGGACGAAGGTATGTCACAAGATGGCCGTCTAACTAACGGTGCAGAGCAGACTTCCCGAGAAAATGTGTGTGCAGGAATTTCTTTTATTATATCTGTGGACAAGAGTCTAAGGGATTTTCTTATCATTGCAAATAACATCACCTTTTGACCCAATACACTAAAATCTAAGTACATCTGGGTAGAAAACACTAGACAGGCAGACAACTTACCGCCTTCTCCACCAGTGCAGTAGCTTTCCTCAACATTTTCTTCGTCGCTAAGTTGTCTACAATCAACTGGCCAACCTGCGTCCAGCAACGCTGTGTATGATGTTCGACAGGCATCTGTGACTTCCTCACAGAGAGTCCTACAAGGGCGTCGAGATGGACCTCCGTGGGGGCAGTCCGCAAAAAGCATACCGCAGAAGAGAAGCAGAAAATCTTCATGACATTCTACCAAACTGCTTGTGTCTTCAATCAAACCGATCGCAGCAGCACGGTCTTGGGCTGTTGGGTTTGGGAAGTAAGTCCGATCGTAGGACAGTACTTCTTCACAGGTCGAGAAATTAAGATTGGTACATTGGGCTGCCAAACAGGAAACAGGAAGAAAAAGTCATTAACAGGGTGGTGAGGATATTATCATAACACGCCATCCACCCTTTCCCCAGGAAACTTTTGACATATTGACGTACACCTTTTTGCAAAGTTGATAATGTAAGGTCCTTCTTTCCACTTTTCCCATCTGCCAGGCCAGTTTGATTAAATGACCCTATTCTAATTGTCCATTGTTCCCAATCAAACACTTACGACATAAATCTTCGTCAGAGAAGTCCGAGCAATCATTGTTTCCATTACATACGTCATCAGACTCAAGACAGGTACCATCACCGCACAAGAAATCACATTCACCAGTGGAATTGCCTGAAACATAAACAAGTGTAAAGTATTATTGACAAGAATTCTGATATATATTTTGCTTTGTATATCCTCTACATTGTATTAAAATGTCAAACTTTGAAAAGGTTAAGCAATATTGGAGAATTCTAATGGGTGATATTTCTGTGTTCTATATCAATACAGTCTCAAATTTCTATCAATATTATTTAAAAAAAAAAGACTATTCATCATCATAACCTTAATACAATAACCGTCAAACTGCAGAAACTTACCTGATTCGAAGACCTCGATTTCTATCCAAAACCCAGTCTTTGTTACTGAGTAGTCTGAAGTAAAGTTGAGCCACATTTCGTTATTAGCAGATATTACGTCCAGAGGCAAATTAGAACCAGTTAATGTTATCAATTGTGAGGATTCGGCTAATGAATCCAAACCGGAGCCAATTCTGAGGAAGTCATAGCCGGATTCAAGCTCAAAGGCGCGGAAGTTTGCCATAATCTGGTAGTCAGTTGGTCCAGAAACGAGCCATTGCATGTGGCCGTTGTTTGGGTAGTTGTTGGGATAGTTTGGTGAAACGATGGTCAAAGATTCACCGTAACCAAACGTGCTGACTTCACTGCCGTTAACAATGTCTAAAGGAGAAGAAGACAACAGCGATACACAATGAATAACATTCACTTAGCTGACTATTAACGGTTTTCGGAAAAATGCATAATCATATGAGCAACATCTTGTAATATCTTTACCTCTACTCATGGCCCAAAATGAAGGAATTATTGTCATCTGTCGAATTAGCATTCGCTCGCAATCGCTACAATTCGCCCGCTCTAAATTGTAATCCACTACTTCCTGTAGTTCTCAATCGCAGCCAATCCACTGCCATTGCAAAAAGTTGTGTAATATTTCCCGCAGGGCTGATGGTTTATTTTTTCTTCTGTCTAATGAAATCCGAATCATTATTAAGCAACAACAACAACAACAAAAATTATAGCAACATAATGTGGAAAAATGTATTCTATTTTTTTGTATAAAAAGGTGAAATATAAGGATCTAAGATGTGCGTGTCGGCGGATTGATGGCCAAAAGAGCATTCTTGGGCTGTTGGTAAGGCGTACGTGTAATCATAAATTTATAATGTACAAGTTTCTACACCAATAAATGGAAAATAGCACGTAATACTTTGATTTACCACTGATATTTCCACGTCCAAAAACTGTAATCTCGATCCAAAAGCCATCTCTGCTGACGGAGTAATCGGAAGTGAAGTTCAGCCACATCTCATTGTTGCTGGAAACCACATCTTCTGGAAGATTAGAACCTGATAGCGTTACCAATAACGATGTTTGGTCGGTGGCATCTAGACCCGAACCGATGACCAAGAAGTCATATCCGGACTCAAGATTGAAAGTATGAAATGAGGCCACAATCTGGTAGTCGTCTGGTCCAGAAACAAGCCACTGAACATTCGCATGATTTGGATAGTTTTCTGGGTAGTTTGGTGATAAAATGGTCAAAGACTCACCGAACCCCAACACACTGATGTCGGTAGTAGGAACCTCTTCTGTAACTGAAATTTGGAAAGAGGAACACAAAATACAACCAGAAACTTGAATATAGCCATTACGTATAACCTTTCAAACTGAAAACACCCACATTATTTAGAAGACAACGAAATGATTATCCGAGTCTTCGAGAGCCAAGAAACTAGCCATTTCTTCCTCGCGTTATTAGGATAGTTGTTCAGAAAGTTCGGCGAAACAATAAATTGTCAGTAATTCATCAACGCCGAATTCATGAATATCATATTCACCTTCATCTGCAAGAAAAGAAGGGATAGTAACATTTGTGGTGGAGTATAAAAAGAGGGTACAGTATAAGAAAACACATCTGACTGTAGAGTGTATACAGCACGCGGGCTTACGCACCGGCCGGCTCTCCACTGTGAAGCCCACTCCAACCACTTAAGCAGAAGGTACAAGATTAAGGACATTGATCCGCCACTGAATGAGCGGACTTGATATTTCATCAAATAGAAATCTTTGCTTTACGTCTATGGCTTTTTACGGGAGTGAATTCAATAGCGCACGGTCTCACTCTCCGGGAGTGAATTAAGACAAATGAAATACATGTATATTTTTATAAACTGTATCGTAAAACTTAACTACAAGCGTCATTCATTAGAATTAACTACAATCCTGAATGTAAATTGATTTTTAAACTGTTCATTCTCCAAAACTTACCTCCATCACCAGTACCGGATGATTCTAAATCAATGAAATGAAAAGTGGAAAAAAGAGAAATATATCCAGTGATTTATCTCGACACAATCGACGTATTGGCAGAGCCGTGGTAAACATTGCATTCAACGGTTGATAAGCATGATTATTTTTAAAAACCTGCACATCTCGTGATTTACTACACTCCCGTCATACTTTATAAAGTAAGGGGTAATTCCACAGAGGTGTTTTCGCTTTTCCACTGGTGGTCTATCAAGCATCAAACAATCAATAAGGTAGGCTCTGGAAATTTGTAGGTATTTCAAAAATAATTGTTTATAAAGGTGCCTTCAAGTTCTTTTTATTCAAAACAGCATGAAAAAAAAAAAGAGTTAAAAAAAAATCGGGGGGGGGGGGGGAGCTGCTCCCTGCCCCCTATGTGCGTACGGCCATGCTCCATTTCAATAAGATATACAGTCATGCATATGACAGTCTGATGAGTCAAAAAAGCTTCTTATACCAGTATACGTGAAACCGAATTTTTTTTAATGAAGCATGAGTAAATAAACAGGTTTTTTCTGGACATTTTAATACGATATCAATTCTAGATTTATTCTATATAAGGTGGTTTTAATAGTAATATAATGCTTATCTATAGTTAATTTTTCCCCCTCTACAATACCGGCAATAAAGTCTGGGAGGCAAGATGTACTTTACCAATATGTTCCATAGTGTCTTGAATCCAGCTGGTGTACTGCGAAATCCTGGCGTAAACTCCAGGTTTTTCGGGTAGAGCACAGCCTATGCCCCAACTAGTAGCTCCCACCAGATGCCATCGACCATCAGAGCCCTCACAAGCAAGCGGCCCTCCACTATCACCCTGTGTTTTAGATGAATATTTCATTTAAACAGCATAATAGTGCATCAATGTATTCCCAGGAAAAGTAAAACTGCAAGAAAGAAATCACTATGAATTAACCCTAACAAAAATACTAGTAGAATAAATCAAAGAAAAGTAGAACTTACATTCTCAGATAATGCTTACACTCCTGGCACAAAGTGTAGAGAGACAGCAATATCGCAGCATGGGGCAACGGGTCAATTTGCATAGTTTATAGATCCATATCTATGAAGGGGGGGGGGCTTTCTTGATAGAAATACCAAATTTTTACCTGACATGAATCCACTCCACCCTCAATGTATCCAGCACAAATTTCTGCTTCTTCAACAATGATGTTCTGACTATAAAGGGCATTACACGTGTCATGATCGAAAAGGTGAACCAATGCTTTCTGAAGATCATTCGAAATGGAACCTGTCAAAGTACGGTGCAGATGAAATAAAAGAGAGAGAACACAATGGCATTTAGAAGTAGCATGATTTGTGCAAGTATGAAGAGTGCACAGACGTTTCTAGCGCAATTTCAAAGCAGAAGACACAACAATGATTTTTATTCTCGCTAAAATGGGGGGGGGGGGGTGACAGAAGGAAGCAGAATAACGCACACAAATACGCAGACACAAACACTAACTCACCCGCACAAGTAACCTTACAACATTTGAAGGACCGTTAAATAAATTTTTCATTAAGGACTTGTCCTGTCACTAAGGACTTCTCCATCCTCATTCTGAATATCAACAAGGTTTATCACCCCCTTTCGAATAAAATTACAACTGCCTTTCTGGTTATCACTACTAATTAATAGATCAACGGGCCGATGTGTCAAGAAATTTCGTATAAACAGTGATAAAGGGAAAGAACCGAAGTTCTCACGGACCAAACAGGACACAATAAATGTTACACTGAAAGGTTCAATCCGTCACAGTTTCAGGAACAAAGCCTACCTCCGGAATACAAAGTTCCCCATCCTGCGATCCAACATCGGCTGTACGCCATCGTCTCATTTTGTGACGTAGCTAAACAAGCAGGTCTGACGTAATCACTAAATTCGACTGGTTCCGAAAGATGCAACAGTGCGATATCGTTAGCTATGCCATTGATATCACCGTAATCCGGATGCATGGTGACACTGTCAGCCCCTCTTATGACCTTATGCTCGTGGTTATCAGACAGATGACGAATGCCAAGCGTGACAGTGAAATCACTCGCCTCCATCCCGTCTCTAATCACCATCATCAAGGGGTCAAAGATTTGATAAAACAATTATTGCAGAAGGACATTGTTGGTAGAACCTGTCAGTCGTTAAAACCTTGTGTGATATCCCCTTTTAAAAAAGTTACTTTGTAGAATAAAACAATACACATACAGACGTGTCACCTTTCTCTGTTTGTTATAATTAAGAAAACAAAACATATAATTGATCCGAAGTGCTTCCAACAGAATTTCTTTAATAGGCTTAATCGGACTACCAAGATAAACGAAAAAGTACTCAGCGTATGATTGATTATACATGGGCGTATTCTTTCTATTCAACTTATCAAAAAAACATACGACAATTATCATCAACTCTGATAAATACTTACGCGCAGTGAGCTGCTGTCAAGACCCATTCACTGCTAATCAAAGTACCACCACAGAAGTACCCTCCCATCTCAACAGCAGCAATCCAAGGGAATTCCCCTAGAGCTGCATTGACTCCTCCTACTATTCTAGATTGGTAGTCATCGACAGCTGGACGAGTGCCACATATGGATTCTCCTGTAAGATCTATGCGAATGTATGAAAGGGGAAGAAAGTATAAGAAAAAAAATCTAAAAAACTGCCGTCTACTTGCCAGATTAGTCAGACAGGAAAAATATGTTTGTAGAAATTTGTTCATAATGTATCTTCTGGGGAAGAGTCTTTTGTATTTTCTTATCGTTCGTTGTAAATAACATCAGCTTTTTGGTCTATATATACCCAAATTCAGTATAAAATCTCCATCGGGGTCGAAAACACTGCACAAGCAGACAACTTACCGCCTTCACCACCAGTGCAGTAGCTTTCTTCAACATTTTCGTCATCACTAAGTTGTCTACAATCAAGTGGCCATTCTGCGTCCAGCAATGCCATGTATGATGTTCGACAGGCATCTGAGACTTCTTCACAGAGAGCCTTGCAAGGGCGTCGAGACGGACCTCCGTGGGGGCAGTCGGCAAAAAGCATACCACAGAAGAGAAGTAGAAAGTCTTCATGACATTCTACTAAACTGCCTGTGTCTTCAATCAAACCGATTGCAGTAGCACGATCTTGGGCTGATGGGTTTGGGAAGTAAGTCCGATCGTAAGATAGCACTTCTTCACAGGTGGGGAAATGAAGATCAGTACACTGGGCTGAAAAACAACAACAATATATTCAAAGGATTCAGAAAGTACTTAACAATCAATAAGCTGAGAAAATATATGATGGAAATTAAGCTCTTTTATGCCAGCTAATAATTTATATATAGTCATATCAATAGTTCATGGCATGTCAAGTTCTTGCGGTATTTAGGTGAATTTGATTCTACCAGCCTTAAGCATAACATTGACTAAATATAATTCATGTGAATGGATATTTTTCCAGCGAAGTTGGTAAACTTGTACTTCTTGCAAACTTACGACATAAATCTTCGTCAGAGAAATCCGAGCAATCATTTTCTCCATTGCAGACATCATCGGACTGAAGACAGGTACCATCACCACACATGAAGTTACAATCGTCGGTCGAGTTATCTGAACGGAATAATGGATATCAATTATTTTCAAGCACTGAATATTCTCTCCGGTTAAAACACAGGTTTATAAGCTCTAAAATATATTCAAGTTCTGATAACAATTTCGTATGACGTTGTATAACAGAATTTATATGAAAACTGTGTTTTGACATTTTTAGCTCGTCATTAAGTTCAATTAATCAGATTACACATTCCTGTAAAATTTGCAACTGTTTGGTTCATACTTTTTCCATGAATATAAATGATGAAGGTGACAAAACAACTGTAATATTCCATTTTAAATACCATGTATTCACAGAAAGCATACCTGTTTCATACACACTGATTTCAATCCAAAAGCCGGCCCTTCTTTCGGAGTAGTCAGAGGTAAAAATAAACCACATTTCATTGTCAGCAGAAATTACGTCATCGGGCAAAGAGTAACCGGACAGTTCCACCAACTGGGAGGACTGATCGAGCAAGTCTAGACCGGACCCAATTCTGAGGAAGTCATAGCCGGACTCCAGCTCGAAGGCGCGAAAGCTTGCCATAATCTGGTATTTTCCAGGTCCAGAAACGAGCCACTGCATGTTGGCGTCGTTTGGATAGTTCTCAGGATAGTTTGGTGAAACGATGGTCAAAGATTGGCCGTAACCAAACATGCTGACTTCGCTGCCGTTGACCACATCTGAAATTTCAATGATTTCATGACATTTAATATGTTAATATTTCATGATATTTAATAAAAGTCAGAATTTTGCACTAGTGCCCCTCTCCATTCCGCTACCGAGTACGATATTCTAATGAACTAACCTGACAAAGGATACTGTCTAGTCTTTTTTTAAAAAAATATATATATTTTTTAAAGGATACTAGTCTTGACTGTTCAGTGTGTTTTGATTTCATGGTTCTATGTCATCTGGTACTCCCATCCTACAAATAATGTCGATGTGTGTAGGAAATCAACGTGATTTCGAATTTGCAGATTAGCAAGTTTAGGCATATTTTCCTTAACCAGCGATGGAAGTATTGAATTACTATTGATGCAGCGCTGCAAGACAATAACTGCATTCTTAACTTAAAGTCAAGAGTGGTAAAAATGCAACGTAAAGAATGCATTACCAGTTATATTTTCCTGCCTAAAGGCGCTAATCTCAATGAAAAATCCATCTTTGGTGACAGAGTAGTCAGAAGTAAAGTTCAGCCACATCTCATTGTTGATGGAAACTACATCGTCGGGAAGATTAGAACCCGATAGTTGAACCAGCTGTGAGGTCTGCTCCGTTGCATCGAGACCCGAACCGATTCTCAAGAAGTCATAGCCGGATTCCAACTCAAAGACATGAAACGTGGCCACGACCTGGAAGTCTTCGGGCCCAGAGACGAGCCACTGAACATTAGCATGGTTTGGGTAGTTGTCTGGGTAATTTGGTGATACGATGGTCAAAGATTCACCTAGCTCGAAGAAACTGACTTCGTTGCTGTTGCTATCACCTGAAATGGAAAAGTTTGTACACTATAGTATTAATATTGTACATAAAAATCCATAACTTCAGCAAGAACTGCAGATCTTACTCAGCTCCCAAACAAAAGGAATGTCAAGCTTTTTTATGAAGATTAAGGTTGTTGTTGTTGTTTTTTCATTGATTAAACAGCAATATGGAAGAAAATGGAGATACTATCATACATATCCATACCGACAAATTTTGGGTACATATCGAGTATTTGTAATTGTAATTTGTTGCAAGTTGTTAATCAGCCCAAAATCATATCGAAAATCATTATTGACAAGGACAAAAAACCTGTGGTATTCCCGAAATTATGTCCCTCCAAAAAAAAAAACTTTGATAGCCCTTCACCATTACAAAGTTTCCGAGATCCGCCCTGCGTCGCGGGAAAGTCTAAGAGATAAAGACACCCTATAATATATGTTAACCCATTCGTGAAAGGAATTATTTAAAGCCCAATTTGATCAGCTTTTATTCTTCAAATTGGCAACACCAAAATGGGCACAGTTTGTGTAGAATTTTTTGCTCTTTCTGCTCATGTATTTG
>CM057153.1:24277648-24302839 GCA_029962745.1 Echinometra lucunter | reverse complement strand
TTTTACAAGAAATAGTTCCAAGACAAAAATCTTAGCTTGTGATTTGGCGAATTTTTGCATTTCAGTGTTTTGGTCTAACCATGACGATGGATAAATCTTTTATTTGCTTCCTTTTATTGAAGATCATGAACGCAAGTGTTTATTTTGAAAAACTAAATATCCCGGGGGTACCCGCCTTACGTTCCAAGCGATAATGAAAGTAATTTCTAAAAACTAATTTTTCCTTTTGGGGGATCTGCCTAATTTGAAAATATCTTGCATCCATAACCCTTGCTACTATAATAATCTTTGCATTCTCCCATTCACTCAAATATTGCAGTTTAGATAAAATCCTTGTACAAAATGTATGTGTTAATGTGATCAAGGCTATTTTTGTCACATTTCCTCACCGATAGTATCGATTCACGATACATTTAGCTAGTATGCTCTTCGTGAAACGGTTTTAGCAAGATTAGAGTCATCTCCATAGTTGTGGACAAAGATATGACTAACTTGGCGTTGATTTCCAGAAACAGGCCCTTGGAATATTTTGTGACAGGCCCACTCACCCTATACAACCAGGCCGAGACAACAATTTATCCGACCCTCAAGCCGAAATACTCTGCAGCCTGTGCGGAAAAACTCCCCCCCCCCCCCAACTCCCCATGGACCGTCGACCCATTATTGTCAGTACACTCTTAGAAAAAAAAAAAAGTTGCTGATAAGAACCTTTTCTTGTCCCACATTTGGAACCTTGAAAGGTTCTTCAAAGAACCATTAAAGGTTCTCAGAAGGGTTCGAAAGGGGTCCTTGGAACCATTACTGGTTGTACAAGGAATCTTTTGGGTTCTTGCAGACATAAAGAACCCTTTACAGAACCCCTTTTCTGTAGGGTTTTAAATACGGGACAAAAAAGGGTTCCAAATGGCACATTTTTCTAAGAGTGTACATGTATGTATTACTTAAGCGATCTTTTCATCTTTTCACAGGCCAGTTCACCCAACCGCAGGGGATTGCTCAGCCCCCTCCCGCGTACAAACGCTTCAGCATCTGCCCTATCCCCCTGCTGGCCAGCCTGCTGCCCCAGTGGCCCCAGCCCCTTACAACCAGGCCGCTGCTCCCCGCTTACAACCCTCAGGCAGCAGCCGCCAAACCGAACAAACCTGTCGGGATTGGTTGGCTTAAATTACCGAAGACACTGGAGATCGCATTCACAAACTAGAAATCACTAAAACATTGAGAAGAATATTCATGTTTACTTTTTACGATAAGGCCACTGCTTATTGTAGCGGATTTTGATAGCGAACTTACTTAGTCGGAGACATCCGTCAAATCGAAAAAATAGGTAGACTGGTTTGTACTAATCTTACTACAATCATGGCAATATATACATTCTTTATAAATCCTGAATTTCAATTAGTGTGTAAGCTATCAAAACACTTCATTGATAAATGATGAAAAAATAATGGCTGATCTTATCAAATAGATTAAAGTAAATGAAAAGCCAATCAAATATATTGAACAAAAGCTTGTTGATGAAACAAGTACTAGTAAGTGATTGCTATCATGAGGAAGCATAATACTTCGGGAGAAGAGCATTTTGCTTTTGTTTGGTAGCAATCGCAAACTTTATAGGGGTTTTTAAGCCCCGATCTGCCGATGAGCCTACTTTAGTTCAGCAAATTTTTTTACCTTTAACGATAAATATCAATGGGGTCGGATGTTCACCATGGAGACATGTCATAAATAACAGAATTGTGTTATAACGAACTAAAGATCGGCTATTAAATGTTAGATAGCATATACTTATTAGTGAAGGGAGAGGGGTGAAAGGATTGCGATTGTGCCATTGGACATTTATTTGACTTCACTAGAGAGTTGCACAGTTATATTAGCATCTCTTCAAAAGAATTTTTTTCAACCCTCTCTTGGCAGTCATAAATCTGTTATTAGTCTTAAGCAGGGTTTATGATATGGAAAAGCATTGCAGGGATATTATGTAATCAAACAGTTTTTAAAAGAAAGCATGGGTACACATCACTCTAATGCACAGTAATAATACGGCCTCCACACTCCCTCCAGTCTAAATGACAGG
Organism: Echinometra lucunter; assembly: GCA_029962745.1. Lineage (NCBI taxonomy): Eukaryota > Metazoa > Echinodermata > Echinoidea > Camarodonta > Echinometridae > Echinometra > Echinometra lucunter. The sequence goes on along the minus strand of CM057153.1, from coordinate 24,300,765 downwards.
AAACAAAACAAAAAAAAAAAAAACTTACAGAGGATATAGGGCATCCGTTTGCATCCGTTACATCCACCCAAATCAATTCAAAAAAAAAGTTTCGGATCCCTGCATTAGCAATTCAGATGTCATGCCAGAACCAGGGGAGGAGGGGGGTCAAGGGGTCGAACAACCTTCCCCTCCCCACCCGCTTGGAAAAAAAAAAAATAAAGGTGACAAATATCTCCAAAAGCATAGACCTCATACATAACCAAAGTTTTTCTTAATTAATGGTGTGTCAAACCAGCCTAAGGTGAAAAATCGAGTGGATTTGTACGTTCAAATTAATAAAAGAATCCCGTACCCCTCCAAGACCCTTCCTCCACTTGGTCGCTTCACTCCCTCAAAATTTCCATTATTTTCAATTTTGCACCACATCTCTCCCCCACAAAATTTAGAGTGTACTGTGCCTTTTCAAATATTTCAGTTCTGTAAATAAGTGATTCGTATGTTTATTTCAACTTCACATGTAATCGGAAAAAGAAAAGTATCAACATTTGATATGAAATGAATTTGTGTGAAATTTCGCTACGGTAAACGGCATCTTATGGGGACTGAAAAAAAAAATCAGATTTCACATTGTTGTTTTTAAAAGTTAACGCATTTTCTTGATACATAACAAATTATTAAACAGCTTCAGTGGTCCAATAGGTCTATTTTCTCTTATCCTGCTTATACCTGTATACTGATGTTTATACTTGGTAATATAGATGTCATATTCGTGATACTAAATGACGAAGAATATTTTGTAGGAAATCTATTTTTCTCCTGAATTTTATATTCCAGTATGTTTTTTTAATCATTTGTTCAAATTTCAAGAAAAGGTTGATGGGTTATCCCTGATCAGTGTTTGAAATACAATTAAATTGCTTGAAATGACAAAACTTTAATACTTAAATGATGAAGTGAAATTGATCTACTAAAAAAACTCTACAGGAAGATATCAGCCGTCTCTATTGCTTTTTAGACAAGCATACGAAGAAAGTTCTACGAAATATGCGGTAATAGAAAGTCAGTTGCTTCAACTGAAATCTCATTTTCCAGTAGTAACTACATAATCTGAATAAGACTTGTTCACAATGTATCCATGGTATAGCCATTCCATGAAGACTCTCGGAATTTGAACAATACTTTACCTTTAGAATCTCCTTCCGTTCCTCTCCTTTTTTTAATTTCTGTTGAAGTATGAAAATATTTTCTTAACTGAAGTTGTAAGATTTTCTTTAAATGTATGTAAGATTTTCTTAAATGTATGTAAGATTTTCTTAAATGTATGAAAGATTTTCTTAGAGGAGTTGGAAATTAGGACATATTTTGGGGCTGATGCTGTGAAGAACACCTCATACTTTTAGCTGATATTTATACTTTCTGAAATGTTGAATTTGAGGCTTTCCTATGTAAGAAATGCTGAGTTTCACTTCTTTCAAGTTGTGCATTCTTGTGGATAGTGCCTGTATCAATCTTTTGTGTATGTAGATAAAGTCAAACGGCTGGAAATTCAGAGATTCGTGGACTTGTTTTCTTTTTTTATTTACAACAAATACCATTGCACGCAGTTTTGAATAAAGATAAGTCACTTTGACTAAAATTAGTTTTGAGGAAATAATATATATTCAATAACAACTAATTTGATATATACCTTTTTTTTAAATTTACACAGTAGACATAGATTTAATGTTCCTATGAGCTTATGAATATGTATTTAATCACAGTACATACTTTATAAAAAATCTATTGCTTTTTTTCACGTTGTCATTCATCGTTGCTGCAAAATTATGTTATAATCAGACAAACTGAGCCTTCATATTTTATCAAATGATTCACATCTTAACAAAATCAGGTCTATAGTGTTTTGACAGCGAAATACTACATGTATGTGGTGTCTTGGCTTTAGTCTAGAATATTTAATGTTAAAACATAACCTAAAGAAAATTAGCTTCATTACCAATAGACAGAATTCAACAGCAGGAAATTCGTAGGGGATACTATGACTACATATCAATTTTTAATTTTTACAGCACAACTTCAGAGATAAGTCTTTCAAACATATTTATACACACGAATTGTAAATGAAGGAATCATAGTTTCTTTTAACAGATAATGATGATAATTGTTTATAGAATCTGAATATTCCATCTTGAAAATTTTGCCTTGATGAATGTTTCTATGATGATATTAAAGCTAGCAGCACGCAATCAAACTGTTGTGTCAATTTTTTCTACATGTATGTAAGGAAATAGTGAGAAAGGATTGCGGCAAGAAACACTTGACATAAATGTAAAAATTGTCCCATCGGTATTTATCATGGACATAAAAGCATATCGGTAACAAGCAGAGATAATACACAGTGTCTATGGTATAAAGTCCATCTGGTCCAAGCATTATGATCGCGGTTATCGCGACGGTTGCTGCATGCTTCGCATCCTAGCGATCTCAAGAAGGAAATGATAATGGGACTGTATCTTTATACATAAACAAGCTACCTGGTAGATAGTGATAAAAGGTAGTGCTCATGCTAGGTTCCCCTACTGTCGAGAGATTTGTAACGAATGCCACGATTGGCCATACGCAGCTGATGTGGATTTTTACGTTTGGGGCAGCGTTACACTTTTCCTTCTTGCCTCTACTGAGTACCCTTGGGTGGCATTTCTCAAAGCCCCCGAATCGTTACAGATCGTTTCGAGATCGAAGTTCATCCCAATCATAGCTTAAGTGTTGGTCTTTTCCAAGATTGATTCCAATAACCACGATTTGAAAGTACGATTAGATTCGATCTGTCGCGCTCCGATACGTTCTGATGCGATGGTCACGTTCGACCAATTAATCGTATTGATCGTAGAAATTTTTGAAATTTTGAAAATTTTTCTACGATTATCACGATGCCACGACTGACCTACGATTTGATCAGATCTGATATGATCACCTAGATTACTCTACGATTCGTGCCATGATTGAAATCGTGGCGCCAACTCGTGGTTAGTGGGAACCTTGCATTACATAAATTCTCGAGTGACTGATTGGGCCGTCCTTCTGAAGCGGAGCCATTTCTCGTACCCATTATCATGCATTGTTAAGTCTATCATTCGTTACACATTTGTTTCAATTGATTCATTCTGCCCAAGCGAAAAGATAAGAATTGACATGTTACATCCATCAAATCCTGAAAGCCGAAATGGAAATTACACTAGTTAGTAGTCACACAAACATTTCCATTTCTCCGAACGAATAACACGACAAAGAATCATCATGAGTATGTCATTGTAATTTGGCTACAGAAATCCATTTACAAGTATGCAATCAGGGTAGTTACACTTTGTCACGACATATGCAGTAAGCAAGAGATATTTGAATACAATACGAAAATTTACAGTCACTGTGGATAAAACAGTGATGTTTTAAAAGAAAAGTGTTTAAAAGAAAAACTTAAAATTCCCTTCTGATTCTATTGCAGTACTTAGCTCCTTTGTGGTAGATATTAGACTGCCTCCACTTAAAACCATACGAAATTATTTTATTTCAAAGATTTCGTCACCACTCGCTAGCATCATCATGATTATTACCATGATTGCAGTTGGTTTCCTTCTCTTGCGATTGAATAATGTTGCGCACTCAGTTTACATTATGTTTGCTTATCACCTCTGATCTCTTTATTTAGTCCACTTGCAGTCCATTTCTGTTCTCTTTCTCTCCTCTTTTTTCTTGCTCTATTTTTAAAACTGTTTTCCCCCTCTCTCTCTGTTGGCCACTACCTTTCTTTTCCTTCATTATGTAATATTCTACTCCATATTATTGTTATCTGAGGGTCCACGACTTACAAGCTCTGCTTCTCAGTGGACCTCTCCATTTCAAGCACACTGATAATCTTGGTTAGGTTTAAATTGCAATGTTAATTGAACTATTCATTTTGAAGTTTATAGTTTTGATGTTTTATATTGCTTGTATTCTTCTGTAAATATTCAGTTTCATGATATTTGTATGGATCTTGTATTTATTTTGTTGGAAATGAGAAAAAATAAAAACTGAACTGAAAATGATGTTAAAGATTCAACAGACCAGCATGTAACGGATACAATGTTGCATAATGAGCTCCGGCCATTCAGTTCAAGATCACATGATAAAAAGGGTGGTCATTTGGTGAATTCCGCATCTCATACGAATGATTTTCGAGGTGCAGTTCCAGTGGATGATAGGCCTACTCTGGTACACATTCCAAAATTTTGGCTGAACAAGAGAAAATGCTTTACTAGGTTCACTGTACATCAAAATGGCGACCTCAACTGAAGAAATGTCTTCTAGCGAAAAGGGACAAATCTCGGATACTTTTTTTCACTAAACAATCAAACAGCTGTCTATTCTAGATGTGTTTGAGAACACAAACTGATTATTCATGCTCCTTCAAAATATATATTTACAGGTATTTGTGATCACTTGAGCTGTAGTGTTAGAAGCACAATTAAACGATGATTCTATATTTTGAACAGAACCTATCAACAAAACACAACCTTTTGACACTGACATTCATATCAACCTCGAAGGCTACAATACAACGTTTCTATTGCCTTCTATTTACTACAAACACCAAGCGGATGGCATAGGATTCTAGTAACTGTCTGGCGGAACAGAAGCTGGGACGCGACGTAGCTTATCGGATTGAGGAAACTATTGGCAAAGGTCAACCAGCCAATATATCGGTACAGGCTGAAACCACCGAAATAGAGAAGGGTAGGATTGATGGCGTAGATGAAATCCAGGGTGCTTCTTGGTATCCACGTGACGCAGAAGGCGATGATGATGAAGAGAAGTGTCCTGGTCGCTCTCCGCATCTCGGTAGTAGATTCACGATTCGTTGACTTTCTCTAGAGGGCGAAAGAGAAAGAGAGAGAGAGAGAGGAGGAGAATGAGAGAGCAGAATAGATTGAATAGTTGTAACTACAATGCAGGGAGTGTACATGACAATGGAGAGCAGATGAACAGATAAATGTTAGCAAAACAATCAGTTGAGAAACACATAGGCCTAAATAAATAATCAATACCGACAGAGAGTCCGTATTTCACATTTGACCGGAAAAAGCATCTGTATTAAGCTTCATCCCTTACGTTCCTTTCCAAAACATGTCGAAGTGTTCAAGAAATTTATCCCATCTTTCGAAATGTCCTGCACTTTCCATTTGTTGTGGTTGTTGTTTTTATTTCCGTATAATAAAGTCAATTAAAAATACATACAAGTAAATATACACAAAGAAAATACGGCTGGTAGCCCATTTTCAGCTGCAACTATAATTGTTGCTGCTGGTCTTCCATGGGGCCAGTTATGATAATATACATATGATATAAATACATAACATAAGAAAGTGAAAACAAAATAAATATCACAAAATATCAGTAAACAAACAAACAAAAAAAACAAACGCTTTGCTTCTAACCTGTCTAACCAATGATATTTTGAAATTTACTCAACAGTTTGCTTGTTTGTCTGTTGTTTACTTATTCAATATTATTGCGTTTTATCAAAAGAGCGCCTGGCTGCCAAGATTTTATGGACGTGAGGACGATTCAAGAAACCATTATTGTTATTAGATATTGCCCATCTATATAATCCAAATTTTATTTCCAATTATGTTAAATCAACTATCCAGCTATAGTTTGTTACTGTTTATAATGATTTATTTGAACAAGAGATTGATTTCAAATCGGAGACATCGATGAATTGCAAAAGGAACGCTCCCTAATTACCATGGTTATCTTTTCCGATGACGCAGTAGGGGCTTTAGTCGTGGTGGATATTCTTCTGGATATGTCCTTGTCCTCACTAAACACTTCTGGCAAGGACAGTTCTAATGTGTCTGCAGCTATCCCACTGCTGACACCGCTGACAGTTTGATCCTCTGAGCAGTCCATGGTGTTCTCTTCACTAACTGTGTCAGTTGACCTTGCGTCGGTGTTCTTGAACCTTTTGGTGACGTTTCTGCCGCCAAAAGACATCTGGATCTTCTTGTAGATCTTGAAGTAGAGTACAGAGACGACAGCCAGAGGAAAGAAAACAGTCAGGACAATTGGAACGATCGTAGGTACGGTGCTATAGGAATACGATGGTATGCAACGTCGCGAGTTGTTGACGGGTACCACAAAGTACCAGGCAAGATCATAGGAGAACCAGAAACCAAGGCTGATGACCCAGACGATTGCGCTCATGATCACAGCCCTGCGTTTGCTCCGTGACGTAAAATGACGTATGGGGTCGTAGGTTGCACGGTACCGATCGTAGCAGATAGCAACCATCCCCAAGTTGGAAACGGTTGGGAGACCCTGCCTTATCCCATTAAAAAATAAACAGAACCCCTTAGATGTAAGGAATGGTAAATGATCATAAGTGACGTACAGACATGAAACGATGCCGGAAATACCAGTAAGGAGATCAGAGAGAACGAGGTTGATGATGAAGTAGTTGTTATAGGTACGGAGCTTCTTCTCCACAGCAAACGCTACCAGACTGATAACGTTGGTAGTTATTATCAAGGAAACAAAAGTGTAAGCTATCGCGATGCCAGCGATGTTCGACTTTCTGACAGTCAATGGAGGCGACATTGATGTCGATAGATTGTAGTCCGGCCAAATGCTCTCCATGGTGTAGGATTCATTTGACGATTCCATTTCGTTCCTTAAACGGTATTTCAGAGCAGCCTCGTCCTCGAGGAGAAAATGAAAAACGATTTTAATGAAAGCCTTGTATTTATACGAAATCCATCTATACTTTCATTTGAAGAAAGTTGTCTCTTATTTTTTGCCCTGTGATTGCCGCCATTGTCGCATTTTACTTACGGGCAAGTTAATTTTCATTCGATTTCATTTCACTTTGGCAAAAAAGGAAAGTTTCAACATCTCCCCTTTTTCTTAAATTATGTCTCTGAGACTCCTTTTTTTTCATTGCCTATTTTTTTCATTACGTTAATCAATAAGGGATTGTACGGCCTATACGCTTCATATCGAATTCAATGACGTGAACTCCCAGGAAATGTGTTAATACTTAGCTCCATTATTTCACTTCCCTTTCATAATTTAATAAGAGCGTTCTTGATTCAGCCCGGGTCACTTTCCATTACTGTGTTTTGATTGATAATGATTTTTCCTTTTTTCAGTCAAAGCAGATTGAATAAAAAAAAAAAATAGATCCTGACGAATCGCTGCCTTTCTTATCGTTTTCTACTCTTCTTGCGTTTTCCTTGACAAAGGATGGACAAAATCTTCGAAATAAATGCATTAAGAATAGTTTCAGTTCTTGATTCAGCCCGGGTCACTTTCCATTACTGTGTTATGATTGATAATAATTTTTTCCTTTTTTTCAGTCAAAGCAGACTGAATAAAAAAAATAGATCCTGACGAATCGCTGCCTTTCTTATCGTTTTCTACTCTTCGTGCGTTTTCCTTGTCAAAGGATGGACAAAATCTTCGAATTAAATGCATTAAGAATAGTTTCAGTTCTTGCCCTTCCCTCTTATATAAAGAATAAGAATCCAGCATGCATTAAGTATTACGGATGTTAAAAAAATATTTACTGCTTGGTCTTGATTTGAAATCTATTTGCTTCCTGATCATCTGTTTTTGTCCTTCTTTACGAAATTCAATACTTTTTTAACCGCAACACTACAGTCACACTATCACATATTACTACGTTTTCGTGCAACAATTCCATCAGGGTCGGACTGGAACCGAAAGGAAGGGTGTGGAATTTAAATTTCGTCAGCTTACTCAACTTATGCATTCCTAATTTTTAATCATTAATGATAATTCCTGTTTTTGTACCACTTCCCTTGGACGTATTTTCACCAAAGGGCGGGGAGGGGAGGAGGTGACGTCTCCTACTACCCCCCCCCCCAGCTTTTTACAATCTAAATTTGAATTTTTGCGAGGGAGCGAACTCGGCGGAGCGAGTGAGAAAAAAAAAAATATGTTGACACAAATAATGTATACTATCTAAGGAATGAAAGAAAATCAAATGACAGCATCGATTGGTTTTGCTCATAATGCGCTGGAATGTCAAGAAAGAGTTCTATACGACCTTGCATTATTTCAATAAGAAAAATATTCTTTGTCTGCAAATCAAAGCTCACCTGAACTTCAAAATTCAGGCCCGCTTCTAGTTAAAATAATTATGTCCCCCCCCCCCCCCTCCACCCGGTTGTCAATAAAAATTTCATTTTTAGTGTCCTGAGATGAAAGAAAGTGTCTTATTGGTTTCCAGCAGTTTCTATTTCTATTCATGCATAATGTCAAATTTTAATGGTACAAACCCATTAGACATAAAAGCTTATTTGACTGCAATGAAAATTCGCGCCATACAGGAGGATCAGAAAATAATGTCTTGTGAATCTTTTGTTGTGTCTTTCCCTTCAAATGGTATCTCCTCTTCCCTTCTTTTACTCGACATTTTCAAGAGAGATTTTGTCCACATGAAATTACAATTGAGTTCAATTTAAAGGGGAAATATCTCGGTCAGAATAACATTGGTTATAATCACTTTTAAAGAAAAATAGAATTATGGACTTTAAGTATTTAACGTATTTTTCCATGAATGGATGCCACCGGATTTAGGTTCTGCAGTTTCCTTTTAAAGAAAATAATGCATAAAGGAATAAAGCGAAGGAATATAATAAGGGAACTGAGAAAAGGTAGCGGAGAAAAAGATACATTTATGAAGTAAAGTTGGCGGGAAATTAATGATGGCATTAGCAATAACCGTCAAGGTTCAAAGATACAATGTTTGTTTTTGAGGCTGTTGAAGGATTGTGAGTGATTTCAGTTAATGATTATCATTACATTTATGAAGTAAGTTGGCGGAAAATTAATGATGGCATTAGCAATAACCGTCAAGGTAAAGAGTTGAGAATTCTTTTAAAACTAAACACCTGCAGTATATTTTAGTTAAAGTTAGTTTTTGTTTGAAATCGTCATTACATTCATGAAAGTGAAGTTGGCGTAAGATTGATGATTGTTACAGCAATATCAAACCGACAGGGTAAAGTATTGAGGATTTTTAAAACAAAATAAACACCTGCGTGGCGTGTATTTTGGTTCTAGTTAGTTTATGTTTGAAATTAACTTTTGAGTGGTCACCGAAAAGCCATCGTCTCCCTGAGAAAAATGGCCGATGATGTCTGGTATTCTGTTTTGTTTGAGCAAGGGGAAGCAAGTAGGCTGGAGAAGCAGGCGTTTATTCACTCTGAATGGACACTTTTTGCGGGGGGGGGGGGGGGGGGACACGTAATTTCGAAAAAAAAAAGGGTGGAACGCTTACGAAATCCATCGATACTTTCAATTGAAGAAAGTTGTCTCGTATTTTTTGCCCTGTGATTGCCGCCATTGTCGCATTTTACTTACGGGCAATTTAATTTTCATTCGATTTCATTTCACTTTGGCAAAAAAGGAAAGTTTCAATATTTCCCCTGAGACTCTTTTTTTTCATTGCCTAGTTTTTTTCATTACGTTAATCAAAAAAGGATTGAACGGCCTATACGCTTCATATCGAATTCAATGACGTGAACTCCCAGGAAATGTGTTAATACTTAGCTCCATTATTTCACTTCCCCTTCATAATTTAATAAGAGCGTTCTTGATTCAGCCTTGGTCACTTTCCAATACTGTGTTTTGATTGATAATTATTTTTCCTTTTTTCAGTCAAAGCAGACTAGATCCTGACGAACCGCTGCCTTTCTTATCGTTTTCTACTCTTCGTACGTTTTCCTTGTCCAAGGATGGACAAAATCTTCGAAATAAATGCATTAAGAATAGTTTCAGTTCTTGCCCTTCCCTCTTATATAGAGAATAAGAATCCAGCATGCATTAAGTATTACGGATGTTAAAAAAATATTTACTGCTTGGTCTTGATTTGAAATCTATTTGTTTCCTGATCATCTGTTTTTGTCCTTCTTTACGAAATTGAATACCTTTTTTAAATGTAACACTACAGTCACACTTTCACATATTACTACGTTTTCGTGCAACAATTCTATCAGGGTCGGACTGGAACCGACAGGAAGGGTGTGGAATTTAAATTTCGTCAGCTTACTCAACTTATGCATTCCTAATTTTTAAATATTAATGACAATTCCTGTTTTTGTACCATTTCCTTTGGATGTATTTCCACCAAAGGGCGGGGAGGGGAGGAGGTGACGTCTCCTACTACCCCCCCCCCCAGCTTTTTACAATCTAAATTTGAATTTTTGCGAGAGAGCGAACTCGGCGGAGCGAGTGAAAAAAAAAAATATGTTGACACAAATACTGTATACGATCTAAGGAATGAAAGAAATCAAATGACAGCATCGATTGGTTTTGCTCATAATGCGCTGGAATGTCAAGAAAGAGTTCTGTACGACCTTGCATTATTTCAATAAGAAAAATATTCTTTGTCTGCAAATCAAAGCTCACCTGAACTTCAAATTTCAGGTCCGCTTCTAGTTAAAATAATTATGTCTCCCCCCCCCCCCCAACCCGGCTGTCAATAAAAATTTCATTTTAGTGTCCTGAGATGAAAGAAAGTGTCTTATTGGTTTCCAGAAGTTTCTATTTCTATTCATGCATAATGTCAAATTTTAATGGTACAAACCCATTAGACATAAAAGCGTATTTGACTGCAATGAAAATTCGCGCCATACAGGAGGATCAGAAAATAATTTCTTGTGAATCTTTTGTTGTGTCTTTCCCTTCAAAAGGTATCTCCTCTTCCCTTCTTTTACTCGACATTTTCAAGAGAGATTTTGTCCACATGAAATTACAATTGAGTTCAATTTAAAGGGGAAATATCTCGGTCAGAATAACATTGGCTATAATCACTTTTAAAGAAAAATAGAATTATGGACTTTAAGTATTTAACGTATTTTTCCATGAATGGATGCCACCGGATTTAGGTTCTGCAGTTTCCTTTTAAAGAAAATAATGCATAAAGGAATAAAGCGAAGGAATATAATAAGGGAACTGAGAAAAGGTAGCGGAGAAAAGGATACATTTATGAAGTAAAGTTGGCGGGAAATTAATGATGGCATTATCAATAACCGTCAAGGTTAAAAGATACAATGTTTGTTTTTGAGGCTGTTGAAGGATCGTGAGTGATTTCAGTTAATAATTATCATTACATTTATGAAGTAAATTCGGCGGAAAATTAATGGTGGCATTAGCAATAACCGTCAAGGTAAAGAGTTGAGAATTCTTTTAAAACTAAACACCTGGGGTGGTATTCTGAACACCGTTTTAACTGTGTTTTAAGTCCTGTTATAACTTCTGTTTTAAGGCATTGATTTACAACACCGCTAAAACAGTCTTTAAACGGTATTCTGAGAACTGTTTTAACGGTGTTGTAAGTCATCAAAGCCACACCCACCGCAAAGATATTATCCAGTGGGGAAAGTCGTTAGAGATGAGTCTAAGCTGACTCAGCCAATAAGATCGCTCCCTGGGGAAGGGGTGCGTGAAACGCGTGAACTTATATATTTGCGTTGTAATGAGCGCATTAGTTTGCGCTTAGTTTCTTGCTTTAATTCAGATGTGATGATGTGACAGAATTATTTGTGCAAATCATCTTTGATAGTATCGCAGACAATTGCCAAATTTCTCCACCCGAGGCGAAAATTCTTTCGAAATGTTGTTTCGGGAATAAAAGTACGGTTTATTGGATTTCGTTATCCCCCTCATTCCAACCAAAAACATTTATGAGCGAGAAAAAATGCCGCCATGAAATACCACATGCAAAGTTAAAACACCTCCCACCCTGTTTTATCTCATGAGTGTGAAATGTCAAGCGGAAAGAGTTAAAACAGGTGACAAAACGGTCTTCAGAATACCGTGTTATTACATATGGGGCCCGTTGCATAAAACTTTTGCCGTAGTTTTTTTATGGCAAAATTTGAGGAAACTACGGCAAAAAAAAAAATTGCCATAGTTTCCATTACATAAAAATTTGCCAGACTTTTTTTTGCCAGAAAAAAAGTCTGGCAAAAGTTTTATGCAACGGGCTCATGGTGTTTTTACGCGATTGCGCACGACTTGCGCCAGACATGCAAGGTAAGATGCGCCGTTAGAAAGATAAAACAAAACTTAAAACAAAAGTTAAAACAGAGATAAAATGGTGTTCAGAATACCGATTTGCTAAAACAGACTTAAAACAGAGTTAAAACAGTCTCAGAAGTATATTTTAGTTAAAGTTAGTTTTTGTTTGAAATCGTCATTACATTCATGAAAGTGAAGTTGGCGTAAGAATGATGATTGTTACAGCAATATCAAACCGACCGGGTAAAGTATTGAGGATTTTTAAAACAAAATAAACACCTGCGTGGCGTGTATTTTGGTTCTAGTTAGTTTATGTTTGAAATTAACTTTTGAGTGGTCACCGAAAAGCCATCGTCTTCCTGGAAAAAATGGCCGATGATGTCTGGTATTCTTTTTTGTTTGAGCAAGGGAAGCAAGTAGGCTGGAGAAGCAGGCGTTTATTCACTCTGAATGGACACTTTTTGCGGGGGGGGGGGGGGGGACATGTAATTTCGAAAAAAACAAAAGCTGGAACGCTTCTTAGTGCTCTCTAAAGCGCATGTTACTTAGTATGATCACTTTTCCTGTCTCGGAGGACAAACGTCTCTCATTGTTTTTGGCTTTAAACTAGTTGAAACTTCTAAAATGTACAAAGCACTAACCATGCGAACATAATTTTACACACCTACCTGCTTGGGAACAGGAGAAGCGCATAGTACACGTTATTGGGAAAGATCGCTTTGCTTGGCTCAGAGGGGAAAAACATCTCACATTGTCTAAAATGTCTTTTCGGCTTTAAAATCAGCAGATAAGTGAAATTTCTACAATGAACACAGCAAAAAGCCCTTATAATATTATACACACCTACCTAGCTGCTTATGAAATAATGGGTTTCTTTTTTGGCCATAGGCCTATAAAATCTATACAGCTCTGACTACAATTGCCACTCTCACGGCAACCTCCTGTTCATTCGCCGATGAATTGCTCATTATGTCACTTCATTACTTTCTTGAGAGCTAATGAATCTGGCTCTCTCAAGAGATGAATACGACTGTAAGGTCAAAACTATAAAAACAAAAAGGGTATACAGGAAGATACGATAAGATTTTAACTCAAGACCATCTGACTTATCCAGATCTTCTTCATCGGCATTATTGCTAATGGATTCTCATTTTTTCTTCCTTGGTAGAAGAGAGGAAATCCATCAATTCAGCTATTCTAATTTTTTTTTTTATTGATTATATGCAACCTTCAAAAAAGAAGAAGCACGAAAAAGGCGCTGAATTGGAGAAGCCGAAGATTTTCCTTACATCTCTCTAGACCTGTATTGACTTATGGAAGAAATTACTGATCAGCACAAACACGATGATTGTTAATGGCTCGTCTATTGTGACGTGGATGGAATCAACGAGAGTCTTATTCCATAACTGAAGCAATTTCAGAGTTAAGTAACCACTCGACTACGACACTTCTACAAACCCTTTTTTCTCATAAGCACGGTAATATTTTTTTAGAAGACACACATGCACACGCTGATAACAATATGCCTTGCCTATAGAAAGATAATTTATTAAATGTATAATAAAAGAGCAATGGAGATAAAATGCCTTGGACATAAGTGCCGTGCCTGGGATCGAACCCCCGATTCTCACGTCTCCAGTCAAGCATCTTACACCACTCGACTATAGTCGACTATAGTCGAATGGTGTAAGATGCTTTACTACACACGGCCCCTCTGATACATACACTTTCTTACCCACCCGCAAACACATCGCGCATTATACTCTCCCATCCTACATGGTTTTTAATAGCATTTCAAACAGAAATTTTACGACTATAAGAATACTATTTCTTCTTTGAAAAGAATGTTTTCTTATCGATGGTGTTCCAATTTCTCTTCCTCGATGTTATGTCCGACTTAAGCGCTCCCTCAGACTACCGTCATTTATACAGGTAGATGTCCCTACGCTCTACTCACTGATCTAGAGGTCAGTGGCTGTACTCTGTCTTTTAGCGATGCCGCCCCCTAAAGTTGGCATCGTTGGTGAAGGAATATGACAGCAAATGCCACATCGTATGTGCCAGGCCTCCCGTCGAAGATCGGAGCACTGGCTGACACAGTTGCAGTGGCAAAATTATGATGGCCCTGAAGTACGCTCGACAGCAGGTCATGTGCGATGTGAATTTCGCATCCCAGGTCCTGAATTTCGCGTCCCGGGTCCTGAATTTCGCGCCGCGGGTCGTGAATTTCACGACTGGGATGCAAAGTTCGCATCCCAGGTCCTGAATTTCGCGCCGCGGGTCGTGAATTTCACGACTGGGATGCAAAGTTCGCGCCACGGGTCATGAATTTCATGACCTGGGATGCGAAGTTCAGGACCCGGGATGCGAAATTCAGGACCTGGAATGCGAAGTTCAGTACCCGGGATGCGAAGTTCACGTCGCACATGACCTGCTGTCGAGCGTACTTCAGGGCCACCATACTAAATAACCCCACGAGTGCACCTTGCATGAGAACCGCATTTATCAGTTGTTAACGCACTTCTCAATAATTGTTACATATATTTCGACAATTACACCACACTTGTTTTGCAAAAAAAGATATTATTATTTGCGAGTATATCATAAGTCGCTGATAGCTAGACATCAAGGCCACGAAGATTGCCGACGTTTATAGTTACGGAGAGTAACAAACCGTGTGGCACTCTTATCCTAATCTTAAATTTCACTTGTAGTGTTTTTTTGTTCTCCTTGTTCTCCTTTTAAAGTCTCGTGTTTGCTGTCCTTCATAAAGGATTCTCTTTGAAGATGTGCCCATTCTGTATTTGCAGAGAGAGGAACTAAATCAAAGCATTAGTTGTGGTGTCGAAGAGAGTGTGTATACAAAATGAGAAATGTATTTATCGCTAAATAGTAGTTGTGACATAAGACAAACTATATCGTTAAGAAGCATAAGTGTTACTTGTGATGTAAGAGAAACTTAGTGGCGATGGAAAAAACGATAAATACAAAACTAAACCATCTCACCAAAAAAAGAAACATCGCATGTGATATAAGACAAACTGTCAGTAATAGCTGCAAATGTACCCCGGTAAAGTTGTGAAATTCGTATCTTTCTTTCCGACTCCCTTCATCCCTTTTCTTCCTCTCTCTTATTCTCTCCCTCTGCATCTTATTTTGCACATTGAATGTCATGTACAGGAACAACAAATTATTTGCACTGATGTGCAGTCGGCCAGGGAAAATGATTTATATATGTGATAATTATGTATTCCTGTGACGTTCTTTTAACTACTTCAATATGTAGCCTTCTTTTTATCAGTTGTTATTTGCCTTTGGGGTAACAGATTATTATGTATATGTGATGCAGGTAAGGGTGTCTCTAAAAATGAGTATCATATCTCCCACCATGGGCGGAATAATCAAGTGTAGTTTTGGGACTTCCCCCCCCCCCCCCATGCATGGGCGGCTCGATATTTTGTCTTAAGGGTTGGTTTTATAGGGTTAGTCATATCAAAGTTCCTCAAATGAATTTTGGTATGAGTCCGCCCCTGTCTGCCGCTCTATTTTCTCAAGGCTGGCGATACTTTCCCTAGCGCTTTACCCTTTTTCCTAGTCTGCCCCCACTTTCCTTCCTGTCCTTTCTACCCCTTCCTCTCTCTACATCCTGTTTGTTTATCCAAATCCCTTGTTTGCATTTAGCGTTCACAACGAATGAATGGATGAATCTGTCGCTTTTACTAAAAGCTTCCCAGGGTAATGACATCCTGCAAGTTCTCCGTGAAGAAACGAATGCGTTACGCTCCCTGGTCTGCTGAACAAGTTCTTGTTTCGGATGAGTGCACGGCGATCTTTGCATCTTAAATAATGATGGGACGCCGAACTGGATCTAGTTGACGCCAAAGTATTGGTGGATACGGGGTCCCCTTGAGGGTCCTATTGAATTCTTTGATTCGCTAACTGTGCGACTCTCAGACCGGAATATATATCTCGATGAGCGACTTGTGACGGAATATACAACATGTCACGGCGTGTATCGCCATGGGATGATGGGGATAACTCATCTCCTAGGTAAGCGCCGATTAATAACGACAATTTATATTCCGAAGTTCATTTAATTTTCAATTAAATTGATTTGTTTTAGGTATATTTATCAATTTATTCGTTTATTCATTCATTTTTGTCAAAAATGTTTATACATAATTATGTCTCAGAATATTTCATGCCCTTTTCTTTTTTATTCATTTTTTAAAAATTCATTACTGTACATATATTTTCTAATTAGTCTATTCATTTTTTATGGGGGGGACTTGGCTTATTTATTGGCTTGGTAGTGCTTTTTCACTAAATGTTATTCTATTTACATCAATACATTTTTTTTTTTGTACTATTAGGCCTATCATTACTATCATTACTACTATTGAGATTATTATAATCTCAGAACAGTATATATGAAATGAAGTGACAAGAAGGATAGATCTTTCTGCTTTTACATAACAGTTCTAAATGATTGGTTCTTCTAGAGCAGCTTTTTTTATCTGTCAATATGCTACCGCATACTGCTCCATTTTCTCCATGTTTTTTTCCAAATATGTCCATGAGTCAGAACAATATATCTCCTAAAAACTATCGATATCATTTATCCTTTTAAAATTATGTTAACATTTAAAATGCGCAGATTCGAGTACAAAAAGGGATGCTCTACGGTGCGGTAAAGTAAATATGATTATTATCATGATTATTTAAAAACATAACAGATTAAAAAATGCTCTGTTCTTATCCATTCACTTTATTTATACATCCGTTCAGTGCAAGAATTAAAATCTTTTATAAGGGTCATGAAAACACAGGAAACACAAACATCTAAGATGATTATGTAGCAAAGCGACAACGCAAAAGTTGAAGCGCAATTAAATTTCAAACGAGAGATGCATAAATTCTGTGAATTCTTTTGACATAAAGTGTTGAGAGTAATATCATAATATAGGTAATTATTACGGCTAAGTTTCAATTATTCCTTATACGCATTATACACTTGGTGTTTTTTTCATTTGGTAGAAATGGAAAAATTAAATCAAATTCAGTGAAAACAACAACACATGAAATACATATAGACCACATTATTCTTTAAAAAAAAAACGTTCCTAGTTGCAGCTTTTACTTGGAGAAAACTAGTGCTGGTTGGTAACGATATTTTCCATATTCAATTCAAACTTACAAAATGGTGAAAAGGGTTCTAGGACAACTCCCCCGGGAGGACAAGTCCCCCCCCCCCCCGATACAATTCCCCCCTGACAACTCACCCTGTGGCACAGCTCCGCTGGAGGACGGCTCCCCTGAGGGCAACTCTCCCCTGTGGACACCTTTCTGCAAATAACAACGCTCCAAGGACAACTCTCCCAGTCCCCGGAGGAGTTGTCCTGATACGGGTGAAAAGAGTGCATCAGAATCTCTAGGCCATCTATTCTGATCAGTTCCTATCTGTTCTTATGCGTACATAAAAAAGTAATATATGACCAGGCACCTCAAACCACCAAAAAGTCACACTATGTGATTTTCAGTTAGAGCTCAATAAAGTTGTTAATGGTTTGCATGGTTTGCCTTAATGGGACGCCCAAAGTTTTTCTTGACGTTTTAACAGGTATGGCTGCATTTTCCATAATTTGATTTGATGTTCATTTATTTCCGTATACATCATCACAAATAAACAATCTTTTAACACGTATAGTCACATAAAATCATACATAGAAAAGGCGATCCTGTTAAGCCGAGTTTGAGTTGACGTCCTAATCATAGATTAATTGATTATAATACTATGGATGTACGTATGCAAACAATGTATAGTGGAAAGCAGAAGGACAATAAAGGAAAAACAAATAAGAGAGAGAGAGAGAGAGAGAGAGAGAGAGAGAGAGAGAGAGAGGAGAGAGGGGAGAGAGAATTGCATTCAGATAATCTCAATTAAATTGTGGCAAAAACATATTTCGCAACATATTTGTATTAACAGTTCTGTTAATCTGAGTCTGCACATTGCACTGTTAGCTAATGCACTTTGTCAAATGATTTGTGAATTTGTTACCAGTGAAAAGTAAATTTCCGAATGGAAAATAAATACTCAATATCAATTTCAATTTGTATTGACTGAACACACCAGTTGGCTTGCCATATTCAAGTCGTTCGTAAAGTCATTCGTAACTCCACGAATAGCTTTATGAAACATCCCCAGTCACATATTGTATTCAATTCACATTAAGCACTGACATAACTATACGTATGAGGTCTTAATCTTGCAGTCAAATTGTATTCATTGAAAATAATTTGAGATTGGCAAATCGCTCATTTCTTAATCATTGCCAGTGAATTTCTTTCCTTGGGTCTCATGCTGAAATTTAAAAAGTTGCGAAGCTGTGGTATATTACTCAATTTTGTAAAGACTGAAGTATTCATGGTACTTCATCGTCGTTTTGATTTCACTTAGTGCTGGCAATACTTCCATGGCTTGATATACATGCACATGCATGTAGTTTGGGAATTGTTATAATTGATGTACTGTTTAGGAAGAAAGATAAAGCTGTGATCAGTGCCCTGTTATAGATCTTTATGTGTAATGTTGATTATCTACGAAAAATGAAAAACGACAAAAATACATTGGCTATAATATCATTTCCCTGACGATGTTTCAAATAAGTGATCTGCTTTTGAAAACAGGTTGGAAGAGAACAAAAATACCTTGCAACAAAAAAGTGCATTAAACATGTTAAAGAATAGATGATGCTCGGAAGAAGGTTGGTTACATGCAAATAACATGATTTGATCAGAAGATGAAAGACAAAGATTATCAAAAGAAAAGAGAGGTTGGGGAAGCTTCAAATTATTTAAACAGTAGTGACTGTCATTTGTCAATCATGCCGTGATATTATTGTTGTCAGTATCTACAGGGGAACACTTAAACAAAATGAGACCATCAGCAAATAAAAAGTTGAAGTAGACATCAAACAAAAGCTTTCATCAAAATAGAAAGTGGTCTTCAAATAGGAATTTGTCACTAAAAGAAAAGAAGCAACGAATAAATGACACGCTTAAAACAGAACCAAAAATCTTCATTTTATATAAAGCTTTCTTAAATTTCAAAGCTAATTTGCGTAATATTGTTTTTTTAATCACCATCTCACTGAAATTAACGACAGACCACAATATTAAAGCAATCGCGTAAAATCAATTTAAGTATAATTCTGAGTGCTTTGAAGTCGGGTATCTGTAACTTTGATAGCTGTAATTGTGACGAACCGGAACCTTTGGGCCAGAGTGAAAAAGATACCCATGCATGCTATATGAATTTCAAAAGGGAAACCACTTGCCGGAAAGTGGGGGGGGGGGGGGGGGGGGGGGGGGGGGGTGAATAGATTGCTTCTGTCTCGATCTCGATCTGTTTCTAATCTTTTGTGAGCAATTCGAACCCACGATCCTCTGATTGAAGGACGAGAGTCAGAACCACCAGATCACGACCATGAAAAGTAACCTATTCCGAGAACGATTATAGTTTTTACCACCGGGACCTTAAGGTAATATGTCGACGGCCTGTGAGACCGATAATACTGGTATCGCGAGCCTCAGGAAAGTCGTCCGACAGGCAAGAGACTTATAAGTCGGTCGAGTAGACTGACTTGCATGTTGATAATTTACCTAATTTTTTTGATTTTTTACAACGAATTATCGTCACGTCTCATCCTTCCCGCCTGACATGCCCAATGCAAGGAAATCAACATTATAGGTCGACTGCCCATGAGACCGACAATGTCGGTATCGCGAGCTGTCATCAGACAGCACGAGAGGCGTTATAAGTCGATCGTGTTGGCTGTCTTGCATTTTGCATAATTTGCCAACGTTTTGTTGTTGTTGTTGTTTTATTTTTGTTTTTTTTTACAACTAATAATCTGAGCCTTGCCCGCCGGACATTATCCAAGGTAATGTCATTCTGAAAATACCCCGTAATTAGCATATTATAACCGTAGCAGTAAGATTCCTTGCAATTACGTTAGCCTGTTTGCTTTGCCACATTGTCTTATGCCCGAATGTGGAAACAGATCTATAGTATACAAATATACTTTGCCTTGAGTGTCTCTGGTTAAAACTATGGGTAAGAGGTGACTCCGAAATAGTACTATTCACTGAGGGGCGCAGCCCCGAAGTGAATGGTACTATTGGAGGCACCGAGGCCTATAGTTTTAACCAGAAACACTCAAGGCAAAGTATATTTGTTTTATATTTTGAATCAAGATTTATATGCATTTTTACATGTATTTTATTTTCTTATTTTTTTTCTTGCATGTATCCATTGATACACGGCCCCGTTGTAATACAGCCAAGTAGGTGAAGTGGGCCTTTACCTTGTTTAAATAAATCAGTCAAATCACATCAAATCGATATTCTTTATTTCATGTTTATGTCTTATCGAATGCTTTATGGCACTAAACGTTGTACGGATAAACTGCGAAGTGATCAGAAATTGAGAAATCAGCCAAGTAGGGTGAAGTGGGCTTTTACATTGTTTCAATAAATCAATCAAATCACATCGAATCGATATTCTTTATTTCATGATTATGTCTTATCGAATACTTTATGGCACTAAACGTTGTACGGATAAACTGCAAAGTGATCAGAAATTGAGAAACGCAGTAGCCGTGACACCACGAGAGTTACCCATGGTGCGCACTCGAACTCTCGTATGCCCGCTGAATATTTCATTTCGCGCATAGATTTCGCGTACTGTGGCGTCATTTCACAAATAGTATATACTATTTGGAAAATGTCGTCATAAGAGTGACGTCATTTCAGCTGTTACTAAACAGTGTACTATGGCTACGTAACGTAAGGTGTTTCGGTTACTTGCACAATCTGAATTATCAGGGAAACCATGTAAAGACAAGCCTGGCCTCAAGTACAAAAGAAGACATTTTCTCCAGATAGTATTTTCTGACAACCCTACGCGTATCGCCTGAAATAGGCATGGAAGGCCATCCCTGCCATTAACGCCAGCTAGCTGACGTATGCTCCAGCAACCCTACGTAAGCTAATTGACCAATCAGCGAGCTCGATTCGGGTGTTAAGCACGCGTATGTTATTATCACACGTCAGGTTATAGCATACGCATGGTATTCTACTGAGCATACGTGTGCTTTAAGCTGACGTGTGATATTAGCATACGCTGCTCAACTCCCGAAGTACCATACGTATGCTACGAGCTGACATATGATATTATAAAACGGGTTCAAGGATGTAGCCAATAGCGAGTGCGTATGCATGTCACGTGTTCATACTTTAATTCTACGCAACTTTCCAGCCGTGCATTTTTGTGCAGCACTGTGCATTTTGGATGCATCACTTTACCTCTAGCGCGTAAAAACTGATACACGCGGCATGAAAGACGCGTTCTTTCCAGAAGTCTATCACAAGGATTTTGATGCGCTTATTCAGCTGGGGCGCATCACACTGGCTACGCTTGTGATGTCATATTGGAGAAAGCAGGGGGGCATTTCATCAACATTTGTTGTCTGACAAGCTGTCAGATCTGACATCTTTCCTTGATTTTGATTGGCTGAGAAGCATTGTTACTATGGCAACTGTCGGATAAAACAGACTTTGTCGGATAAAACATCCGACAAGTCCTTTCATGAAACGCTCCCCTGATGTTGCCTCCTTCTCTGTGCGATCTAAGGAAAATTGGAGCGGTTTTAACAAATTTTCCACTACAAATTCCCACTGCCGACCCGTTTTCTAAAACAAACAATGCACAGATTTAAATTCGTGATCTTAGTGGCGATGCAGGCATCTCGGGTATTTACAATATCATGCAAAAGCACTCGGCGCAAGCGCCTCGTGCTAGTTGCACATTGTAAATACCCTCGAGTGCGCTGCATCGCCACTAACACACTCACATCTGTGCATTATATGTATAGTAGCATACTTAGTACCTAAATCGAGCGCAGTGATTGGTCAAACAAGCTTACGTAAGGTTAAAAATAAGCTCACGTAAAGTTGTTCGAACATACGTAAGGTTGCTGGAGCATACGTCAGCTAGCTGGCGTTAATGACAGGGATGGCCTTCCATAAATAGGCCTCTGTTTTTCACGTTCTTCTAAAGTCCTCACTGCATTTATACGACTGACTATTTCCAACATTCTGAACTCTCCTCCCCTCCCCTTTCTCTCTCTCTCTCTCTCTCTCTCCCCCTCTCTATATTACTTTCTAACAAATTACTATGATAATGTTTTATTCATTGTGGAAAATAACCTTTCATGAACTCTTAAGAGAGAGAGAGAGAGAGAAAAAAAAAACTTTGTAAGACAGGAATTTCAGACTCCTGTGATCATCTCGTAGTTTCCCAGGATATTCATGGAAAACAGGCGATCTTTATAATATAATGGTTTCAACTTAATATTAGGATCGGATTATATTACTTTTTACTTTTACTGTATGGGGAGTACATAATGAATGACGGTGACAGAAGTCTGTTATTCTGCATTTGCAGAGTTCAGAGGAATTACAAATAACATCACGCAGTATAGTGACTGTAGAAAACAGAACTTAAATGTACAGGAGAATGCTGACATGAATATACGGAAGAATGTTGAATTCATTATGCAATGTTGACCTAAATTTGAAAGGAGGAACATACTGGGGAAGCAGTGCTTGTATGACGCATACCCTCGAAACTTAGTTGCGTCAAATAAAATAAAAAATGGTCAAGAATAAGTTATAACAGTATAATAATAATGATATTGATAAGACCGTTTGACAATATTCATTTGTAGCATTATCAGAACTCAGCATCAAAAGTAGCTTTAGACTATAGAGCTTATATCATCACGTTTATGGATGTTTTCTAAAAGTAAAATTTTGTATTTGGTATGCTAAGTGACTGAATTCATTTCATATCTCACAGGGAAGCGTCGGTTGCACAGCCTGTAATGCTTCACGGAGATCCGGTTCCCCCAATAAATCCTAATGATCAGGTTCCGGGTAAACCGGTGTACAGGCCAGATACTCTGCCCCCTGTCGACACGCCAGATGAC
>CM057153.1:24259394-24277148 GCA_029962745.1 Echinometra lucunter | reverse complement strand
AACACATTAGTCCGAAAACTTAAAACTAATACCTGTTTGTACTACAACCTTAACATAGACAAACAAAAATTAACCCAACATGCAATGTATGCATGAGTACCCAACAATTCATAATAATGAAATAAGACCCAGGTTTAAAATTGAAAAACCCAGAGCTTCCTGAATTTCCTCTAAAACAATAAAAGCAAATACACAATTAGAGTATAAACCATTAGATACACAAAAAGCAAACTTTCAAATACAATTCTAAACCATGTTCCCTAATTCTAACTTGTAGTAGCCTAGAGGGTCATGACTCCCCAATGTACAGTGAAAATTTACCCGTTTGTATTCATAAAACACTAGGTCTATGATATGAAATAAAAATTTGTACATGTATCAGATTAATAATTCAACATACCCCAACACACAGGTAATCAGACTAAACTGAGCGAGTGACCAGGCACTTCCGCATAATTTTTAACAACGGACAATGCCATTACATCTATAACAGATCAATTTTCTGTCTAAACCACAATGGATTATAGCATTTACATGTAAAACTATAGAAATCCCCACTTACTTGCTGTTTCTCTTGAATTAAAAACCAACTAGTGCAAATAAGCAAACAATAAAATACCAATAATGATAACTGTGGATCAGAATAATATACAATCATCGAGCATACAATATAAACTAAAACAAATGCATGTAGCTCTAGTGAAGATACAGTAACTCTACATCTTCTTTAGATTATAGAGCCGAACCACATCATAAAAACCATCATCACAATACAATCATGATATTAACTCCATAAACTCAATTCCACATAAAACTGAATTACACTGATACTCATGTATCTTTAACTCCCAAACAATGATTATAATCCTACTGCTCATTTACTCCATTCCATACAAGTAAATTCCTTAACACTTTTCATAACCTAACTACTCATCTAGACCATTCCATATATATCTACATTACACTAGGCAAACTCCTTTTCAGTTATCATAACCCAAATACAATTATTATCATTTACCTATCCCCAACATCTTCTCCTTTCTCTTCTCCCTTTGCCTATGAAAAGGAGATAAAAATTTAAAATGAGAAATATATCAAACAAACAAAAAAATCATAAAAAGCTGACCAAAATACAGCGATTGGAAACAAATTACTGGAAAACTGTGCCACTAATAAACAAGCACACAATTTCAGATCAACTTTAAGGCTTTGGATAATAAGATAACAGTAAACACTAACAAAAGGGGGAAAAATGACTAAAATTCAACATATACACTACAGTCCAGGAACAGCTGAGAAATCTGCTCAAAACTTAAGTAGGGGTCTCGTCCGAGGATGGGTAATGGCTAACGATGAGAGAAGGTTCAGTAGTAAAACAGTACAAAAGATGAAGATCAAGTGATGCCAAAAACTTTGTAGATGGCTGTGTTGATGGAGATGAGTGGAGAAGTTGGATTGCACAGCTGAACAAGCGGCGAAGGCTATGGCATAACGAGGATGTTGAAAGACCTGGAACTGGAACTGTAGTACGAGAACACAGGACACACAAGACAGCGGCTAGAGGCTCAAGTACGGCGACGACAAGGACCCGTAGCTAGCATAACCGAACACAGCAAACGACGGCAAGAGGCTCGGGTAGCGTGTTACCGTGGCACAAAATTAAAAAAAGACGATAAACAGGAACAAATGAACGATGGCATAACGACGAGTTCGGGTCACGAACCGGGCTCAGGATCAGGTTGCGTCATTGCCTGCATCGCTGAATGGATCTAGGACCCCACATGTAAGGAGAAGGATAGACGGGCTGCTGGCCTGCTGCACAGGGCCTGGGCACCCAAAGGAAGAATACAGGTCACTGCGTCGACCTACGCAAACCCGGCAAAGAGGTGAAACCACTGCGTCAGCTTCGTCACAACACCATTTCGGGTGAGTGGGACCGGGATGCAAAGAACTGAAATCTGTCACGTCCCCGTCTGAAACTTGGCCATGGCACCTTTTTGCCGCACGTATGACCCCCATTCTGGAGCTAGTTATCTTCGCTGGAAATTAAGGAATGAGTCCGTTATCCCAGCGTAAGCCACCGCGCCATTAACGAAGATAAATCACACGATCTCAGGCAGAGATGTAATGGATATCAGTGGCTTTAATCAGGCCATGATGGCAAAAGCCTTGAGCAAACTCTGACATAAGAGGGCGACAATTACAATTCATACAAGAGACAATAAAACCTATTGGCGCTTAGACAACAATATTATCTAGGTAACTTTTACATACAATCATGATTTGTCGAGCGCGTCTCTTAATCAGTTCTGTCTCTGAGAATTTGATGCAACGTCGTTTTGGGACGTAGTTTCACATTTGCATCCCGGCCGAGCTTGGTTTTCTTTGTCATTTTCATGTCAATTTCCTACTTTAAATTCTAGTTTGACCAAAAAAGAAAATAAAATCGACTCATCAATGAGGTAATGTAAATATTAAGCCACTGCAGTTTTGCCTACTCTCTTAATAACAGTATCTAAAATCCATCAAAATTGCATGAGATCATCTCAATGCACAATGTTTTATTAGGTGCAAGCGCTATAGCTCGCCGCTGATCGTCCATATACCTACGTCATCATTGGGGACCCGTTTCGCTCGCAGCCGCTTCCGGGTTCTGAGAATCAGAGGGGCGTTTTTGGAAAATGAGTTTTTAGATAATTTCTTGGAATTTACAGGAGCAATAATTAACACCACTGTCTTCTACATACTTCCCCGTTTCCATTCATATATAATTAACCTTATTCCGTGATTTTCTTTGAATTTCACCTTTAATAAACAAGATATTGCTTTTCACCCATAAGCTAGTTTTTTGGGTGTTATCTTTGATCGTAAGTACACCTGGCGTGCACATATAAATCATGTTCTAACAAAATGTAAAAAGAGGCTGAATTTAATGCGTTGTCTAAGTGGTACTATATGGGGTGCTGATTTTAAGACCCTCCTACATTTGTACAAAATGAATATTAAACCTCTCCTTGAATATGGCAGTGAAGCATTCAGCTCAGCAGCTGATATACACTGTTAACAATTAGACTCCATACAGTATAAGGCCTTGAGAGTTTGCTCGGGGGCACCTTATGGTACAGCACTCTCGAAACTTCAGTCTGAATGTGGAGAACCGCCTTTGAATCTTCGTCGGGATTACCTTTGCCAGTTATATCATCGGAAGCTGACGCATCACATTACCCACCCTAACAAAAGCTTCAGAGAAGATAACTGGCAGAAGCATTATTTCAAGGACAAATGGGACCGAAATGCTCCTCATACTCCTTTTGAGAGCAAAATAGGCCCAACACAATTTGTTATGTTCCCTCTGCACTCGTGATGACATGACCCATTCTCTCTTAACATGTCCAAAATATGCTCTAGAACGGTCTTCCCTACAACAAAAATTAAACTTCACTAATGATCGGATGACAACAAAGAAAATACTATTCATCCCCCACAACTACGATCATATCCTAACATACATTAGAGACACGAGAATGAAAGTCTAGACTACGTGTACATATTAATTACTAATAATGCACACTTCTCTCAGTATACGATTCCTGAGTTCAGGGACTCAGTTCACTTTCTTTTTATTAAGCAAGAACCATTAATATACAGAGTTTTTATTTTATAGAAATTGGAGAAAATTTTACCGGAGTAGACCTGAAGAATCTCTGTATAGCGCCTGGTGCACAGGACACAAGTTTGTCGACGCACCAACACTTACCACAACACCAACAACAACTAATGATATGCCTAATAGTACCCAAAAATATATATATTGATGAAAACAGAATTACATTTAGTAAAAAGGCACTACCAAGCCAATAAATAACCCCCCCCCCATACAAAAAATGAATAGACTAGTTAGAAAATATATGTACAGTAATGAATTAGGAAAAAAAAATTAATAAAAAAGAAAAGGGCATGAAATATTCTGAGACATAATTATGTATAAACAATTTTGAAAAAAATGAATTAATAAACGAATAAGTTGATAAATATACCTAAAACAAATCAATTTAACTTAAAGTTAAATAAACTTCGGAATATAAATTGTCGTTACTAATCGGCGCTTACCTAGGAGATGAGTTATCCCCATCATCCCATGGCGATACACGCCGTGACATGTTGTATATTCCGTCACAAGTCGCTCATCGAGATAATATTCCGGTCTGAGAGTCGCACAGTTAGCGAATCAAAGAATTCAATAGGACCCTCACGGGGACCCCGTATCAACCAATACTTTGGCATCAACTAGATCTAGTTCGACGTCCCATCATTATTTAAGATACAAAGATCGCCTGCTTTCATCCGAGACAAGAACTTGTTCAACAGACCAGGGAGCGTAACGCATTCGTTTCGTCACGGAGAACTTGCAGGATATCATACCCTGGGAAGCTTTTAGTAAACGCGACAGATTCATTCATTCATTCATTCGTTGTGAACACTAAATGCAAACAAGGGATTTGGATAAACAAACAGGATGTAGAGAGAGGAAGGGGTAGAAAGGACGGGAAGGAAAGTGGGTGCAGACTAGGAAAAAAGGTAAGGCGCTAGGGAAAGTATCGCCAGCCTTGAGAAAATAGAGCGGCAGACAGGGGCGGACTCATACCAAAATTCATTTGAGGAACTTTGATATGACTAATCCTATAAAACCAACCCTTAACACAAAATATCGAGCGGCCCATGCATGGGGGGGGGGGGGGGGGAAAGTCCCAAAACTACACTGATACTGATACTCATTTTTAGAGACACCCTTACCTGCATCACATATACATAATAATCTGTTACCCCAAAGGCAAATAGCAACTGATAAAAAGAAGGCTACATATTGAAATAGTTAAAAGAACGTCATAGGAATACATAATTGACACATCTATAAATAATTTTCACTGGCCGACTGCACATCACTGCTAATAATTTGTTGTTCCTGTACATGATATTCAATATGCAAAATAAGATGCAGAGGGAGAGAAAAAGAGAGAGGAAGAGAATGGATGAAGGGAGTCGGAAAGAAAGATACGAATTTCACAACTTTACTGGGCTACTTTTGCATCCATTACTGACAGTTTGTCTTATATCACATGCAATTTTTCTCTTTTTGGTGAGATGGTTTAGTTTTGTAATTATCATTTTTTCCATCGCCACTAAGTTTCTATTACATCACAAGTAACACTTATGTTTCTTCACGATTTGGTTTATCTTATGTCACAACTACTATTTAGCGATAAATACATTTCTCATTATGTATACACACTCTCTTTGACACCATAACTAATGCTTTGATTTAGTTCCTCTCTCTACAAATACAGAATGGGCACATCTTCAAAGAGAATCCTTTATGAAGGACAACAAAAACGAGACTTTAAAAGGAGAACAAGGAGAACAAAAAAAAAAAAAAAAAACACTACAAGTGAAATTTAAGATTAGGATAAGAGTGACACAGGGGTTGTTACTCTCCGTAACTATAAACGTCGGCAATTTTCGTGGCCTTGATGTCTAGCTATCAGCGACTTATGATATACTAGCAAATAGTAATATCTTTTTTTGCAAAACAAATGATGATGTAATTGTCGAAACATATGTAACATTTACTGAGAAGTGCGTTACAACTGATAAATGCGGGTCTCGTTGAAGAGAGTTGGAATGGGTGGTGCACCCGGGTTACATAAGAAACTTCCCCGCCTGATCGGGCATTCTTTGACGGTTAGCAAGGGGGGCTCGTGGCAATGCAGGGGGGCATTCGTTTACTGGAGGGGGCTTCTAGCCGTGGTTTAACCCTTCCCTGGCTACACACTTGCATTTCACATATTTTGATTTTATGGTTTATGTATGGGGTGCAAATTTCCTCATTCTTCACATAGATTCAAGCACTAGTTTTGTATTGGTGTATTGATGTTGGTTATCCAAATCTGTGTGTAATACATTTACAATACTGGCGTAAATTCATGTACTGCCATGGTAAAATGGTAAATGATAAAATGATTCATGTACCTGTACAGAAGACAGTGGTTAATGGTAAATAAAAGCCACGAAAAATGCATAATTCGAATGATCTGCTGATTAAGTTCAGGCGTGTTTATTTCTCATGTGTCATATATACATATCAAACAAACAAACAAACAGAAATTACAATATAAGAAAAATGATATACAAAAATTGAAGCAAGTTGGCAAAAGATACATATACAGAACCTATAGCATGATTATACAGGAAATAGAAAAACATGAGAAATGAGGAACTAAAAAAAGCAAAGCTTGTAAAACATTAGTTCCTCGGTGATCAAATACAATTAGTAAGTTATAAAGTCAAAATAAATTTGTATATACCAAATTATGGAGGATTATACATTGCCTTGTACAAAAAGTGAAACAAAACCCCCCATTAAATTAGAGAAAAAGAAGGCTATAAGAAGAGGAAGATAAATGTGAAAGAAGAAAGAGAGAAGGAACATAAAAGGAAGAAAGGAGAAGAGAAAATACATAGATGTGAATAGAGGGTTCAACGTGTCAGACATTTCAAGCTAAATAGCGGCTATGTAAGAGAAGAGAAAAAGAAAAAAAGAGTTAGATGTACGATTGTAAAATTAATTGTTTTAATTGTTTTTTGAAGGGGGAGAGCCTGGGAATCAATTTGAGAGATGGGTGAATTTCATTCCAGTACTTAGGTCCAGTGAAGATTACAGTTTTTTTGGCAAGGGATGTCCGTAAGAACGGAGAATGATACTGATTTGATTGTCGTGTGGGATATGAGTGAATTTCACAATTCCTTGTGAAAATAGCAATAAGAGGGGAGGGCAGCGCATTTTGTGATAACTGAAACATGAAAATTCCTAAGCGCCAATTATGGAGATCTTTTTTTTTAAATATTTTGTTATTGAAAAATAAGATATCGGTGTGAGAACGAAAGTGAACATTATGTATTATTCTCAGGATTCGTTTTTGTAAAATAAGTATTCTATTACTAAAAATCTTGGGGGAGTTGCCCCGCGCTATAAGATTCCATATGTTAAATAGGGATAAATAAGTGTCATATAAAGCGATAATAAAATCTGGAAGGGAAACATATGCTTTAATTTGTTAATAACGCCAATATTTCTTGATACTAATCTGCGCAAGTAGTCGATATGAAATTTCCAGGAGAGTTTATCGTCAATAAAGATCCCAAGAAACTTAGTACTTTGAACCCGTTGAAGATCTTTTCCATTAATATGTACAGGGCCTGGGAGAGAGTCAATAGAATTACTGAGTATCATGTAATGTGTTTTGTTAATATTTAAGGATAACCTGTTTGCTCTTATCCGGTCTTGTACATAAACTAATTCAGAATTGATTTTATTCAGGAGAATTTGTGCATCACGTTCAGTGAGGAAAATATTGGAGTCATCAGCGAATAATATGAATGATAAGATATCAGAAGATTTTTTGAAATCATTGAGGTATAAAATAAAAAGGAGCGGACCCAAAAGGGAACCCTGCGGAACACCGCATCTAATAGTTTGAGTTGAAGATGCTGTGTTGTTTATGTAAATTGCTTTCTTTCGGTCAGGTAGCTCCTGAACCACTCCAAGGCCCTCCCTCTAATACCATAGTATGAAAGTTTATACAACAAAATTTCGTGATCTATAGTGTCGAAGGCCTTGGAGAAGTCCAGGAACAAACCTATTGTATGCGAATGGTTATCAATGGCACGAATTATTTGATCAATAAGAATTATCATGGCATGGTCTGTAGCATGCTTTTTGCGAAAACCAAATTGATTATCTGATAGTATTTTACAACTAGATAAAAATTTAATCAGACGAGAATAAACAGGTTTTTCTAAGATTTTCGAAAATGAAGTTAACAAGGAAATCGGTCTGTAATTTCCTCGATCGAGTGGGTCACCTTTTTTAAAAATTGGAATTACTTTTGCTATTTTCATTTTAAGAGGGACTGTTCCAGTAAGTAATGATAGATTGAATATATGTGTAAGTGGGACAATAATTTCAGTCATGATATGTTTCAAGAGAGAATTAGTAATGCCATCATATCCAGCAGCTTTTTTATCCTTTAAGTTGTTAGGAATATCAATAATTTCTTCTGGCTGTATAGGTGTTAGAAATAAAGATTGTGTATTAGGTTGGTCTAGACTTGAGTAAAAGGGTCGATTTGATGGGGGTATGTCTTGGGCAAGGTTGGGTCCGATATTAACAAAAAAAGCATTGATACTTTCGGCAATTTCACCTGGGTTTTGCAAAGAAACATCATTAACCTTGATTTCAGAAATATCAGTTTTAGAGTTTTTCCGGTTGAGTGCATTATTAATCAATTTCCATGTATGTTTGCTGTCATTTTTGTGTTGTTCAAATTGTTTGAAAAAATACTCCTTTTTGGCATTACGCAAGACAGAAGTCAAGGTATTCTTGTAAGACTTGTATTTTCTTTCACATGTCTCTGTAGGTTTAGATTTATATCTGTAAAATAAGCGATTTTTCCTATTTATTGAACGTAAAAGTGATTGGGAAATCCAAGTGTAGCGCGGGATCTTTTTATAATCAGACTTTCGATTAGAACTTTTCAAAGGAATATCTCTATCAAAGCACTTTGTGAAGCGATCAAGGAATAAATCAAAAGCCACGTTGGCATCATTATTATTAAGGACACCTTGCCAATCAACTGTTCCTAAACTATGTTTTAGTTTGTCCATGTTTGACTTATTCATTTTACGATAAGTACTAATAGAATTATTCTTTGGTTTGGAAGTTGTAATTATAGGTAGGAACGTATAAATTGGAAAATGGTCAATTAAGTCTGAGATGATGAAGCCAGAATTAGCGAACTCCGGAGAATTGGAAAAAATGTTGTCAATAAGTGAGACAGACAAATTTGTTATTCTGGTTGGCTTATTGATTAGAGGTATAAATGACTGTGACAACATAATATCAAGAAATTCCTGACAGAAGACATCCAGTTCTGAGCGCAAAAGATTAATATTAAAATCGCCCATTAGGAAGCAATGTTTGGAGGTAAGATGATTCGATGAAACTATTGACTGTATGGCTGCAACAAAATCTACATGATTAGAATGTGGAGGTCGATATACAACTCCAACAATTATATTTCTACTGTTGGGTACATGTTTTTCAATAAGAATAGTTTCAACAGCTTGTGACATAAAACACAATTCATGTAATAATCTATAACTTAGTTTTGACGAAATATATAAAGCTACACCACCGCCACGCTTTTCAGCTCTACAATTTGTTTCAAGGGTAAAACCATCAAGAGAATAAGAAGAAACGGATTCGTCTCGTAACCATGTCTCAGACAATCTCACTACTGAGCACTGAAATTTCAGAGTGCTGACAATATATTTGAAATATTCAAAGTTTTTGTTTAAGCTTCTTATGTTGAAATGTAGTAATGAAAAGTTTTTTTCGAAATGAGGCGAAATCGTATTAAACTGGGAATCAGTAATATATTCAGATGTTTGAAACTTAGAGGCAGTATCATTGTCATCAATATGATATTTAAATTCAGGAGTATTTGCCGTAAGTTTGGAAGCATAATCTGCTTCACGAAGGTTATCATTATTGGAATTAACGACATCGATGTCAGAAAAACTAAATGAAGAGAAAATCAATTCATCATCCTGTAAGGAGTAAAAAGGAAAAATATTCATGGCAGCCATGTCGTCTTCATAGGATTATCAAGCACGTTCCCTAGAATGAAAATCTCATTAGAAGTATCTTTTGGAATCAGTTGAAAATGTGAGACACGTGGAAGGAAGAAAGAGTCGAAATAATAGATGCTCACAGCGTCAGAAGATGAGGAATAATAAAAACAAAAAAAAATGAAGGAAGAAAAGAACACAAACAGATAGAAGTAAAAGTGTAAAATGGACATCAGACGTCAATATACTAGTCATGCTAGTAGTAAGCCTGGAAGGGTACCCTGTTTGCAATAAAAAAAATTCACAGTTAATAAAGTTCATGACATAGGAGTGAGCGGAATAAAGGCAATCAAAATCCATATTCGTGTGTCACATGACTACATGTAAATAAACTAAATCACATTTGAATATATAATGAAATGCAGACGTGAGTACTGGCTATCAGGGGCCCGTTTCACGAAACCGTCATAAGTCAACTTCTCAGCTAAGATCGCCGCTAGTTGGCTAGTTGTCTGCTACGTGTTTCACGAAGCCGTGCTTGCCAAGATCAACGCCAACATCCCGACTAAGAACTTATGACGCCTCTGACCCTGTCATATCTTTTTTCGTTGATATGCAGCGCCATCACATGCCACTAATTTGGTAGATTATGGCTGGCCAAAATGGAAGCTACATAGATTTTAAAAAATAATTCAAATCTATCTTTTCTAAGGGTTCCTGTAATCAGTAATTCATCCTTTCTCATGTATAAATATTATATTTCATGTTTCATATGAAACGATCTGCAAAAAAGGTTTCCTAGGGGGTTTCTCCCGTGATTGTAACATCTCACAAAGGAACGCAATTCTGCCACGTCAGGCAAGGCATACTCAAAGGGATAGTCTGCAGATTTCAGACCCATATTTATTCAAAGATAATTTATATCGTAGATTTTTAAACAAAATACTTTTATGAGACATATTTTAGCTTGTATTTTTGTTGTAATTTACCAAAATTATGCATATCAACGTTTTGGTCAAGACATGACGCTGGATAAATATTTAATTTGCCTCCTTTTTCCGATCATGAACGTAAGGGTTTATTTTGCAAATCTAGTGTCCCGGGGGTACCCATTTTACGTTCAAAACGACAATGAACTTAATTACTAAAAACAGAATCTTATAAGTTTTTCGTTGGTGTAATCTGCCTTCTTTGAAAATATCTTGTATCTCTAACCCCCTGCTACTATTTCTAAGCTTTGCCCTTACCATATGACTCAAATAATTGCAGTTCTGATAATTTCTTGTTTACAAAATATATGTGTGATTGTGATCAAGGCTATGTGTTGTCACATTTCCTCATCGATTCACGAGATATTTAGCTAGTATGCTCTTCGTGAAACGGTTTAGCAAGATTAGAGTCATCTCCGTAGTTCGCGGACAAAGATATGACTAACTTGGCAGTGATTTCCAGAAACAGGCCCCAGAGCTCTATGTACATTCGAGGGAAATCTATGACCAGTACAGCTGTACACGTTGTAGCAGGTCATGTCTACGTACACTATATGCAGTACATGTACGTACAGTACAACGTTAGAAACACGGAAAACGCACACCCGATAGCTGCAGTAAAGAACAACCCTGTAAAGCACAAGTCTTTGGAAAGTTAAAGAGAAAGAAATTCCTCAGCCAGGTGAATGTATATATCAGCTTGGCACGCAAAACGTCTGACAGAATAATAATGAGAGAAAAAATGCAATACGATCGAGATCGAAATGAAGCCTGATGTATGTTGTAATTTTCCTGAAAGAAATTATCAGATAGGTTGTCAATATAATTTGAGAAACAATAAGCAACCTCGCTGAGAAAGGCTGGGATCAATATCAGGTCTACGTTCAGTTAGACTGGTTTAAGTTAATAACGATGGGTTTACTCCCAGAAAGACTTATACTTGAATAAATATCTAAATCATGTAAGAAAAGCAAACATTTTATCTAACTTTTCACCTGCTGATCTATTTGCGTAATAGGTTTAAATCAAAGATAAGGAAAATTTTGTAATAATAGTAGATGCCAAATTGTATTTCACATTGATACACAATAAGATCTCAGATTGATGAGATTAATGTTCAAAATTAACGTTGAATCTGAAATATTTTGCAAATGTCAAGTTTCCCTGAAGATTTTATAAGAAGAAATGGTTCACTCTTCAAGCCAAAAAGGGTCTGAGTTAATGAAACAAAATGCCCTCAAGCCTAATTGGGTGTGTTAAAAATGAAAAAGTGGTTCCTAAAGTTTGGATAAATGGATTCTATATGAAATTTAAAGAAGGAAGTTTGATCTCAGACTTATGAGATATGATGACAGAAATGGTTTGGATTGCAATCTCCAAATCAATTGATACATTAAGGATCTCAAGGTTAATTTGAAAAAAAAAAAAAAAAATCTCCTCAGTGGGAAAGATTATATCACAGATCAAGGTGATATGTCGTACGAATCATCTATGACATTACTCATACCTCAATGAGACATTATGTTCAAAAAACAAATTATCATTTTACAGCTCGGATTCTGTTGAACTAGCTGATACAAGTTAGAGACTTAACTCTGTAGTTCAAAAACACATAAATATCATTTTGAACCATATGAGTATGATTATATAAAAGTTCACCTGTCAAACAAAGGATATAGGTAACAGTGCCTGATATTCAGACAGATTCTGTATGTAGATCAAATCTAGAAAAAAGAAAATCAATGTCAGTTTAGTGATTAATGGATTACATATAAAGTATTGTCTTTTTACAACTTAGATTCTGTTGAACCCTGTAGTTGAAAAAACACCTAAATATCATTTTGAACCATATGAGTAAGAGCATCTAAAAGATCACCTCTTCGACGAAGGTAATAAGTAACAAAGTCTGATATTCAGACAGATTCTGTATGTACTAAACAAGAAATGGATTCCATATGAAGTATTGTCATATTACAGATTAGATTCTTTTGAACTAGCTGATACAAGTTAGAGACTTAACTCTGTAGCTCAAAAACACATGAATATCATTTGAACCATGAGAGCATCTAAAAATTCACCTCTTTGACAAAGGAGATGAGTGCGATGCCTGGTATTCAGACAGATTCTATATGTAGATCAAATCTAGAAAAAAAAAAACAAAGGAGAAAAAAAAATGAAGTTCAATCTCAGTTTTGTGAGAAGTTTCCAAAATTTTTGACCTCAGATTATAAGACATGTCACCCAATATATATATGTTCAAGTAACTATATTATCAGATTCCATAAGTTGAAATAATTCAGGTTACAAGTTACTCTAGATTCACAAAAATAGTGTTACATAATATCATCGCAATCAACGGAGCAAGAAAATCCTGATTTTTACCACTGTAATGGTTTCAAAATAAGAATTAGGAAAATTCACTAGTAGTGCTTCATAGTCAAGTAGGTCCAGTTGTATTCTGGATGAATTAAGACATTCAAACTCTGATTCTTTAGTTAAAAAGTTCAAAATAAATATCATTTTGAACCATATGAATATGAGTACATATACGTCCAGTCAAACAAAGGATATAGGTAACAGTGCCTGATATTCAGACAGATTCTGTATATAGATCAAATCTAGAAAAAGAAAATCAATATCCGTCTAGTAATTAATGGATTCCATATAAAGTATTGTCATTTTACAGCTTAGATTCTGTTGAACCATGTAGTTGAAAAACACCTAAATATTATTTGAATCATATAAGTTAAGAGCATTTAAAAGTTCACCTCTTCGACGAAGGAAATAAATAACAATGCCTGATATTCAGACAAATTCTATATGTAGTTCAAATGTAGAAAAACAGAAATTCAAGCTCAGCTTTGTGAGAGACACTATATACTGCTCGAGAACCACTTGAATCGCAGTCATCCAATGAATGAAGCAAGATTTAAAAGAAAATAAATAAAAATAAAAATACTCTATATGGCAACAGCCAGCAATAATTCACTCTCATAAACAAGAGAAAGGAGAAAATCCTAGTTCAATCAACAGGAGGTTCTTTAGCTTTAGATTTGTTACTCCGTAAAAATTGATTTTCAGCAAATTAAGTATTGCTCGATGTTCCAGAACACTAGGTATATGGAAAAAATACACTAGATCTCCAGTTTTACGAGATAAAGCGTCAACAAGTTTTGTATAAAAAATGTCAAAAATTATCGAATAGACTCTTGGGTTATAGTTTCAAGAAATAGCCTTCCAAAATATAAGATTACATTTCCAAACATTAGACCTCAGATTTTTGTGGCCTAATAGATGTGTGTTCAAACAATTCCATAAGTTCAAATGATTCAGGTTACAGGCTACTCTAAGTTCACACACACACAAAAAAAAAACAAGTAATGCAAAATGTTATCCAAATCAAATGAACAAGGAAATCTTGAGATTTACCACTGTAATGATTTCAAGATAAAAAAATAAGGAAAATTAAGTAGTAGTGATTCTAGTTCAGGTAGATCAACTGTACTGTGGGTGAATGTGTTCAAACTTTTACTTGTGAGTTACAAAGTTCAAAAACTGTTTGGGTCATAAATTCCAAATCATGTTAATATCAGAATAATTCCAACAAGCGCATCCTTCTGAATTTAAAAGATTACATCTCAGGTACAAGATGTCGATCAGGGTTATGTGATCTATTTTGTAGTAAAGGGGTAGTCATCACTGATCATCAGATGTAAGATCATCAGGAAAAAAGTAAATTCAATAACAAAGATAAATCAATCTCACATCCACTGGTAATACATCTTGTGTTTTGATCCAATAAGAGGAGAAGAGAAGGATACTCAGATGTAGACTTGCGCTAGTTAGGCTTCTTGACTCTTGATCCAAGTAGATGTAGAACCCTTTTCTCTCGTTTCAAGGATGATTTTTGTTCCTGTGAGGCGAATTCGTGTCGATCTGTTGCTCTCTTTTCGAAGTTTATAGGCGGCCATTTCTAGCTCGAATCTTTTCCGTTTAAGCTCGGCGGGCAAATCTGTGACGAAGCGAAATGAGACGGGTTGCTATCGCGGGATGTTCTGGCTGGATTGGGCGGTCCTATCAGCTCGGAATTTGGCTTGCTGCTTAGCTCGAAATTGGTTGAGCACCATATCTCTATCAAACATCGAAACAAATCGGATAATCAGAGGATCGGGGCTACTTCTGTCACCTTGAGCTTGACGGCGTGGAAGACGATGAGCATTCACCAGCATAATGGAGTTAGCGGTTTCCTCTGGGATTCCGATATCTCTGAAACAAAGTTTCACCTTCTCCTTTGGATTTTCTCCCTTTTCTTCTTTCACACCGTATAGCAGCAAATTTTGCTTTCGATCATGGATTTCCATTGCTAATAACATGTTCGCTGTGTCATCTCTCACACTCTTTATGGCACTCTTAATTTCCGGTACAGTTTGCTTTTCTATCGAATCCACCCTGCTAGCAGTGAAAATCGCCGACACTTTCAAGTCATTGATGGTGGCATTTATGGTGCCTATTTCCTTTTGAATGGAGGACATATGTGCACTAATTGAGTCCAGTCTGTCGACTAACATGTCCGACAGCTCCTTTATGTCATTACGTGTAACAATATGGGCAGTACTTACAGCATTGTCCGATGCCTCCATATTTGGTGATGTCTTATCTCCTTTATCTGGTTTTCCTCTCAATAAATATGGCTCTCTTTCTGTCGATTTCCCTTTACTTGTTGGTTTCATCATACATATGTGATGTACAAGTTCGTATGGTTCGTGATATTGAAGGATTTTGAATACCTTTTTAAGACGAGCCACTACATGCCTCTTATGCTCCAAAGCGCCCTCAACGATTCCTCATTTGTCAGGCGTGAATAATCACGTATATACAAAATATCAAGGGGTGGTATTCTGAGACTGTTTTAACTCCGTTTTAAGTCTGTTTTAGCAAATCGGTATTCTGAACACCGTTTTATCTCTGTTTTAACTTTTGTTTTAAGTTTTATCTTTCTAACCGCGCATCTTACCTTGCATGCCTGGCGCAAGTCGTGCGCAAGCGCGTAAAATACCATATGTAATAACACGGTATTCTGAAGACCGTTTTATCTCCTGTTTTAACTCTTTCCGCTTGATATTTTATGCTCATGAGATAAAACAGGGTGGGAGGTGTTTTAACTTTGCATGCGGTATGTCATGGCGACACTTTTTCTCGCTCATAAATGTTTTTGGTTGGAATGAGGGGGATAACGAGATCCAATAAACCTTACTTTTATTCCCGAAACGACATTTCGAAAGAATTTTTGCCTCGGGTGGAGAAATTTGGCAATTGTCTGCGACAATATCAAAGATGATTTGTACAAATAATTCTGTCACATCATCACATCTGAATTAAAGGAAGAAACTAAGCGCAAACTAATGCGCTCATTACAACGCGAATGTATAAGTTCACGCGTTTCACGCACCCCTTCCCCAGGGAGTGATCTTATTGGCTGAGTCAGCTTAGACTCATCTCTAACGACTTTCCCCATTGGGTAATATCTTTGAGGTGGGTGTGGCTTAGATGACTTACAACACCGTTAAAACAGTTCTCAGAATACCGTTTAAAGACTGTTTTAGCGGTGTTGTAAATCAATGCCTTAAAACAGAAGTTATAACAGAACTTAAAACACAATTAAAACGGTGTTCAGAATACCACCCCAGGATTACAAAACTGCGGTAGCTGCCTGTTTCTCCAGTATAGTTTGTACACAGTCAACTCAAGCGTTGGTTTATCCATCCAACGCTGTTTTAAAGCGCCCTTTCCTCAAGGCGTTAAATCTAACCCTGCACAAAATCGGATAAGTGTCGGATCTCCCCCTTTATAATCTCTGATATAAAAGAGGTACATTTGTATACTTTATACTTTGATTCTGTGCCACATGTCAGACTTATTAAGATAGCGTCTAGTGGACTAAATGGTCCACTCCTCCGATGGATTAAATCCTTCCTGTCGGACAGGGTTCAAAGAGTTACAGTGGATGGTTATTACTCTGATTGGACTGATGTTACCAGCGGCATCCCGCAAGGTAGCGTACTCGGACCTACTCTCTTTGTTTTGTTTGTGAATGACTTGCCAGAAGTTACCACTAGTCATGTCCAGCTATATGCAGATGATGCAAAAGTTTATTCTCCTATACTAAGCCAAAGTTCTTGCCAAACAACTACAGAGTGACTTGAACTACATATCTGCTTGGTCTTCAAAGTGGCAGCTTCCCCTGAACTCGCAAAACCCTCCATCTCGGTTATGACAATCCCCAACAGACATATATCATGGAAGGGAGACCTCTTGAGAATGTCGAGATCGAAAGAGACTTGGGAATGTTAATTGATAGGGATTTAGCCTTTATGAAACATATTGCTGCTATGATACAAAAGGCAAACCAGATGTTGGGAATCATCAAACGAGCATTTGCCAATACCAACCAAGATGTCTTCATACCCTTATACCCTTATACAAAACCTTGGTACGTCCACATCTCGAATATTGTACGGTACTGGAACCCTCGATATGTAACAGACGATCAGACGATCAAAATCGAGGCTGTACAGCGAAGAGCTACTAGAATGGTACCCGGCATGAGCTTGTTACCATATGTCGAAAGGCTTAAGAAACTGAACTTATTCTCTCTCCGCTATCGACGTGAGAGGGGCGACATGATTCAGGTGTACAAAATTATACATGGTATCGACAGAATACACTCGGAACATTTCTTCGAAAAATCAAAGTACCAATTTACACGTGGACACTCACTGAAGCTATTCAATACCCACTGTAAGCTAAATGTCAGAAGTTGTTTCTTCAGTAAACGGGTCACTGATTCTTGGAATAAATTGCCAGCATCTCTTGTCACAGTTTCCAGTACCGAAACCTTTAAGACCGGCCTTGATAACCTTTGGTGCAATAGACATTTCCATATTACCTGACATTCACGCATACCGCAAGCCGCTAAAGTTGTGAATAACTACAGTGTACGAACTATTTGTTTCTTTTTCGCAACGAGCGGGAGACTACAGGACTACCTCACTCCCGTATATAAGATGATGATGATGAT
>CM057153.1:24196603-24259371 GCA_029962745.1 Echinometra lucunter | reverse complement strand
CAAAAATTTGCCAAATCACAAGCTAAGATCTGTGTCTTGGAACTATTTCTTGTAAAAATCTATGATATCACTTA
Source organism: Echinometra lucunter (assembly GCA_029962745.1). Classification (NCBI taxonomy): domain Eukaryota; kingdom Metazoa; phylum Echinodermata; class Echinoidea; order Camarodonta; family Echinometridae; genus Echinometra; species Echinometra lucunter. The sequence goes on along the minus strand of CM057153.1, from coordinate 24,259,297 downwards.
TCTTTGAATAGATACGAGTCTGAAAACTATAGACTACCCCTTTCATTATGCCTTGCCTGACGTGGCAGAATTGCATTCCTTCGTGAGATGTCAAAATCACGGGAGAAACCCAGTTAGGAAACTTCTTTTGCAGATCATTTCATATGAAACATATGAAATATAATATTTTTACATAAGCAAGGATGAATTACTGAATTTAAGAACCTGTAGAAAAGATAGATTATGATTTATTTTTAAATCTATTTAGCTTCCATTTTGGCCAGCCATAATCTACCAAATTAATGACATGTGATGGCACTGCATATCGATGAAAAAAGATGTGACAATGTCAGAGGCGTCATAAGTTCTTAGTCGGGATGTTGGCGTTGATCTTGGCCATGTTGGCAAACACGGCTTCGTGAAACACGTAGCAGATAACTAGCCAACTAGCGGCGATCTTAGCCTAGAAGTTGACTTATGACGGTTTCGAGAAACAGGACCCAAATTTCAGTCCCAGACCATCCCTTCTTGCAGTCTATTTCCTCTTAATTACAAAAATTCTGTATGTATTTAAATAAGCATGTCATACAGATCAGTAGAAGGAGATTTAAAGGTAAATTGTGTTTGGAAAGTCAATCAATCAGTGATGATGTAAAGATTAAAGAATGACAATGATACGAACAAAGAAATGATAATAATTTTATTATGAATACATTTATAAAGCACATATTGTATTAGCTTCTCAGTGTCCTGGACAAGCGAAAAGAAATTGAAAAAATGATGCATAGTTAGTGCTACTACATTAATAACCAAGATTATACTAAGAGAGGTCCAGAAATTAAATATGTTGCAGCCCCATTCTAAGAGAATATTTACGACCTTATATGATTAAATGATAATGAATGATACATTTAAACTAGCTGTATACAAAATTGTCTTCTGTTTTACGTACCGGTTGTCACAACCATAGGGGTAGTTTGTTGGGTGTACTGCAAAGAAGAATTGAAAAAAAATTGACAATATAATGAAGATAAACATGAAATATTTCTTGTTAAGACAATACGAAATTTTACTACCCGTGAAAAAAATAAATTCAACAATGTCTCAAATTGTTTGATTACATGCAATATATTTTGAGAAATAGAACATAATTGGGGGTTGACTCTTCTGGAGTAAATTAAGATTTCTGTGTGGAGCTCGTGGAAACTACTTTGCTATAAATTTGCACTTTGAGCTTGCAACCATCATGGACAGTCATAGCAATTAAGAAATATTTTCTCTCAAGTTTAATATTAGTTTTGTATTTGTATGGAATTTCAATATATTCACTCTTATATTCATGCATGAAACTGATTTGTTTATGTCCATATTCAGTCCATTTTGATCTAATTTATATAACCTTTGTATATCTGTGCAATTCCACGTTTGGTCGCCATTCATATTTCAATAAAGACCTTTTCAATCAGTCAATCGCGTTGGTAGTTATTGCTTAGGACTAAGTCCGGAATTCCTCTTTTACAGCAGTGACTATGAAAATTAATTAAAGGGATCCGTTCACTCTGTGGAAGATTGATTTAATAAATTGTTGAATGTTGATGTCCGTGTTGTATAAAGATGTTTAGAAGGATGAATAAACACCCAGGAATACAAAAGCCTTTGAAATATAGGATGTTATCGTCTGTCTCTGAATACCGCCATTTGCAAAACCGTTATGGGTATGCCTTTCACTGTTAGAACAGTTGTTTAAAACTCATTGGGTTGTTCAAAATATGGACCTACCAACAGTTTGACATACTTTTTTTTAAAACAACAGTTGATAGGTTCATATTTTAAACAACCCAATGATTTTTAAACAACTGTTCCAGCAGTGTTGTCTATAGGGTAAAATGGAGCTGGCATTTCCGGTCACTTGTATATTTTCACTTTTTGTAAAGCACGTGATGATGCATTTGAAGTGCATTTTAAGGGCTTCATGTACATTATATATATATATATATATATATATATATATATAATATGTAGACAGTAATAACTTCAAAAAGAGTCGAAGGTACGCCACGTGTAAATCCAACATTAGCTTTTATTGTTCAGAATTTTCGGCCCGCCTCGGGCCTTCCTCAGTGTATACAGTTTAATGGCAAGATAAATGCAAACATTTATTTTATTTATTTGCACTTATCTTTTCTTTAAACTGTATACACTGAGGAAGGCCCGAGGCGGGCCGAAAATTCTGAACAATAAAAGCTAATGTTGGATTTACACATGGCGTACCTTCGACTCTTTTTAAAGTTATTACTGTCTACATTATATATATATATATATATATATATATATATATATATATATATATATATATTACATGCATTGATAGCTTGTAGGGCCATGCAGCTCTGATTTTTAAAAGTGACTCAACGGCTCTAAGATAGAACTACTCACCACTGTTGTAGTCGTGGTGGTTGGGCTGCCACAGGACATGCCACCGCAGCAGTAGGCAGATCCCACAATGGCCACAATCATCTCGATCACCCCAATGATGGCCAACAAGGCATCTGATGCTATTTGTCCCCGCTGTTGATGTAATTAGAATTATGTTCATATCATTCAGTTCAGTTTATGGAGGCAAAACGTGAAATTCAGTATCTATTTTTAATAATTTTATGTTAAATTGTGTTACCTGCATGACCAACTTAAATTCTTTAATTGCGACTAAACTTGAAAACATTTCAAGTTCTTTTAACGTTTTCAATATGTTACAAAGCATAATAGACCTAAATACTGTCGACTATCTAGTCTACGATTTGAAAGAAGAAAAAAAATGGCCATAGACACATGTAGATACCGTGTGACCTCGGTAGTTTGTGCTGCATTGTTACACGACACACGCCGTTAAAATGAAACAATGTATATACACATTAAATTCTACCAATCATCTATAGACATTTAATTCTGTATCTAAGGGGTTCCATGTCACGTACTTTAGTCAAAGTTGATTATGAGCGTCAAAATCACTGTTATTAAAAAAATATTGGAAGTTCAAATACACTCAATTAACAAAAAAGCGGCTAGTGATGTCCGGGGGGGGGGGGGTACTCGACCCCAAAAGTGGTAGGTATGTGCCGCGGGCGAGACAAAAAACGGGGGCTTTGGAACGGGCTTATTGTGAAAAGGAGGGTCTTCGGAACGGGCTTCGGAACTATAAATGTTTGTGAAAACGGGGGTCTTTGGAACGGTTCGCCTGCGTGTGAGTGCGTAGTATCCCTATGGAACGGGCATACGTGCATGCAGCTAGCCCGGCGTCACGGGCGCCGGGTGCGCTCGCGCAGAGCCGATGGTCGGACATAGCTCTGCGGGCCGCTTTTCACCAAAAATGCAGCTCATTGTAGCGGATCAATGCGGCCGGAACGGCGTGACGAAAAATATGCGAAGCTTTGGAACGGATTTCTTTCTTCTTTTTTCTCGATAAGAAGAAAATGCTATGCTTTGGAACGGTTTCTTTGTTCTTTTTCTCCATAAGATAAAAATGCTATGCTTTGGAACGGAAATTTGAGTGTAAAAAATGGGGGTCTTCTCCGCGGCACATACCCACCACACATTATATACTGAGTGCCCCCCCCCCCCCCCCCCCCCCCGGGGAGTGAGGTAGACTAGTCGACGTACGCGGTCGCAAGTTCATGAATTTATATGGCGTTTACGCAATCACACAAACGTTAGATTCCGGTAAAGCCTTATAATACTGTGTGGTTTTTATGTTATTCTGTATTTCCTTGAAATTCCTTGAGCGTTGACCCCTGGAATGATTTTTTTTTTTTTTGGGGGGGGATGTCTTTCAGATACTAGCTATAAACAAATCATTTTCTCAGGTCACTGGCAGGACTGGTACACTTTTTTTCATCTAAAATAGGTCATGGCATATAATTTGAGGGCAATATTGTGCTCAAAAGCTCGACTGAATCATGATCTTAATGATATGGATTCCGTGAAGACGTTCAATAATTCATAACTGTGCAAATCAGCTGGGGCGCTGAATACCGTGGACCTAACCGAAGGATGAAAAAACCCATTTAATCTTCTTGAGTTTTCCATAAAAAACAACAACAACAACAAAATTGAAACCAACATTATTCGGGTTGTGTCTTACCCTCATGGGTATGAAACGAAATACAGTAATTGTATAAAAAATGATTTTGGCTCATATTCGCCTTTTATCAACACTTTGCATAACGTTAAAAGTTCAAATAGGGATCGATGATGCAAAATTTTCTTGAATACATACGTATAATGAAGGCTCACAGTACCGATACCCAAAGTAGTCGCAATCATATAGAAAGCTGCCACCAATTACTCCAGCACCTACGGCACCAGCAATCATCTGGCCAAACGCTACATTGGCTGTGATGATACACATCGTGAGATAGGCGATGATCTGAAACAGAAATGGTGATGATAATAAGAATAATAATGATATTAATAACAATAATAATTTTTTAAAAAAATGACAACAGCAACAACATCGACAACAACAGCAACAACTTTTTGTCTCATCAGCTTTAGTCATGTTAATGCTGTTCTTTCTGAGGACCCTACCATTCGTTACCATACCAGCGATTGCCAGGTCCCCATTTACACCTCTGTTTGAGGGATAAATGTGAGTAAAACATCTTGTTCAAGGACGTAAGCACTCAGCGAGGATCGAACACAGGATCTCTCGTATAAGAGCAAGAGCTGTCACCAATATACCGCAGTGATCCAACAATCGTAGTAAATGAGTGAAGTAGAGATACTTTTCATGGTGGATGAATTTTACTGGAGGTAAAGTTTTCAAGGTTACACAAGGATTATATTTTTGCCAAAGGAAAGGACTTTGCTAAGAGCTCTTTGGTTCTTGAAGTTTCGATCAGTATGCTCTGATCGTCTTCAGAAGAAGACAATCTTCAGAAGAAGGCTAAGAGCTCTAGCAGAGCTCACCGGCCAGTGTAGGGCTCGTTGTACTTGGGAAAGAATACAAAGCCCAAAACTCGTATAACTGCAATCGTAATTCAGTTGTTAGAAAAATGGTGAATCGTATACTTAGTGTCTCATTTCCAGAGTTTAAAAGTGAAATTTGACATTTTTAACCTTTCATTTTTTCTTTCATTTCCAACAAAATACAATGAATTATCATAAGTTTTTCTTTTCTTGAAAATATGAGTATATTATATATTGCTTTTTTTCAAGTAGGGACCCATTTTAGGGTAGCCAATAACATTTTCAAAAATAAAATTTAAAGATTACATATTACGGTAATTATTATGTATGTATTTTATGTATATATATATATATATATATATGTATAGTGTGATAAAATAATACTCAAAACAAGGATGACGCAGGATATACTCCATTCAATTTAAGCTTTCGTCCAGATCAGATTTCCTTAGAAATTGAATGTTCTATATATACAAAACTGATATATATATATATATATATATATATATATATATATATATATATGTGTATATATATATATATATATATATATATATATATATATATACACATGTATATATGTATAAATATCCCACATGTTGGAATCGTAATTCAACTTTTGTGATTAGAATGTGAAAGAAGACATACACACTTACCACACAAGTGTTCTTTTGCATTGTGCATATTCCCAAGATTGCCGTGGGAATATAGAACTAGGGGGTGAAAAAATAAACAAATATCATTAGTCAATTACAAGAGAAGAGCAGGTATTAAAGGCAAAGTCTACCCTAGAAATTTCACTATTTCAATAAAAGGAGTAAAGTTTGATCAGCACTTTAAAAAAAGAAATGAGAAAAATCTGTCAGAGAATAAGAAAATTACACTCATTCACATTTTCTAGTAAACTACTCTCGGCTCTGCAAATTGGCAACACTGATGACATCATATGCGAGCAGGTCTCCATTCACTTTGTACATGAAATTTCACATTTTCTCAATTGAGAGCACTGTGGCAACATTACGAAAGCAGATTCGACACTAACAATCTTACAGTATCTTAACATTCACATATTAAAGGCCGGTGCACGAGAAGGCATTTATCAAGTGTTTGTTTTGTCTGTTTATGCAGTCTATACTGAACGAGTCACTGACTCTTCCATACGTTCCATATTATGTTCCATTATGTTAATTTTTTCCCCCCAAATTATACATCAAAGGATAATTTTGTCAGTTGTCGTTGATTCGAATATCTACTATGTATGAACAAAAAACACAACGGCGATTGAAATGAATCTGAATCTGAATCTGAATGTGTTTGAAGCTTCTTGTGCAACGGGCTTTGGTCATTTTCTTAAACATGAAGCAAACATGGCGAAGGCGCTCTCCAAAGACAAAAGAGGGCCACTTACCAGAATACTGGCCCAAATTCCCATGGCGACGTAGCCTATGGCGGTGCCGAGAACCAACTCGGCAATGGCGACGACGATGCTGCCGATCCCGAGAGCTAGCTGAATCCAGCCAGTCGCTCTTCCCGCCTTACCGTTGAACCTCGGTGATGTGCCAGCCGAGGAGTTGGGGTTCTGCACCGTGGTGGAGTAGTTGACTGGCGCAGGCTGGTGGACGTACACCGTCTGGCCCGGCACACCGGGTTGGGTGGGGTAAGACGTTGCCTGCATACTGATAACTTGCCCTAATTGGAGGATAGGTTTAAACAAAGAAAAATAGTGATGAAATAACGTCTTATTTAACCAGAGTAGCCACCTCAGCTTTTATTAGCTGCTCTTCCAACGGGCCATGCATAACATTATGTTACTATTTTTCTTCTCCATTCCTATATGCCGAGCGCCTGTCTAGAAAGCAGAAGGACCCATTTTTTGTAAGTCTTTGGTATGATTCGGCGGGGGATCGGACTCACAACCTCCCGATCATGAGGCGGACGCTTTATCAATTGAGCCAACGTGCCCATGGAACATGAATGTTGTGAAAAGGGTACTTTACATGATGTGAACAAGCATTATGAACTTAAGGCCAGGCTCCCTGTCATCTTGATTGCGTCATTTCTTTCTACCGGAGAACTTGCGGCAGCAATTCTACAATACGTCAGTTATGAAACTATTGTGTGCACAGCCTATATCTTGCAATCACATTTCAAACGATTGTTATCCCAAAATGACAAGCAACGGACGGTCACGGTCACGGTCACGGTCACTGACGCGGTCCGAACGATAGCAGAAAGCGAGTCTCATGTGAGCCGGGCTCACTTGAGGGGCTCACTTGAGATGTCATTAAGATTGCGTCATTTCTTGCGCTTACCGACGAACCTGTGGTAGCAATTCAACCAGTTATGAAACTATTGTGTGCACAGCTTAAAGGGACTCGAACCGCGAACCATGTGATCCACAGTCCAGTGACGTATGGATGGAATATGAGATAAAATTCTAAGAATAATCTCATATCATAGACAAGCGAGACTGCTTTATTTGCTCAAGCAAAGAAATGCCCCTGAATCAAAGCAACTTAAAGTGCCGACGTTTTTAAAACAAAAAGGGTGAACTAGGTATGTCTAGAGCAGGAAATACTGCCGTATCATTATCCGACAGATAAGATGAGTGGTCTTCTTTAAAATTTATTTATCAGTGGGGGCTCAAAATGAGCAAAGTAGAATTCATTCATTGTAACGTTCGACACTTTGGTATTTTGTGTTTATTTTGATACAGTATCACTGTACACGAATATTTTGCTTGCACAAATCATAACTCAAATGAATATTTTTCTTGATGTATAATATTCTTACAGACGAACAAGAGGATGATGAATATATAAAACTTAATGTGTGTCGGAAGCAAGGAAAATTGTTGAAATTAAGCAATAGTTTATTGTACCAACTGGTCTTGTCAGCAAGTTTTTGGACAGAGTCCATCCGAAATTATGAAACGGATTGACGGCTTTGACGCACATGGTCATTTCAGTCTGATATGTGTTGAGAATACAAAGAAGACTCTCCATAATAAAAGAGTAACCCGTCAGAATGACTATTCTTGAATGATGTCATAATATTTATAATGTCTTGTATTGCGCCATATACCTGATATATCGCATCAAAAACATTCCAAGGCGCACGATGAAACTAACTAAGAGAGAAAGGATGAACGTTTTCAAGTTTGATTTCAAACAAGTATCTACCGAACCGATATTAGGAGGAAATACGTTCAGGAAAAACGGAACAGCAATGCAATGAATCATCTCATCGCAAAAGATAAGCTATTTCTTTCATTTGTTCATCTCGATGCCAAAACGTACCGTATGTACAATAAACCATTCAACAGATCAAGCAATAGTTGATTAAAATCATCACCATGTTGTTATTGTTGTTGCTGCTGCTGTTTACAAGCAGAAAACATTCAAACACTGTGAAATTGTATAATTTTCCTTTCGAGTCCAACGATATTATTCTTTCACACATTATTGCCTATTTCAGACTTGGTGTGTGATCATTATCGAGTCAAAATGCTTAATCATTGTGGTTATCATTCAGTGAGCAGTTGATATTTGCAAAATTATACGAACAAATCGCTGTACCCAGTCAAATTATTTGATGAATGGATATCATCAGTGGGTAACGTTATAACATAAAACTACACTCTGCAAGCTAGGCAGTAGCAGTGTATTTGTACCACCAATAATAAGACAAACTTAACTTGCTTGGAAAACAGTCATGCATAATTGGCTGGAGCTAGTCTCTCTGTGATAAAATGAAATGAAAGACGTCAAAATATGCCTAAAGTGGTCGAGTACCTTGCATTAAAATTAAGGGTATACAAATTCAAGTATTCTCCCTTTGTTTGATAATGCATTGGAGACAGTGGCGAAATTGAAAGCCACGAGCTCTGGATAATTGTTTTGAGTACCATAGACAGTCCCACACAAACAAACATTCAACATGTTTGAGATTCTTTTTAAAATGATGCAAGTGTTCGAAAGTTTTCTTTCGCTCATGAATAGAACACGACAAAGGCATTCTAAACAGTTGTGCATGGACGATGTAAGCATTCTTACGATCTCGAAACTTCAGTGTTTGGTTCAGTGAAATTAGAATAGTATTTTACAGTGCATGGTTGCACTTTCCAAACCGTATTATGACAGATTGCATGTCATGGTACTGATTTTCATGTCATTGTATTGATTTTTAATGAGTTAACCAACAAGGGCTTTTTTGTTGCTTAGGATATTAGTCAATCCTTTCCGATGCACACAATGCAGGTGATAATATATTCAAGATGTTATCTCGGATGAATTATTTGAGGGAATATCAATGGTATGCCCTTTCATGGGTGTTTTTTTTTTTTCAAACGAACACCACATCACCGTAGCCGACGAGAGTTAAGCATTGAACGCCGTAGTAAATTGGCAACTTGAAGAAGGCCTTATCTATCTATTTATTTTCTAAGAATCACGGCATTGAAAAGCTTACATCTCAAAGCTTCATAATGTTAAGTAATAAATCTCTTGAAGTAATCAGAACTTTGTAAATCTGAAAGGTTTAATAAATATGAGTTTGCTTTTTCTTCTCATATTTTTCTTTTTAATTTGGAGTGGCTCCGTGAACAGTACAATGATCTGCCTCTGCTGAGCGTCATAATATGTCTTGAATAAATTAATATTCATGATAGTAGATTCAATAAAGGCTATTAAGCCATAGCTCATAATTATTCCTATTTCTCCAAAGGAGAATATAATTGCAGATCACAAAGTCTCCCTTTAAAAATTTTAGACTTATGTGAACAAATCCAAGGTTGTGTTGGTGGTCCATCTAAAAGAATCTTCCTCAGTCATTACACCATGTGCGAAAAGAAGGTTTTTCATGACAAGAAGCAAGACTCTAGCTGTCTTTGGTAGCATCATGGATCTTATAAGATCCATGGTAGCATGGAGATCCTTGCGTTTGAATATATACATCGACTCTCTACACCGACTATTTTGGTTTACTATTTGACGATGTACGTTCTTTATCATGAATAGTTAATCTTTGTCACATACCTATTAACATTGTACGAGTCACGCATGTACATCCGTGATTGTTTTATTTCACTGGTTGGGATTTTCACCGTCTTTGATATGGCTGCAAATCCCGTATTGAGGATTCAAAGTGGACTTAGAAAGGTCCCATCATTTCTCTGGTATGATTCCCCGATACTTTGTAACTGCAGAATTGCTCGATGTGCAAGCACCGAGAAGTTCACGAAGAATACGCGGCCTTCATTTGATTGAAACTTAATTCAATTCTCGTATGGTTTTCCCCGAAAGGAAAGGAGTGGAAAACTGGAACATTTTAATGAGTTGTTGCTCATATTCATTACCCCCTTTTCAGTTAGGGTGTTTGTTTGGTTTTTAGTTGTTGGCCCTTCATACGAGCATGTATTGTTGGATATTGCGTGGATATCCAGGCCAGTTCACACTTTCCTTTGAGTAGAAAGCATCAATTCGCCTCAACCGCACTTTCGGTCAATTATACCGATAGGTTTGACGAACTGGCATTTTTTTTTTTTACCATTTTTACAGTGTACAGTCATGTATACTGGTCTATTTCATCTATGATGAAAAAGAAGGGCTTCTGAAAGAACAAATCAGAAGAGAAGAATCGGATACCGATCCCAAAACTCAGTCGCCAGGTTGACATAAGGTCCACATAGAAAGGTTGTGGAAGGAGTTCAATGGAGGGAATGTCACTTTGCTTGCATGTAAATCCAGCCTTTTACACAAGTCTGGAAGAAATGGAACGGGGCTTTGCCCACATTCATGCTGAGCCGTGTCGCCAAGACATGCAAGGCAACACATCAGCAAACTTTTTCTGAAGTACGTCCAGCATCAGGCCTGCCCATGGCGGTGCGAGTGTTGCAAGTCTTTATACGACCAGCATGCCGAGCATGTCTGGATGTATTGGAACAGGGCCGCGCCCAGTCCATAAGCCGAGTCACAAAGACAAGGCAAGTTGAGCCGCTGTTCTCTAGCCACCATTGTGACTATACCTACCTGGAGAACAGGGGCCTGTTTCTGGAAATCAACGCCAAGTTAGTCATATCTTTGTCCGCCAACTACGGAGATGACTCTAATCTTGCTAAACCGTTTCACGAAGAGCATGCTAGCTAAATATCTCGTGAATCGATGAGGAAATGTGACAACACATAGCCTTGATCACAATCACACATATATTATCAGAACTGCAATTATTTGAGTAATCTGGTGAGGGCAAAGCTTAGAAATAGTAGCAGGGGGTTATAGATACAAGAAGGCAGATTACACCAAAGAAAAACTTATAAGATTCTGTTTTTAGTAATTAAGTTCATTGTCGTTTTGAACGTAAGATGGGTACCCCCGGGACACTAGATTTGCAAAATAAACCCTTACGTTCATGATCGGAAAAAGGAGGCAAATTAAATATTTATCCAGCGTCACGTCTTGACCAAAACGTTGATATGCATAATTTTGGCAAATTTCAAGCTAAAATATGTGTCTTAAAAAGTATTTTGTTAAAAAATCTACGATATAAATTATCTTTGAATAAATATGGGTCTGAAATCTACAGACTATCCCTTTGACTATGCCTTGCCTGACGTGGCAGAATTGCGTTCTTTTGTGAGATGTTAGAATCACGGGAGAAACCCCCTAGGAAACCTTTTTTGCAGATCGTCTCATATGAAACATGAAATATAATATTTATACATGAGCAAGGATGAATTACTGATTGCAGGAACCCTTAGAAAAGATAGAATTGAATTATTTTTTACATCTATGTAGCTTCCATTTTAGCCAGCCATAATCTACCAAATTAGCGGCATGTGATGGCGCTGCATATCAACGAAAAAAAGATATGACAGGGTCAGAGGCGTCATAAGTTCTTAGTTGGGATGTTGGCGTTGATCTTGGCAAACACGGCTTCGTTAAACACGTAGCAAACAACTAGCCAACTAGCGGCGATCTTAGCTGAGAAGTTGACTTATGACGGTTTCGTGAAACGGGCCCCTGCCCACTGGCTCCAGCTCGTTGAATTGTAGAAGATACATCTGGTCTGGTCTGTCCGTCACTGCCTGCACACAAGGAAAAGATGAATACCACTCGAGACGCCGGCCTTTTATGAGGGTTCGGCCAAAACCTCATTTGAATTTTAAATTACTTTGAATTCCTTTGTGTGATTCCACTGCCTGAACACCTGGGATATGCTAACCTCTGAAGACTTGTACGAGTGTTATGTAATAGAATTACATTGAGGCCTTATATTTTATTTCAAAGGAATAATTTAAAAAGTTTGTGTATTTTCAGAAAATACTTGATAGATTCACTGAAGTCTGGTGCATATGCAAGGACAAGAATGATTTCTTTGGAAGTATTTCTCTACAGTCGACATGGTAAATGTCTAAATCAATTGATTTTTATGAATATAGACATTCTAATGACACATAGAATACCCAGACCTAAGTTGTTGTGCCGCTTGAAAATATCACAAAAGCTATACCCAGGGGTCATTAATAACCCTCTTACTTCCGCTGGCTGTGATTTATCAACTACGGTATCATTTTTTTCATTATTATTTTTCTCAGATGCGATTAAATCGTTTCTCGTATATCATTCCACATTTCTTACGATTATTTTATGCTTCGTCATCAAGAGTTACCTTTTGACAATTCTCCATTTTCCTTTTCATTCGCTTGCAATCGATCATTTTCTATAAATGATGAAGTCACCTCAACGGACATTTACATCATAACAGACTAATCATTCACCTCTTGTTCAAACTGCAACACTCCCCGAGGAAATGTAACGCAAATGAAAGATGACTGGTATTACATCATGTCTAATATTAGCATATGGCGTCATTGTAGCGCGTTGCCATCGCAGGGAATGACGTATGCATTCATAGTACTTAGTGTGGCACCATTGTTGTGCACTCGACTATACGACGAGAGAAAGGTTCAATAAAAATATTATAATATGTGTTTGCTCAGCTAGAAGTTCAAGTTGAATACTGCCTGCACAATATAAAGCGCACCAGAGAGACGAAGGTGACAGGCATTACATAAAAAGAAATTGTTTATCACCACATAATTCACAAAGGGCGTATGATACATAAGATAACTCTATGTGCATTGTGGTGATTTTAGAGAGAGAGAGAGAGAGAGAGAGAGAGAGAGATAGGGAGGGATATAGTAGGTTAAAATGGCATCACTCTTCGATGAAACCTGAAATGAGCGCTAAAATATTGAATTATCAATTTCACGAAGTATCACCAAATATGGAATACTTCGATAGAGGGAATAGCATTGCGTGTTTTTTGTTTTTTTTTTCTTTTTCCTGTTGCATTCGCATTTAAAAGGAAGTCGTTCATTGGCCGCTGTTGGCAATGGGATATCCGCAATATGGTTATGAATAATGGCCCAAATGGTTGATCTATCTCCGTAGGTCTATTTATCTTCTTTTTGGAGGGCGAGGCCATGCTAACTTACATACTGCACATTCGTAATTTACCTCCCTTAGGCTATATCGAACGTCCATTACACTATGTTTCTGCGTACCACTAAAAGGAAGTACAAAAAGCGGAACTCCATTCCATTACAATTGAACCTCTATTACACTATAATTCTGTGTGGCACTGATAAGGAAATACAGAAAGCAGCAACATTCCATTAAGTTGAGACATGGTGTAAACACATTTGCTGGCATGTATTGTTTTACAAAGGCTACATATAGGGTGGAGGAGGGATGTCTAGAGGGGTCTAACGCCTTCCATTTTATCTTAAAAATTGGGCAACCACCACCTTTTTCATACCCTACCTAATATAGCTTTATTTCTAATGACATCATTACAGTAAGATTTTTTTTCAGGGTGCATAAAGTATAACGAGATTCGTGCACCGTTGAAAATGTGAAACAAGTTTTTGATGGTTCGATGAATTTTAGTTACCTGAATGTTAAAATTCGGACAAAATGAGGCGCATCCTTAATGATGTTACACTTGGATACCCTAATGTTTTCCAAATCGAGGTAATGAAGATCTGCTAACAATATGTGTAGAATAATGACATTTGATCACCGCTCTCTAGGTATGTGATTTTATTATAATTATACAGAATTATATTCATCAAAAACAAATGCTCTCCACTATCATGACTATCCTAAAATATAAGCTTGAATCTTGAGTTCATGAAATGTTTCAACGCAGAATTTTTCCAATATGATTTATTTGTTAATACTCTCCTACATGTCCCCAGGCTTTCCGCATCATGATATCTCCCTTCATTCTAAGTTATATCATCCATAGCATGTCTAGTGATAAGTGTTTTCCTTTTAGTTTCGGTGTCACATCACTTTGGTCGGTTTAAAAAAAAAAGAATATTGTGTAATAAGCTATATCATCTATAGCATGTCTAGTGATAAGTGTTTTCCTTTTAGTTTCGGTGTTATATCACTTTGGTGGGTTTAAAAAAAATAATATTGTGTAATAGGCTATATCATCTATAGCATGTCTAGTGATAAGTGTTTTCCCTTAGTTTCGGTGTTATATCACTTTGGTCGGTTAAAAAAAAGAATATTGTGTAATAAGCTGTATCATCTATAGCATGTCTAGTGATAAGTGTTTTCCTTTTAGTTTTAGTGTTATATCACTTTGGTCGGTTTAAAAAAAGAATATTGTGTAATAAACAAATTATTATATGAACGTGTATTTACGTTGTTCAATTTCTCTTTAAAAAATTGACAGGTAAATTTAACATTACTTTCATTTAATAAGTAAAAACAGGTTGAACCACACCGTCGACATAATCCGATGTTTATTGTTTACGGAATAAATCCCATTGTTATACGTTCCGCTTACGCTAGTAAAGTATATATATATATATATATATATATATATATATATATATATATGTGTGTGTGTGTGTGTGTGTGTGTGTGTGTGTGTGTACTATATACACTCTATGGTATTGAAATGTGTATTGATTACGGTTGATACAACTCTCATTGTTGGGTTAGTTTTGTACTAATGGTTACCCTTTCGAATTCAATGAATGAAAAACTACAGCATCATCACCAGCACTGTATGATCATTACACCAGGCCCTGTCTCTTCACACAGTCTTAATATCATTGTGACTTGCGCTGACTACTGACTGACATTCATTAAAGAGATTTCAGAATCTGCAGGACTCTCCTGTGCTGTGTTGTTTTGAATATCAACTCTTCATCATTGCGCCATTATAGGCTAAGATAATAGGACCTCACCAACGTTTTGAGTACAGTGAACATGGTGAAATACAATCATGACAATTAGCTATCAACAACATTCACGCAAAACATGCAAAATGAGAAACGATAATAATAGCCTATGAATCACATTCGTATGATCATCTCTGTACTGATATCACACAAGATTCGTAAATATCAGTCCAGGTAATCGAGCAAGCAGTAAATTTTATCAAAAAATAATCTAACAGTGAAAATAGCGGGAAGAATTACCTTGACGATCTCTTGAATATGTCTGCCTGAACTGAGTCTTTTGTGTTGCGTGACGCTGTATTATAAGTGAGCTGTGTGGTGGATATGATATTATAACGCGGGTGGTATTTACAATGGGCAAATAAAATTGCACCCGGTCGTGGATAGAGTGAGTGGTTTTATTATGACGTATTCAAGAAAGTATTGGATGAAATGGTATGCATAGTAATGAGCAGATAAACATTAGATGGTAAGTGCACGTAGCGGGCGCTTGACCTATATTCAATGAAATATCTCATACACATTATGGAGGTCGTCAAGAATAGTTTTTCATGTCTAATCATCATCATCATTTCTCCAGACTGCAAGGTGTCAAGTGTAACACTTAAAATTTTTCTCCTCGTTTTTCCTTACGTTATTACCTTGAAGGTATACCGTTCTTAGCACAATCGCAGTTGTAATTCAATGAAATGTGTTTTCTAAATTATTTTGATATAACTTTAAGTAAACGATCTACCGTCAATTCATCTGGAAGGTGAAATGTTTGATAAATCTTCCCCTCTGAGAGGGTTAGTCCTAATGTCTTCACAAGTCAGCCGCAAATCTGGCTTCCCTATCACTTTCCCCAAATATGACGAAGTATTGCTTTATGGCAAGTGCTTCATTTTTTTTTCTTTAACGTATATGTACACAAAATCAACGATGTCAGAATGATAATTTTCCTCAAATTTCAAGGCCCATCCCCCATCCCCTTCTCCCCCCCCCCCCCTCTCTCTCCCCCCCCCCCCATCTTTCTGTCCCTTCTCTTTCTCTTGCTTTCCTTTCCCCGCATTATGTCTTCTACCTGTTCTCTCTCTCTCTCTCTCACCCCCTTACTGAATCTCTCTCCTTTCCCCCGCATTGTCTTCTACCTGTTCTCTCTCTCTCTCTCTCTCTCTCTCTCTCTCTCACTCCCCTTACTGAATCTCTCTCCTTTCCCCCGCATTATGTCTTCTACCTGTTCTCTCTCTCTCTCTCTCTCTCTCTCTCTCACTCACTCCCCTTACTGAATCTCTTTCTCCTGCATGGTCTGTTCTTTTCCCCTTTGTCGTTCATTTCTCTCTCTATTGTTCCCTTCATATGTCTCTTCAACCCCCCCCCCCCCATTACTCCATGATCGACTCTGCATTGACGACTGATACACCGAATTTTAAAAGCTGAAAAATGAAAAGAAAATACAAAACAAAAGACTTGAAGATGTGAAAGCATTTTTTTTCCAAAATTCTTTTTGTTTATTTTTGACAAACTTGATGAATGTAATCATATCCAATCTTGTGCACAGAAAAGAGAACGAACATACCAAGTTAATATTAGCTAATCTACGTCACCAAGCTGGTAATCAATCATTTGATTTATTCATATTTATTGACACAGGATACACAAGACCAGTTGTGGAACTATTCTACGTTTTGGCCTTTGTATTGAAAACATGTGAAAATCATGCTAGAAATGGGAAAGAAGCGGTCAGGCGCCTTCTTTCCGTGTTTTCAATTCGATATTCAGTCTGTATCGGGATTGGAGTTTGATGAAGGTATGAGGTGTTGTAGTCGATTGGTTTAAGGCGCTTGACTGGAGGCGCAAGAATCGGGGGTTCGATCCCCGGTACGGCGCTTGTGCCCTTGAGCAAGGCATTTTATTTACATGGCTCTTTTTATCGTACATCAAATAAATTAACGCGCTAGACATATATTGATCAGTTTTGATACCAACGTTTGCATGTGTGTATTTATTATGTATATATATACACACACACACACACACACACACACATATATATATATATATATATATATATATATATATATATATAGAGAGAGAGAGAGAGAGAGAGAGAGA
The DNA here is from genome assembly GCA_029962745.1 of Echinometra lucunter. Classification (NCBI taxonomy): domain Eukaryota; kingdom Metazoa; phylum Echinodermata; class Echinoidea; order Camarodonta; family Echinometridae; genus Echinometra; species Echinometra lucunter. Next base: position 24,241,995 of record CM057153.1, on the reverse strand, counting down.
GAGAGAGAGAAAGATGTCCCCTCGCAAAACGTGTGCAGTGCTTCATTTTAGTGCACATTGGAAGAAAATAAATGAATTGAAGCTGACGTAGCTCTCGATCATGTCCTTTTATCATGGCAAGCTTTCGGCCAACATGGCCTTCATCAGGTCGTCGGGTTGAAATTAGACCGAGCTCATCAGATTAGTAGAGGGTGAGGGGTACACAAATACTTGTACGGAGATGTTCAGTATGCTTGCTTGTGTGTGTATATATAATGTACTATATAATGTGTGTATATTATAATGTACTATGTATGTATAATATACTAATCTGATGAGCTCGGTCTAATTTCAACCCGAGACCTGATGAAGGTCATGTTGGCCGAAAGCTTGCCATAATAAAAGGACATGATCGAGAGCTACGTCAGCTTCAATTCATTTATTTTCTTCCAATATATATATATATATATATATATATATATATATATATATATATAGAAAGAAATATGACAAATGCAAACAACTTTGGCAACTCCCTTGTAGATAATAAACACTGAAAGAAATGAAAATGGAAGAATAATAATTGCGTAGCTCCCTCAGTGTTCCCCAATGCTGTCATCCATTTTGAATCAAGGGTTGAAAAAATGCCTCCGCCGGGAATCGAACCCGGGTCACTAGCCTAGAACGCCAATGCCTTACCACTAGACCACAGAGGCGGGCCAGCAGTTAGGCGTGACCGAATCCAATTGACCGACAGACAGATTTCCAACGCCTAACTGCTGGCCCGCCTCTGTGGTCTAGTGGTAAGGCATTGGCGTTCTAGGCTAGTGACCCGGGTTCGATTCCCGGCGGAGGCATTTTTTCAACCCTTGATTCAAAATGGATGACAGCTCTGGGGAACACTGAGGGAGCTACGCAATTATTATTCTTCCATTTTCATTTCTTTCAGTATATATATATATATATATATATATATATATATATATATATATATATATATATATATTTAAAAAAGAGATATTAATGAGCCGTAACGCGGGTATATAGTAAAGTTATAGTAAAAGTGGCAGGAATAGGACTTTTGGATAACATTATGCGAAGACAACAACACAAAATGTACCAGTCACAGATCATGCAGATAGTGGGTATGAAATAACCCTCCAAAAAACTTTACCTGGCATTCCAGGGGTTAACGGCGAAAGACTTTGCAGAAAATAAATGTTGACATAATCATGATAATGGAAACAAATGGCATTTCGATGCCTTTAACGCCCGAATAGACCTGGAGTGGTATTATGGGACCTGTTTCTGGAAATCAAGTTAGTCATATCTTTGTCCGCCAACTACGGAGATGACTCTAATCTTGCTAAACCGTTTCAGAAGAGCATGCTAGCTAAATATCTCGTGAATCGATGAGGAAATGTGACAACACATAGCCTTGATCACAATCACACATATATTTTGTAAACAAGAAATTATCAGAACTGCAATTATTTGAGTGATCTGGTGAGGGCAAAGCTTAGAAATAGTAGCAGGTGGTTATAGATACAAAATATTTTCAAAGAAGGCAGATTACACCAAAGAAAAACTTATGAGATTCTGTTTTTAGTAATTAAGTTCATTGTCGTTTTGAACGTAAGAAGGGTACCCCCGGGACACTAGATTTGCAAAATAAACTCTTACGTTCATGATCGGAAAAAGGAGGCAAATTAAATATTTATCCAGCGTCACATCTTGACCAAAACGTTGATATGCATAATTTTGGCAAATTACAAGCTAAAATATGTGTCTTAAAAAGTATTTTGTTTTAAAATCTACGATATAAATTATCTTTGAATAAATATGGGTCTGAAATCTACAGACTATCCCTTTGACTATGCCTTGCCTGACGTGGCAGAATTGCGTTTTTTGGAGAGATGTTACAATCACGGGAGAAAAACCCCTAGGAAACCTTTTTTGCAGATCGTTTCGTATGAAACATGAAATATAATATTTATACATGAGCAAGGATGAATTACTGATTGCAGGAGCCCTTAGAAAAGATAGATTTGAATTATTTTTTACATCTATGTAGCTTCTATTTTGGCCAGCCATAATCACGGGCGTCGCTAAAGGGGGGGTGTGGGGGGGGGGGTGTGACACCCCCCCCCCCCCCACTCAAAATTCTTGTCGGCAAATTCACGATCGCTGTCGGCAAAAAAAAAAAAAAAAAAAAAAGGAGATAGAGAGAGAGAGAAAGAAAGGAGTGGGAAGAGGAAGGAGGGGGAAAAAAAGGGAAAAAGAGGAGTAAGGTGCCCAAATAGAGTCATATTCGCCTTATTTACTTGTGCATTTTGACGACGAAATAATACTGGTACCACGAAAGAGAGTGTATATTTTTCCTTGCTCGCTGCGCTCGCTTGTATTATATTTAGATACAGGATGTTTTCGGAAAGCAAACATATTCGGCTAGTGAGATGAACACTATATAAACTAGATATCTTTAGGCCCATCATGTATTTTGATGAAGAAGTATTACTTCTACATAAAAAGAGTATGTATATTTTTTTCTAGCTCGCTGCGCTCGCTCGTATTATATTCAGATACAGGATGTTTTCGGAAAGCAAACATATTCGGCAAATGAGATGAACACAAATATATAATTTAGATAAATTATCTTTAGGCCCATCATGTATTTTGATGAAGAATTATCACTTCTACCATAAAAACAGTATGTATATTTTTCTCGCTCGCTGCGCTCGCTCGTGTAATATTTAGATATAGGATGGTCTTAAAAGCAAATAAATTAGGTAGGAGATGTGACCAAATATATCAAAATAGGTATCTTAAAGGCCAATCGTGTATTTTGATGAAGAACTTTCACTTCTACCATGAAAAGGATTATGAATTTTTCCTCGCTCGCTACGCTCGCTCGTATAATATTCAGATACAAGATGGATTGGGGAAAGCAAACAAATTTTGCAAGCTATAGGCCCATCGTGTATATTGATGAAGAATTATCCCCTACCATAAAATAGAGTATATATATTTCTCCTCGCTCGCTGCGCTCGCTCGTATAATATTTAGATACAGGATAGTCTTTGAAAGCAAATGAATTAGATAAGAGAGGTGACCAAAATCAAGATATCCAAAAGGCCCATCATGCATTTTTTTATGAAGAACTTTCACTTCTATCATGCAAAGGAGTAAATATGTATTTTTCCTCGCTCGCTACGCTCGCTCGTACAATATTCAGATACAAGATGGATTTGGGAAAGCAAACGAATTCGACAAGTGAGGTGACCAGATGTACCTGTATAAGTTAGATATTTCATAGTTAATACCATCGTGTATTATGATAAAGAATTGTCACTTCTACCATGAAAAATAGATTTTTTCCTCGCTCGCTGCACTAGCTCGTATAATATTAAGACTTGGGATGGTCTTTGAAACCGAATGAATCAGGCCAGAGAGGTGACCAAATATAATTAATTTAGATTATCTTTAAGTCCACCATGTAGTTTGATGAAGAACTATCACTTAAGTACGTAAGAGAGTGTATATTTTTCCTCGCTCGCTGCGCTCGCTTGTATTATATTTAGATACAGGATGTTTTCGGAAAACAAACACATTCGGCAAGTGAGGTGAACAAAATATAGTTCAAAAGGAAAATATGATAGAGGTGCACAATTGAACATGCCTCAATGGGCTTTATGCGGTTGAATTTTTCGACGTTGGTCGTCGGCAATCGGTGGCATTATTTGTCGGCAATCTGGCCTCTACACCCCCCCCCCCCCCCCCCATTCAAAATAGTCTAGCGACGCCCCTGGCCATAATCTACCAAATTGGTGACATGTGATGGCGCTGCATATCGACGAAAAAAGATATGACAGGGTCAGAGGCGTCATAAGTTCTTAGCCGGGATGTTGGCGTTGATCTTGGCAAACACGGCTTCGTGAAACACGTAGCAGACAACTAGCCAACTAGCGGCGATCTTAGCTGAGAAGTTGACTTATGACGGTTTCGTGAAACGGGCCCCAGATGCTGTTTTAACTCTGTTTTAAGTCTGTTGTAGCAAATCGGTATTCTGAACACCGTTTTATCACTGTTGTAACTTTTGTTGTAACTTTTGTTTTATCTTTCTAACCCCGCATTTTATTTTGCATGCTTGGTGCAAATCGTGCGCAAGCGCGTAAAAATACCATATGTAATAACACGGTATTCTGAAGACCGTTTTATCTTCTGTTTTAACTTTTTCCACTGGAAAATTCATACTCATGAAATAGAATAGGGTGGGAAGTGTTTTAACTTTGTATGTGGTATGTCATGGCGACAGTTTTTCTCGCTCATTGTGTTTTTGGTTGCAATGAGGGGGATAACGAGATCCAGTAAACCTTTCTGATATTCCAAAACAACATTTCGATAGAATTTTTGCCTCGCCTCACGTGGAGAAATTTGGCAGTTGTCTGCGATAATATCAGAGATGATTTGCACAACTTATTCTATCACATCATCGCATCAGTTAATTCAAGGAAGAAACTAAGGGCAAATTAATTCGCTCATTTACAACGCATTTCACGCACCCCTTTCCTAGGGGGCGATCTTATTGGCTGAATCATCTTAGAACCATCTCTTACGACTTTCCCTATTGGATGATATTTTTGTGGTGGGTGTGGCTTTGATGACTTACAACACCATTGAAACAGTTCCCGGAATACCGTTTAAAGACTGTTTTAGCGGTGTTGTATGTCGGTGACTTCTGTTACTACATTAGCAAAGTTACTATTATAGAAGGTTTTATGCAACCTGAACTTAAAACACAGTTAAAAGCAAATCAGTATTCTGAACACTGTTTTATCTCTGTTGTAACTTTTGTTGTAACCTTTGTTTTATCTTTCTGACCGCACATTTAACTTTGCATGCTTGGCGCAAGTCGTGCGCAAGTACGTAAAAATACCATTTGTAACAACACGGTATTCTGAGGACCGTTTTATCTTCTGTTTTAACTCTTCCACTGGACAATTCATGCTCATGAAATAAAAAAGGGTGGGAGGTGTTTTAACTTTGTATGTGGTATGTCATGGCGACAATTTTTGTAGCTCATTATGTTTTTGATTGCAATGAAAGGGACAAAGATACCAAATAAACTTTGCTGATATTCCCAAAACATTTCGCAAGAATTGACGCCTCGGGGTGGAGAAATTTGGCAACATCTGCGATGAGATCAGAGATGATGTGCACAACGAATTTTGTCACACCACGTACCGGCCATCGCACAGTTAAATTAAAGCAGGAAATTAAGCGCAAATTAATGCGCTCATTAAAACGCGACTAAAAGTTTCACGCATTTCGCGCTCCTTTGCACCAGAGAGCGATCTTATTGGTTGAAACGTCTTAGACTCAACTCTAACAACTTTTCCTATTGGATATTATTTCTGTGGTGGGTGTGGCTTATATGACTTACAACACCATGAAAACGGTACTCAGAATACCGATTAATCACTGTTTTAGCGGTGTTGTAAGTCGGTAACTTACAACAGAAGTTAAAACAGAACTTAAAACACAGTTAAAACGGTGTTCAGAATACCATCCCAGTTTACTATTGGTATTCAAATTTATGCATGTTCTGTCCAGAATCCTTGGTTACCAACTATTCAGTTCACCTGTTATGCATAATGGCATCTGAACAGAAGAAATCCAGTTTGCATACATAATTAGTTGTTGTTTTTGTTCAACAACTATGCATAAAATTAGTAAACAGGTCTATTCATGCACACGGGTAGGCCTACGCCAATTCCAGTTCACTCACTATTAGCTCTTATGTTAATTGAGAGAATGTTTAAACCTGCAATCTCCAAGGAACTTGAGGGACTTGAGTTCTGGGAAAGGTGTAAAATAATTAGGAGCTTTCTCATTCTTTAGGAGAATGTCATAGTCAAAATGTGCCCTAGAAAGGATTGCTCTTCAAATGCCCTCATAGCAGCATATCGGAAATATGACAAGAAAAAGCTGAAAAGTTCGGGGGTAACGTTCATGCCAGATTTGTGGGTTGGCCCATATTCTCACTGTGCAGTGGAAGTACCTTCGGGGGAAATTAAGTGAATTTCTGATCAATTCGTTAGTCTCCATATCTCACACTGGTTCTAGGACAATTCCCCCTGGTGCACAGCTCCCCTGGAGGACAGCTCCCCCTAGGGCAACTCTCCCCGGAGGACACCTTTCCCGGATGACAACTCCCCAAGGACAACTCCCCCAGTCCCCGGGGGAGTTGTCCTCCTGGGGGAGTTGTCCTGATACGCTCACACTTTAGACACCCGAGTTTATACAACTAATCCAACTCTCCCACTTGCCTTGGAACAGTACAGTTTCTTTCACACAGTGCTTGCTTTCACAAATGATCGCATGACTAGAACTCCAGCTTATCCTTATGCAATATTTTGAAGTTCATATTTGGAATATATCATAGTGACATGGAACCCGTTATATAGACAGATAGAATGGCTCTTGGTGATTGGTACGCTTTGAGAAGAGGCATAGAGAAACTTGGAGAAATGAAATCTAAACAGTTAAAAGAATACTGAAAAGAAAATAAACGGCAGTTTGGAAAGTGAAAGATGATGAGTAACAATGCCCTGTTACTGGAATAATAAATCATCTTCACATTACTTCCGAATCGTGAATAGTTTTTTTTCTTCTTCTGTTTTTGCACTGCAAGTAAGTAGCTTCTGAAACGTCTGTAATGATAGTGTAGAAAGTTACTGAGACTTTAGGCTAGAAAACCATGTAAACGCTGCCCAGTCGTCAAATCTGTGACATGAGGCGCAATGGTTTTTGGACTCTCCTACTGAGGAGGGTCAATCCGTTATAATTGGGGGAGGGGGGCATACCCCACAAATTCGCTGACAAGCAAAAAATTTAAAAAAATTAAAAATTAAAAAGTTACTCGGCTTTTTTTTTGGGGGGGGGGGCAGACAAATCCTAATGTACCCCCAATTTAATTTTTCTTGAAGGGGACGTGACCCCCAGCCCCCGATCGACGGCCATGTTTATCACGCAATATTTTGTATTGAGTGGCGAAAGGCTGGTCACACGAGACCAAGCGAGAATATTCACTGTTTTTTTTTACAACGTGATCCCCTTTTGAAAATCATCCCCTCAAGCCACCCCGACCCCCCCCCCCCCAAAAAAAAAGAGAAAATAATAATGATCAATGAAAGGGAGCAAAATTAGCACATTGAATTCCGGACTAAAATGCCATAAAGACTAATTTTCTAGCCGTTTATTAGTAATTTCACTTGAAAATATTTTTCTCATCAGTGTTTGTGTTTGTTGTGCGTGATTATATCATCAGTTTCCTCTGCTAGAGAATTTTTTTCAAGTTATTATGCGCTAAATAAATATTCTCTGTTATTATCATTACCATTAGCAGCCGTGTTAGCAATAAAAACTGGGAGTAGATTTTGATTTGCATTTTATCTCTGCGGCAGATTGACTGTCAATCCTGAGTTCTGTCGCCCTTGATTGTTCGGGTATATAAGAGGTTGGTAGGTTTGCAGTTCAGTATAGTGCTGCTGTGCGTTGTAATTCGGCTGCTGTGTGGAAGTCTGCGGATGTGCGATTGCCTGTTGCTGTTGGAAAGTCTGCTGCGGTGCACTTGTCTGCTGAGGGATTGTCTGCTGCGGTGCATTTGACTGTTGAGGGATTGTCTGCTGCGGTGGATAAATCTGTTGCTGCTGTTGAGGGGTGTAAGGAGGAGGTTCTTGTAAGGGGGTGGCCATGCCTTGTTGATCTAGAAATAAACAATGACAACAATAATCACAGTTGTTCCCTGAATGAAACAATAAAAATCTATTTTGAGCGTACGCCTACGAGCCTAACTTTTTGAATTCTTGAAAACGGCCATGATTGAGGATGATGATGATGAAGATAATGATGCCTTATGACACATTTTGTTATCTCTTGATAGCATTCTTTCATAGCATTCTTTCATTCCTATAAGGCTTAATACAGGAGCAAGACTTTTTTTCAATCGAGTGTTATATTTCTCTTGATATCAGAAATGCAACACTAGGCACATGCGCCTGCATGTAAATGGATAATGAATACATACATCTTTAAGAACGTAATATTATATCCAAATTTATGTCAAAGAAATTCATAAATTAGTCCACATTGAAATTATATCGCCAAGTTATGATGGTAATAATTCACCATCTTAACAGCTACATCGCTATAACAGTACACTTACTTGTTAAGGAGACCACAGGATACTGATGGACCTACAGTGAAGAAAAAATTGAAAATCGAATGGAATTCAACTATACCAGGTGTCCCAGAAAAAGCGGAACGGTTGATTTTCAGTAGTCTGCCTTTAAGAAGTAGATAATTTGTCTGCATCATTGGGTAAAGCATCTTCTACCGAAGAGAGTGATACCAAGATCATTGTATTTGGTGAAGTAATTTTGATTCTATGCAGTTTTCTAAAATTACAGCCATTTTTAAAGTTTGCATGTTTTTGGCGAACGATGACCGCGGCTGAATTGTATCTAAAATAGCCTTTCATAATGAAATGTTTGAGGGAAGCCCACTGATGCGTGTCAGTAACAAAACATGCCATATGAAAGGCTATTTCCGACCCAATTCTGCTCTCATCTATCGCCAAAAACATGCGAAATTTCAAAATGACTGCATTTTAAGGAACGGGCAAAGAATCAAAATTACTTCACACCAAATTCAATGATCTTGGTATCATTCTCCTCGGCAGAAGATGCTCTACCCACTGATACAAAAAGATTATCCACTTTTTGAAGAAAAATTTATTGAAAATCCGCCTTTCCGCTTTTTCTGGGACACCCGGAACTATGTTATGTGTTTTATAAAGCTGTTCGTAAAGTTACAAATGATTTTACGAACGACTTGAATATGACAAGCCAAATAGGATTCCCCATCATAATAAATCGTATCAGCTAAATAAGGTAAACTATGCAGACGTAAATAAACATTTATTGTTTACAATTATTTCTATTGGGAGGTATATTTTTTGCGCCATTTGAATTAAGAAGATTATGGTAAATGCAGTCACACTTTGTAAAAATGGTCAGAAAATAATGGGGGCATCACATTTGGCACTTCATGTTCAAGTCGTTCGTAAAGTCATGCGTAACTTTACGAACCGCTTTACGAAGCATCCCCCTGTACGAAAAAAAATACAGACGGGAAGTAGATTCATACAATGACAGACAAAATTATTTCAAACTTGTCACTGCTTGTAAGCCTATTATCTATCATCTATCTATTATCATCTATTCATCCACGTTATCCACCTCTGAAAGCCACATCTATTCATGCCACAGGTTTTTTTTTTTCACTATCGGTCTCTCAAGGGATGTGAAAATCATGCAAATTTGCAGAATCCACCTTAGTTTCTTGTTTTCTTCAGCAATGAACTACAAAAAAGTGTCAATTCTGCAGATTTGTGACCACGATTTTCAAATCCTATGAGAGACCCGTGGTGAAAAAAGTGGCAGGAATGGCCAGCCATAGTTACAGGAGAATGCAACCCAGACGTCAGCGTGCTCTTGGTGAATGAAGAAAAACAAAAAGTGTAGACAGTGAAAGTTTGAGCAAAATCGGACAATCTGTTCAAGAGTTATGAACTTTGAATGTTTAAGTAAATCCTTATTATGGGGATCCTTGAGTTGGCAACTTTGCCAGCATCTGTGACGTCATCGTGGACAACTCTCCATTCATTTTGTACACAGAATTTCACATTTTCTTCATTTTCAAGAATGATTGAAATTTGTTTGATTTATTGTTTTGAGTATGACATGGCTACATCAGTTTTGCAAACATTTTGGGAAGAATTATGTTGATTCCTGACTTGGAATTTCATATAAATCAATTTTTTTGAAACTTCATGCACCAAATGAATGGTAATTTGTCCACGATGACATCACAGATGCTGGCAAAGTTGCTAACTCAAGGATCCCACTAACAGGGATTTACTGAATCTTTCAAAATTCATAACTCTTGAACAGATTGTCCGATTTTGCTCAAATTTGCACTGTTAACTCTTCTTGGTCATCTGCATTCACTAAGAGCACACCGATGCTTGGGTTTCATTGTACTTTTAAGTGCGATTTCAGTCAATCTTAGTCTTGTGAAACACCCCCGTGGTGTTCACTTAATCGTATTTTGACGAAATGTAATAGACCTTAATCATTCTAAGTAGCAAACGGCCATGTACACGCAAGAGATGAATAATTTTGCCTTCTTGTTTGTTTGCTTGCTTTCCTTTGCTTTCCTTTGCTTTCCTGTACTCAATGCATCAATGAAGAAATTATAACGTACATACCAAGAGATTAATTTCTTGTCAGTTGTATTTCTTTATTGCCGTCAACAGCTTTATATGACATTGAGACATGTTAGAAGTGTAGAATATTCCTTATCCTCAATATTCTATCTTTTATTCTATCTTTTTAAAGAAATCGAGTTTTGAATTGAGAGAATGATATCACCATGTGTGAAAATATTTCGGTATGAATTTCATCACACAAAGTCTTAATTCAAATCAAAGAAATATACAAATGCAATTTATATTCTTTACCACATTGAGTTCGTTTACTGGCCTTGATGATTTATTGCCGCAACATACCCCTCCACAGCCGTAAGCTGATCCTACAATGGCAACAGTCATCTCAATTAAGCCGACAATGGCCATGATTGCATCGGAAGCAGTCCGACCCTCCTGCAGTAAATCAGAGAAATGTTTAAATATTCATGTACAGTTATGGACTTTGGGTAGGAAAGCAAATTGAAGCAATACATGTTAAACATAGCCCCACCTTATTCTCCTTACACAACAAGATATTTACGTACGAAATCATTTGTTATTCCATCTATGATGAGGAGGAGGAGGAAGAAGAAGAAGGAAGAGTATGGGGAAAGAGAGGGTTGGGTCATGCAACTATTTTTCATTTAAAACGTAAATAAACCCACCAAGGGGTCATCCCCCCCCCCTATCAAAATACCCTAGCGCCGCCCCTGTCACTGAGGAAAACTGTATCTCCACTTTGCTACTCTAGTCTAAGTATAACGAAACGCAGTGCAATCTCAATTTCTTCATTGTAAGAATAAATAAACCTGTAAGCATTCGCCTGTACCAGAAAAAAAAGATAAATGATTTACAGGATTATACAATTATGGGATGGCAGCCCGGTTCCATGCCGTTTTTCCAAAGGTTTGTATTTCCGAAAGTTCGTTTTTTCCGAACATTCCAAATTCGGAAAGGTTCATTACCCCAAAGGTTAATTCCGAAGGATCGTTACTCGGTAGATTCGAAGGTTCGTAATTCCGAAACTGAAATAGGATATAGGATACATAATTCAGAAAATGAAATAGGCTTTCATTTAAAATTCGGAAAATGAAAAGGGGTTCATAAAGAGGAAAAGTGTGGATCCTGGGGAGCGTTTCATGAAGAGGCTTGTCAGTGATTTTCACCGACAGAGTTGCTCTCAGCCAATCAGATGCAAGTAATTGTCGGTGATTTTCACTGACAGTGGAAATGCTCCCCAGGAGGAACTCTCTATCTGGGGTCCAAGAAGAAGGGAAGGAAATAATAAAAGGAAGAAAAATTATGAGAGAATAAGAAGGGGGAAGAGGAGGAGGGAGGAAAAAATGAAAGTTGGCAAAGAGATGAGATTGAAGAGGAGGATGAAAGTACCGTGGCATCGACGTGATCAATGAGAAGAGTAAAAACTCCTGTAAGTGAAGAAAAACAGAATCACTCACTTCTTTCGGGGGTGTCTTTGTTCTTGTTTTTTTTCTTCATTAATTCAGATGTGTTGGTGTCCTTCTTCATCATAAAGATGTTTCGAGCCATCTTTTGTTTGTGTGGTTTATTAGAAGTCCATCTTACCTTGTAACAAGACCTAGTACTCGCAGGCTGTACAAGGGCTATCTGTAGGGTCGAGCGAGCTTATTCATTCTTATACCCTTTTCCCTGCTTGCTTTTATTTTCTCTCAAACCTTTCTACATGGGTTTCCCTTTCTCTTCACTCTTCTTCTTCTCTCCCTTGTTACTTTGGAGGTGGGATGCACTGTTTCGACCCCTGGATCCTCCTGTAAATTGCTTAATTAAAGTTATCTAAGAAATATTTATTTTTTTAATTGTAAACTTTTTTCAGTTTTCAGAACTATGAACCCAGTTTTACCTTCGGAATTATCAACTCTTTTGGGGAAATATTTTGCGTCACACAGGCCTGGAAGGGGAAAAGAGAACTTAAGCACTGCGACCCTCGAGTCTTTCCGCACGATATAACTCGTTGGGATGTGCAGGTGTACCACGTACTACACCGAGGTTTCTCCCCGCTTTTCTTTGAATGATGCATTGGGTTCTTAATGTGCAATGGTGGTGACTCACTCCACATGGGGCCTCCATTAACGTCCTATCCGAGGGACGGAGTGTTTTCCACTGAAACATAGCCTGCGTCTTTGAAACAGGGGAGGGGCACACAACTCAGACTTCATTCATCCGCCGGGCTGGACTCGAACCTGTGATCTTTGGTTTTACAGAAAGACGTTTTACCGACCGAGCCCACAAAAGTCTCTTACATTTTCGGTATTATGATTTTTTTTTTTTTGGAATTACGAACCTTCTGAAAGATGAATCCTATTTCATTTTCAAAGGAATGAACTTCGAAATGATGAACCTTCGGAATTTTGAACCTTCATTTCGGAAAACGAATCTTCAGAAATACGTGGAGGCCCCGGCAACTTTACATACCGTAAATAAAGAGAACCATGAAGTGCCATCACTAACATATTTTTTCCGACATGCAGGAAGTTTGATTAAGAATTATTTTTTGCTGTTGTTACTAATACTCACTACTACCTTTCTGTTTAATCGCTATTCTTTACATGGCATATACTGACAGGTAGAAAATACATGGCAGTGGATATATAGAATAATTATAAAAATATACTGAAATGATAAAATAATCAGAAATACGCACCCTTAACCCTTCTTCACAGGGAATTTCACGTGTCTGAGCGTAGCAGGGGTTTTGCGCATAAATTCCAGCACTAAAGGCTCCAAAGAGCATCATGAAAAAAGCAAAGATTGCGGAAATAACAGACATCGCTATGTAGGCTGATATCTGCCAAAAGCAAACGTAAGAGAAATGGTTGATTTCCAAAGGTTATAAACTCACTACACTTCACATTTCAGTTTCTTATATACACAGATAAGTGAGTAAGCCTTTACCCGTATGGCACCTCTGTTGCGACATTTATTCACTGGAGTACTTGTGGGTGTTGCTGCCCTCCAAAACCTTTTCAGGACAAATGTGGTTTTTTAGTCATTGTTTGTGTCTCTTCAACATTGTCACCGCATCGAATTTTCCGAATATTTCTTCTTTTTTTTTAAATTGTTATTCTTCATTTTCCTTGAGGACCTTTGTTTTTAATTGCTTGTAAGCAACAGAAATCATCCTATTTTTGTTCTTTTTTGATAGCGTAGATCCCCCCCCCCCAGTGTTTGGCACATTACGCCCACGGCTTACATTCACAAAACCGCGTTTTGTTGTTGTTGTTTCTTTATTTTCAAGAGGTTTACGGCCTCATTATGTTAACGGGCCTAAAGTCTAGTTAAACTATATGTAAGAATGATAGCATGATAAATCATGTTTTATTGTTAATTCATTTTAACAAGATTGTGAATTCCTTCAAAACAGTCCCGTTCAAAACTGTCTGAGTCGGATGCTTGCCACAATATTGCAATTGTTTGGGAAACAATCAAAATTGAAAGTATTGTAATTAATTCAATTCATCGACTATTAATGCTTTGTGGTTTCTTTATCAAACAACTATAAGAACCCCAAAAGCTTCATAGACTAAAATTTTGCATTAATATTTCATAATGTAATTGCCTGGTGATATCTAATTGTTTTTTATTTGCCTGTACAGCGCTTTGAAACACCTGTTGAAAGCGCAATATAAATTATATACATGTATCATCATCGTTATTATTTTTATTCAAATTCTATTCAGTGCCCTTGGTTACATAACTAACAATATAACACGTGTAACGTACCACTGAAGTTCTTTTTCTGAAACTCACAATTCCTAGTATTCCAGCGGGTCCATAGCACTGTAAGATATGGAGAAAATAGTCATAACGTCAGAAATATATTTATGAGAGAAAATCTGGAGAAGAAAAAAAAAATGAAATTAGAATACTTTCATGATAACAGTAGTAGTTATAGTATTAGTAGCAGTAGTAGCAGTAGCAGTAATAGTAGTAGTAGTAGAAGTAGTAGTAGTAGTAGTAGTAGTAGCAGCAGCAGCAGGAGAAGTAGTAGTAGTAGTAGTAGTAGCAGCAGTAGCAGTAGTAGTAGTAGCAGCAGCAGCAGCAGTAGTAGTAGTAGTAGTAGTAGTAGTAGCAGTAGCAGTAGTAGAAGTAGCAGCAGCAGCAGCAGTAGTAGTAGTAGTAGCAGCAGCAGCAGCAGCAGCAGCAGTAGTAGTAGTAGTGGTAGTAGTAGTAGTAGTAGTAGTAGTAGTAGTAGTAGTAGTAGTAGTAGTAGTAGTAGTAGTAGTATAGTAGTAGTAGCAGCAGCAGTAGTAGTAGTATAGTAGTAGTAGTAGCAGCAGCAGCAGTAGTTAGTAGTAGTAGTAGCAGCAGCAGCAGTAGTAGTAGTAGCAGTATTAGTAGTAGTAGTAGTAGTAGTAGTAGTAGTAGTAGTAGTAGTAGTAGTAGTAGTAGTAGTAGTAGTAGTAGTAATGCTGAAAAGTGGATTGCACATTCCCTGAAAACAGCTGTGATAAATTTAGCACCGTAAGTGATTTTTTAAAAAATGAAATGAATTTTATTATGTGGTGCAGAAGAAATGGGTGCTCAATAAAGTGAAGAGGCCGAAAAGAAGAAGAATCAATGAGACAAATAAATTAGCACCGGTCAGGAGAGCTTTTGCAATTTTCTATCGTTTGCATACTGTTCGGGGGAAAAGGTCACGTTTATGGGATTCTATCTCTGCCTACGCATATGTCTCTTGGTAGGAATAGGAAAAAAAGGACGGCCCCTCTGAAAGCCATAAAAGCAAAAGAAAAGAATAATATTCCATTAGATTTTTTTTTTAATTCTCAAAAATTTGAAAAAAAAAAGTTTGAAGAATTTGCGTTTCAACAAAGGGGGCTTCTCCCCCCCCCCCCCCCGTCAGAGACTCAGAGTATACAAGGATGTGAGTACATGTAAACAATCAACAACAAAATCATTCGAATATTTTAGAATTTTACCGTTGCCTCGCTTTTCACGGATATAATTTAAAAAGATAGCTTTTAATTACGGATGATGTTCACATACCACAAAACCAGTCCATATCCCGATGGAAAAGAAGCGTATGTAGGATCCGAGTAAGAACTGTGCCACTCCAACCAAGATCATGCTAACAGCACAGCACAGCTGAATCCACCCCGTTGCTCTACCGGAGTGTCCATTGTAGCTTTGCGAGTAACCAGGGGTGTCAGGAGTGGGATTCCCAGAGGTCCGACCCTGTTGCCGTTGGCTAACCACTGTGGTGTGACTCGGAATCGCTAAATTAGGTTGGGCCATGGTCAGAGCAGCAGCAGATTTGCAGCCTGTCTGCATAGAAACGGGCACTAAAGACATTTCAATGAATGTACTGACGACCCCATCCCTCACTTTTTTATCATTTGAAGAGCAAGTCGAATACTGCTGAATTCTAATTTTATCCTCATGTGAAAGAAATATCTATCTGACTCTCAATATAATTTTTTCTAGAAATTTTTAAGTTGGTATTTAAGATTTAAATCATGAAAACACACAGGGACAGTCTACATTTTCATGCTACATAATATAGACCAATTTCACAACGCAAGAGGGCAGCAGGCTGGTCGCCATACTGCGGTGTGTACACAACTTTTACAGTACATAAGTCAATAGCGTGTTATGCACATTCGTTCGATATTTTTCTATTTTGGACCAACATATGGGCAATTCCACGACATATGAGACACAGAGCTCAAAATCTGAAGTCGCACTGTACCCTGTTAATTCCAAATAAAAATCTAAAATTAGTACAGGGTCTTCTTTTTATCTTCTTCTGCTTCTTCTTCTTCTTCTTCTTCTTCTTCTTCTTCTTCTTCTTCTTCTTCTTCTTCTTCTTCTTCTTCGATGGAATTGGTCTATATTCCTATTACATACCCGCATTTCTGTCCAGATTCAGGTTCATTTATTTGTTCTTTTTCCCCATACAAATCAAGTACAACCAATATAAATCAAACAAATCAGTTAACAAATACAGAAATATGTCATTTCATCAAATATAATGCTTATTAAAATAAACCATAACTGACAAAATAATTCCTTTATAATGAAAAAGTATTCAAATTTTTTCCCCAAAGATTTTGGTAATGAACCCATTGCCTACTTTCTGGAATCGGGTGGTCCCTGTATAAATCTATGGAATGTGATAGTCAATAAGTTAAAAGAAAATCTTGATAATTTCAAACGGTATAGGAAACCAAGAAGACTTGAAATTTAAGCCGTTTCGGAGATGAATATGATTAGATATTACGACATGTAAACAGTATTTGTCGCTCTATGATTTTCAGAATAGTTGGAACCATTAGTTTTGTGAAATTTCGCGCGGTAATTTTTATCGTTGGATGTGTTATTACCCCCCCCCCCCCTCAGCGACTTACGATTAAATTCCTGCGTGTTATACGAACTAGACTGAGCTCCTGTTCCGGTTCACGTGAATGTCACTTGGTACCGGAAGAATGGTCCATCCTTTTGCTTTTAGAAGCAGATCAAGAATGCGTGAAAAGGAACTGCAAACGTTTGAATGTCTAGAGTGTTCAACTTGCCAATTTGTGTAAAAGATTTTAGAACAAACAGTAATAATTATAGTAATCGGATAGCCCTTTACAAAATGAGGGTAAAAAGATAGATATGATAGAGTGAGTAATGGCATCACAAGGATGGAGCAATAACAACAGAGAGAGAGAGAGAGAGAGAATGAGGAGAAGAAGAAGAAACAGGGAGATATTAAGAATGTATATACATTGTAGATGAAAATCTTGAAAATGCCGATTTTTAATTTTTTTTTTTTTTTTTTTTTTTTTTTGGGGGGGGGACAAGAATACAGTCAAGGATAATGAGGAAGTACATTGGAACAGTACGATGAAAGATAGATTACGTTTTCGGGATAACAGAATGAGACTGAAAGGTTACATGGCTAGAGATCGAGCTTTACATAAAAACACATTAAATGTGAACATTAGCTACACATAAAACAGCATTCTCTAAAGGTGAATTCAGTATTTAGAAGAAACCAGGGCAATTTGACAATATATTTCATTCTGCATGCATAAAAATAACAGTGTCTCGTTTAAATTGGAAATCCCTTATTCATCGTGTTCATATCTTTTCGATAAGTGGATGAAACCATGAATTCGCATAATGGTTTTGACATGATTTGATATTCAACATAATTATACATAAATATGTTATTATCGATTGTGAAACTACAATATTCTGATAATAATCCTCTCTTATTGATGCCAATATTAGGTCATTGTTATTTTCATGCTACCGAAACCGGATGTATGCTTCCCGACCGACAATCAAGGTCAACTTGTTTGAAGTAGAGTTTAACAAAGTATATATATATATTTGCCTTCTGTAGACTATAGATCGGCACATATTACTGGGCAAAACACAATTATGCATTTGCATGATCATAAATCATCATTATTTATTGTAATCACAACGTCTCAGTGATAACATCAGAGGCAATCCCATTTGGAACGCTGACTACTATAATTTCTACGCAAGTGATATAATTTATCTTGACAAACTTCTGTCAAAATACATGCATTAGAACTGAGATTCATATCACTTCAAAAGATTAAAAAAGTATTTACCTGTATCTCGATGTCTGTGGTTACTCAAGACGTGTACTCAAAAAGAAATTGAAGCTAGCTGGCTGGTGAAAGGAGGTTACTCTGGATAGACTTAACGAGATATGATTTTTCAAAGAACACTTTTATCCAGTTATTGTCTCGGTTCCTGCGAGCCATAGAGTCCAGAATTTATTACATGACTAAAAATTGAATGGAACCCCGCCATATCCATGAGTTACTCCTGCAGTAAGTTGTCTGTAACTCTGATTTGACACGCTTGTTCCAAAATCAAATTCAAATCCATTTGTCTGTTTTTGTTGATAGTCCAAAGATTTTCTACACGTGTACGCGTTAGCTACGTCTTATCAAACTGTGCTGGTAGGCTATTCATCTATTTCACTGTTGTTCACTTTCCCCGGTATGTACTTTGAACAGGAAATAACAGACATGATCTCTTTTTCTTTGTATTAAATCGTGGGTGAAAAAATACAAACCATCAAGTTCGCGGTTTAAATGTAATAAGTTACTGGACTCTCTCTCCCCCTCTCTCTCTCTCTCTCACGAAAATACACAAACTCGTTCTTGTTTTAAGAGGGTTTGGGGTGTGTGTGGAGTGTGTGTGGGTGTGTGTTCCTCACCAAGGCACACTGACACGATACACCTCTAATTCTCTTGCTCTCGCTCTCTTCTCTCTCCCTCTCTCTCTCTCTCTCTCTCTCTCTCTCTTCTATCTCTCTTTCCAACATCACAAAACAAAGTGAAATATTTTATGATGTTTTACGTTTACCTTGCGGTATTTACATAATGACTACCTATACCATGGGCGTTACACTTGAGGATGATATTATTATTTAGTAATATTATTAGTAGGTCTAGTATTATTATTTGCTTTTAAAAATGTGAATAAACAAATTAACATGCAAACTTTTTTTTTAAGTTCACACTGGCAAGTTAAACACATTCAAGGTATCTGGTCATGTGTGTCCCACACATTACCGCACATTGTACACTGGAATTATAAACATAATTGTTCTTCCTCAATATCTGATTTCACTCGAGCTATAGTAGATATTCACTTTACACAATATATCATATTTGACGCATACTTCGGACTTACCTCATCACTAAAATAATCACTAATCAATTATAATATCAATTATAATATCACTAAAATAATCACTAATCAATTATAATATTTCTAAATGCAGTAGACATTTACAGTAAACATAATTGTACTCTGTTAATCATTGCCTCAACATCCAGTAGCAAAACGTTTATCTGTAGTCGAATGTTGATATGGAATTTGCGGTGTGATTAAAAGTTTCTGTTCGAAGCAAGTTATGTTATAAGCTCTTTTTTTTTTAAGTTCACACGCTTTTGTCGATTAATGTAAGTGCTATCGCATTTTTATCCGACTTAATTCCGTTTTATCTCCGTTTATTGTCGAACGTAGATGGCGTACACTATAGTATTCTCTCTGAAAGAAGCTTGAGGCGTTCTGGATGAAAATGCTTATTTTCAAATAGAACCATGTGCTATCACGTGATTGTATTCATAATATTATGAAGCGCACAACAATCATCAGTGGACGAGCTGGATCTCAAGGAAACAGCGCCATCCCATGTTGGGATCACGTCAGTCCTGCGAGAATTATGATTTAAATCCAAGAAAGCGTCGTTGCTTCCCCGTTTTAGTTATTGTAATGGAAATTACAATTTTAAAGAAAAGAGTGACTGTGTTGTTTCAGATATGTCAAGTTTCTTTGTTTTGTTTTATTTATTTAATGATTGTTTTTGCTTTGCTTGTGTGCGAGTGGGTGCGTATGTGTGTGTGTGTGTGTGTGTGATTATTATTCCAGCAAATTTGTTGTTCTTCAATAATTTCAATACGCCGCCCCTCACTCTCTCTCTCTCCCTCTCATTCTTTCATTGTTTTTTCTTGATATTTCCCTGTTTTCTTTTTCTTTTTTTTCTTCTATTCTTGTCTTTCCTTCTACTTTTTCTCTCTGCCCCTTTTTTGCGAGCGAGCCAAAAATTCCACGTTCTGAGTTATAAAAGAAATGTTACTTGTAGTCAAAGTACACTGGTCTCACTGGTCCGATTGTTTACTGTCCTAAACCACCCTATTTCAAAATATTACGAGCAAGGGAGACGAGATAGGGAAAACACACCCTTTTGGTGATAAAGAGTTATTTTGTCATCAAAATACACTATAGGTCTATAGACCAATTTCACAACGCAAGAGGGCAGCAGACTGTTCGACACAGTTCGACATACTGCGGTGGGCGCTCCAACTTTTATAGTACACAAGTCAATAGCGCGTTATGTACATTCGTTCGATTGTTTGTCTATTTTGACCAGTATATGCAGATTTATTTTAATATCTGCAATGAGAAATTATCAGGTAACTTCAGGTCGCAGCTGTGCGGAGCTCAAATGCCACAAGAATTAGAGAAAGTTTAAAAATTGGAAGCTAACTGAGTGCGAAATTCACTCGCTTTTGACTCATGAAGCCTGTTTGTGTGAGAAGCCGTACTCCCTACACAGGTTTCCGTAAGCAATGTGAAGGAATTCGTCGCCAGTGGGTAAAAACATCAACAGAAAGGAAATTATTGGGGGAGGGGGATGATTGTACAGGCCATCCCCCTACCCAAAATATTGGGGGAAATATCCCCATCCCCCCCCCCCGATCGACACCCATGAATATCATATTTAAAAAGGTCCCCTAGAAAGGAATGCTGTTCAATTGCCCTCATATTTGAAATATGACAAGGAAAAGCTGAAAAGTTTGTGGGTAACATCCATGCCAGATTTGTGTGTGGTCCTATATACTCATTTCTTTAGGCGCTTTCACACCTACCCGATCAGGAAAAATACCTGGTATTTTCTGATCCAGTATTCTACCCCGATCAGAAAATACCAGGTATTTTATTTTCATTTTTTCGGGGGGGGGGGACGCTACCGTGTCTCCACATTATTTGTTTTTAGGGGACGTGACCACCTTGCTCCCCTCCCCCCATTGATGCCCATTTTTTTCACGCAATCAATATTTTGTAATGAGTGGCAAAAGGCTGATCACACGAGATCAAGGGGGAATATTCATTGAATTTTTCCTAACTTGATCCTCTTTTGAAAATCATCCCTCTCAAGCCACCCCGCCTCGCCCCCAAATATAATAACAATCAAAGGAAGGGGGGAAAACAAGCACATTGAATTCGAGACTAAATGCTGTGAAGACTAATGTTCTAGTCGTGTTTGTGTTTGTTTTGCACGATTATTATCAGCTTCCTAATTTGCAGCAAGGTTAGCAATAAAAGCTGGTTAAGGACTAGATTTTAATTTGTATTTTTTTTTCATTTATCTCTGCGGCAGATTGACTGTCAATCCTGAGTCCTGTCGCTCTTGATTGTTCGGGAACATAAGAGGTTGGTAAATGTGCAGTTCGGTGTAGTCCTGCTCTGAGGTGTCATTCGGCTGCTGTGTGGAAGTCTGCGGATGTGCGAATATCTGTTGCTGTTGGAAGGTCTGCTGCGGTGCACTTGTCTGTTGAGAGAACGTCTGCTGCGGTGCACTTGTCTGTTGAGAAAATATCTGCTGCGGTGCACTTGTCTGTTGAGGGAATGTCTGCTGGGGTGGATAAATCCGTTGCTGTTGTTGTTGTGGGGTGTAAGAAAGGGGTTGGTGTAAGGGGGTGGCCGTGTAAGGAGGGGGTTGGTCCGTGAGAACGTGAGGCACGCCTTCTTGATCTAGAAATAAACAAGGATAGTTCCCTGAATAAAACGATGGAAAACTATCTTCTTCTTTTGAATTCTTGAAAAGTGGCCATGATGATGATGATGATGATGAACATGATGATGCCCTGTGACACATTTGTTATCCCTTGACTACTGAATTCTTTCGTTCATAATAATACAGGAGCAACCCTTTTCCCCTCATCGAGTGTTTTGATATCAGAAATGCATAGGCACATGTGCCTGCATATAAATGGATAATGAATACATAAATCTTTGATAACCTAATATTTTATCAAAATTTAAGCCAAAGAAATGCATAATTTCGTAAAAGTTGAAATTATATCACCAAGCTCGGATGATACTGATTTACCATCGTAATTAATACTGATGTCTCGCTATGACAATACACTTACTTGCTGAGACGACCACAGGATACTGATGGAACTACAGTGAAGACAAAATTGAAATCGAATTGAATCAACTATACAACTATGACGATTATCCTGTAGCTATTGTGATAATGGTTAAAATAATGGTTGGTTATTTTTACCTGACTGCTACGAAGGAATGTGTATGCTTGTTAGCAACCAGGGGACAGACGGCTTTAAGTCCCGTCCGAAGGACTTGGTAATGAGGATTAATACCTTACCAAAGGGCATTAGCGCATCCACTTGGTTTCGAACCCGGGTACTCACAGTTACGAGACCACTTCTCTACCGCTGAGCCAAAGCGCCTCCTATACGGCAAGGGTTATTTTGAAATTTCATTAAAAAGCACATGGGAAGTAAATTCACAGAAACGACAAACAGAAGTCATTCAAACTTGTACCACCATACTATCCACCTCTCCATGAAAGCCACATCTAATAGCATGTGGTGTTCACTTAATCGTATTTCCGTAAAACGCCCTCTCCCGGATGATTTTTATAAACTTGAGAAATTAAAACTATGGAGTTGTTACTTTGCATATTGTCACTGACGAAATGTAATAGACAATAATCATTCTGAATAACAAACGGCCATGTAGGCCTACGCGTATGGTCATGTACACATGTAAGAGATACTGATCTTGTTTGCTTGTTTTGCATTGCTTTCCAAGCACTCATTACAGCGAAGAAGAAAATTAGGAAGTACATACCATAGAGATTAATTTCTTGTCAGTTGTATATCTTTATTGCAGTCGACAGCTTCGTATAAAGTTTAGACATGCTAGATGTGTAGAACATTCTTTATCCCCAATATTCTATCTTTAAAAAAAAAAACGAATTTCAATTCTTGGAAAAACTAGAAATATCGCGATGTCCGTTGCCACCTTACGAAAGTGTATCCCCCGGGTCGTTGTGAAATCTCTGCCATACAATACAACCTCCCATAAAATAGAAGGCAATTGCATGAAATACTACCCCCCTCCCCCCACCTGCTGTGAGATGGGGTCAAAAGCCCCCACCAAGCCCTATAAGATAAAACAAACAGAAATCAAAATCAGCTGCAAAATAGAGGAGACGTAGCATTTTTGTAAGTTTGTTTAAATTTGCATAATTAATGACTGACACATTTCCTAGTACAATTAAGTTAGGAAGCCCTGCCCTAGCTTTATCTGTCAGAGCAATCCGAATCAAAATCGACCAAGAATTGGCAGAGAAGAAGCAAATCAATCATTTGAGCAAATTTGACCTAATTCGACCTACATAATTATGTGACCTTTCACCCACAAATAACATTGAGGTCCCTGTAAGGCATCTTCCATCCAAGTTAGTTTACAGATGGGCTTAAGGTTTAAAAGTTACCAACTCCAGTAGAACCTATAGGTACATTTTAACATTTGACCTTTGACCTGCAATTGTAATCTTTTACCCCACGCCCTCACCTAGCTTTATCAGCCAGAGCAATCTCAGAATCAAAATCGGCCAAGAAATGACAGAGAAGACGTGATCTTTGACCCGAAATAACATTGAGGTCTCTGTAAAGCATGTACCATCCAAGTTAGGTTACCAATGGGCTTACGATTTAAAAGTTACAAACTCCAGTAGAAACTTGCAGTTAAATTTTAACATTTGACTTCCTTTGACCTCATTTGACCTTTGATCTGCATATGTGATTTCTGGCCCACAAGCGCTCACCTAGATTTATCTTTCAGAGCAATCAGAATCAAATTCGGCCGAGAAATGACAGAGAATATTAAAGAAAATTAATCATTTTTAGCACATTTGACCCTTGACCTACATGTGACCTTGGCTTTGACCCCTTAATAACACTGAGGTCCTTGTGAGGCATCTACCATCCAAGTAAGGTTATAAATGGGCTTACAGTTTAAAAGTTATCAACTCTGCCAGTAGAAACTTGCAGGTAAATTTTAACATTTGACCTCAGTTGACCTTTGACCTGCATATGTGATCTTCGGCCCCCAAATGATAGTGAGGTCCGTGTAAGGCATCTACCATCCAAGTTTAGTAACAAACGGGCTAGTGGTTCAAAAGTTACTAACCCCAGTACAAACTTGCAGAAAAAAATTAACAGTTTACCGACCTTTGACCTCCAAATATCATTGAGGCCCCTTTAGAGCATCTACCATGCGCGTTTGGTTACAAACCGGCAAATGGTTGGAAAGTTATCAAAGTTTCATGTGCATGGTAGGGCCCACACAAGAACTATAACAAAGTGTCTGTCTTTGACCCTGTAAAAGGCGGAACATCCGTGGCAGCATCACCAAAAGTTATAGGGGTCTAGATTTGACCGGGATAGACCTCTGTACCAAACTTGAACGAAATCCGTCAAGAAATGTAGCCAGTAGATTGTACAAAAGCATACCCTCCAAGATCAACCTTTTTGTGTGTAAAGACGGAACAAGCGAGGGTGTTGTACCACCAAAAGTTATAGGCGGCTAGATTTTTTTCATGACCTCCATACCAAGTTTGAACAAAATCTGTCAATAAACGTGGCCAGTATACCGCGAGCACAAATGTGACGCGGCGGCGGACGCAGCGGCGTGGCACTGCTGAATCCAAAGTATGCTCCATGTACTACGTACCGGGGTATACCATAATTTCACCATGTGTGAAAGTATTTTGGTACGAATGCTCAAATACAAAGTCTTCATATCAGCGGTCACTTTCATTCCAGTAAAATTTCAACCCCCAGCCTCCCCCCACCCATAGTCGGTATAAAATATCTATACTTCTTATTGGCAATCATTTTGTTTTTTATCTTGCTGTAATTTAGAGGAACCTCACCTCGACGATTCTAGTCTCAGTTGAGCATTTCCACATTTTTTCTCTTTAGCCTTAATGCTCGTTAAGGTGAGGCTTCATAATGAGAATGGGGCATTGTCTCTGTGTTGCTTTGTGTCGTCTTGTGTCATTCATTATTCATATTCTTTTGATATTATTGTAAATATGTTATGTTGTTGAGTTTATTTTTTCAATAAAAACACAAATACCAAAAAAGAGTCTTCAATTCAAAGAAAGTGCAAAACATATTTTCTTACCACATTGAGTTCGTGTACTGGCCTTGATGATCTATTGCTACAACATACCCCTCCACAGCCGTAAGCTGATCCTACAATGGCAACCACCATCTCAATTAACCCGACAATGGCCATAATTGCATCGGAAGCAGTCCGAGCCTCCTGCAAATAAATCACAAAAATGTTTCAAGTCCATACAATTTTGGTAGCAAAGAAAGTAGTCGTAATACATAGCCACAGGTTATTCTCCTTACACCATGTACGAGATCATTTGATATCTTATGATTTCCGGTGAAATTTTCACCGGAAATCATATTCAGGTTTACAGGAAGTACAGGTGTACCAGTACACAGACGGAGTTATCGGGAAAATTTGGCTCTGCCCCCCCCCCCTCCCCTCTGATAACAGGCACCTGTTACACCGCTGCAACGAGGCACCTTAAACCACTCGACCGCGGCATCTGGGAGGGGGGGGGGGGGGCATTTCATCAACATTTGTTGTCTGACAAGTTGTCAGATCTGACATCTTTTCTTGAGTTTGATTGGCTGAGAAGCATCGTTACTATGGCAACTGTCGGATAAAACAGACTTTGTCGGATAAAACATCCGACAAGTCCTTTCATGAAACGCTCCCCAGATGAGGGGAAAATAAGATACAAGAAAAGCCGGTCTCGAGGGCCTTCGGTCTCGCGGGTCCTCGGTCCCACGGGCCTTCGGTGAAGTGGGCTATCACCACACTATAATTCAGTATTCGTACCTGAAACATGTCACTTAAACATTTCCAAATCTGGCATACCTCTGACATTAATTTTTTACCTCTGACATTTTACTTCTGACATTTTTACCTCTGATATTTTCAACCTCTGACATTTTTACCTGTGATATTTTTACCTTTGACATTTTTACCTCTGACATTTTTACCTCCGACAATTTTCAACCTCTGACATTTTTACCGCTGATATTTTTACCTTCGACATTTTTTCCTCTGACATTTTTACCTCTGACATATTTACCTCTGACATTTTTACCTCTGATATTTTTTTACCCCTGACATTTTTACCCCTGACATTTTTACCTCTGACATTTTTACCTCTGACGTTTTTACCCCTGAGATTTTTAACCTCTGACATTTTTTTCTCTGACATTTTTACCTCAGACATTTTTTTACCCCTGACAATTTTACCCCTGACATTTTTTCCTCTGACATTTTTTCTTCTGACATTTTTACTTCTGACATTTTTAACCTCTGACACTTTTTCCTCTGACATTTTTTCCTCTGACATTTTTACCTCTGACATTTTTACCTCTGACATTTTTTCCTCTGACATTTTTTCCTCTGACATTTTTACCTCTGACATTTTTACCTCTGACATTTTTTCCTCTGACATTTTTTCCTCTGACATTTTTACCTCTGACATTTTTACCTCTGACATTTTTTTCCTCTGACATTTTTACCTCTGACATTTTACCTCTGATATTTTTAACCTCTGACATTTTTTCCTCTGACATTTTTACCTCTGACATTTTTTTACCCCTGACATTTTTACCCCAGACATTTTTACCCCTGACATTTTTTCCTCTGACATTTTTACCTCTGACATTTTTACCTCTGACATTTTTACCTGCCACCTATTTTCTACCTTCTCTTCTTCGAAGAATGCAGTGGGTTCTCAATGCGTAAGGAAGGGGGTGTGACTTTCTCCACACTGGGCCTCCAATTAACGTCCTACGCAGGGACCGAGTGTTTTCCACTGAAACATAGCCTGCGTCTATGAAACAGGGGAGGGGCACGTTAACACACATCTCAGACTTCCCTCATCCGCCCAGGTCGGACTCGAACCTACGATGTTTGGTTCGACAGGCAGACGCTTTACCGACTGAGCCAAAAGAAGCCTGCTTCATTTTCGGAATTACGAACCTCTGTTTTTGCCTTTTCGGCAATACGATCCTTCTAAATTTCAATTTCGAAAACAATTTAGAAATAATGAACCTTGGGAAAGAGAGGCGTCGATCCATTTTTAGGATGGGGGGGGGGGGGGGGCACGACGACCAAGTAGAGATGAAGTGGAGATGTGCGTGTGCATGTGTGTGTGTTAATACGGTATAACGTTGTTCCTATCACGTTATTTTACAATGGAAAACTCGAAGCAAAGGGCCTCTAGAGACGTGAAGCGTTTCTAACTTTTGGGGTAATTGACGCATCTTGCTAGATTATGAACTTATCTGTTTTTTAATTTTTCCGAGCAAGCCAAAAACAACAACTTTATTGGTATTTCGTCATCAAAATACACTATAAACCTATAAAATATCTACTGCAAATAATATTTTCGATCACCTGTGGGCCGAATATGACTCTGTTTAGGTACTTCGCTTACCATCTGAATCCATTCTGGGTTTTTTTTTCAAGCTTAGCAAAGTCAGAGATCAAAAAAAAAAAAAACTATACGGATTAGTATCGTCACCAAAATACAGCAGATATTTTTTATGAATTTGTTAACCACCTCGCTGCCCAAATATTATGATATTTTGGAATCTTCCTGCTGCAATAAAATGTTTGCTGCCCGGAATCATCTTGTTTCTAGCTTTAACAAGCGAGAGTAGAATGCGAGTGAACGAAAAACTGGGATTTTCTTTTAATGTAAGTTGTTATTTTAATATGAGGTCAACTTGCTGCTCGATTTCTTGGAGTGATATTCAGGTCTTGTAATATCGCTAACATTTTATGAGCATGATGAGTGGAAGAATGGTGTAACATAATAGACAGAGACACAGGATGCAAACCTATCTCCTTTCATATAAGAATAGTAATTACCACAGGCATTGGATAAGATACTTAAATGCAAGCGAGCGCTTTCCGGTTTATCATTTTCTTTTTCCCCTTGTTTTTCGCTTTCTTTTCATTTCCCTTCCTTTCTTTTCCTCTCTTTTCTCTTCTTTTCCATTTTTTTTTTTCAGTTTGGAAATTATTGGGGGGGCAAAATGGAATCTTTGCCCCGCCCCCCCCGAAACCCCTCCCCAGGATCGATGCCTCTGTTGGGAAATATGAACCTGCGAAAAAAAAAACGAACCTTTGGGTATATATGAACCTTCGGAATTTTGAACCTTCATTTCGGAAAACGAATCATCAAAAATTCGAGGGGCCCCCGGTAACCTTACATACCGTAAATAAAGAGAACCCCGAGGTCGCACCGCAAACAATATATTTCTTTCGGCAGGTATCGCTCTCAAATGAATGAAGTTTGATTAAGAATTATTTTTTACTGTTGTTAATAGTTATCCCTACCTTTCTGTTTTGATCGCAATTCTTTTTATGGCATATACTGACAAGTAGACAATACGTGGCAATTGTTCCAAAAAATAATCATGAAAGTATGTTGAGATGATAAAAAATTTCTAAATATCCACCCGTAACCCTTCTTCACAGGGAACTCTTTCCCCCTGAGCAAAGCACGGTGATTGTGCATAAATTCCAGCACTGACGGCTCCAAACAGCATCATGATAAAAGCAAAGACTGCAGAAAAAACAGACATAGCTATGTAGGCTGATACCTGTCAAAAACAAACATTAGAGAAATAGTTTATCTTAAAGGTTATAAACGCACTACACTTAAAGTTTATGATTATAATGATAATAATGATAATAATAATAATAATAATGATAATAATAATAATAATAATAATAATAATAATAATAATGATAAAAATAATAATAATAATAACAATAACCATAATAATAATCATCATCACCATCATCATCATAATAATGATAACAATAATAATAACCATAATAATAATCATAATAATAATAGTAATAATAATAATAGTAATGACAATAATGATGATGATGATGATGGGAATGATAATAATCTTTTTTTACCAGGGAAGCCTCATCAACTTCAGTGCTGTTCTTCCTGAAGGCCCTGTAAATTATTATTACCCCAGGCCAGATATTGCTAGATTCCCATTTACACCTGGGTCAGGTAGGACAATATTAGATAAAACATCTTGCCCAAGGATAAAGCATCCAGAGAGGATCGAACCCAGGACCTCTCGTTTAAGTGTCAAATGCCTTCACCAAGAGACCACAGTGCTCCCACATTCATTTCAGTTTCTTATGGGCACAGGTAAGTGAGTACCCGTATGGCACCTTTGTTGCGTCATTAACATTCACTGGCTTACTCGTGGAGACTGCTTCCCCCCCCCCCTCCCCAATTTTCTTGACTAAGGTAGGTTTTTTTTTCAAATCATTAATTTTGATTGCATCTCATCAACAGTGTCCTTGCATCGATTTTTTCCACATATTTCTTTCTATATTCTTCTTTATTAAATTCTTTTATTCTTCATTTTCCTTGACGACTTTTTATATTGCTTGTTAGCAGTTGGAATCTCCTTCCCCCTCTTTTTTTTTTCTTTTTGATAGCAGCCCCCTCCCCCTCCCCCAGTATTTGGCTCATTACGCCACTGCATACATTCACAAAGCCACGTTTTGTTGTTGTTTTTCTTTATTTTAAAGAGGTTCACGGCCTTACGTCTAGTTAAACTATATAAGAGTGAAAGCATAACCACATAATCATGTTTTATTGTTCATGCATTTTAACATGATTGTGAATTCCTAAAAACAATCGTGTTCAAAACGTTCCGAGTCGGATGCTTGCCACCATATTGCAATCGTTGGGGAAGCGATCAAAACCCAAAGAATTATTGTTTAAATCTACTTCAGACTATCAAAGGTTTTTAGTTTCTTTGTAAAACAACAACAACAACAACAACAACAACAACAACAACAAATCTTTATAAACTAAAACTTTGAAGTAAAAATCTATTCAGTGCAATTGGTTACATAACTAAAAATATAACGTACCACTGCAGTTCTTTTTCTGGAACTCACAATTCCTAGTATTCCAGCGGGTCCATAGCACTGTACAAATATGCACAAATATGGAGGAAGTAGTCATAATGTCAGAAATATATTTATGAGAGAAAATCCGGAGAAGAAACAATAGAAAATAAAATTAGAATATTTTCATAGTAGCAGTAATAGTAGCAGTAGTAGTAGTAGTAGCAGTAGCAGGAGTAGTAGTAGTAGTAGTAGTAGTAGTAGTAGTAGCAGTAGTAGCAGTAGTAGTAGTAGTAGTAGTAGCAGTAGTAGGAGTAGTAGTAGCAGCAGGAGCAGCAGCAGCAGCAGCAGTAGTAGTAGTAGTAGTAGCAGTAGTAGAAGTAGTAGAACTAGTAGAAGTGGTAGTATAGTAGAAGTAGTAGTAGGAGTAGCAGGAGTAGAAGTAGTAGGAGTAGTAGTAGGAGTAGTAGGAGTAGTAGCAGTAGTAGTAGTAGGAGTAGTAGTAGTAGGAGTAGTAGCAGTAGTAGGAGTAGTAGTAGTAGGAGTAGTAGTAGCAATGGTAGGAGTAGTAGCAGTAGTAGTAGTAGTAGGAGTAGTAGTAGTAGTGGTGGTGGTGGTGGTGGTGGTAGTAGTAGCAGTGGTGGTGGTGGTGGTGGTGGTAGTAGTCTTATTAGTAGTAGCAGTAGCAATAGTAGACGTAGTAGTAGACGTAGTAGTAGTAGTAGTAGTAGTAGTAGTAGTAGTAGTAGTAGTAGTAGTAGACGTTGTTGTTGTTGTTGCTTGATTGATTTGATTCATGTGATACCAATTATTTGGTTCAATTCTCAACATCACTCCTCCTTTGTTATTTAACTGTTTTAGTTCATTTGTTACCAACTATTTGGTTCTTCAAACTCCATTGCCAGTTTTGTTGTTTAATTGATGTTCTTCCAATAATTTATTTACCAACAATTTTGGTTCAATTCTTAATTACCTCATTCCTGCTTTTGTAATTCGTTCAATTGGTTACCAACTATTTTGGTTCAATTCTCAATTACCCTTTAAACCTCATTCTTTCTTTTGTTATCTAATTGATGTAGTTCATGTGATGCCTTTTATTTAACTATATATAAATAGTTCTTGTTCAGTTCACCTCAGTTCCTGAAGATGATCTAAATAAAGGTCGAAAATTTGAAACTGAACACTAAGACTGTAATCGGAGTTTTCTTCCTATTTTTGTATATTAACATCATCTGCAGTAATTATGGATTCTAGACTAAGTAGTAGCAGTAGTAGTAACAGCAGCAGCAGCAGCAGAATAGTAGTAGTAGTAGTAGTAGTAGTAGTAGTAGTAGTAGTAGTAGTAGTAGATGTAGTAGTAGTGGTGGTGGTGTGGTATCAGTAGTAGTAGAAGTAGTATAATAGTAGTAGTAGTAGTAGTAGTAGTAGTAGTAGTAGTAGTAGTAGTAGAAGTAGTAGTAGTAGTAGTAGTAGTAGTAGTAGTAGTAGTAGTAGTAGTAGTAGTGCTGAAAGGTGCTTCGCAAATGGCCTTGATAAATTTAGCACCATAAGTGATTTTTTAAATGAAATATTTTGTGGTGTAGAAAGATTTTTTTTATTTATTTATTTATTTCTAATCTTTTGTCAGGGTAGCCCATTCACCAATAATTAGTGGTCTTCCATGGGGCCCTGAATGAACATATTTACACCAAAATGCATAACGTATATACAGAATAGTTAAGAATAAAATTCCATAACAATTTCAGATAGATATACCAAGAAATAATAGATGGGGCACAAACGAATACTTCATTTGTAGAATAAACATAATAAGTAACATAGTTCAGTTGCAGAATCAAAGAGGGAAATATTGATTAGCCCCATCGTGCATAAATCATGTTAATAATAATAAAATGGGTGCTCAATAAAGTAAAGAAACCAATGAAGCAATGCGACAAATAAATTAGTCCAGTTTGGAGAACTTTTGCAGTTTTTTCATAAGTCTATCATGTGCATAATTATTATTCGGAGGGGAAAAGTCACGTTTATCATGTTTATCTTTATGGAATTTCTACCTCTGCCTATACGTATGTCACTTGATAGGAATAGGCCTTGAAACAGGACGCCTGTGAGAATTAAAAAAACAGAAGAATAACATTCTAAGATGTTTTTAAATGCTCGAAAATTGGAAAAAAAAAAGTTTTGAACAATATTGTGATTGTGTACTTTAATCCACTTGCGTTTCAACAAAGCCCCCCCCCCCCCCCCCCCCCCCCCCCCCCCCCCGGTCAGAGTACATGTGTACAATATAGTACGTGTGTACATATTAACATCCTGGCATATCTTGAACATTCAACAAAATATCATTCAAATCTTTTAGACTTTCACCATTGGCTCATTCTTCACAAATATGATTCATAAAGATAGCTTTTAATGGCAGAGGATATTCACATACCACAACACTAGTCCATATCCCGATGGAAAAGAAGCGGATATAGGATCCGAGAAAGAACTGTCCCACTCCATCAAAGATCATGCCCACAGCACAGCACAGCTGAATCCACCCCGTTGCTTTACCTGCGTGTCCATTGTAGCTTTGCGAGTAACCAGGGGTGTCAGGAGTGGGATTCCCAGAGGTTTGACCCGTTTGCTGTTGGCTAACCATTGTGGTGTGACTCGGAATTGCTGAATTAGGTTGGGCCATGGTCAGAGCAGCAGCAACTTTGAAGCCTGTTATTAGAAACGGGCACTAAAGACAATTCAGTGAATGTACTGACGACCCCCAACCCTCACTTTTGTATCATTTGAAGAGCAATTCGAATACTGCTGAATTCTAATTTTATCCTCATGTGGAAGAAGTAGTCACTTGACTGTCAATGTATTTTTCTAGAAATGCTTAATTTCACATTTAAGATACAAATTTTAAAAACAAAGGTCCACAAAGGAACAGTTTACATTTTCATGCTACATAATAAAGTCCTGTAACATACTAGAATTTCTATTCAAACGATATTCAAAATGAGATTTTCCCAAAGATTTCGGCAATAAACCCTTTGCCTACTTTTTGGAACCGTGGGTGGTCCCTGTATTAAGGACGTTCCTCAGTTAAAATGAAATCCATGTCATTTTCTCCAAATTTTGCATAGAGTTACTTTGGTACCTATGTAGGCCAAAAATGCAAAAAATAGTATAGGTTCATGTGTTTATTTTTGTTTTCTACTGGACCTTGAAGTTGCCATAATTGGATGGCAGATAAAATGACGCAATCAAGAGATTTAGGCCTCTATTAGACCTCTCTATTTCGACAAACGAGCATAAATCACTTTTACTCTGTCAAAACCCTATTAAACTTCATCAAACATTCCAGATTTGTAGCGAAATGTATGTCAAAGGTGGAAAGACTGTTTAAACTGGGCCATCTGTACTTCTCTTCAAACAAGCAGCGCCCTCATGTGGCGAAAATGTGCTAAAAGGGACAAAAAACATATATATCTTAGGGGCTTGGAATCTACACGAAAAATTAAAAGGACAGTTTAAGCTGCACTTTATTCAAAATTCATGTCATTTTCATGAAAATTTGCAAAGTTATAGAGGAATGCCTACTAAAGGGGTAATGTGCTCGTTTTCAAGCTGTCGGCGCCCTAATGGCTGCGAATTGGCTTGAAAACCACCAAAACGCGCCAAAAATACTGAGAATCTAATCCAAAATATGGCCGATTCAATTTTATGGTCCCAAACATTCAAAACCCATGTCATATTCGTCTTTCTCTCTAGAATTGTAAAGGAAAGTATACTGAAGAGATTAAAACATTAATAAAAAGTGGGGTCCATGTGCTTGTTTTTTGAACTATCGTCGCCCTAATAGTTGCGAATAGGCTTGAAAACCACAAAAAACGCGCCAAAAACATGCTAAATACTGACAATCTAATCCAAAATAAGGATGACTCAATTTTATGGCCCCAAATATTCAAAACCCATGTCATATTCATCTTTCTAGAATTGTAGATGAATATACTGAAGAGATTGAAACATTAAAAAAGTGAGGTCCATGTGCTTGTTTTTTAACTATACAGAAGTAGGGGTCAAGTGGGACAAAGTCAGGGAGAAGTGGGACAAACTATTAAGAATGCTAAAATCACATATTTTGGGGATAGTACTGTTGTCTAAAATTAACGTTTGGTCTTATCAAAGGTAATTTTAGCACTTAAAAAAAATTGCTTAAGACTTACTTGTAAATTGACATTAAGATCACTATTAATTTGAGAAATATTTTTAAAAAATTATCGGTGTTACGTAATTTTACCTTTTATTTTGACGGTTTTCGGTAAATTTCTGTTACTCTTCATAATTGCAATACATTTTTTTTTTTACACAAAAGTAGTCTGAGGTAGCATGAATGATCTGCAAAAAAGAATCGATCGATATGACTTAGTTACTATTTTTCTATGAATAATAAAGACATTCCATGTACTTTATCAATGGATGATGACTGGAAAATACTAATTTTCCTTATACACACAAAAAGTAATTGAGGAGAAGTGGGACAAAGCGTTCCAACTTACCCCAACGGTATAAGAAACAACAAAAAGTGTAAGTAAAATATTTTTATTTGTGTTTACCCCCCCCCCAAAAAAAAAAAAAAAAAAAAATATTATTTTGCGTTATAGAGTCATACTAGACCTACATGCTGAATGCAGGACATTTACTATAAACAAGGGGTATTCATATAAATTAGTTGACTATTAATGACCAGAAATGGGTAAAAAAAAAAAAAAAAAAAAAACTCCACACAAAATACGCGCCAAAGACTAGGAATCTAGATACGGACGAATGAAAAATCACTCTCCCATCATGCATTATACTTTCTAGAATTGCAGAGAAAACTATACGAAATATGTAGACACATAAAAAAAAAAAGGGTTGTCCATACACTTGTTTCCACTGATTAGCTTCGCATTATAACATATCAGATTTGCAGTTAGAATGCAGACCACAGAAATACCAGCTGATAAATGTATAAATCGGCAATAAAATCACACATCCGGGCAATAATTTCTCGGTGTGTGTGGGGAGGGGGGGGGGGTGGATAGGGCGTTTGACGTTCATTCAATTTATTCGCAATTTATAAATGAATAAAATAAAGATTTCGACGTATTTAAATAAAGCAACTGATACAAATGTTATTCAAAGATTTCAAAAACAACATCGTGCATTATAAACATCAGTAGGTCATATCGCTCTCTGCAGCCTGTCTGGAAAGCGAGAAGGGGAAAATAACTTTTGAAAGTTCTCGGCGTATAAACCGCTTTATTATTTTCCTGAGAGCAGCTTTATATGAGAGCGAAGTGTATAACCCTACTCTATAAATTTTCAAACGATACCATCTATTCAAACTCATCAAGTTATGTGACAAAGTAAGAGCCCTGCAGAAAGCATTTACTTGATAACTTTTTACTTATACATGTTATAGCCAGAAAAAGGCTATTTTATATAGTTATTTGGCCCGTTTTGACCAATTACTTGAGCCGCTGACCCTTTCTGAAACTATTGCTTTTTGGCAAAGCAAAAGGTCTTGCCCTGTTAATCGTTTGCACATAAACTTTGAGGATAAGTTAATGCTCCTTTCAGTCTATAGATAATGCCAATTATAAGCCATCATTTTCTTCTCAACCTATACACTGAGAAAAAGTCGGGCAATATTTTACCCAACAATTTACCCAACCCTGCCAACGTTGGGCCGATGGTCAACCCACCCAATAATTGTTGGGCAATGTTTTGCCTAATGTTATGAGTAAATGCCAGTACACAACGTTTGTGCAAAATATTTGACCAGAAAATGGGCTTTAGATTTTTACACAGTTTTTACTGATACCTGATTTTAGAAATCTTTTTCCTAGAAATATATACTTTGTGCACACAATATCCTGTCAATGTATGATCTATTTTTTTCTTGGGGGCTGGAAAGCCTGATAGTAGACCTACCTTTTCAAGGTGAGTTCTTTAATTTAATAAAAATTTATCATGACTGCAGCGCCTTGAGTGACATTTGAATTAGAAAGTGCGCTTTATAAATCTCAATTTATACTGTATCACCGGCGTAAATCCACTTTGAGGAGTGGGGGGATGATCGACTTTTTTGCCGATTTTTTGTTTTTTTCTGTCGAACTCACATTTCAGTATAAACACACACCCTCACCCACCCGCACAGACCCCTCACACAGTATTTTTTATTTTGCCAATTAGCAAAGCGAGCGAGCCAAAATAACCACGTTTCTGGTTTTTAATCGGATTTTAATCGGATAATCAAACAAACCTAAAAACATTTTCGTCAGAAGAAAGAAAATAGTTGAAATATTTTCTTCCATCTTACCTTTATTCTGTGAAGAAAGGGCAGCTTTAAATATCCTCTACGCGCAGTTTGACATCTTAACTTGAAAGAACAATCAGCAAACAATCACGACAGAAGCGTGTTCAACGCAGGTGGAGATGACTAATGACTGCTTCACGATGCCTTGCCTGAGTAAACTGTTATATTGATAGTTAGCTTTATTATGTTTATATTGTGTCTTTGCAACTTAACTCGGAGAATTCGAGAAGCTGTTCCTCAGCCTAAAATGTTAAACTGACAAACTCAAAGTCTCTGCCTTTCATCTGCTGTTTGTTCAGGGAGGAAGTTTGTGGAGGAAATGCAAATTTAATAATATGGCGTATGAGATAGTTAAAGATATTGGTCACGTAGAGTTGTCATAAAGTTCCCTTTCAGACATAATAAAGGCAAACTACAAACAGAAAAGTAAACACAAACGCAGGGTTAGAGCTGTTACCACTGTACACTTCAACCGAATGTAATCATTTATGTCTTGATTTTTATTTCACATAGTAAAAGAAAAATAAAAAGGCTTTTTGTTTTATTGCATTCAATAATTCCTTATGTTCAACGTAACTCCGTTTTATTTTTAATCGTATAAAATCTATTTGTTTGACCTTTGAATCGCTAAGATGGTTTACATGCATGCATATACCAGAAATGCAATAACATAATTCAGAAACATGCATGATACTTGTGATATCTATGTTGTTACAATATTTTGGCACAATGCCTACTAAATTTACAAGCAAACCTTTTAGATTAAAGAATTCGGAGAGAAAGAAATTTAAGAGGGAAGAGAGAGAGGAGTGCAAGAAGGAAGCATTAATATAATCTTTTATTACTATCATCATCATCGTCGTCGTCGTCATCATTATTATTGTTATTATCATTATCATTATTAGAAGTGGTAGTAATATTACTAGCGGGGCCCGTGGAAAATCCAGGGGGAGGGATTCTCATTGAGGCCTGTGTATCATCCACGTAAACGAAGTCGTATAGAAAACAAAACAAAAAAAGGTTGTTTTTCAGCACAAGGCGGGGAATCCGGGGATCCTGTTGAGGGTATTGAAAACAGGAAATATCAAGAAAATGGTATTAAATTTAGAGGCGATGATGTAATACTTGTCAGCACTTTTTTTTTTTTTTTTTTGAGGGTACGAAACGTTTTTCATATCTTAGATTGTTGTCTAGCTATTCTGTGCAAGATGTAGCTCTACACTGTAATCTTCATTTCTAATCAAAATGGTTTGGGAGCTAGTTTGACCGGGGGTGTTTCATAAAGCTGTTCGTAAAGTTACACATGGCTTTAGGAATGACTGGAATATGAATTGCCTAATGGAATACCCAAAGTTTTTCCTGACATTTAAACAAAGTGTGACTGCTTTTCTCATAATCTCGATTAAACTGTGGCAAACATATACTTTGCAATGAAAATGTTTGTAAACAATAGTAATGTTAATCTATGTTTGCATATTTCACCTTTAGCTGATGCGATTTATAATGACAGAGAATCCCATTTGGCTTGCCATATATTCAAGTTGTTCGTAAGGTCATTCGTAACTTTACGAACAGCTTTATGAACCCCCCCCCCCCCGGTCCATGGCATCTGGCGATTTATAAGACAGAAAAGGCCCATCGTGTATTTTGATAAAGAATTATCATTTCTACCATGAAAAAGAGTATATATATTTTTTCCTCGATCGCTGCGCTTGCTCGTATAATATCTAGATACAGGATAGTCTTTGAAAGCGAATGAATTAGGCAAGAGAGTTGACCAAAATAATATATAATTTAGATATCATATAGGCCCTTTGTGTCTTTTGATAAAGAATTATCACTTCTACCATAAAAAAGAGTATATAGATTTTTTCCTCGATCGCTCGTATTAAATTTAGATACAAGATGCTTTGGGAAAGCAAACGAATTCAGCAAGCGAGGTGACTAAATGTACATACATATAAGTTAGATATCTCATAGTTAATTCCATAATGTATTTTGATGAAGAATTATCAGTTTCCTCGCTCGCTGCGCTCGCTCGTATAATATATAGAAACAGGATAGATTTTGAAAGCGAATGAATTTGGCAAGTGAGGTGGCCAAATATATGATTTATATATGTTATAGGCCCTTCGTGTATTTTGATGAAGAATTATCACTTCTACAATAAAAAAGAGTATATAGATTTTTTTCCTCGCTCGCTGCGATCGCTCGTATAATATTCAAATTCAGGATGGTCTTTGAAAGCAAATGAATTAGGCAAGAGAGGTGACCAAATATATATGAATAGATATCTTAAAGGCCCATCGTGTATTTTGGTAAAGAACTATCACTTCTACCATGAAATTGAGTATATATATATATATATATATATATATATATATATATATATATATATATATATAAATATATATGTGTGTGTGTGTGTGTGTGTGTGTGTGTGTGTATTTTTCCTCGCTCGCTACGCTCCCTCGTATAATATTAAGATTTAGGATGACCTTTGAAAGCAAATGAATTAAGCAAGCATGGCAAGAGAGGTGACCAAATATATAATTTAGATATCTTTAGGCCCATCATGTAGTTTGATGAAGAACTATCACTTCTACCATGAAAAAGAGTATATATATTTTTTCCTCGCTCGCTGCGCTCACTCGTATAATATTTAGATACTAGTATAGGATGGTCTTTGAAAGCGAATAAATTAGGCAAGAGAGGTGATCAAATACATAAAAATAGATAACTTAAAGGCCCATCGTGTATTTTGATGAATAACTATCACTTCTACCATGAAAAGGAGTATATATGCATTTTTCCTTGCTCGCTACGCTCGCTCGTATAATATTCAGATACAAGATGGATTTGGGAAAGCGAATGAATTTCTCCAAGAGAGGTGACCAAATATTTAGATATCGTATATGCCCATCAGGTATTTTGATGAGGAATTATCAATGAAAAGGAGTATATATATTTTTCGGCAAGAGAGGTGACCAAATGTACATGTGTAAATCACATATCTTATAGTTCCATCGTATATTTTGATGAAGAATTGTCACTTCTACCATGAAAAAGAATAAATATATTTTTCTCACCCGCTGCGCTCGCTCGTATAATATTTAGATACAGGATGGTTTGGGAAAGCGAATGAATTTCTCCAAGAGAGGTGACCAAATATTTAGATATCGTATATGCCCATCAGGTATTTTGATGAGGAATTATCAGTGAAAAGGAGTATATATATTTTTCCTGGCTCGCTGCGCTCGCTCATATAAAAGTCACCAATTCTAGTTGAAATCGACTAAAATGTGTAGGAAAGACGAAGGAAAATATGATATAGGCACACAACTGAACATGCCTAGTGGGCTTTATACGGTTGAATTTACAGACGTTGGCCGTCGGTAATCGGCGGCATTGTTTGTCGGCAATCAGTGGCCTCTACACCCCCCCTCCCCCCCCCCCCCCCCCCCATTGAAAAAGGTATAGCGACGCCCCTGTCTATATAATTTTTGTGACTCTGCTTGTCAGTGCCATGGATCCTATAAGCTAGATCTAACGTTAAATCTAGCATTACACCCGGGCCTATTCTAGTCTAACTGTTAGAAATCTACTGCAGTTACGGTGAGTACGATTTACTGCTTTTGAATTTCGGTTATAGATCTAGACCCTGATCTAAATGGATCTATTTTTTGATGAGGGATATAAAATAAAATATACAGGACCTTTCATTCGGAAATCTAGTTCGATCTATGGGGTCGGTCTCAGCGACTACAGTCAATCGCCTATTTTCCCTCTGGGCTAGCGCCCCTCCGGTAAATAGGCGACTGTGCACAGCCGTTTGACCGACTCCATAGATCGAACTGGATTTCCTCGGGCCCTGTATATTTGTATATTACCTCCGTTTATTGTCCAACATAAATGACGTACACTAGTATTCTCCTCTGGTATTCTCTGTGAAAGACGCTTGAGGCGCTGGAATATATTCATTTTCAAATAGAACCATGTGCTATCACGTGATTGTTTTCATAACCTTATGCTTATAAGCACAGGACAATCGCCAGTGGAAGAGCTGGATCTCAAGGAAACTTTTTATGTCATTAGCGCCATCCCATGTTGGGATCATGTCAGTCTTGCGAGAATTATGAATTCATCTTAAATCCAGGAAAGCGTCGTTGCTTCCGTATTTTAGTTATTGTAAGAAGGAAAGAAAAGTGTGACTGTTGTTTCGAATATGTCAAGTTCCTTTGTTCTGTTTTATTTATGTAATGATTTGTTTTTGCTTTGTGTGCATGTGTGTGTGTTATTCCAAGAGATTTGCTGTTCTTCATAATTACAATACGCCGCCCCCCCCCCCTCTCTCTCTCTTTCCCTCCCATTCCTTTATTGTCTTTTCTTTCTATTTCCCTGTTTTCTTCTTCTTTATGCTTCTATCCTTATCTTTCTTTCTGCTTTTTCTCTCTGCCCCTTTTCTCTTCTGTCCTTTCTCTTCGTAATATTCTGTTCATCTCTGTTTACCCTTTTTTTTAACTTCAGCAGGTTCTTTCGAAACGTATTTTCTTATATTGTTTGAAGTGTTTCCCTAACCTCTTTCTTATAGCTAACCAATGAATCATTAATTTCCTCCGTTTCTAATGCATGTTCTTATATTTCAGTGCTTATTCTGTCAT
Source organism: Echinometra lucunter (assembly GCA_029962745.1). Lineage (NCBI taxonomy): Eukaryota > Metazoa > Echinodermata > Echinoidea > Camarodonta > Echinometridae > Echinometra > Echinometra lucunter. The sequence continues at coordinate 24,201,077 of CM057153.1, read as the reverse complement.
AATCTTTTAATGTGAACCAAGTATCGTTAGTCTTCGGACTTTTTAATTGGTATTTTTTTCTAATAAAACCGCAAGTGAATGAATCTGAATCACTGAAAAATACGCTTCACATTTTTTCGTTACTGGATATGAGAAAAGATTTTTTTGAGAGACTGATACTCAGTGACGAGATAAGCAAACTAAGACGTACACGGATCAAATAATATAATGTCATTTCACATAAGGGGTATTGTGCACGATATTTTGATAAACCAACTTTTCAGTTACAAAAAACTGACAATACACGTTACCATACTTAGCCCATGCTTATTCTGAAAGTTGAAGAACCTAAGAATATTTGTTTTACAGACTTCCAAACTGCATCATTAATGATTTTATATCCACAACTATTTTGCCAAGTATATTCAATAACTATTTTACTTTTAACAGGAATACTTATCTAGAAAAGATGATAAAATTATCGTATCCCGTTTTACACTCACAGTTTTCCAAGAAAAGTTGTAATTTATAATGTACCAACTGCTTGAAATAACGAGTCCTTTGGCAAGACGTTTATCTACATTAATGTCACTCTCCACCCAGTTATAGTAAATGGGTACCCGGTAGGAAGAAATTCCTTGAATGCTCAAGCGCCTGATCAGGGTAGCCGTGCTAAAGCCGGGGTAATGATATGCAGCGCTTAGAAACATTTGTATTAAGCGCTATATAAGTGTTGCATATTATTATTAGTAGTAGTATTTAATAAGATTCCCTCATTGTAATCTTTAGAGAGAAAACACTATAAACTTATCTTTCGAATAATCAATCCACTTAAATTAAAAATTTGCATGATCTTTATTTCAATATTATTTTGTGTTGTAGCTTGTATGTTAGTTTTGTTCCTTTTATTATCATTTATGATTGTTGGTAATGTATGTAAATACGAGGAGTAACCTAAACAGGTCAGTGGAATTTTCTACTCCCTCGAGTCCACGTCCTCATATCCAGATAATCAACTTTATTATCATTCATAAAATTAAATCACAAGTCAAAAGCTATAATTCCTTCACATAATGGACTGAGCAATGTCAATTTTTCCCACCCTTTGGGAAATGGGCATAGAATATGCACCAATATCCGACAATTCGTAATTCCTTATCATTGTTTGGAAGATGGGTTGGAGAACACTTTCGTACGGTTGTTTGGGTTTTTCTATACTTTCCATTTTTGCTTTTATTTTCTTTCCCCCTTCTTTTGAGGGAGGGGGCTTGTAGTTTTCTGCTCACAGCCAAAAGGGGGTAGTCTCTTTCCATAATTATTTGACAGGGTTAAAGTCTTTGTAGCGCTGAAGACACCTCCTCGTTTGTCTCTCTCACTTTGCCTCCCTCTCTGTCTGTCTGTCTGTCTGTCTCTCTGTCTCTCCTTCCTCCTCTCTTTCTCGTCCTTCATACATGTACATCTCTCTCTCTCTTCTTTATCTATCTATCTATCTATCTATCTATCTATCTATCTATCTCTTTCTCTCCCTCTCTTACAGGTGCGGGTCGTGGTGTGAGGTTAATATCTCGTTCTCCTGATAAATTATACAATGCGTTGATTAGGAAATCGCGCGTTTTGTTTCGAACAAACAGTGGAATATATCCTTCCCTCAAGTCCTCTTCCTGCGACACAATCTCCATAGCAACATGGTAGGATATGCGCTTGGCAAATTATTGAACGTGAAAACTACTGGAGCATAGACGCAGTTTTCTCTCCTTTTTATTCCTTTTTGGGGCGCAGTGCTGACCGTGTCTTAATAATTTGTAGCAAACAAACATCACGGCACGGGGACGTCCATGATTGATGCGTGTATTTTTTCTTCCCAGTTGCCTTTTCCCATGTTGTTCATACCCAAGTACAGTATGGTTAAATTATTACTGAATGAATATGATAATGACAAATGAAAATGACAATGAATTTTTATTTTCTCTTGTCATCCTTTCCAGGGCAATGAAGAAAATCAATAAACGTATCAATTAAAAAAACTTGAAAAAAATTATACAAATCTATATCATTTGGATGAATGAAATTGAAATAATATTGAAACGGATGTACAGAGATTTGACGATTTTTGATTACATAAAAGTGACATAAAGTTACTTTGGATTATACGACCGAACTGATTTGGAGCAAATATAAAGACAAATTGATAATACTGTTTAAAGAAGAGTAAAATTGAATGAAAAAAGGAAATAGGAGTGTGTTTGCGTACGTGCGCATGTCATTCTTGTACTTGCCATGTATGTTCTAGTCCAACCAGCTCAATACTTATTATTACATAGGGTATATAGATTCGAATCAGTGATTGGTCAAAATACCATCACGTGACTAGGGCTGCAAGGATCGCAATTGTTATATTTTGGTTTTGACGTCACCTCGGTCAATATAACGGCATTATATTGACCCATGTGACGTCACTCACTGTAGGCTATTATTTTACAGCGGAGCTGCAGTAAACATTAACAGTGCGAGTTAAAGGCATTGGCTAACATTGTTATGATTTTAAAAAATCTTGTTTTGTTACTTGAAAATGGGATAAACATAAGGGTTATAGTGAAAAAATACCAGTCTGAAAGTTTCAAAGTATAATATCCACAGGAAGTATTTTTAAATATCAAAAATGTGAACCAATGTTTGAAAACTATACGAGGGTCGGTTGCACAGAATAGACATAAGGAGTGCGCATGCGTGTATGACTCACCTTACTGTACTGTGTGTATTGGCGTATCACGCGGCGGGAGGCACATAACGGCATTTTCAAATTCAAGCAAAGTGGTCCTCTTAGTGATTGTCTCGTGAGACGAGGGATAATAAAATCGCCGTTTGCGTCTAACTTACACTTTTTCATTTCAAATTAGGGTTGGTTTCAGGGTTTTTGAGTACAAATACAAGTACTCATACACATGTTTCATCTTAGTTTGAGAATTTTTTAAATCAGCTACTCACAAAGTTAGCCAATGCCTTTAATGTCGTCGGTGCAACACTCTGATAGCGAATCTACATAGACTATGATAATATAACAGATATTGCCTGGTCTATCTCTGTAATAGATAACATTTCATCTCCCCTCCGAGGCTATATTTTTCCCTCGGGACAATATTTTCCCTCAGCGCTGCGCGCTGCGGGGAAAATATAATCCCTTGGGTAAAATATAACTCCGTAGGGGAAATGAAATGTTATATTGAACCTCTAGGCAGGCAATATCTGTATAATATCTTGCTACTCTTATGTTTACGAACTCACGCTGATTTGTATTGTTACTCGTGTAACATGATATAATACAAATGCCACCCTTTTCCTTTCCACTATAATCCTCCCTATCTTTATCTCTACCTTATTTCCTTCATTCCTTTTAACGTAGAAAAATGTTTGAGTATAATTTATGTACGTTTCATGTTCTAAGTATTGTATTTTGTCTTCGGCGACCCCAACACAAGCCACGCTTTTCGGGTGTTCGCCACCTTCTCTGTTTGCTGTATTATTAATTGCAATTTTGTATTTTATATTTTGACTCAGAAGGAAATAAATGTGAATTCAAATTCAAAAATTCAAAAGTCTACTAGAGAGAGAGAGAGAGAGAGAGAGAGAGAGAGAGAAAGGAAGAGGGGTGTATGTGGAGTTAAAGAATTAGATACAATGATACATAAAAAGTTGAAAGGCGAATTGCAGCCAAACTGACAAATGCGGAGGACGAATAGAGAGAGTAAGAGAGAAAGAAAGAAGAAAGGAAGAGAGAGAGAGAGAGAGAAAGGGAGAGGGTGGGGGGAGGAATGATCCTTACCGAAGAAACCGTTTCTGATTTGTGAAGTTTCTCACGTTTCTTTAAGCGTCACATCAATTCAAAAATTCATTGACAGCACCCCAGGCATGCCAACATCTTCAAGAAACCAGCGCTCCCGTCTCACGTGGATTGGTGGTAAAAAGACAAGAGAGAGAGAGACCGGGGGAGAAGATAATTAAAGAAATGATTGTAGGAAAAAGATGAGCTCAAGCAGTGACGAAATACATCTCATTATGATGATGATAATGATGATGATGATGATAATGATAACGATGATAATAATGATAATAATGATGATGATGATAATTATGGTGATGATGATGATGATGATAACAATAGTAATGATAAATGATGATTATGATGATGATGATGATGATGATGATGATGATGATATGCGTCCTTCCTCACTGACGTTGAATCCACTCCAAATCACTATGGAATCACTCAAAAATAGTTATTAAATGGTTCCTTTCATATCTGGATTCCATTATTTTAAATATGGATAGTCCTATGAAATTTTCATTTCATAGTTTTATTAGAATATTGTTTCTCTGGGCCTGACATCGACCTCAATCGACCATTCTCCCCACCCTTCCACCTCCTCATCCTCCTCCTCGTTTTCCTTCTGTTCCTCGTCCTCCTCGTCCTCCTCGTCCTCCTCCCCCTCCTCCTCCT
>CM057153.1:24135927-24196103 GCA_029962745.1 Echinometra lucunter | reverse complement strand
TCAAAAGGTACCATTGATGTGTCCCACTGACAAACTTTAAACTGGTTGGAGAAGCCAAGCGTACCCAGTCCTACGAAATGAGGAATAATGACCCATAAAACGGAATAAACCCAAGTAAAAATCATTGAGATAACGATGTTCCGTTGTCTGTACAGCTTCTTGAATTTGTGTAACGGCTTGGTGATGAGAAACCACCGTGTAAAGCCAATCATTGCCAGCATCATGAGACTCTCGGATGAACCTATGAGTCGGACAGCGGCTATCGAGGTACACAGCCATTTGGGCAAAATACGATCTGTCTTGTCCAACAACGTCACAACATGAAAAGGGAGGCAGAGGCATGCCAGCAAGTCAGCACATGAAAGATTAAGAATAAACCAGTTGGTCGTCGATCTGAGCTTGCGAGAGAGAACGATTGCAAGGATGACAATCGAATTTCCGACGGTCCCGACGATGCATATCACAGCGAAAAGGAGAGCGATGATAATTCGTTGAATATAGTCATCAAAAACAAAAGTATTTTCTTGCTGATGCGTGCCATTGAATGACTGATTCGTTGGTAATCCATGAATCCTCTCATCCATCCTTTTGTTTGTGTAATTACGACGGACTTACAGTGTAGAAATATCAATACTGACCCTTTTAGCTCCTTGGCTCGACTGTTTACTTTTGGAATATTTTGTTTCTTTTTTAACGTCCCGTTGTGGAGGGATAGGAAACTAAAAGCGATCCATTTTCCACATATTGCCCAATTCAAACACCGACACTGAAAAAAACCCCACAATAATAATAATAATAATAACAGCTCTTATTTACCCAGGGAAGCCACTTCAGCTATCAGCTGATCTTCCAGCAGGCCCTGCATAACATAAAATGTTATTATTACCCTTCTCCATTCTTATATGCCGAGCGCCTGGCTAGAAGGCAGAAGGTCCCTTTTTCGTAAGTCTTTGGTATGACTCGGCCGGGGATCGAACCCACGACCTCCCGTTCAAGAGGCGGACACTCTATCAATTGAGCCACCATACCCATCTCCACAATGGCTATAGATCAGGATACTGATGGTGGTGGTGGAGTGGACCCTTGGGGGCTGCAGCCCCCTAAAAAGTTCCACCACCTTTAAACATCAAGGGAAAAGAAAGGAAGGGAAATAGAAAGATAAAAGGAAAGAAAAGACACAACGATCCCTATGTTTCTCTTAGTTCCATCCAGTGAAAGAGCCCCTATTTCGTGCTTTTTGTACACTCTTATTTCCACGGGGTCAAATTGACTCGGAAACGGCGTCAGCTGGCAGTCAACTCTATTCCGAGTTGCAGTGAATCGGATTCCGAATTAATTTGACTTGGAATGGTGTGGCACCAGCTGAGAATCGACCCAATTCCGAGTCAAATTAATTCGAAATCCGATTCACTTCAACTTGGAATAGAGTTGACTGCCAGCTGACGCCGTTTCCGAGTCAATTTGACACCGTGGAAACAAGAGTGTAGTGCCTATATGAAATTTATATTATGAATACATGAAAACTATAAAGCTCTCTGCAAAGGTTGCCTGGAAAACATTGTATCTTTTAATTACAAAAAAAAATTAAGTCTTTAAGAACATCTAATTTCTTACGTTTTTTAAGTATCCTATTGTGTGCCGGCCTCTTTTGAATACCAGGGACATCTTTTAAAGAAAATTGCCTTCTTACGATGGGAAGAAAATTTCCCCTCAAACCCGAACCAGCTCCCAATACTAGACGCTATTAGGCCTATATCATAAACCGTTTTTCAAATTTTCTCGTGTAGGGGCGGTATATTAAGAGGGAATGGGTATCATTTCTCAGGCAATATATAAAGCTGGAACTTCATTCAGGATATCCTATTAATATGTATTGCGCCTCATGTGCTTTAGGAAATATTTTGATTTTTGCTTTCAGCCCCCACCCCCCCCCCCTCAAAAGTGAACAGAGGGCAAAAGGAAGATAATGAAGAAAGAGAACTAAACAAAGAAGAAGCAAGTGAGGAGGAGCCAGAGTCTGCTATCATAATTATATGCGCATGGGTTCCATGACATTTGCTCCGGCGACAGTTGCTCCCATGGAAAATTTGCTGCACGTTAAGCCAAACATAAAACCCAACCTTAATCGTAATCCTCACATTATTCTGAACCAAACCCCTATCGCAACACAAACCCTAACCCTATGTCTTCGGAGAAATCAAGGCAGGAGCAATCGTCGCAGCATCAAATGTCATGTCACCATGCAAATTAGGGCGGGGGGGGGGGGGAAGCGGGGCTCTGAATCAACTTTTAAATTCATACAAATGTTTGCTACTTGACTGTATGCATTTTATTTAATGTGAATCTACCAACACGTCCAGCAGCAACGTTGCCCATACTCAAAGAAACCATATCAGTCTGGTACCTTCCACTCTGACTATAACAACAAAACAAGTTTTTAACGCAACACTTTTTTTTTTTATGTAAGATACGGGTGCGTTCATAGCTTCAATTTTCAGGCAAGAATGGGCTTTTTTGTTTTGTTTTGTTTTGTATTGTTTTGTTTGGTGTTGTTTTTCGTTTGTTTGTTCGTTTGTTTTAACGCGTTTAGTTGAAATTAGGATTGTGTCCACAGCAATTATGTTTTGCAGCACCATAGGCGTCAATCGGAAGGGGGGGGGGGTTCACGTCTCGTGGCGGCCCCTTCCCCTAAATTTTAGGGGTGAAGGACACCATAGAGTATGTCCCTCCCCCAAAAAAATTGGGGGAAAAAGGACACCGGTAAAAGCCAATAGGATATATCCCCCTCAAAAAAAAAAAACCAAAAAAAAAAAAGAGAAAAAGAGAAACCTGATAAAATTTTGTTAGCAAATGTTTGAGGATTCCCCCCCCCCCCCCAGAAAAAAAAGCTGAGGACCCTTTTTTTCCCTTTGTTTTGCTTGTCAGCGAATTTTAGGTGTAGGCCTATGTCCCTCTCCCTCAAAAAAAAAAGTTAATATGCCTCCAAAATTTTTGGCTGATGATCTTTATTATTTTTATTATTCATATTATCATTAATCGCTTATCAGCAAATTTTTGGACAGCGCCTTCCTCCTCCTTTTGGGTGTAGGCCTATGTCCCTCCACCCCTCCAAAAATTTTAATATCCAAAATTATTATTACTATTATTGTTATTATCATTATTATTATTATTATTATTATTATTATTATTATTATTGTTGTTGTTGTTGTTGTTATTATCATTATTGTTGTTGTTGTTGTTGTTTTTATTATTATCAAAAGCCAGTAGGATATATCCCTTCTCAATAAAAAGGTGAAAAAGAGACACCTGAGAAAATTTTGTTAGCAAATGTTTGAGGACTCCCCCCCCCCCCCAGAAAAAAGCTGATGGCCCCTTTTTTCAAAATATAGGAAACGAGGTATGAATTTCAAGCTGTGTTTCAATAGTTTGTTTCCGATGGTCCATGACGCCTATTCTTGCTTCGCAATTTAGCTATAAACGTACCTTAAGCATGTTAAGACTTTCCTTTTTTTGTAAACATGTAAGGAAGAAGATTATGATTGCGATATCATTATATTAATGGGCTCAAAATAATTCTGCATTATCATGGTGGATTGACTGGGGATTTTAGCCCGGAATTAATGAAAAATCAGAACTCCTTTTTTCGGATTTCCTGCAAATATATCGTGTAAGTTTTAGTTTCTGTTTATGTCTCATTTTCTTAAATACATCAATATCAACATAATTTAACATAATTAGAATAGTAACTTGCAGGAAACTACCAAGAAGGATAATATCAACACAAAACTTTACATTTTAAGTTTTAGTTTTTCGCTTGATATGCTGATACTGATATCACTGTGATAGGGCGGCACCAGTGTATTTTGATAGGGGCAAGATGACCCATAGGTGAATTTATTGACCTTTTGAATGAACAAAATTTAATAGGATATATAGTTGCAAACTCCAGGTCTCTCTTTCCCCCACACTCCTCTTACTTCTTCCTCCTATGTTCTTCTTTTTCTCCTCTTTTTTTATCACTTGAAAAATCATAGGGGACGGTCCCCCCCCCCCTTGCAATTAAAGCACCATGACTGACAGGAAATTACCAACGCAAAATAGGATCATAAAGATAGATACCGGTAGTCAAGTGTCATATTTTCCGAACTCAGTGGTCAGCTGTCCTCTTGTGATCAGCTAGTATCGGAGGTTCGGGCAGCTTCTCAAGTGCCTGGGATCTAGCTTATAGGCTGCGTCGTCACGTACTGCACGGAGCAATCGGGCAAAAAGATCATTGATAACCATATAGTCTTTATCACACTATATATCTAGCATGTCTAGGGAAAATGCATTTTCTTTAGCTGTTCATAGTAATGATAATCTTTATAGACTTTTATCTTGATAGAGATCGGCACGAGAAAAAAAAAAGCCAAAGAGATTGTCACATGATAAGCATGGCTTGATGGTGTGGCAGTCTATTGCTTAACACTTTGCCTGCTAAATTAATCATTCTTAAGGAGAGTATAATGACAATTGTGCTTTTGATATTTTCTTTCAGTTCTGACATCCTTTGTGCAGTCAGTATAAATTTTCTATGAATATCGCTTGTGTGTTGCCATTTTCAAGTAATAATCACGAGTCTAGCTTATTATCACCTCCGCTACATATTTATTTTTTATTTTTCTTTTTGCTTCTTTTCTTTTCTCTTCATTTTCAAAAAATATCTATCTAATATAATGTAGCCTATAAAGTAAAGAAGACTGCATGCACTTTGTAAGGGAATCTATAACTTATAAGCTTAGCCTTTTAAATGATTCCCTCATATTTCAATCACAACAAATTTCTCAAGTTGTCTGATATTTCATTTAAAACACCATGAACTTGTATTAAACATTTATGACTTCAGGCTGTATATGTTTGCTTACATTTGTAAGGACAATTTATGCATCAATATTATTTGTGACATAATTTTAATGATTGTGCAATATGAAATAAACTGAAACTGAGAACTGAAGAAAGAAGTTTATTTTGTTTAGAGAAAAGATATGATGAGAAAGTGCTTTAGGATTGGGTTTGCCGGTCACCGTTAGCTCGTTTACGTCCACCTCCCCCCCCCCCCCCCCCCCCCCACATCCATTCATCCACCTATGTAGGCCTATATATTCTCCTCTTCTTGAGCCCCCGCTCATCAAACTTCTCAATATCTTAAACACCGCCTTCGATCCCCTCCACAATATATGCTCTATATTTTAGACTTTGTGGAACAATTAAGCTTTAATGCCCTGCCCTTATTAGTAGCAGTAGTAGTAGAAGTAGTAATGCTGAAAAGTGGTTTCCACATTCGCTGAAAACAGCTGTGATAAATTTAGCACCGAAAGTGATTTTAAAAAATGAAATGAATTTTATTATGCCGTGCAGATGAAATGGGTGCTCAATAAAGTGAAGAGGCCGAAAAGAAGAAGAATCAATGAGACAAATAAATTAGCACCGGTCAGGAGAGCTTTTGCAATTTTCTGTCGTTTGCATACTGTTCGGGGGAAAAGGTCACGTTTATGGGATTCTATCTCTGCCTACGCATATGTCTCTTGGTAGGAATAGGAAAAAAAGGACGGCCCCTCTGAAAGCCATAAAAGCAAAAGAAAAGAATAATATTCCATTAGATTTTTTTTTTAATTCTCAAAAATTTGAAGAAAAAAGTTTGAAGAACTTGCGTCAGAGACTCAGAGTATACAATGATGTGAGTACATGTAAACAATCAACAAAAAAATCATTCGAATATTTTAGAATTTTACCGTTGCCTCGCTTTTCACGGATATAATTTAAAAAGATAGCTTTTAATTACGGATGATGTTCACATACCACAAAACCAGTCCATATCCCGATGGAAACGAAACGGATGTAGGATCCGAGTAAGAACTGTGCCACTCCAACCAAGATCATGCTAACAGCCCAGCACAGCTGAATCCACCCCGTTGCTCTACCGGAGTGTCCATTGTAGCTTTGCGAGTAACCAGGTGTGTCAGGAGTGGGATTCACAGAGGTCCGACCCTGTTACCGTTGGCTAAGCACTGTGGTGTGACTCGGAATCGCTGAATTAGGTTGGGCCATGGTCAGAGCAGCAGCAGCTTTGCAGCCTGTTTGTAGAAACGGGCACTAAAGACATTTCAGTGAATGTACTGACGACCCCACTCCTCACTTTTTTATCATTTGAAGAGCAATTCGAATACTGCTGAATTCTAATTTTATCCTCATGTGAAAGAAGTATCTATCTGACTCTCAATATAGTTTTTCTAGAAATGCTTAAGTTTGCATTTAAGATTTGAATTATGAAAACACGCAGGTACAGTCCACATTTTCATGCTATATAATATAGACCAATTTCACAACGCAAGAGGGCAGCAGGCTGGTCGCCATACTGCGGTGTGTACACAACTTTCACAGTCATAAGTCAATAGCGTGCTATGTACATTCGTTCGATTTTTTCCATTTTGGACCAACATATGGGCAATTCCACGACATATGGGACACAGAGCTCAAAATCTGAAGTCGCACTGTGCCCTGTTAATTCCAAATAAAAAATCTAAAATTACTACAGCGTCTTTTTTTTTTCTTCTTCTTCTTCTTCTTCTTCTTCTTCTTCTTCTTCTCCTTCTTCGGAGATGGAATTGGTCTATATTCCTATTGTATACTCGAATTTCTGTTCAGATTCAGGTTCATTTATTTGTTCTTTTTTTCCATACAAATCAAGTACAACCAATATAAATCAAACAAATCAGTTAACAAACATAGAAATATGTCATTTCATCAAATATAATGCTTATTGAAATAAACCATAATTGACAAAATAATTCCTTCATAAAGGAAAAAGTATTCAAATTTTTTCCCCAAAGATTTTGGCAATGAACCCACTGCCTACTTTCTGGAATCGGGTGGCGATAAGATATTACGATATTTAAACACTATTTGTCGCTTTATGATTTTCAGAATAGTTGGAACCATTAGTTTTGTGAAATTTCGCGCGGTAATTTTTATCGTTGGATGTGTTATTAACCTCCCCTCCCCCTCCCCCTCAGCGACTACGATTAAATTTCTGCGTATTCTACGAACTAGACTGAGCTCCTGTTCCGGTTCACGTGAATGTCACTTGGTACCGGAAGAATGGTTCATCATTTTGCTTTTTAGAAGCAGATCAAGAATGCGTGAAAAGTACCAGCAAACGTTTGAATGTCTCGAGTGTTCAACTTGCCAGTTTGTGTAAAAGATTTTAGGACAAACAGTAATAATTATTGTAATCGGACAGCCCTTTACAAAATGAGGGTAGAAAGATAGATATGATAGAGTGAGTAATGGCATCACAAGGATGGAGCAATAACAACAGAGAGAGAGAGAGAGAGAGAGAGAGAGAGAGAGAATGAGGAGAAGAAGAAGAAATAGGGAGATATTAAGAATGTATATACATTGTAGATGAAAATCTTGAAAATACCGATTTTTTATTTATTTTTTTTTTTTTTTTTGGGGGGGGGGGGACAAGAATACAGTCAAGGATAATGAGGAAGTACATTGGAATAGCACGATGAAAGATAGATTACGTTTTCGGGATAATAGAATGAGACTGAAAGCTTACATGGCTAGAGAGCTTTACATAAAAACACATGAAATTTGAACATTAGCCACACATAAAACAGCATTCTCTAAAGGTGAATTCAGTATTTAGAAGAAACCAGGGCAATTTGACAATATATTTAATTCTGCATGCATAAAAATAACAGTGTATCGTTTAAATTGGAAATCCCTTATTCATCATGTTCATATCCTTTCGATAAGTGGGTGAAAACATGAATTCGCATGTCACGTTCATGGTTTTGATTTGATATTCAACATAATTATACATAAATATGTTATTATCGATAGTGAAACTACAATATTCTGATAATAATCCTCTCTTATTGATGCCAATATTAGGTCATTGTTATTTTCATGCTACCGAAACCGGATGTATGCTTTCTGACCGACAACCAAGGTCAACTTGTTTGAAGTAGAGTTTAACAAAGTAGAAAGGATGTTTACCAATTTCTGTGCAATTTATACCATGACATGATACATAATTTTGCAGCCAATAATTATTTGGACTCGTTGAGAAATTCATCTCTCCTTTAACCATACGCAATATGATACGGAAACATCTTTTTCATGATTTTCATCAGCATGAGAGTACGATGGATATGACTGGTCTTTTTAATTAGATCAGTTATTGGGAACTCACATGAGTTTCTCGAAATGTTTCTTTCATATTCTTTTTTACCGCTTATCACTAAACCGACAAGAGTGACAGATAACTCGGCCACTTTAATTGATAATATTTTTAGTAATATAACTCAACAAATTCCCAAAGCCGGTATTATCCTTAGTGACATTACTGATCACTTTCCAATTTTTGCTAAATTATCTACAAATAAAATTATCATGAAAGAAACATTCAATACTCCATTTCGAAAGATAACTGATGACAACATTAACAATCTAATTAATACTTTAAATACAACAGACTGGTCAACTGTTTTTGAATCCACAGACGTTGATGACGCATATAACTTTTTCATTTCCAAATTAACCTCTTCTCTAGATACTCACGTTCCTTTTACCACTAACAGAAAATCGAATTATAAAAAGGTCCCACTTCACCCTTGGATTACTAAATCACTTTTGAGATCAATCAATCGAAAGAACAACCTTTACTATAAATACATAACTAAACAAAGTAACGAATCTCGCTTTAAATATACTTCATACAAAAACACACTTACTACTTTATTACGCATTGCAAAAAGAGAATATTATACCTCCCAACTCAATTTGTGCAAAAACGATATGAGGAACACATGGAAAATTATTAATGGAGCATTAAATAAAAACAAAAAAAGTACTTCTATAACAAAAATAAAATTAAACAATACAATTACCGACGACAACATCTCAATAGCACAAGAATTTAATTCATATTTTTCAAACATTGGCAACAATCTGGCAAGCAAAGTCCCTCAAACTCATAAATCTTTCAACAGTTTTCTTGACAACCCAAATCCAAACTCTATATTTTTTAATCCTACTAACACAAGAGAAATTATTAATATTGTTAATAATCTACAGACCAAGAAGAGCCCAGGTTTCGATGGTATTCCTAATTTCCTACTTAAAAAAATTATTTTAACTATTGTCGATCCTCTGGTCCACATATTTAATGTTTCTATGAACACAGAGAAGGTACCTAACCTAATGAAAATAGCCAAAGTCATCCCCCTTTACAAAAAAGGTGATAATCAGCTTGTTTCTAATTACCGTCCTATTTCATTGCTCACTTCGTTATCTAAAATTCTCGAAAAACTTATACATACTCGTACAACTACGTTCTTTAATAAATACAATACTTTTTCGAACTCGCAATTTGGTTTCCGCGAAAATCATAGCACCTCGCATGCAATTTTGACTTTTATTAATAAAATTACTTCTTCCATAGATAAAGGTTGTCATACTGTTGGTATTTTCCTGGTCTTCTCCAAGGCCTTCGATACCATTAACCACGAAATGCTTCTTCATAAACTTTCTTTTTATGGTATCAAGGGGAAGGCCTTGGAGTGGTTCAAGAGCTACCTAACAGACAGGTCTCAATTTGTGTCAGTCAACAACGTTGTTTCTTCTACTCTTCCTATTACATGTGGAGTACCACAGGGTAGTTTACTTGGTCCTCTTCTTTTTATTACATATATTAATGACATTAAAAAAAGTTCTACTTTACTAACATTTGTATTGTTTGCTGACGATTCGAACATTTTCTTTTCTCATGATAACCTAAACCAACTTGTAAGAATTGTAAACTCAGAACTTATACATGTCACTGACTGGATTAAAGCGAATAAACTATCACTTAACTTACAAAAGACGAATTTTATGCTTTTTAGTAACAGAATGAATACAATACCTGATAACATAATTTTTGATAATACTGTTCTTGAAAATGTTTCAGAGACCAGATTTTTGGGGGTTACTATTGATAATAAGCTATCATGGAAACCACACATCAATAATATTTGCAAAACAATTTCAAGAAACATCGGAATTATCAACAAACTCAAATATTTTCTCCCATCTCACACTTTACTTACACTGTATCATACATTAATATTACCATACATTAATTATGGCATTTTGGCATGGGGTTGTGCGACCCAAACACAATTACAAAGAATACTGTTGCTGCAGAAGAAGGCTCTTAGAATAATTTTTCAAACCCAATTCAGATCATACACAGATATACTATTCTTCCAAAATAATATTCTTAAAGTGAGCGATTTATATCTTTTCCAACTCGCCCAATTTATGTATAAACTAATTTTTTTTGTCGCTTATTCGTTTTATTTTGATATTTGTGGATTACTTGTTTTAAGTTTGTCTTCTGCGTCCGTCTCGATTTTTGTATATAGTTGTATATATAGTTTGTTTATAATTAGTATTGAAACTAAGTTTAGGGGCTTGCCTTCTTTACAAGCTTTTGCTTTTCTTGGCAAGTCCCTCCGTTCATTTCTTGTTTCTTTTCATTGACAAAATTACTGCAACAAATTGTAGCTTTGTTTAATTTATATTCAACATTTGTTACGAAATGTCATTGATTTGTTTGTATTATCTATTATATTGAATATGTATTGTTACTTTGATTGTATTTTGAAAAAAATTGTTGAACGGAAATAAATAAATAAATCTAATCTAAATCTAATCTAATCTAAATGAAAATTATTCATTCATTCATTCATCCATTCATCGCTTATTGTCCATTATGATATGGATATTTGTTTCGTTTACATACATGCATAGCAAATGGGAAAATACTTCAAAACACAAAGACAAACAAATACATAATAATGGATAACACTATTATACGTGTTTCTATATTATAGCTTGAAAAAAGGGGTAACCTCTGTTTCATATTGATCGGTAATAGCTGCTTAAGCACATAAAGTGAATTCACATCTAAAGACTTATATATGCCTTCTGTAGACTATAGATCGGCACATATTACTGGGCAAAACACAATTATGCATTTGCATGATCATAAATCATTATTTATTGTAATCACAACGTCTCAGTGATAACATCAGAGGCAATCCCATTCGGAACGCTGACTACTAATTTTTACGCAAGTGATATAATTTATCTTGACAAACTTCTGTCAAAATGCATTAGGACTGAGATTCATATGACTTCAAAAGATTAAAAAAAGTATTTACCTGTATCTCGATGTCTGTGGTTACTCAAGACGTGTACTCAAAAAGAAATTGAAGCTAGCTGTCTGGTGAAAGGAGGTTACTCTGGATAGACTTAACGAGATATGATTTTTCAAAGAACACTTTTATCCAGTTATTGTCTCGGTTCCTGCAAGCCATAGAGTCCAGAATTTATTACATGACTAAAAAATTGAATGGAACCCCGTCATATCCATGAGTTACTCCTGCAGCAAGTTGTCTGTAACTCTGATTTGACGCACTTGTTCCAAAATCAAATCCAAATCCAAATCCATTTGTCTGTTTTTGTTGATAGTATTTTAAGATTTTCTACAATCAAACTGTGCTGGTAGGCTGTTCATCTATTACATTGTTGTTCACTTTCCCTGTGTATGTACTCTGAACAGGAAATAACAGACATGACCTCTTTTTCTTTGGATTAAATCGTGGGTGAAAAAATACCAACCTTCAAGTTCGCGGTTTAAATGTATAAAGTTATTCTACTCTCTCTCCACCCCCCCCCCCCCCCCTCTCTCTCTCTCTCTTTCCAACATTACAAAACAAAGTGAAATATTTTATGATGTTTTACGTTTACCTTGCGGTATTTACATAATGACCACCTATACCCAAAAAAAAAAAAATGTGAATAAACAAACTAACATGCAAACTAAATGCACTGGCAAGTTAAACATGTTCAAGGTATCTGGTCATGTGTGTCCCACACATTCCCACACATTGTACACTGGAATTATAAACATAATTGTTCTTCCTCAATATCTGATTTCACTCAGGCTATAGTAGATATTCACTTTACACAATATAAAATATTTGACGCATACTTCGGACTTGTAAACCTCATCACTAAAGTAATCACTAATCAATTATAATATTTCTAAATGCAGTAGACATTTACAGTAAACATAATTGTACTCTGTTAATCACTGCCTCAACATCCAGTAGCAAAGCGTTGATCTGTAGTCGAATGTTGATATGGAATTTGCGGTGTGATTAAAAGTTTCTGTTCGAAGCAGGTTATGTTATAAGCTCTTTTTTTTTAAGTTCACACGCTTTTGTCGATTAATGTAATTGCTGTCGCATTTTTATGCGACTTGATTCTGTTTTATCTCCGTTTATTGTCGAACGTAGATGGCGTACATTATAGTATTCTCTCTGAAAGAAGCTTGAGGCGTTCTGGATAATCATTTTCAAATAGAACCATGTGCTATCACGTGATTGTATTCATAATATTATGAAGCGCACAACAATCATCAGTGGAAGAGCTGGATCTCATGGAAACAGCGCCATCCCATGTAGGGATCACGTCAGTCCTGCGAGAATTATGAATTCATCTTAAATCCAAGAAAGCGTCGTTTTTTCCCCGTTTTAGTTATTGTTATGGAAATTACAATGTTAAGGAAAAGTGTGACTGTGTTGTTTGACAAATGTCAAGTTTCTTTGTTTTGTTTGATTTATTTAATGATTGTTTTTTGCTGTGTTTGTGTGCTAGTGTGTACGTATGTGTGTGCGTGTTATTATTCCAACAAATTTGCTGTTCTTCAGTAATTTCAATACGCCGCCCCTCACTCTCTCTCTCTTCCCCCTCTCTCATTCTTTCATTGTTTTTTCTTTATATTTCCCTGTTTTCTTGTTCTTTTTTCTTCTATTCTTGCCTTTCCTTCTGCTTTTTCTCTCTGCCCCTTTTATCTTCTGTTCTTTCTTTTCGTACTATTCTTTTCATCTCTGTTTCCCCTTTTTCACGTCAGCAGGTTCTTGTTAAACGTATTTAGTTACGTTGTTTGAAGTGTTTCCTCTCTCCCTCTCTCTCCATTTACATCTCTCATCTCTCT
The DNA here is from genome assembly GCA_029962745.1 of Echinometra lucunter. Taxonomy (NCBI): domain Eukaryota; kingdom Metazoa; phylum Echinodermata; class Echinoidea; order Camarodonta; family Echinometridae; genus Echinometra; species Echinometra lucunter. Next base: position 24,183,004 of record CM057153.1, on the reverse strand, counting down.
CTCTCTCTTTCCTTTACTGCATCTCTTTCTCCTGCATGGTCTCTCCTGATCCCCATTGTTCGTTCATTTCTCTCTTCTTTTCCCCTCGTATGTCTCTTCACCCCCCCCCCCCCCCCCCCCCCCACGGTCGACTCTGCAATGACGACTGGTATACCACGTTTAAAAAGCTGTGGAAAAACATGGGGGAAAAGACTTGGACTTGAAAGCATTATTTTTTTTATTCAAAAGTTTCTTTGTTTATTAAATATGAAATTATAAACATCTTATTGAATCTGGTGTATAGAAAATAGAACAAACATACCAAGTTATTGATATAGTCTATGTCACCAGCTTGTAACAAATTTACTGATTTATTCAAATCTATTAACAGGTTACACAAGACCAGTTGGGGAACTGTTCCACAAAGAAGCGGTCTAGCGCCTTCTTTCCGTGTTTTCATTTCGATATTCAGTCTGTATCGGGATTGAAGCTTGATCAATATTTATGAGCCCTAACGAAGTCATCCTAAAAGTGGTTAGGATGGAATTTTGTGGATATCATTGTGCAAAGACAACAATCACATTAATGTACAAATCTCAGGGTTTTTTTTTTCTTAGGTATGAAATAATCCCCGCCCCCTCAAAAAAGCAAAAAGAACAACACCAAAAGGAAGACTTTTACCCGGCATTATCGGGTTCAATTAACGGCGAAAGAATTTAAAGAAAATAAGTGTCAACATCACGGAAACAAAATGGCAGTTAGATGCCGCAAATGCCCTGCATGCGGGTGCGCCTCATCTAGTCCACTCACTCGTTGCTTTACGTGACTTGAGAGCATATTTTAACTTGCAGTATCTATTAAAGGGGTTAACCAATGCTGAAACACCACTTTGAATTATTGACCAATCAGAACGACCAGCACCCAGATGGCTTGTTCGTGATTCGCTCATTATCAAGACATGTACGACAATGTAAAAGTTGTTAATAAATTTTTCTTACAAGACGAACATTTAAATGATAAATAGAAAATATCACATTTAAATATAATTTGAAAGGCAAAATTAGAATAAAATAAGAAGTCGTTGATGAGTTGAGCTAAAAATCGTAAGTTAGATGATTGAAATTCCCCTGTATATAAAATGAACCAGTCCAGCTCAATGTTTAAGTCTTAAGTTCTAGTCCATTTGTCAAAGCAATTGTTTGGTGTCATTCTACTACGTTCAAGTTTACTGTGTGTGTGATGAACGATAGCCTTGACAAAAATTGTGACGTTTCGAACAAAAGCAATTTGCACGTGCAGAGAAAAATCAAGTTTATTTACATTGTGCAGGTTGATGCTATACACCAGCCAAAGTTTTGCTGGGTTGCTGTCAGTACATTTGTTTGCGAGTAGACCAACGTGATTTCGTCGTGATGTTTAGGGAATTCTTTTGGAAATATTACATGAAAATTTTGTTATTGTCGTCTTCCCCAAATGACAAATTATCATGAAGGAAAACTTTGACGAGTGGAGTAAAACTACAAATTGCATGTGCAAGTTGAATTGTTCAGTAAATATTTCAGTTGCAAAATAAGAATTTAAATGAAATAGATGATCTTCAATCATGAAAATTGCTTTCTGTCTGACTGTGACTGTGAGTGTGATGGGGGGTTTGATTTTTTTTTCCTGTCAGGTTGTCATGCCATGCATGGTCGACACTTTCTGGGCGGCGGTGAGCCCGAGTTTTTTTCAACGAATCTGCTTGGCTTTTCATGAGCGACAATAACAACTATCATACTGCATGAAGCGGTACCGGAGCCCAAAGCCGTCGGGGTCGTAGTCTAGATTCTGGACTCTTTTTTTATGAAGTTTTTATATTCCCCGAAACAGCTGCTAAACTCACTGTACGCGTCAAGTCGAGTGATGACGCGATCCCGAGAACCTGTCCGCCTGGAGAAAAAAGACTTCTCCGGGCGGACAGGTTCTCGGGATCGCGTCATCACTCGACTTGACGCGTACAGTGAGTTTAGCAGCTGTAATTCGGGGAATATAAAAACTTCATAAAAAGAGTCCAGAATCTACACTATCGGGGTCGGGGATGTGGAGTCCGTTGCAGTGGTACAGTACTGGTGCCTGCAGTTTGCGAGCGAAGAAAGTCCGTACACCATGGGATAGCCTGGTAAATAGCTAGCATTTTTGCCATATCCAGTGCCATATTCGTCAGTGACTACTGACGAACGCATCTTGCCCGCGAAGAACTGAAAGAATTGCACTCAGCTGTACATCCATAAGCTTTCGCGAGGCATATTCCGTACTTTTCAGCAATAATTCGTCACAAGCCATGGTCTAAAACATCGCCATATAGCTATTGCAGTCGTGCCGCCGGAGTACGATTCAGCGATCGCTCATTTGAATTTGAATTTGCATACCAAATATATGCTGACGTCATGCGAGGACACGTTCGCTGATTGGGTGCTACCCTTTTGGGTAGCAAAAACAAAGCTTAACATAAGAAATTCAGGCCAGGTTCCTAAAGGCTCCGTGGCCAAGCGAGCTTTCGCGATTAGTCTCCTCATTACTCGAATAAAATCTTTAGGGACCTTGAACCTTTACTTAGGGTATAAACCATCCCGTTTTCTATTTTGCGACCGAGCCAAAAGTTCCACGTTCTGAGCTATAACAGAAATGTTACTTGCAGTCAAAGTACACTCAAGCAATATAAGATGTTTGACTATTTCAGCATCTCGCTGGTCCGATTGTTCACTGTCCTAAGCCACCCTATTTCTAAATATTACGAGCAAGGGAGACGAGATAGGGAAAACACACCCTTTTGGTGATAAAGTGTTATTTTGTCATCAAAATACACTATAGGTCTATACATATTCGGTATCTAAATGTGACGAGTGAGCGCAGCGATCGAGGAAAAAATTACATTCGTTGATAGCCTCGAAAAATAAAAATATCTAGATAGTTTTTGATCACCTAACTGCCAAATATGATCTTATTGGCTCGTCGCTTGTCATCTAAAACCATTTTGTTGCTATGAGCGAGTGAAACGAGCTACCGACAAGAACTCTATTTCTTTAAAATGGAGAATTTCCACCAATTTGAAAATAAACTAGATGAGTTTGATCATCTACTATTTCCACATCTCGATGTAAAAATATTACAATATTAGGACATGTTGCTGAGGGAATAAGAGCGTTTGCCTCCTTAAAATGGTCTTGTTTCTATGAGCGAGCGAGAAAGGGGTATTTTGTTTAAATTACTGAGAACAGGTTCTAGTGTACCGTTACTCCAATTTTATGATTTCAATAACGTATATTTTATCAGCATCCTCCTTTCTCATATTTGGTAAGATAAGCCATTTTCTCATGAAAATTCTTCTGTTATGGTCTTCTTCCCGTTCGACCCCTTGCAGTTATATTACTAATAGTATAACTTAGGATAGAAAGACAATATGCAAACCATTTTCATTTCATAAAAATATTTACCGGCATTGGTTAAGATAAAAGATATTAAATGCGAGTAGGCCAATAGCATACTATTAGACAGAAAGACAAGATACAAACCGATTTGCCTTCATACGGACAGTATTATAAGCGTCATTGGTTGGGACACTTAAAATGTGAGCGAGCGCCACAAAGGTTTTTCTTTTTCATTTTCTTTTTTTTTAAAGATTTTTTCTTTATTCCCTTTGTCCTTGTCTTTCCTTTTCTTTGTTTTTAGGGGATTACAGGATGCTATAAAAATTTTCATGTTTTTTCATGGTATATTATTGGGGGAGGAGGATGATTTTACAGGCCATCCCCCTACCCAAAATATTGGGGGAAAAATCCCCATCCCCCCCCCCCCCGATCGACACCTATGAATATCATATTTAAAAAGGTCCCCTAGAAAGGAATGGTGTTCAATTGCCCTCATATTGGAAATATGACAAGGAAATGCTGAAAAGTTTGTGGGTAACATCCATGCCAGATTTGTGTGTGGTCCTATATACTCATTTCTTTAGGCGCTTTCACACCTACCCGATCAGGAAAAATACCTGGTATTTTCTGATCCAGTATTCTACCCCGATCAGAAAATACCAGGTATTTTATTTTCATTTTTTTTCGGGGGGGGGGGAACCCTACCGTGTCTCCACATTATTTGTTTTTAGGGGACGTGACCACCTTGCTCCCCTCCCCCCATTGATGCCCATTTTTTTTCACGCAATCAATATTTTGTAATGAGTGGCAAAAGGCTGATCACACGAGATCAAGGGGGAATATTCATTGAATTTTTCCTAACTTGATCCTCTTTTGAAAATCATCCCTCTCAAGCCACCCCGCCTCGCCCCCAAATGTAATAACAATCAAAGGAAGGGGGGAAAACAAGCACATTGAATTCGAGACTAAATGTTGTGAAGACTAATGTTCTAGTCGTGTTTGTGTTTGTTTTGCACGATTATTATCAGCTTCCTAATTTGCAGCAAGGTTAGCAATAAAAGCTGGTTAAGGACTAGATTTTAATTTGTCTTTTTTTTTTTTCATTTATCTCTGCGGCAGATTGACTGTCAATCCTGAGTCCTGTCGCTCTTGATTGTTCGGGAACATAAGAGGTTGGTAAATGTGCAGTTCGGTGTAGTCCTGCTCTGAGGTGTCATTCGGCTGCTGTGTGGAAGTCTGTGGATGTGCGAATATCTGTTGCTGTTGGAAAGTCTGCTGCGGTGCACTTGTCTGTTGAGAGAACGTCTGCTGCGGTGCACTTGTCTGTTGAGAAAATGTCTGCTGCGGTGCATTTGTCTGTTGAGGGAATGTCTGCTGGGGTGGATAAATCCGCTGCTGTTGTTGTGGGGTGTAAGAAAGGGGTTGGTGTAAGTGGGTGGCCGTGTAAGGAGGGGGTTGGTCCGTGAGAACGTGAGGCACGCCTTCTTGATCTAGAAATAAACAAGGATAGTTCCCTGAATAAAACGATGAAAAACTATCTTCTTCTTTTGAATTCTTGAAAAGTGGCCATGATGATGATGATGATGATGATGATGATGATGATGAACATGATGATGCCCTGTGACACATTTGTTATCCCTTGACTACTGCATTCTTTCGTTCATAATAATACAGGCGCAACCCTTTTCCCCTCATCGAGTGTTTTGATATCAGAAATGCATAGGCACATGTGCCTGCATATAAATGGATAATGAATACATAAATCTTTGATGACATAATATTTTATCAAAATTGAAGCCAAAGAAATGCATAATTCAGTAAAAATTGAAATTATATCACCAAGCTCGGATGATACTGATTCACCATCGTAATTAATAATGATGTCTCGCTATGACAATACACTTACTTGCTGAGACGACCACAGGATACTGATGGAACTACAGTGAAGACAAAATTGAAATCGAATTGAATTCAACTATACAACTATGACCATTATCCTGTAGCTATTATGATAATGGTTAAAATAATGGTTGGTTATTTTTACCTGACTGCTACGAAGGAATGTGTATGCTTGTTAGCAACCAGGGGACAGACGGCTTTAAGTCCGGTCCGAAGGACTTGGTAATGAGGATTAATACCTTACCAAAGGGCATTAGCGCATCCACTTGGTTTCGAACCCGGGTACTCCCGGTTACGAGACCACTGCTCTACCGCTGAGCCAAAGTGCCTCCTATACGGCAAGGGTTATTTTAAAATTTCATTAAAAAGCACATGGGAAGTAAATTCACAGAAACGACAAACAGAAGTCATTCAAACTTGTACCACCATACTATCCACCTCTCCATGAAAGCCACATCTAATAGCATGCGGTGTTCACTTAATCTTATTTCCGTAAAACGCCCTCTCCCGGATGATTTTTATAAACTTGAGAAGTTACTTTGCATATTGTTACTGACGAAATGCAATAGACAATAATCATTCTGAATAACAAACGGCCATGTAGGCCTACACGTATGGTCATGTACACATGTAAGAGATACTGATCTTGTTTGCTTGTTTTGCATTGCTTTCCAAGCACTCATTGCAGCGAAGAAGATAATTAGGAAGTACATACCATAGAGATTAATTTCTTGTCAGTTGTATATCTTTATTGCAGTCGACAGCTTCGTATAAAGTTTAGACATGCTAGATGTGTAGAACATTCTTTATCTTCAATATTCTATCTTTAAAAAAAAACGAATTTCAATTCTTGGAAAAACTAGAAATATCGCGATGTCCGTTGCCACCTTACGAAAGTGTATCCCCCAGGTCGTTGTGAAATCTCTGCCATACAATACAACCTCCCATAAAATAGAAGGTAATTGCATGAAATAGTACCCCCCCCCCAACTGCTGTGAGATGGGGTCAAAAGCCCCCACCAAGCCCTATAAGATAAAACAAACAGAATCAAAATCAGCTGCAAAATAGAGGAGACGTAGCATTTTTGTAAGTTTGTTTAAATTTGCATAATTAATGACTGACACATTTCCGAGTACAATTAAGTTAGGAAGCCCTGCCCTAGCTTTATCTGTCAGAGCAATCAGAATCAAAATCGACCAAGAATTGGCAGAGAAGAAGCAAATCAATCATCTGAGCACATTTGACCTAATTCGATCTACATAATTATGTGACCTTTCACCCCCAAATAACATTGAGGTCCCTGTAAGGCATCTTCCATCCAAGTTAGGTTACAGATGGGCTTAAGGTTTAAAAGTTACCAACTCTAGTAGAAGCTTATAGGTACATTTTAACATTTGAACTTTGACCTGCAATTGTGATCTTTTACCCCACGCCCTCACCTAGCTTTATCAGCCAGAGCAATCTCAGAATCAAAATCGGCCAAGAAATGACAGAGAAGACGTGACCTTTGACCCGAAATAACATTGAGGTTCCTGTAAAGCATGTACCATCCAAGTTAGGTTACCAATGGGCTTACGATTTAAAAGTTACCAACTCCAGTAGAAACTTGCAGTTAAATTTTAACATTTGACTTCATTTGACCTCATTTGACCTTTGATCTGCATGTGATTTCTGGCCCACAAGCGCTCACCTAGATTTATCTTTCAGAGCAATCAGAATCAAATTCGGCCGAGAAATGACAGAGAATATTAAAGAAAATTAATCATTTTTAGCACATTTGACCCTTGACCTACATGCGTGACCTTGGCTTTGACCCTTAATAACACTGAGATCCTTGTGAGGCATCTACCATCCAAGTTAGGTTATAAATGGGCTTACAGTTTAAAAGTTATCAACTCTGCCGGTAGAAACTTGCAGGTAAATTTTAACATTTGACCTCAGTTGACCTTTGACCTGAATTAGTCAAGGATCACAGATATATATGGAATTCCTTGTCCTCCTCTTTCTCCTCTTTCTCCTCTCTCTCTCTCTCTCTTTCTCTCTCTCTCTCTCTTCCAGGCTCTCTCTCTCCCTCCCCCTCTCTCTCCCTGCCCCCCCCCCTCTCTCCTCCTTTTCCTCTTTCTCCTTCAGTCCTCCTAACTCCTCTATATTTTCCTCCTATTCTCCTCTTCCCCTCCTCCTCTCCTGCTCCTCCTACTGCTCCTCCTTCTACATGTATCATCTGCTCCTGTCGTTCCCCTCCTCCTCTTCTGCTCCTCCTGCTGCTGCTCGATCCTGCTCCTGTTCCGTGCTCCTCCTGCTCCCCTGCTCCTTTCTATATCTGAGCTCCGCCACCTCCTCCTCCTCTAAGACTCCTGCGATGCTTAAATTAAAGCACTCAGAGGATGCCAATTTATTTTCAAAGCATTTTTCCCCGTCAAACCTGTAATCACATATCTTGACAACCATAAAAATGAACGAAAAAGTAGTGTTTAATATCCTCATCTAATGGAAAATCATGCAGATTAACTCGGCAGATTAAAGGAAAGAATGATATTATCGGGGATATTATATTACTAAGTTACTTAGTAAGTATCAATATCGAATAAAGAGCCGCGCCATCGGTGACGTAATCCTTGTTGAGGTTTTTCTAAACATGGCGGTCCACCACAGGCAGCCGAGCAATTCTAGGCGAAAAGTCCAGGTAAGTTATGAGAATGAATTTTGAAATATGTACTTTTATTGTATTTTAAACATCAAGTTTTTATATAATCTGTCTCTCGTGCACCCCAAACCTTACTTACATGATAAATGTGGCATGCATTCTTGATTCACCTATTCAGAGAACTTTTACCCTGGTCCCACATATGCTTATACACGTAGGCCTATGTGAAAGTGGGATGTTATAGTTTAGACTGAAGGACACAAAACAGGGCAGGGCTACATTGGTATGCTGAGCTGTGCAGATTTATGTGACATGCTGTCCTCTATATTCGAAGATTGAAATCACTAAAATGAAAAAAAATCATATGAAATATTTGCTTTTTACACCTGGTCCTAGGTCATGATAAAATATCCTAGGACCTAGATCTAGAGTATGTGCTCCTGTGGGCGGCCGTCCCCTGTGAGCAGCTGGTGGTGAATAAAAACTAAAAATTAAAAAAATATTTTTGATATCCCTTCAAAAATTACCTTGGACAGTCTCAGGTAAGTTCTAGTGCACCAAAAAACATACTCAGCGAAAGCAGTAAGCATAAATGAGTCTCATTGAATATTAGAAGTCGACACCACCATTCACTGACTGAAAAATGGCAGTTTCTTAACTTTTAAGTTAAGAAACTTTGACATACTTAAGCCAACACTTAAGCTTTATTTGTTCAATTTGATAACTGATTTGATTTTTATTTAAGAGAATGAAGTTCATGGTCTATATTTTTCTGCAGAAATTCTTATTTATACCACCAGAGAAAAGGTTGCATGGGGGTGGCCACTCACCAGAACCATTTCTCAAGATGGGTCCTGTGAGTGGCCACCCTATGTAAAACGTGTAAAAAATGGAGGTTTTGTAGGAGATTGTACTCTACCTTCATTTTTTTGTCACGGCATTTGGTAGATCATCACTTTTGACAGATTTTATGGGTTTCTACACAGTATTATTACTTTTCATAAAGTATTGGTGTGAAAAGCATGAAATACAATATTAATTTTGTAATACTTCGTCATAAATATAGCGCTAAATGCTCGCCGCACACAGGACCCCTAACATCATTTTGAAAAATTTACACTACTGACCACGTAATTGGTCAATAATTTTAAGTTTGTCCTCTATTCAATTAGCAGGTATTTGGACTCTGCATTGATGGTATTGAACTATGTGTGAGTCTTAATTAATAAATATAATTAGCAAATTCCCTTTAAGCGGCCGCACACCAGAGCCGATACTCTACACCAACTGGATGTAAACTTGATCAAAGGAATTTTGAAAAATATTTTTCTGATCACTGGTGATTCAGCTCTTGCTCCTCTGCTCCCCAAAATCATTGGTAGAACTTTACTTTCCTATTGTCAGCAATTTGCATGCTATGGCATGTCTGTTGTGCAAGGTTAGTATAACTGAGCACTAGTGTGAGTGAGTTTAGGGGGCCTTGCCCTTGCATTCGTGAAAGTGTGCCAGTGCAGACACTCTCGCAAGCAGTCCTAAGCAGAAATGTAAATTTAGATTGTTGTGTAACTAATACTGCTGTCACAGAAACTGATAGATCATTGTGAGCAGACTCTACTTCGCTTTTTATTTTGCAAAATAATATTAATGATTATAAGAAGGCCCCTAACATTAACAACAACAGGGCTACAGGCTGTAATTTATTTCATATACAGTTTTGTTCATGTTTTTATATGTATACTATAAGTTCTCTAAGGCCAGCTACTTTACTGTATTCACTTATATTTACATATTGCTTTTTTTTGTTACAAAGGTTTCCTACGTAATCCGCGATGAGGTGGAGAAGAAGCACAGGTCAGGGGTCAATGCACTTCAGTTCGACCCCCTTCTCAATAGACTCTACTCAGCAGGGCGAGATTCAATAATCAGAATATGGAACCTAGCTGATGAAAGAGTAAGATTGCATCTGTACTATATAAGAAAATCCCTTTAAGGCTTGTTTATGTACAAAGCAGCAAACCCCCTTGGAAAGCCCCAGCTGTTTTCTACTTATAAATAAATGGGATATGGGGGGGGGGCAAAAAAAAAAGGTTCCATGACATTTGGCAACAATTGCTCCCATGGAAAATTTGCATGTTAAGCCAAACATAAAACCCAATCACAAACCTAACACTCACCTTCATCCTTACCCTCACATTATTCTGAGCCAAATCCCTATCACAACCTTAACCCTAATTCTATGTCTTTGGAGAAATTGAGATGGGAGCAGTTGTCACAGGAGCAAATGTTGTTTAAAAAAAAATAAAAACACTGTCAAGGCTAAAAGTATCTCCTTTTTTTAGCCTCCTTGCAACAAAAAAATAAGGTGAGGACCAATCAAATTCTAAATTCAGTGCAAAATATGACATCTGGAGCTTGTCTGCGCGACCTTCTTCAAAACTCTCTTTTATTTGAGCGTGAACAGTTATTGACGCATTAATGCGCATCTCATTACCAAAAGTGGTATGTAACAAAAAAAAGGGGGGTGGTTTCCATGGGTTTGTTGCTGGATATCAGAATTTGCCCCCGAAACGCCCAAAAGAGCCCTGGAAAACTAAAAAAAGAGCCCCTGAAATTCTCATAGGGTCCAATGTAAACTGTAATACATTGTAGAAAATTTGGGTGGGTGGGCTCAAAGAGTAGCCCCGGAAAAAAAAAAAATTAATTTTTTCCCTGCCTTATACTGATTTTCATGTTGAAAAACAGGGAGCGCAATACCTCTGTGACACTATCAAGACTAACATTACAGCAATAACAGTCCAAACAAAAATTGTGTTACTGTATAATGGCCAAGTCATTGGTTGGTTCGGTGTGGGTTTAATAGAGTGTATGACTTGAATATGTGGGTTCCTAACTTACCTTTGATCAGGGCTTGTAACACCTTGGAGAGTACATGTACCCTAACTCCCAGAATGAAGGCTTGTAAACGGTTAATCGTGTACTCAAAACGGGCCTAGAACTTCGTTTTAATGTTGTGGAAGTTTTGAGGGGATTGTCAAACGAAAACTGTAAACTGAATTCACTTGAGGGAAGATGTATGCATAATGGCACCAAATTTGTATGGTGAAGAAAATGACGGAAAATGAATGTTAAAATATTTTTAAAATATTGGTTGAACTTAGAAATACAGCGGTAAAATGGTCATGGAAATTCACATTTATCGCTCTGGAAAGTCATGGAATTTTGAAAATGTGTAAGTGTATGAACCCTGAGGACTTATATTTATTAACGACTAGATGTTCTAGTAGCATGTCAAAATCTTGCTTGAAGATGAAATATAGCACAAAACTAGCAAACCTCTTGAAGTTGAATATCTATTAAACAAACAAGAGGCAAGAAATAGTTGAGATACTGGGCCAAACACATAAACTTCAGCACACTCAATGTAGTACCTCCACAGCATCTGCACATGTATAAAGTAGGTTCAGTGTGTGTGTGAAAAACTTGGAATCTTCTAGCAGACCACTGGGCTTGTTGTACACAGAGCTGTGGGGGTGGAAGAGTCCCAGTGTAAGGCAGTATATAGCCATGATCTAGCGTTGCTTTCGGATATTTACACTAAAATTCACCGGAAAGCATGGTTGGAATATCATATGATCTTGCACATGTATATTTTGGTACAAGGAAGACAATGTGGTGCTATATTTAACATGTTTTATGCCAAATTTGTTTTGCTACTAAAACTGTTAATGAGCTTTTAAAGTATACCTGATTTCCTTAACTTTGGTATTGAAAAATGAACTCAAAGTGGAAAGGCTGTCGTGAGACTTTACATATTCTGAATAAATCATAAAGTTTCCTGACCAAAAATGATGCTGTTTTTCCCCCCATCACTGAAATGTTTAATAGTGGTCATTATTTTCTTTTCTGTTCTGTCATTGCTTAACAGGACCAATATGTTCAGTCAATGGAGCATCATACAGATTGGGTGAATGATGTTGTCTTATGTTGCGGAGGAAGAACATGTAAGTACATGTAATATGGATGAAATCACTCCAGGAGTATTTACATATTGTATTACTTGGGCATACACAGCAATAGCTCCGGCTTACTGAAAAAGGTTTATCTATACCGGTACCTTCTTTCCTGGAAAACCATGCTTTTGAATTATATTTGTGTCACTTTAAACTTGATTTAAAAATCCTATGGCAAATAAATGATCCTTTACATGTAAATGATGTTGAATTGAAAATGTTGTTTATTAAGACAGTTTGCTACTTACTGAAAATGGTTTATGCCTGCCTTTCTGTAAAACCTTGCCCTTGAATTACGTTTCTGTCACTTTCAGTTTCTTAGAACATTTGTAAACTGGATTTAAAAACCGTTTACAAAAGGAATGATCCTTTGAATGTAGTTGAATTGAAAATGTTGTTTATGAAGACTAAATTGAAAGTTTAATTTTTGTGCAGACATTTAAAAGATTTCAAAGGCAGTAAATTATTTGCCATGCCGATATGGATAAATTGGCATTATTGGTAAATGTACCTAACAGTACATGTACATTCAGATTTTTTTGCTAAAGAATCTTCATAACATTTAATGCAGTGATAATTAATAGGCTTGTGTATTTTGATGCCTTGATGATCTCAGAAAAGCTGATGGATTGGTCCTCCTGTCAACATTTTGACTGAGCCAAATCTGAAGAAATATTATTGATATTTGATATATTGATATTGATATTGGTATTGCTTTGATTCAATTTGTTTTTATTTGATTTTGATATTTATACAGTAATATCAGCCTCATCAGACACAACAGTGAAAGTATGGAATGCACACAAAGGTTTCTGTATGTCAACATTAAGAACTCACAAGGTGAGATGAAATTGCAATACATGCTCTGGAATTCCATTGCTAGTGAAAATTGAAATTCAAGAGTTTGATGTGACTGAAATAGTATCATTTCCTCATTTAGCTTGTGTCTGGAATAAAGCTAATGAATATATTTGTTTTATATCACTCATATTTGTGAAGTTAGAAACAAAAGGCTAGAGGCAAACAATATTGAAAAAATACATGTAGCTGCATTTTGCTGTAATTGATATTTTTTTTGTTATTGTTACAAATTCCTCCTCCCCCCCCCCCCCCCCTGCCCATTTAATCACCTGTTCAGACCATTCTAGATTTAAACTACCTTTGCAAACTTTTGCAAAAGATTGGGTAATTTGTAATGGTTACCATGTAGATGCTTTCTTTCAAATTATATTTTATCATACAGATCCATATTGAGTCTTGAAGTTTTTATTTTGAATTTGATTTCAGGATTATGTGAAAGCATTAGCATATGCCAAAGACAAGGAATGGGTTGCATCAGCTGGTCTTGATAAGCAAATCTTCCTGTGGGATGTTAACACACTGACAGCACTCACAGCTACCAATAACACAGTCACAAGTAAGTCTTAACATCTTGGTAGGCATTCACAAGAGTGGTCTTAATGAATTCAGTTGATACAAGGGGATTTTGATCCATCCAGAGTTATCCCTTCCTGAGCATCTACCAGCAATTAGGTAAGATGTGATAGTTGGAGGTAACTACTTAGTGTTGATCAAAATAATATGTCATTCTTGTAGAGCACTTGTCACATTATGATATCGCGTCTCTTTGCGTTTCCAATAGATTTTGGATACTATTACCCCAGCTTTAGCTCCAGCAACTGTAGCATTTTGTGCATTCAAGGAATAAATCCTACCAGGTGCCCACTTACTACACCTGTGCAAGTGTGGCAAATGTAGATTACTGTCTTGCCAAAGGATAAAAGTGCTGTGGCGATGACAAGATGAAATATGTGTTACAACTATTTATGCATCATGGGGTTCAGTGGCCAGTACAAGGAGCTTTGCCAAATACTTAATGTACATCTTTGATTCTGATCACAATTCTCAAAACTTGAGCTAATATGTATGCACCCAGAATTTCTTGTACTTGTTGCCACCTTCTTATCAAAGAACTTTTCTAAGTAAGATCTGGTAAATGGTAGTCAACTACATTCATGAATGGATGAGATCATCTGTATTCTTGATTTCATCTTGCAGCATCATCTCTGAATGGGCAGAAGGACTCCATCTACAGTCTTGCTATGAACCAGTCGGGTTCAGTCATTATCTCTGGATCAACAGAAAAGGTACAGATCTTTGGTTTATCAAGTGTTTTGACAGGATTTACATCAGTTGTATGATGCTTGCTCCTGGCACAATTGCTTTTTAAAAATATCCATTCTTAACTTCAGTCCAGGATCAAACGCTATAATACCTAACCCTAACCTTGAACCCAAATCTAACCTGAAACCCAACTGTGACGAGTGTGACCCCTACTCTAACCCTATATCTCTGATACCAGGGCCCCATTTCTTAAAACTAATTATCAATAACAAGTTGCAATAACTATTATAAGCTACTGAAATCCTTACATCTGATAGGCTGAGAGCAAATTTGTCATAGAAATGTGGCAGTTGTTACTGATAATAAGTTTTATGAAACAGGGCCCTGAAGCAGTTGTTGCTAGAGCATGTGTTCCAGACATCATGTGTTTGTTTTTGGAGGGATTCCCCCCACCAAAAAAAAAAAAAAAAAATTGTTTCCCCCTGAAATGGATAGTTACCTGCCTCTGATTACTGCCTACTGTGATTTAAGTTAGATACTATTCTTGCACCAGTAGTCTATTGAAATTATGAAAAAGACTGAAATAAGCATTTCCTTATTAGTATTTATTTTTTATAAAGCTTGAAATTTTCAGTTAAAAACTCATTTGGCATGCATCGATATCAAACCATGTCCAAAATATTCAAAGCCTTTGTGCAAAGTGTTTCACATCTTTGTATCAAGGTGAAAGAACCTGATATGCTACATACACTACTGGGGTGTCTAGAAGCATCATTGTGTGACATGAGCACTTGAAAGAAGCTTTCATTGTTGGAATTGTGCTTGCCGTTGTGATTGTTGCTGTTGATATTGTCCTAGTTGTATATTTCATTCTGTTCCTGTTTATATTCTACAGGTGCTGAGAGTATGGGATCCCAAGACCTGTGCCAAGATCATGAAGCTCAAAGGCCATACAGATAACGTCAAGTCACTAGTGATCAACAGAGATGGCACTCAGGTAAGCCCTCTTGTTGATTCAGATTCAGCTCACTCTGTTCTCAGGGTAGTTGAACTGTTCTCAGTTGATGATCAATGCTTCATTTAGTAACCAATATCCTACACTTTCAGTTTTATGTTGAATGTCATTCATTATGTAACACCTGCTGTCTAGATTAGATGAAATTGTGGGACATACACAAATTCCTATAATTCTAGCGTAAAGATTGTCCTTAAATATTGTCTTTGATTCCACTCACCAGTGCCTGTCTGGCAGCTCCGATGGCACGATACGCCTGTGGTCTCTGGGGCAGCAGCGTTGCATTGCCACCTACCGCATCCACGAAGAAGGTGTCTGGGCGCTACGGGCCAACGAATCCTTCACTACGTTCTACTCGGGCGGCAGGGACTGCTATGTGTACCAGACAGACATGAGGAATCCAGACGCGAGTGAACTGATCTGTGAGGAGAGTTCTCCTGTCTTGAGGATAGAGCTGGTTCCACAGGAAGATGCCATCTGGGTGGCCACCACACGCTCTCATGTCAATCAGTGGGTTAGTACTAGATTGACCTTTCACCTGGACATGAGTGCTGGAACATCAAAAGTTACACTTGATTGGACATGTACATGTATCTGCCTCACATTAACCCATAGAAGTACAGAGCTTTTTAGAGGTCTAAATTAATCATCTTCAATCCTCAAATTGGCAACAAATATTTTTTTTTTTTCCACTCTTACATGATTTGAAAAAAATAATATAGATATAACATGAACCAAAATGAATTATGATTGCAAAATTTAAGCTGAAACTGCCAATTTGAACACGGAAATGGTGATGATATGATATTCACTGCGTTGCCAATTTAAAGAGTTTAATGATTAGTTATATTCAAACTGCTCTTATTCGAAAATGCAACAACGTACTGCATTGGGAATGGGCTCAAAACTTTCAGTGAATTTTTCTCTTTCTGCTCATGTATAATGTCTGATGCCCAGCATTCTGGATCAGCAGATACTACCAAAGCGTCTCCTAGAGGAGACACTGTACCTCTATGGGTTAATTGATTTCCTTCAGGTAGCTAGAAGTTATATTTAAGTTGCAATCAACAGCAACTTACAATCAGTTTCGTGTTACTGAAAGATATAATTCTATGTAGCTTAAATCAGTTGTATCAAAAATGTAATCAAATCAATTGTATCAGGTGTTTAGATTTTCTGCTATTGATTGAATTGATTCCTGTATTTAGAGGGAAGTTCTCAAAAGTACTTAATTGTTCATATATGTTTTTATGATATTTTGGTCTGCGAGAATGATTCTGACCATATATATCTCACTTCTTTTGCTTATCACAGAGCCTTTCAAGCAGAAACGGGAGGAATGTAGATGATTACGACAATATGGGCATGGAAGGCGAATGCCCTAAACCTAAGATGACTATAGAGGGTGGTTCTAGCATCCGACAGTACCATATACTCAATGACAAGAGGCATATCTTGACAAAAGACACCGACAATAGAGTGGCACTCTGGGATGTATTGATGGTAAGTTCAGAGGTGATGTTCATCTTTCTCTTCTCCTCACTTTTTGACTTAATTCATATTAGAATTACTTGCTCTATCAAGAAACTATTCTCAGTGACGTATGCTCTCTCTCATTCTCTCTCCTTTATCTCTCTCTCTCTTATCTCTCTTTCTCTCTCTCTATCTCTTTCTTGCCTCCTGTATTTATTCTTGTAATATGTTATATAATAATCATTGTTGCAGTCTCTAATCCTCCCGCTTGTCTCCCTCCTGCCCTTTTTTCTCTCTCTCTCTCTCTCTCTCTCTCTCTCTCTCTCTCTCTCTCTCCTTCAGGTTTCTTATTCTCTGTCATGTTTTGGGGTTTTTTTTCACAATCCTGCTCCAAAATTATATGATGGTTTATGGTTGTTATACAACATTGACCAAGCTCTTCTTATGACTTGCTTTGCAACAAACGATTTCTTATGACTTGCTTTGTGACAAACCATTTTGCATTTTCTTTATCTTATTTTCATATTTTCTTCTGTGCACAGGCAAAGAAAGTGGAAGATCTGGGTCATGCCGATTTTGAGGTGGAGATAAAAAACAGATTTCAGATGATTTATGTTCCAAACTGGTTTGCAGTCGATCTGAAAATAGGAGTAAGTGCAATATGGCGAATGGATGAGCTTGTTTAATGATATGGAACAAGAATTTTTTTTCTTGTCTTACTGTTTTTACAGACCAGAACCAATATGAATCTTTTTTTTGTTGTAAGCCTTTTGTTTATTTGTGTAGACAAAACCAGTAGCGAAATTCATCTTCTGTGATTTAATCGTTAGCTTGTTGATAGAATGAAAAAAAAACCATGTTAGTTTAAAAACAAGGATTATTCATCAAAATGCACTGTAGTATCATCATTATGGTGTATGACCATATAAAAGATCATATGCTGTTGCCAACCAGATAACCTGAGAGGGTTGGGGGAGGGGGAGTTGAGTTTAATAAGGAAGTAGGTGGATATGTTGGTTTAGGAGGAAACTACATGTAGTGGAACGAATAGATCCATATCTTGACAGTTGCATAAATGAGTGTACTTGGATTCAGAAATGAAGTTTAGTGTAGCTATAGATTAACCAGGCACATAAAGACCATGGTTTTCTTCTGGCAACTACAAGCAAGTTGAGAACAAGTAATACCATATTTTGAAGGCAGCTTTGGTTCTAGCTATGAATCCTCATGAAAAGGTAAATAATTATTCTTTATTATTTATTAATTATTTTTTTTTGTTTTTTTGCTTTTCCTGTTGTACAGATGTTGTGCATACATTTAGAGGAATCTGACTGTTTTGCTGCCTGGGTATCATCAAAGGATAGTGGGTTAGGTCCTGCTGATGCACCCGATATTAAAGGTAAACCCCAAATGGCCAGGTTATGTTAGAGGTCAATCAGCCCAGGGGGGTGTTTCATACAGTTGTTCGTAAAGTTAAAAATGACTTTACGAACGACTTGAATGTGGCAAGCCAAATGGAATTCTCAATCAAAAATCACATCAGCTGAAGGTGAAATATTCAGACCTAGATTAACATTACTACTGTTTACAACATTTGTATTGCAAAGTATATTGCTTGCCACAATTCAATCAAGATTATGGGAAATGCAGTCACACTTTGTTAAAACATCAGGAAAAACTGTGGCATCCCATTTGGCACTTCATATTCGAGTCATTCGCAAAGTCATGCGTAACTTAATGAACAGCTTTATGAAACACTCCCAGGAGGGGTACATTCCAAGTGGTTCAACTTGCTGTGGAGGTATCGTCATATGGTGGTTCATTCACTTGACTCTTTAGGGCTTTGAATCCCAGCTGGGCACTAATGTCCTTTGGCAAGACTTTAATCTACTTTTTGCCATTCTCTACCTATGATTAACTGGATACATGATATGTTGGAGGTGCACTATGAGTGGGGATAATAATGTTTTAGCACCCTCAACATCATGCTGTGATAGAAATGACTCTATACGAGAAAGTGCCATAATTTACAATTTGATTTGTTCTTATATATATGTCCTAGTCTTGTTTCCTTACCTTTTTCATGTTAAGGAAGTTATTATGGCTTCAACTGTTGCTCTTACTGCTCATTTACCATTTATAACATGGCTAGGTTCATTATCTTGTATTGGATTTTCATAGAAATACATGTAATTTTGTTATATCTTTTCCTCTTTACTCGTACGGTATGTAGTGAATTATGGAGGACTTGTTCTTCAAGCGTTATTGGAACATTGGCCTAGAACACATGCGTATGATCCAGATAGCATCAATGGGCATGGTAAGAACTGCTTTATAGTTCAATAATTTATTTTAATTCAGCACTTGTTCATAAACTTTTTGTACCATTTGGGGCCTATAAACTGGTTTTTACACGTTAATTGGTTTGAGTTCTTTAATGAGTAATTTACCATCGCGTAATAAAATATATAGACTACTGTTCTTTGGAATTTGTATGATACTGTTTTAATAGTGTGTTATTTCATAATCAAATAATTATTATTATTTGTGCTTTTATAGTGAATGGTATTGACACAAGCACCGATGACATCAACCTAACTGTCAACTCCTCATCTCCAACCTCACCCCACCCTCCTCACACGGTCATCAACAAGGGGAACAGCTATTTCAGTGTCCCTCCCCACTCCCCTGTCATCTTCAGTGAGGTGGGAGGCCGCACCCTCTTTCGGTTCCTCTGCCGAGATGCCAGCGGGGATTCTGAGAGGATGCTGCTCAATGAGAATGTACCCCAGTGGGTGGTCTCAGTCACTGTGGAGGTAAGCTCTTCTTTTATCTCTTTAACCCTTTGATACTGATAATTACAATAGCGGTTTCTTATAAAGCGTTAGATAGTTTATGTTGTCTTATTTTAGATAGACTTATATAGCGCAGTTACTATATAAATATACTCTACTGTGCTGTGATGTAACAGAGCTCTCAACAATGCTACTGCTTAAACATGCAATAAAAAAACTAACGGTTATCAAAAACCTCTGAAAAAAGGTCTTCAACAAAACTTTGAAGACAGTAACAGATGCGGCTTTTCTTATTTCAAGTGGCAGTTGATTCCATAGTTTTGGAGCAGCACCACTTCAAGCACAGCAATCCCCAAGAGTTACTGTTCTTTTTAAGTGAGGTAGCTTTAGAAGCATCTTGTCCTGTGTAAACTGACCAAAATGCTTATAGCATTATTATTACGCTGCTCACTGGATTCAGTTACTATTCCGCACATTCTCCACTCTCTAAGGAGCATTTCAGCCAGTCGCCCATTTTGTGGGCGCACACATGCTAATCCAGTCATATCGACCTTCCCCTACCAGGGGGGTGTTTCATAAAGCTGTTCGTAAGTTACGCACGACTTTACGCACGACTAGTGATATGTTCTTGTGCTGCATGTAAGTGATTGAGAATCTGATTAGCACCTAAGAACATGTTCCAGTCGTGCGTAAAGTCATGCTTGACTTACAAACAGCTTTAGGAAACACCCCCCAGGTACCTGATTAGCTCCTGGGTGAGAATGGCAAACATGGATTAATGTCTTGCCAAAAGACATTAGTGTGGGCTGGGATTTGAACCCTTGACCCTTTGATTGTGAGTCCTGTGAATGAACCACTACACCATGGCACCTTTGATGACTTTAAGTTGTTCCACTATACTTGTGTTGAGAAGTCTCCATTTCATTGTACTGTACATCAATTTCTATGCACTTACCATTGAAAGAGTGAGATTTTCTCTTTGTCGTTGGTTTCAAAGATTTCCAAATGCTTATTTAGAATTTTCGCATAACATTCCATAAAACATGTATTACTGTTAATGATGTGCATATGCTTGTAAATCTTTGCAGAACATATTTCATTTCTAGAAGTAAAAAGGAATTTTATCTGTCCTAACATTACCCTCACTCTCTCTCTCTTTCTTTCTCTTCTTTTCTCTTGCAGCACAATCAGCCAAAATTCAACAAGATTTCTTTCTTTTTGCAACCTCACAACCCATCTGGAAACAGAACCTTGAAAAAGTAAGTTGATTATGCTACATTTTGTTAAAAAATGTAAAACACAGAAATAAAGAAATCATAAACCAAGTGAATTACTGGAAGTCATCTGAGATTTGTAATTATTTATTTTTATGCTTTTCGAGGTTTAAACCATAGTTTAAACTTAAACTAAGGTTTAAAATATAAACTTTTCTTCTTTAAAGGCAAAGTCCACCCCAGAAGTTTCACTGTTTCAATAGCATTTTAAAAAAGAAATGAGCAAAATCGGTCAAAGAATAAGAAAATTACACTCATTTACATTTTCTAGTAAATTACTCTCGGCTGTGCAAATTGGCAAACTGATGACATCATATGCAAGCAGCTCTCCATTCACTTTGTACATGAAATTTCACATTTTCTCAATTTTCTTGGAAGTTACACTTTTCTAACCTCCATGGTCAATGGAGTTAGAAAATGTGTAACTTCCAAGAAAATTGAGAAAATGTGAAATTTCATGTACAAAGTGAATGGAGACCTGCTCGCATATGATGTCATCAGTGTTGCCAATTTGCAGAGCCGAGAGTAATTTACTAGAAAATGTAAATGAGTGTAATTTTCTTATTCATAGACCGATTTTGCTCATTGCTTTTTTAAAATGCTGTTCAAATTTATCTCCTTTTATTGAAACAGCGAAACATCTGGGGTGGACTTTCCCTTTAACTTCAGGACTTTGAGTGCAGTGTAGAATATGTAGGGGTCATACATGTATATTCAAATTCACATTTGGTGGACATAATCATTCTTCTAGTTTTGTCACAGTATGAAAGAAAATGCAAAGAAATTCACCTGCATAAGATAAGATAGTGCCATGTATCTGGTGAATAACCTTATTCTCAACCCCTCCCTCTTCCCTCCCGAGTAAAAATTGCTCTCAAAAAGCCTTACCATTCTTACAAGGACAAGCTGCAAGCCAGTGGCATGTTTAGACTGGCTGTATTACTTCTATGATTCCTTTTTTACAGGGACAGACTGTCAGCCAGTGACATGCTACAAGCCAGGAAGGTCTTAGAGCATGTCTATGAGAAGGTGATGGGCGCATACACATCATCCTCATCACCGTCAGCGGGGGCAGCAAACGGGTACGGGACAGGAGAGGGAGCCGACAGGGACTCTGAACTCAGCAGTATCTCGGAGGAGAAAGTAGAGCTATTATGTCAGGACCAAGTGAGTATCAAGCACACTCTGAAAACCTTGTCAACACATGATGCAGTAAACAGTCTCAAGAACTGCTTTAAAACTTCCATAATGTGATTGAAATGGCATCAGGGAAAACAGTATGTAATACTGATGAGGTTACTCTGGGTAAACAAGAAATTCATTAATATGTTATTATTTCATAGAGGACTATGTAAGAAGTATGTCCATAAATATAGGGTGAATAAAGGGTACCCGTAATCAGATATTTTTCTTTTGAGAACGAAAAAAATTCTAATGATTTTAGTGCAAAATAAATGGGAGATTTAATTGGAAGGTTAAATACAGTGTTGCCAATTTTTTGTTGATCTATCACATTTGTAAAAGTATTTTCAATTCTTCATGGAGATTTCTTGAAACCTCCCTTTATTTGTATCTCACACATTTTCATGCTAATACGAAAACAATGCTGAAGCCAAAGTATATTTCCCTTTCAACATTGTAAGAATAGATATTGTGTGTGAGCATTGCTGTACTATTGATCTGGCCCTGCTTACATGAAAATTATGATCTTTTCCCCCCAGGTACTAGATCCCAACATGGACCTGCGGACAATCAAGCACTTTATCTGGAAGAGTGGTGGCGACCTCACTCTGCTGTACCGTAACAAACATGCCAACGCAACCTGAGCAAGGGCTTGTTGTTCGCACGTAACAAACATTTATGTCTGACTGCATATTCTGCGTGGTGCTCAACCCCTCTTAGAAGACCTTGTGCAGACTATTCATGCATGTGGCTTTATGATGATGACAATTGGGCATAACTCCAGCTGTCAGGGAGAAACTGTAGCAGCAGACCTCTTCCCCTGCTGTGATACCTGCTGTGACAAAAGGTCTGAAGGAGGTAGACTAGCATTCAGAGAAAGTTTATGAAAATTGGCATTGTTTCTTTGATTATAAAGAAAAAACACCTTTACTTAGTGTCACATCACCAATCGGATGAAACTCTTCATTGACTTACATAGTAGCATATCTCCTGGCAATCATTGATCTCTTGTGCCAATATTTGTCAGTGCGGATGATTACACGCTTTGGTATAATTTCTAGTAGCATGAAACCATGGATTACTGCCTGGTCATCCCTTGGGGTTCTTGCCACGTGCCAACTCCTTAGGATTCCATATTTAACTCCATCTGAACTAGTAAAATGATTGTGTCAAGGCATATTTCCAAGTTGCAAAATTGTTTTGGTCCTGTACTCCCCCCACCACATGGCTATATTTCTCTCAGTTTCTACAAATAGTAAATCATTTCTTGCTGAGAAGCCTAGACTCATGCCTACATTGCACCTGCTATCTGTGTGTCCATCCCTAGCCACAGGAAGCAGCCTATAGCAAGGTGTAAAGTTGTTGGTAATTGATGGATCAAAATTGCCATGTTGAATATGGACTTCCTGACATGACAGCAAGCTCGTCAATGGAATTGTATCAGATCCTGCCAGATTTGTTTTGTCACTTCTCGTTAAGCAAAACGCAGCCAGATTAACAGTGATACAAGCACGAAACAGTAAATCTGTCATTGTCTCTTCTTTTTATCATTGAGACTTGACAAGTTCAAACCCAATATCTATATTTTTATCTATGGCAAGGCAGTCTGAAGGAGAAACTAAGAATTGAAGACTATTACAATACATCATTTTCATGTTTCAACGCGTTGGGAATAATAAAGATTGCTTTGCCATGATGCTTAGATCAAACCCTTGTTTGCACAGAAAAATATGCAGTTTTCGATGTCTCAGTGATCTTATTTGTGGTGTATAAAGAAAAAAGAGAATAACTTATACTGATTGTGTAAATGATACCATATTTTGTATATGTCGACTTATGTGGGAGGTGTGTCGGAAGGTGTACATTCTCCAACTATTTCAGAATGCATTCTCAATTTCTATTAACCCATTCTGTGCTGTCAAGGTATTGTCTTAAACAACTGTCTTAATTGAACTTCAAAGGATTGATTTTTTTTTTACAGTGCTTTTTTGTTGTTTCTAAGAACTACATTATCTTCCGTTGAATGAATTTTGCAGCAAAGGCGCTGGTACTTTTTCCTTGGTCCGTAAATGTTTGGCTGTCTGTCGCACAGAAAGGGTTAGCCGAATTTTGTATCATTGTTTTCAGTTCCGTAGTAATCCTTTTAATTTAACAAAAAAAAATTCTCAGCATCTATATTTTGTACTGTGGTGCTGATTAGAACCTTTTCATCTCCCATATTTGGAACCTTGGAAGGTTCTTCAAAGAACCGTTAAAGGTTCTCTGAAGCGTTCTAAAGGGGCCTTTAGAAAAATTATTGGTTGTACATGGAACTTTCTGGGGTTCTTGAAAATATAAAGAACCCTTTACTAGTGTTTTATCCCAAAACATGTTCTTGTGATTCCATTGTTCATACTGCAGTAACAAGATGAACATTTACAGGTGTACATGTGAACTTGAATTACTAGCAAGACCAGTTATGCAGTCAAAGATAGAATGAAATTGAATGAAAGTTTTTGTGCAATGAAATGTAATATAGTAGTACAATTTCTTTTTCTCTCTGTTGTTATGAAATTGGTCAGGAGCTAGCCAGCAGGCATAACTTAGATGGAGCTGCTTTCAAGAATACATGTATTAACCAAAGTGATATACCGTATCAGTTAAGATGTAGGCATTTCTTCCCTGTTTTACATGTACTGATCAATTGTTTTAATAATGCATCTTGTGTTTATCTGTCTGTGCCAGTAGCATTGATATTTTAGTTAGAGTTTTCATTTGCTTTTTTAGAAAGTGAGCTCTTGCGATCAAAAAGACTTTATTATCATGCAGAAACTTGTGCCACTGTCATTACTTTATCAGTTATGGTTCTAGTTTCAAAGATTGTGTCTTTTATGTTTTGATGTAATGATGAAATTCTGTTTCTCAGGGCTGGTATTCAATTCGGTACTTAAGTCCGAAATATGAGTATTTTGCTTAGTTTTTTGCTTAGATAAAATACTTAGCAAAATTTGGTATTCAATTCAATATTTTGGCTAAGTATTTTACCCTAAATCTAAGACACCTACCTAGGAGACTTAAGCCAATTATTTTGGAGGCCTTGATTGGCAGGCATAGGTTTTTGTACGCAGTCATCATGAGCTGCGCAAAATTTATTTCATAGCTTATTCAAGCGTATTTGATGCGACATGTTAATTGCGCATTAAAAATATGACGTCACAATGCTTATCAGTACGAATTTTGGCTTTAAGTTGGCTTACTAAAGTAAAATTCAGAGTATTGAATTGAATGTGACTTAAGCAAATTTCTTAGCCAAGTAAATTACTTAGTAAAAGTTTTACTTAATCCCAAGTATTGAATTGAATACTGGCCCAGATAATTTCGGTTGTTTCAAGATATTTTGTTTTCATACAGAACCTTGAATTCAGCAGGGCATTTAGCTTTGAAAGCATTTTTCTCCCCCCCCCCCCCAAAAAAAAAATGTCAATATCCTTTTCCGACTTCAAGAAAATGATATTGTTATAGAAGAAACATTTCCAGCTTGGCATTCAAAAAAGCCTTGCAATTAAGTTTGCTTTACCAGATCCACACAGGCTAATGTGCATTCCTGTGATCATTGAGCACAAGTTGATTTCAGCATAATGCGCAATTCATAGACCCAAGCATGTGTTCCATGTATCTTCGTCTTAGTATTCAACTAGTTGATGTAATATATTATACAGTATTAAGCTTATGAAGAAAATGCATTATATGACAAACCCATTTAGATTTCATCATGACTTAGCTATTTGTGAACGATCTTATGCAACATTACTGGGTTATCTTTTTTTTCAAGGCTTTCATCTCCTTTGCCACTCTCCACCCTGGTGTAGTAAATGGGTACCATGTTGGAAGAAATTCTTTGAAATGCTGGAGTGCCATAATGGCAGCAGCACTATAGCTGGGGTAATAACCCATTCATGACAGAGGTCCACATTTTGTGGTTTGGCCTAATACCTTTTGATGCAAAGCCCTAAAAATCATACCAAATACATGAGCAGAAAGAGCAAAAAATTCTACACAAACTGTACCCATTTTGGTTGCGTCAATATTCGTTGTTTGATGCTGAAATTTTTTTTAAAGGAAAATAAGCATTGAAATCCTTAAATTGGCAATGTGATAGAAGGTTTAAAATTACCGTTTTCCCCTGCAAATTGGCAACTTTTTGACTTCTCATCATAATTTCTGTCAATTTATATTCATTTCAGATACATGACGTTTTATAAGAAAAATGTAGCAATAAAATAAAAATGTTAGTGTTGCCAATTTGAAGAATAAAAGCTGATCAAATTAGGCTTTAAATAATTCCTGTCACGAATGGGTTAACAGTGCAGCACCAGGAGTGTCACGTGTGATAGAGCACTATACAAGAACCCACTCCTTCCCATCCTCCTCCTTTTCCTTTTCCTCCTCATCCTCTTCTCTGCCTATAATGTTTTATATTAAAGGGTAAGTCCACCCTAGAAATTTCACTGTTTCAATAAAAGGAGATAAATTTGAACAGCATTTTAAAAAAAGAAATGAGCAAAATCGGTCAAAGAATATGAAAGTTACACTCATTTACATTTTCTAGTGAACTACTCTCGGCTCTGCAAATTGGCAACACTGATGACATCACATGCGAGCAGGTCTCCATTCACTTTGTACATGAAATTTCACATTTTCTCAATTTTCTTGGAAGTTGCACATTTTTAAACTCCCATAATCGATATATGTTCAGAAGAATTGCTTTTTACATAACATACTTTGACTGTGGGGTAAGAAAATGTGTAACTTCCAAGAAAACTGAGAAAATGTGATATTTCATGTACAAAGTGAATGGAGACCTGCTCGCATATGATGTCATCAGTGTTGCCAATTTGCAGAGCTGAGAGTAATTTACTAGAAAATGTAAATGAGTGTAATTTTCTTATTCTTTGACCGATTTTGCTCATTTCTTTTTTTTAAATGCTGTTCAAATTTATCTCTTTTTATTGAAACAGTGAAACTTCTAGGGTGGACTTTCCTTTTAAAGATTTATTATATTGAAACAAATGTACATGTACCCCAAATGTCCTACATGTATGCTTTTCTTATGTAAAATAGGAAGTGTATATTATACATATAGATATTGCTTATATGATGTAACATATTCTTATAATTGTCTCATTTGATTTGCAGGATTTATATTGGTGACTATAGCAGGTATAAATATAAGCTATCAATTAAAAGAAAATTCTTTAAACTGGGTCTGTATTGAAGGTGTTTTTTTTTTTTACATGCACCTATTTCACTTTTTTAAAACAGTATTTTAAAGACATTCAGTCGTGGGCTTTCATGGGGAGTGGATCATAATTTGCTGACACCAGACTTTGTGAAAAGCACGGGAAATACCTGCAATGAAGCTAAATTTCTGGAGCACAGCAAAACAAGCTGTCCCACCATAAACATTCTTCGGCCTGCTTCGAGCATTGTCGGGCCAGGGAAAGTGAGATAATGACTTTGCCACATGGGGCAAAGGGTGGAATATACAGAGCATTACATAAGGTCTGTTGGTCATAAAACTCATGGTGACGGACAACACCTGTTACTGGGTAAGCACCCATGGTGTCAAATTCCCCATGGAAGACCATGACTAAGTGTCTTTAAAAGATACATGTATTATCACTTGCATGCTTTAAAGAGGTAAATTACTGAGGGAGGGAGAGAGAAAAGAAAGAACAAGGAAAGAGACATAGCAAGATACCAGTAGCTGCATGTACTATCAATTATCAATGAAACTTATAAGTGGATTTGGAATAGAATGAAATCTAACACATCGGTTCGTAGGTACAATCTGAGCATAAGCAGATAAAGGTCATTTGGGACAAATTCCAACACCCAATGACATGAATACTTGATATGTACTAATAACTGTGCATCCATGGTGCATTCTATGATACCCAGATGGAAGTACTCTTTTGAAAAGGGGAAATCAAAGCTATTCATGAGGCACCTCTATCACTTTGGGAGTGCACAAAAAGGGACCTCTCCATGTCTAAAATATCTGTGGATATTTGAGGTCATTCAGGACATGAGCTAGCTATGAACTGGCTCGTAATGAAATAGAAAAACAAAATTGAATCTACCAACCAAAATAGAAAATTGCAACTGACAAGAGCAAGTTTGAATTACACAGATACGAGTACAATCAAGTGTGATGTACACCATACAAATCTCGTCATAAAACCAAGACAGTCGTCCTTTTTTATTTTTTATTTTTTGTTTATTATCTCTTTACATACGTTTTGGAATCATTGAAACAATTTACAACATAACATTTGAAATTTAGTTTTTGACAGGATTACTTCACTGATCCTCCTCATAAAATTTGCATAACTGTTTCATAATATATTTTGAAAAATTAAGAAAATAAGTACTATTAAATTTCAATATTTATAAAAATCATTTGAAAATATTGTGTTAAAAGATATAGAAAATGTATGATTTCAGAATCTGTTGCATTCATGATTTGACCTAATGTTTGTAACCTGAGAAAAACCTTGTGTAGCAATGAAGGTGCAGCTAAGCCTTGTTTGCACATAGCATAGAAAAACTGCCTTAAATAGTATTTGCGGCAAACTAAAATCTGAAGTGTACATGAATGGAAAGTGATGGTGAAAAAAATACAGTGTGAGACAATAAAACAGAAAGCCATATCATTGCCTTAGAGTAACGCATGTGGATGTCCACACTGTAGCCTATCATGGTCTCTTTGATTAGATATAGGGCTTAACCGGTACAGAATTTTGCTGCCGATCCGATGTGGATGTTTTTACATCCACATCGGCATTGGCTCGATTCCGATTCTGATACCGATGCAGCGAAGAGCGCGGCTAAAGTAGAGATGAGTAATACAATAACAAAAATTTAATCCCATCTGCTACGCCCGCAATGCAAAACAACATAGGGTCTAAGTGTGATAGTAACCGCCAAACATCTGTTGCTTGCATCGGTTCCGCATCGGCTCACCATCAAAATATTTACCGATTCCGATGTTTAGCCGATGCGGCCAAGAATCGGCAGTCACCGATCTCCGATGCGAATATCGGTTAAGCCCTAATTAGATACCTTGATCAACAAAAATCTGATCATGGAAAGTAATATTACCATTTTTCCTGATTTGTGTCCAGTTTGTCTTTTTCCATATTATGAATGAAAAGGGTAGTCAACCAGTGGTACTGAAGCATTGTTCCCATTCAACTAGCATGCATTCGCACATGATAAATGTCACTCGTAAATAAAATTTATCCCAATGTGCAAGGCCATTTCGAGATGCTTTTTAACATTGGCCAGTGCTAAGCATCCATGACCGCATACTGGTGTACAGGGTGTCAAAACACAGAAGACATTAGCAACTATCATTCTGTTATGATGTATTTCAGCCATTCCACTTGGTTTTCAGAATATCAGGATTTGAACACGGGTTCCCCTTTTATTGATTCACACTGTACTTGTAGCTATGCACAACAATGGCCACTATGCACACTTACATTTCCATTTCTGTGTCTCATAAGATACAGAAATACGAAGCGCACCATGATGACGTCTGGGGCAGTTAGCCATTGCATGTCAAGAAGGCCTCATTTCAGTATGGAAATAACACGGATTTTAAAAATATCCCTCCTTAATCTGCTTTGAAGCTGTTTAATTATTCTAAAAGAGAATTTCAACTGGTGTATATGTCACAACACAAGTACTTAAGCATACTGTGACATCATCATATTTTCATCCTACATTTTTTTAACACTATTCACTGATCATTTCTTATAAAAAGTGGGAATTGCCTATTTTCAAAGAAATAAAGACTCTAGTTACATGCTGCCATAGAGTTGTGCTGAGACAATGAGCTATAAGGAAAAAAAGTGACAATGGCAGGTCTGCATGCATGTCCTGCTTCATAATATTCTGTTTGGAGGTAATTCATAGATATTAACCCTATCCATCCACAACATAGTACAACATGTGCACTATCTTCACTCCCTCAGGGCATTTTCACCAGAGAGATACAATATATACAATACATCATAAAGACTTTGTATCTTTGAACATCTCCTTTTTTCAGAGTCAAGCTATGTCCACTGTTAAAATGATAATGCCCTACAAGTATGAAAGTTTTGAAACGTATACAATTTCTAAATATTAGTCTTTGTGTTAGATGTATGAATGATAGCAGCAATGTCAAGTATAAAACTCTAAACTCTCCAAAACAGAAGATTACTGGTATCAGTAATCAAATTCATTGTTTAAAGTGCAAGGTTTAAATTCTGTGCCATTGCAACTATTCATCAGCATTCTGAAAGACTTAATCATATAATATTTTTATCCGACGGCTCCTGGTGAAATATACAGATCTTGGATGTTGATCTTAAATTTGTATAGCTGTTTCCAAACCAAGTGAAAGATTTCTATTTTAGAAGCAGAGATAAATGCAAACACGAGTTTCAAACTAGTTGATGATCATTCACGTGTAAAATATACTGTATATGAAAAGGCTTGTCATTCTGTAATTGCTACTACAATATTGGGTTGGAACAGAAAACCAAGTGTCTTGGAAATCAATTTTCGATACAATTTCCAAAGACATGTACAAGCTATATTATACTGGTAACCCTAGCATTTTCAGAGCGTATCAAAGACAAAAACATGACACTGGTAATGTTTTCATTGGAGCAGTAAAACATTCAAACCAAAACATAGGCCGGAATTCACAAAGGTGGTTTAAATTAGTCCATGGTTTAGGCAAATTTTGTGGTGTAAGTGCCCTTGATTTAGCATGTACACTAAGAAAGGTCCAATGATATACGCACGCGTGTGGCAAAGGGCGCCAAATCTACGCTTGTTACCGTGGTTTAGACCACGGTTTATGTAAATTAATGCTTGTTGCCATGGTGTAGACCATGGTTTATGTAAATTAATCTTAGCATGAATTTACATAAACCGTGGTCTAAACCATGGCAACAAGCGTAAATCTAGCGCCCTTTGCCACACGCGCGCGTTTATCATTGGACCTATCTTAGTGTATGCGCTAAATCAAGCGCACTTGTACTACGAAATTTGCCTAAACCATGGACTAAATTTAAACCACCTTTGTGAATTCCGGCCTATGTTTTGGTTTGAATGTTTTACTGCTCCAATGAAAACATTACCAGTGTCATGTTTTCCAGCCATAGAGATCATTCAAACAGTCAATATAAATACAATTTTAACATAGATCATATAAAACATTTTCTCATATCATGTAAAATAATATTGTATATACATTACAAAGGAGACATGCAACATTGGTAAACCCAGACAAAGTGGAGGGCAGCAATTTGAAAAGGAAAACAGAATAAAATGGATACCAGTATGCGAATTACTGGGTGGATACATTTGACCAAATCTAAGATATCCCATAAGATCAATCTTTCTAAGTAACCAAGGACAATAATCCATGGCTAAAAGAATGTTCATATACTGTATAAGCCAATATTTTAGCAGACGGATATTTTAGCTCTTTTGAACTTGTCTGACATATTAGGGAGTTATTATTTTCACGTTTTCAATGATGTTTCTATTCTTAAATGTAGGCATTTTACTGAGTGGAAGTTTTAGCGAGAACGTCATCGCGAAATTAGCGACAATTAAACCACAGCGAAAATTTCAGCTTATACAGTATGCAGCCATAAGGCTTGTTGAAGAGGGAAACTGCAGGGGTTATCCACAGAGGTTTTCAAGTGCAATACGTTCAGTTTATAGATTGTCGGTTTAATATCTTCATCTTCCAGGCCGAAATTTTGATCAAACTTGCTCACAATATTATTGTTATGTCCAGCCTAAAGCTTGATGAAATATATTCACATTAGTACATTAACAAAACTAGAGGGATCTTGGAAATGGGCTATTCCAAAAAAGTTACACCAGCTGTTGGAACATTTCAAGCCTACCAACTTTTCACACCAGTGAAAAAATTGTTGTGTGATCTTTAAACAGTGATATATGTATTTCAAAGAAACATTTCTACATGGTGAGTTGTTTGGTCCATATGCAGTACAGATACCAGAAATAACCATTATTCCATGTTCACCACAATTATTCATTGATTTTAAATTTGTTTGCCTAATTAAAAGATTGAAAAATATAAACAAGAGCATCACAATCATGATAACTAAGACACACCATACGGGCACATTAGCTGATTAAAAACATGAACAGAGGTCAATTGCAGCAATCCTTCTTTCTGAGCGTTTCTTTCGAATGTTCTGACCCTTCTCTCATGTCTACAGTGTCCTTTCTCTTTGGGAGGCTTTCCCCTGTCTTTGGCAAGATACTATTGAATATATACTCAAACACTTGGTCCACATTTAGCCCAGTCTTGGAGCTGGTCTCAAAGAAAGGGGCACGGATCTTCTGACTTGGATCGTTTCTCTTGATCTCCTGAAAGCGACTGGCGTTGAGTCTCAAGGCAAACTCCTTAGCTTCTCCATGGGCCACTTCCCTATGGGGGAAATTAAACAGATATCAAATTCTCTCCAACACGGTTGTTCTTTCAAATCAATACATTTTTCATTTACAAGTTGAACATATTAAGATACAAGCAGAACAAGAAGATCACCTATTGATAATCATGCATAATGCTGCATCAGTGCCATGTCTTATTATATCGACAGGTGATCTTGTAGTTTAATAGGAAAGCAGTGTTCTCCCCCCCCCCCCCTCTCTTTAATATATCTAATCTTTATGCCTTTAGCTTAATTGAGGGCTGCAAGCAAATGAAGCTTCATGCTTATGCTTCATCAATTTCTTATAAATTGTCAAAACTCTAATCATGTATTGTGTAATAATGAACATAAAAATATGTATGTTTGAAAATATGATATAGAAACAAATCAAATCAAATAATAGTTCTCATTGAAAAACTAATTCACAGCTTAATTTTACAATCATGAAATTGAAATTCTCATTTCAATATGAACTAGCTAACATATTCAAATTAGTAAAAAATCTCACTAGTACGTTTAAGTATTTAAAAAGTGAAAGGAAACAAAGAACAATGATTACAAAAACATTAAATGAAGTTTTACAATAGCTGATGGGGCTACATGCAGTCTAGAGCACAGACCCTAAATAAACTTTGGTGACCTGATTTTTTGAACTGGTAATTAATACATTTTGTAAAATCCATCCACAGTGGTTTTAGGACATATTTCTGGTGTAAATCTTATTGGTGTTCAGATTCTTGACTCTCACAGAAGAGGCTCTGGATTCAATCTTTTCTCTGTGATTACATCTATCAATGTTACAAACCTTATGCATATTTATATAATATGCATGTATCGGTGCATATATGCAGTGAGATGCATGAAAGCAAGATAAAGATTGTACATGACAGCATGTTCACAGTAATATAGTTGCTTTATGTTTTGCATTGTAATATTATCTTGATATGATGCTTGCATGAGTATGTGCTGTTGACCTTATGCAGTGAAACCATGGTTTCCCCTGTCCAACCAGGTATCTTTATAAAGGGGAATTATCCCATGCTGTGGCAATAATTCCAGACTATGCCCTTAGAAGAGGTAGTACACTGAGCATTATGATTATATTCTCACCGAGTACTACTGTTGACTAGATCCATCTTGGTCCCTGTCAGACACAAGAGGCAGTCTTCCTTGGCCGCCTCCAGGAGGGGTATATAGCGCTCCTGCAGGAGCTCAAAAGAGCTCCTTCTTGTGATGTCATAGGCTATGATGGCAGCAGAAGCATCGCGGCAGTAAAACGAACTCAAACCTGAGAACCTCTCTTCCCCGGCAGTATCCTAGAGTTCAATAGCAATTCAAAATCATCTCAGATTAAAAGTGGTAGAAATATTAATGAAAAAGAAAATTTAATAAAAGACAAGGATGACCAAATAAAATGAAAAATATAAAGCATTAGAAATCATTATAATACACCAGGGCAGATATATTGTATGCCTATATTTAGCCTGCCTGCCTCTCTAGAAGGATAACACCAAGGTTTATATTCTAAGAGCTGCAAAGCAAACAGTCAAAGGAGTAAATGTGTATGATATGGTGCTATTTACCTTTTTAAAAAAAATGTTTTAGCTCCAGACCTCTTTTTATAAGGCAATAGTTTTACAGAGTTTTATTATCAGAATTAAACAAAAAACAACTTACAAATGAAAGAAATATACTACAGATGGTCACAAACCTAAAATCACTGTGTACTGTCAGCCATCATTCCTTTTTCTCACCAATAGGATATTGTGGGATTTTTTTTTTTTGTATGTTACTAAACAAAAGGGTCCATTGGTTATACAGCACCTTAGATAAAAGATTTTCTCTTACAGTTTTTTGTTTTGTTTTGTTTCGTTTTCTCTCTGAATCTCTGAAAACAGACCTTGTGATCACCTGATGTTTGCAAACTTGTAATACTCATCCCAAATTATTCCTTGACATATTATCATAATCTACAGGATTGTAGACACTCCAGTGAGTAATATACAAATAGTCTAACTTACATGTAGTGTCCCCAAAAATTATTTTCACACTTTGAAAAAATTGAATAAAAGAAAATAACATGGGGGAATAATTTTAATTCCCATTGATATCATAGGGTAGGTCATGCCTCTACCCAAAGAACCTCAAAACCTCTGCAGTTCTGTTAGTCTTTAAGTTCTCAGGCCGCCATTCGTACTTTTCAGTGCCCAAAAAATATTTGTACACTTGTTCTGGTTAGTGAAGATACCTGTTTCGACTGCCTAACAATAGGCCTAATTTGAATAATTTTGTAGGTATTCATTGTACAAAGTTCCCAATGTTAATGCCATGAAATTCATTGCTGGATACAACCATAAATAGAGTTAGGTACTACATAATCAATAAGATTGGTGAGCATGCTGAGCTGGGCTTGGCCTACCATGTGGCATTCTACTGTCTTCACTGGCTTAAAGAAGTTGTACCGGGATTTAGGCTTGCAACATGGTGAAAACTCGTGAAATATCCACAGCACTGAGAGAGAAGGTGATATCCTTCTATAAACAGGGACTTTCTGTGCATAAAGTTGCTTCCAGACTGGACCTGGTGCACACAACTGTCCAGTACATCATCCAGAAGTACAGGAAGACTGCCACTATCGTCAATGCACCCTGACGTGGAAGGAAGATGAAGACATCAGTCAGGACAGACAGATATATAAGACAGCTAGCAATGAAAATTTGCAAATTGTCAGCCAAAAAAATTGCATCCAAGGTCCAAGAGGCTACTGGAATGGGTCTGTGCCCTCAAAGTGTCTGTAACAGGCTAAATGATACTGGACTGAGTGGAAGAATTGCCAGAAAGAATCCATATATAAGTGACAGAAACAAAAGGAAGCATCTTGCTTTTGCCGAAGAACATGTAAACAAGCCTGCAGAGCTCTGGAACTCCATTCTATGGTCAGATGAAACCAAGTCTAATATGTTTGGATGTGATGGACGGGCCCTGAGTGTGGTGTTCCAAGTATGAAGCTTTCAGTCAGTCCTGCTTGAAGCCACCAGTGAAGCACGGTGGAGGAAGTGTCTTGGTTTGGGGTTGTATGGCAGCCAGTGGAGTTGGAGAGCTTCATTTCATCAATGGCATCATGAACGCTGAAGTCTATAAGACCATTCTCGCCTCTAAGATGCTCCCATCTGCTTCAAGGCTGATTTGTTGTTGATTTACGTTTCAACGTGACAACGATCCTAAGTACACAGCAAAGCGTGCTAAGGCATTCTAGGAGCAGAAACATGTGCGGGTGCTAGAATGGCCACCTCATAGCCCAGATTTAAATCCCATTGAGCACGTGGGATGAACTGTAGCGACAGCATCTTCATGACCCAACCCCCAACAAGCAGCAGCTAAACGACACACTTCAGCAGACGTGGAATGCTATTGGGCAGGAAACTTGTGCTAAACTAGTAGACAGTAAGCCAAAGAGGTTGCCGGCTGTCATCAAAGCCAAATGAGGCCCAACAAAAATACTTAACTACACCTTTGAAAAATTATGAAAAACCATTTCCTAATGTGTACAAATATTTTTGGGGCACTGAAAATTGAAAATGGAGGCCCAGAACCTCTAAGACTACCCGAACTGTAGAGATTTAGTGTTCAGGTGACAGTGACATTACCTACTATTTGATATAAATGGTAATTAAAATTCTGATCCCACATTGTTTTGTTTTAATTCATTTTTTCAAAGTGTACAAATAATTTTGGGGGGCACTGTACCTACATACTTACCCACAAGGCAACATTGTAGCTTCCCCATTGTTTCAAGAAGAAACAAGCTCCGACAGTTTGCTAAAAAGCAAGAAACAATACAGCCAAATTTAATATACATGTGATCACATTCCTTCTTCTTATTCAGTCTATACATTAATAAAAAGAGATGAAAATTCTGAATTTCTTTCCTTGTGCTGTATCAAAAGTATACAGGTGTATATAAGCCTCAGAGGCTGCATTCAGTTCAATGCACATGATTAGTCAGTACTTTACTAAGTATTTTAGGTGGGAAAGCAATAATTCACATAGATTCTGTATAAAGGCAAGATGCATACTAAATACTTGTGATTTGTGTGATTATCTAACTCTGAAAATGGAATTTTCTGAACTACAAGGGTTGTAGAAAAGTCGTGGTTTTGTAGTGTCTTGTAGTGCCATGCTTTTGTTGTGAAGCAGTTGTTCTTAAAGGGGGTACCCAATGCTGAAACAATGTTAGCTCATTTGAAAGAGCATGATTTTGTTAGCAGAAAAGTTTTTTTAAAAGTCATGTTGCCAAGGAAACCCCCAAATGTGGTAAGATTTCAGGATATTTTTGACCCCTCAGCTGTGACCCAGTTTCAACTGGGTACCCACAATGACGTCAAAATGACGTCAAAGTGGGTACCTTGTCGCGCACTTATAGCAAAATGCGCGCAAGGTATAATACATATGTGTAATTTTACAATACTGAAGAGTGAAAGTGTGACATCAGACTGAAAAATATAAGTCCCTTGAAAATATTCTAAACACATTGGGTACATCAATAAACATTTGTAAGGGCTCCATATGACTAGAGGAGATAGTTCAAGCAGTCTTCTTCAATATGAACATAATTTAATTTTTTCCTTCAGTATGGGTTTCTATTGGCATTTATATAAATTACGGTTGGTGTCCACCATAACAAACGTTACATGAGTTATACAATTAGCTTACTTTCTTTGGACAAAAGGTCAACATCTCCAAGTTTTTATTTTTTGGTTACATATATTCATATCCTGCCAGTTCAACATGGCTGTGTCTGTTTCTTAGCAGATTTGCTACTACCTCTCAAAATGCATGGAACATTTGTTATGCAGTGTCCAAGGGTGGACACCAAAATGAAAATGGCTGCCATTTTTTCAAAATCTATTTTCTGATCAATTTTATATGTGTGCTCTATAGACCTTCGTGATATAGAATTCTGTATATAAGTAATTGATTCCAGATGATAAAAATAACAGAACTATGACCCCTGCAAAATGCCTGCGTAACGCACGTTATGGTGGACACCAAATATTTCCCTTAATTTCAAGTACCCAGAATCTATTGCTATTAATAGATTTTGAAAGCAATTTCTCAATGTGTATCCATTATTCAGGTAGTTCTTCAAATTGAAGAAGTTTTACCATGCTATGTTATTTGCTAGTCCATATTCTAGCTTTGCTGTGTAACATTCGTTACCAAAAAACAAGGTGGACACCAAGCGTAATGAATGTTCCACTTTTGGAAAATCAGAAATTTGAAACCTTTAATCACAATGTATGTGCAATTTTGGGATATTCCCTGCATACGTGACATGTAAGCAACGTAATCATAACAGATGTGATAGAAATTTATTTGAAATATGTGAACAAGTTGCATCATATAATACACCCTGTTTGAGCATGTCACGTTTTGGTGTCCACAAATTGACAGTTTTTAACCATAAAAAACCTTGTAACATGGAAATAACTTTGACTTTTGACCTAATTTTATCTATACTATCTCTAGAACAGGAGACAAAGATCCCTTCAAAAAATTAACACATCTGAACGTAGAATATTGGAAATATGACATTTTCAAAATTCTGTTGGAAAATCTCTCCACTAGCATAAAAATACACATATTGTACAGTCTAGCGCGCAGCACAACTGCAATGCGCGAAGCTGGGTACCCACTTTTACGTCATACCTCATCCTCAAATTTTTTGGGTCAGCTCTTGACTTTTTATGATAAAATTGCCAAAATGCATTGATTTCGATTGAAAATCATACTTTTAATGTAATGTTTCTTAGAATTCTATTCTTGATCATATATCAAAATATTTTTTACCATTGTGTAATCACTTTAAGGTGTGAAAGAGGTGTAAATAAGCTGTACAATAATGGTAGAATGAGGTAGTGCAGATTAGTAGCTATTATAAAGCGGGTTCAAGGATGTAGCCAATAGCGAGTGCGTATGCATGTCACGTGTTCATGCTTTAATTCTACGCAACCTTCCAGCCGTGCATTTTGGGGTGCAGCACTGTGCATTTAGGGTGCAGCACTATGCATTTTGGATGCATCACTTTACCTCTAGTGCGTAAAAACTGAGACGCCATGATATACATGTACGTGTTCTTTCAAAGAGAAGTCTATCACAAGGACTTTGATGCGCTTACTCAGGGGCGCATCACACCAGCTACGCTTGTGATGTCATAATAGAAAGCAGATGTTGCCTCTTTGTCTGTGCGATCCGAGGAAATTTGGAGGGGTTTTAACAAACTTTCCACGACAAAGTCATACCGCTGACTTGTTTTATAAAACAAATAATGCACAGATTTTAAATTCATGATGTTAGTGGCAATGCAGGCATCTCGGGCATTCACAATATTATGCAAAAGCACTAGGCGCAAGCGCCTCATGCTTGTCGCACATTGTAAATACCCTCGAGTGCGCTGCATCGCCACTAACACACTCACATCTGTGCATTATTTGTACACTAATCTTAGTTGTGTAAAAATATTGGTTTTGGCTCCAGCACAATAGAAGACATATTGTCATTAAGTAGTCCACCTGAGCAGGTCTTTTTTTAACCCATTGTAAAAATGGAACAATAGACCACCCCCTATTCAGGGCAATAATCTGTCTATTGTTATATGGAGTTTTAACACATCCTGTTATTGATTACTCTGCTGGTGAACACCAATTAAGCCTGGTCATTATTCAACACCCTTTTTTAACAGCAAAACCAGAGACAGAATGTTGCCTTTAACTGTTTAAAAGCTTTTTCACAGAGACTTCACTGCAAAAAGACCAGCTTTTTCACAATCAGATCACTACAGTTCAGGCTGGTTGTGTTTGTCCTAATCATTTTGGTCTGGTGATAATTTCATTTCCTGTCAGGAAATGCCAACATTTTGCTAATGCAACTTAAGGATTCATGACTCTGGGTTGAAAGATGCTCTGAAGTTTCACTTGTAATACATAATGGTAGTGCCCTGTTCCGCATTACCAACACACAACTAACACACACACAGCGACACAAATCTTGTGGCCTCAATTTTTTCAGAAAGTGAGTCTAATTGAACACTCAGTGCATTATCTCAATAATACGAA
The DNA here is from genome assembly GCA_029962745.1 of Echinometra lucunter. NCBI lineage: Eukaryota > Metazoa > Echinodermata > Echinoidea > Camarodonta > Echinometridae > Echinometra > Echinometra lucunter. Next base: position 24,143,570 of record CM057153.1, on the reverse strand, counting down.
TAAATCACACAAACCTTCTCCAAATAAATTTTACATCCTTTAACTATACATTGAGAAAACCTTAGTCTGATTAAGTTTAAAGGTCTTAATTTGTGACTTATTGAAAATCAAATCTATCATTTGCTATTAACATATGATTTCAACATATTACTTTTGACTTAAAGAGATTATTGAATTCATATTTTTGTTTTGTATACTGTGAAATGGAAAAATAAATAAATCAAATCAAATCAAATTAATTTATGATGATGCAATACCCTCGAACTAGTGTACCTTAGAATCAGCATTGCCATAAAAGTACAACATACAAGATACTTACTCCTGGATTCTCTGTAAACACACCATCCATATATCGGCGGATGAATGTAGTTTTCCCCACTGAAGCATCACCAACAATGACGATCTTCACATCACTGGTTTGATACAAAGGGGAGACATAAAGAAAAAAAATGATAAATTTCATTACAGTGCTCTAGAATTTTCGACATGCACAGTCTGCTTACATTGCAGTGCTGTCTAAAGCAGCGCTTCTCAACCGGTGGTCCGCGAAGCTTTGTCAGGTGGGCCACGAGTACGGCTAAAAAATATTTCCAAAACAAAATAAAATTAAGAATGTGTCTAATGTAAGAAATGTTACATGACACAGCTTGAATTCAGTTGCAAATCAAATCAAACTTATTAAAATAAAATTCACAATATCTTATCAGTGATGCAATGTTCATACCTTAAAAAGTTTCGTAAGAGATTCTGCACGAACTATGGGGTAGGAAGTGTTATCGTTCAAATAATTACAAGATTCGTTCTCTATTTTGATTTTGTCAAGTAAAATCACGGCTTTTTATCTTCTCATTAAGATTCTGTAAGTTTGGCCTTTAAAGACTCTATGAGCACAACAGTGAGCCAATTATAATGTAGCCAGCCAGTCCCCCCCCCCCTTCGAAAAAACAACTTTATATCTAAAATTGCTCATTTTACAGGCTTCCAAAACTATAAAAACCCAAGGGCTTCTGGGGGCTCCACCCTGCCAGGGGCTCTATAGCCCCCCCCCCCAGATTCCACCTGTTTGGATGTCAGTCTCCCCTAAAAACAAAGCATTCCATGGCCCCTGCAAAGGTGGGCCTCGAAGAATTCCTCAGAGCCAAAACGGGCCTCGAGTTTAAAAAGGTTGAGGAGTGCTGGTCTAAAGCATGGTGGATTCGAAAATTGCATGAGTCTACAGAGACTCCAACCCCAAGCACCTCTTAAGCGGGAGATTCTCCCGCGGAGACCCCCTAGCAAACGGGAGAATCTGACACAATGTGCACGTAGCCCACATCACCAGCGCAAAGCACGAAATTCCTTGCGGCCGGAGGCCACTTTCAGGGTTATAGAAGCTCTCTGATGGCGTTATCTTAGGCTTATTTTTTAACATAAGACAACATGAAATGAGGTAAAATCCAATGCTTCAGATCCATTTTTTTTTAAAAAGGTGGTTGGGCGGGAGAAAAAAGGAAAAACACAGTTAGGACGGGAGAAATTCAAACTCAAGTGGGAGAGCAGGAGATTTTGTGAAAATGGACTCAAAGCGGGAGATCTCCCGCCGAAAGCAGGAGAATTGGAGTCTCTGAGTCTATGATATTGCTAATGTGTAGCAGGTCACTTCCAGGTCTACAACTGCAGTGGAGATTTGGGACAAATTCTGTGGCTTTCTTTGCAAGATATTTGTATTTTTTCCCAAAATATCACATTTTCTTTGAGATATTTTTTCAATCAAGGTTATGGAATATCCGAATAGCATTCAAATATTCTTATCCTATGCTTACAAGATATGACAGAATCTGGTTAGTGGGAAAGGAGTTTTCTAGAGGGTCTCTTAGTGAGACCCTATTTACACTCGCTTGGCCACAGGCAAAGAGCGTTACAGCGTTGCACTGTTGCACTCTCACGAGTACTCGCCGATACGTGCGAGAGTGCAACGCTGTACCGCTATTCGCCTTTGCCTGAGACTAACGGGTGTAGGTGAACTCACGATGTCGGAGGTTGCGCTATTGAAATGGAAATTAATCACACAGCGAAATCACCAAGAAGTTTGGGTCTGGTATCAATCAAAAGTCAACATTTTGAATTTGAAAAATAAATTTTAGGTTCTAATATCACAGTTAGACCTACTGGTCCACTGCATTTATCCTGTGTACTCGGTCAATGAATTGACCTCGTCCCGCAAACATGACAAGTCTGCTCCAAAACTACATAGCATGCTTTTCTATTGGTTACTCATCAGCATGCTGTTGACCTACGGCTACGAGTCTGATAAGCGTCAGTTTTCTTCATAAAATTCAGTATTTTCAGTTCATTCATCAGATATGAAGCAGAAAGGGAAAAATTGAGAGCCTCAGGAACATTGCTGGTAAGTAAAATTAGAACTTTTCTTCTCTTTTTTTTTTACAGAAGATCTAAAGTCAATGTATTTCACGCTCGCGTCGGCAATTAGTTTCGCTATTCAAAACGCTGTTTTGACCTACGGGTGGTCCACTGGTGAACTTCGAAGATAGTTTGCAGGGCTAACTGGGCAAGAGAAAGTGTGATTTGGAGGCATAATATTCCTTTGCTTACATGGGCCTCCACAGGGGCAAACAGCAGCAGAGGACTTAAGCTATGCGTGAAATATCAGAATAAAAACACGCATAGGCCATGGCATAGCTTCCAAGGGTAGAAAAAAATTTGATATATGATCAAGAATAGAATTATAAGAAGAATAACATTAAAAATATGATGATTTTCAGTCAAAATCAATACATTTTGGCTAATTCTCTCATAAAAAGTCAAGAGCTGACCAAAAAATTTGAGTATGAGGTCTCACGTAAAAGTGGGTACCCAGCTTCGCGCATTGCAGTTGTGCTGCGCACTAGACTGTACAATATGTATTATACCTTGCATGCATTTTGCTAGAATTGCGCGACAAGGTACCCACTTTGACGTCAATTTGACGTCATTGTGGGTACCCAGTTGAAACTGGGTCACAGCTGAGGGGTCAAAAATATCCTGAAATCTTACCACATTTGGGGTTTCCTTGGCAACACGCCTTTTTAAAAACTTTAGGCAGATGATTTTCTGCTAATAAAATCATGCTCTTTTAAATGAACTAACATTGTTTCAGCATTGGGTACCCCCTTTCAGTTAAGCTAGACTCTAGATCTAGACTACTCCAGTTTAAAAAGTTAAAACATAGTCTAGAACTAGTAACATCTAAACAGTTCTTTGAATCACTGAAATTATGGACAGGTCACAGGGGTATCCACAAGTAGATCTACATGTTCATTTCAACAGACCCTAGCCATAACAATTAACATTTAACAAGACTCTATAGCCTAAGTTAGTTATCTTTAATTTTGAATTGAAATAAAAGTAAGAAAAGAGGGAAACTTCATATCCATTTTAAGAAGTGGAAGTTTGATTTATAGAGTTATACATATACATAATATATTAATTGATGTAATGCTTCTGTTAGCATCGTCGGTTGTTATTGATTTGCAAATTAACTTAGAATCTAGACAATATTAGCCTATTTGAAGGAGATTTTACTGCTTTTTATTGCCAAATTTATTCCTATGATGTTATTTTGCTGTTCTTTTTATTTGTTTATCTTATGTAATTTCGCCTAATTTGTTTGTCTGTAATCATTGAAATAAATAAAACACATAATTTAAAAAAAAAAATTGAAATAAAAGTAACTTTAACTGTGATGTAGACTATGCCACATAAATGCCTATACCAGACGCTCTTCAGTATGGTATGGAAGAGATCTGCACTTACACCAACATACCCTACTGGCATTATGAGTTTCCTCTAGTATCTATGGAAGTTAGCAACTTTATTTCAAAATGTGACAATGTCTTGTACCAAAAGCAAATAAGTCTTGAAATAATCCACCAGAAATGGGACAATTTTCTACAAATTTTTACAGATGGCTCGAAATGCCCAGACACAGGAAAAGCAGCCGCAGCATTTCATGTACCGTACTACAAGTACACAGAAGCCAAAAGACTACAAAATTACACCTCTTCATACAGAGCAGAACTAGCAGCCATCATCCTTGCTTTGAACTGGTTAAATCAATTACCTGGTCTTTATACAGGAGCAACTATCTTTTGTGACTCGCTCAGTGCTTTACAGGCCATCAAAAGTAAAAAAGAAGAACACTTTATTTACGAAATACTAATGTTGAATACTCAACTCCATTACAAAGGAATACAAGTGGCCTTTGAATGGATACCAGGTCATTGTGAAATTAGTGCCAACGAGATGGTGGATAAAGCAGCCAAGCAGGCCTTACACCACATCGAAACTGATATTCATAACAAGATGAGTAAATGCGAATCCAACAGTATCCTTAGAGCCTATTACAATCAGAAATGGCAAAGAAGATGGGACGAAACTAGCTCTCCACTAAAAGACATTCAAAAATCAGTCTTGAAGACATTCAAATGTACCTTACATCACAGAAATAGTGAATCAATTTTACATTGCCTACGAATGGGCAATATTGGCCTAAATGAGAACCAGCTACTGCTGAACAAACATGAAACAGGTTCATGCAACAACTGCGGAGTTCTAGAAACAACGTCCCACTTCCTGACCAAATGTCCCAAATATTTAATTGAGAGGACGATGCTATTAGTGGAAACTAATCAGCTGGAAGAAAGTGATATAATAAGATTACTCAACTCATCAGAGTATTCTCATCAAAAAGCCCTAGTGTCCTTCGTAAGAAGGACACAGATTAACCTACACTAAGATACACAGTTATATAGCAAACCATGATGTGAGAGTTGCTGACGTAAATAATTTTCCTCATTCAGGAATGTTCATACATTATAATCAGGTGTCTAAACTTGTACGATAAGACGTATGATAATTATTATGTTATATTGATCATACTTGGACATATAATTATATTTCGATAAGCAGTATTATGTATGATACAATTATGACATTAAGGAGAGTAGAGGGAAATTCGCAGGAGAAAATTCTAATTGATCCAAAATTCGAACATGTTCCAACTTCAACTTCATTATTGTTTGACGAGCAACTCTGACTTCCATTATTATTATTTGATGTAATTAGAAATTTATGTAACTATGAAGTCTTCTTTTATATTCCATAAGCGATGGATTACTTAGATAAACTTTATTTATAACGTGCCCTGTGAAAAAAGGGAGCGAGAGAGAGATCAGAGATCTGAGAGAGGGAGAGAGAGAAAAGAAAAATAAAAACAAAGGGAAAACAAAAGAAAAAGAAAGGGAATAGAGTAGAAAGAGAATAGCAGAAAAGAGTATGAGAATGGGGGGAAAAGGAGAAAGAAAGACAATTAAAAAAAAAGAACAGTGATATATAAATAAATGAAAGAAAGAAAAACGCGTGGAATAATGAACGAATTAGTAGATGAACCATAAGAGTAATTATTGTGTAGTCATAGAGTTAAATGCCAAATGTGTGTAATTATATTATTTTTAGGCACACCTTTACTAACAACATTGCACTTCTACGACCCGAAAACCCAGAATGTCTGTTAACGATTTGATTAATTATGTACTCCTTTTCCCTTCAATTTCTATGCTGTTTATATCGGTCGGTCGGAGAATTCCAAAATGACAGGTCTCACACGGATCGTGTCTGGTATTGGAGGGGCCTAGGCTGGCATGCGCGGGCAATTAGCTGAGAAGCCTGTTCCATGTACCGAACCGGGCTGGCCAGAAAATACGATAAAAACAGACACATGATCTGCGATGATCACCCGTCATGAACCTCCCATAAAATTGCTCAAAATTGAAAAAAATAAAACTATCGGTATTTATATAATTCTAATGCAAATTAAACCTCAAACGATATTTTCTAAACTGGCGTAAATATTCAATATTGAATGACAAGCGCCCTTAAACCAAAACAACAACAACAACAACAACTACGTGTGGGACTGAAGCTAAAATTTTAAATATTTTGTCACTTCTGTAATCAGCACAGTGAGAGTAACTTACGCTTTTTTCTTTTCTGTGGATCCAGCCATGATCAAATCGCGTTGAAACCACTAGAACAAAAGCAATAGATAATTTCAAACATGCCGAAAATTGAGTGAATTCATCTCAAATACGATGCTGATTGGGATGGTTGGACAGAGATATCGATTTCTACGTGCATGTTATCGCCACATTGATCTCATATCGATATCGAAAATATCCTCATGACGGTGACATCACAAAAGATAAATAGGGCGTCGACGTCATAGATGAGGTCAATGGATGGATGGATGGGAGGTCTTGCTAGTATAAAGGTGATGTCCCCCTCCTCCACTGTGCCATCTGAGATCTGGAAAAAGTTTTGGTGCGTTGATTCAGGCGGGGCCGGGGATCGAGGGGGCGGGTGGCGCCAGCTAGGTATTATTTCAATTTTCTTAAGTTGTTGTTTGTTTGTTTGTTTTTTGTTATCTTGGCCCTACAGGTGAGTTTATCTACAACTCAAATGAACAGATAGGACTATCGTATAGTTGTATGACCCTGCCTTCTTTCCCCATACTCTTTATTTTGTTTGTTTCTTTGTTTCTTAGTTGTTGTTTTTTCTTTCCTTCTTTCTTTCTTTCTTTCTTTCTTTCTTTCTTTCTTTCTTTCTTCCTTTCTTTCTTCTTCTTCTTCTTCCTCTTCTTCTTCTTCTTCTTCTTCTTCTTCTTCTCTTCTTCTTCTTCTTCTTCTTCTTCTTCTTCTTCTTCTTCTTCTTTCTTCTTCTCTTCTTCTTCTTCTTCTTCTTCTTCTTCTTCTTGTTCTTCTTCTTCTTCTTCTTCTTCTTCTTCTTCTTTCTCTTCTTCCTCTTCAGTCTCCTTTTTCTTCTTTTTGATCATTTGAAAAATGATAGGGCTATCCCCCTGCCTCCCTGTAGCTTTCTACATGTTGCATCTAAGACTAAGATTCAATGCTTTTATAGGCTATGTGCAGGCTCGTAACTATGATTTCAAGTGAATTAAGGGCATGGGGTGCAGACATGACATGAGGTGTGGATTATGAGGTAGGGTAGTTCTGGGAGGGGATGCCTCCCTCCCCTCCAGCATGTCCAAGGGTTAGGTAAATCTTGGCACGTTTGACAGATAACGCACCTCCTAATCCTAACCCCGGCCCCCCCCCCCCTGACAGACAATATCTGTGAACCGGGAAGGAATCGAGAGTCAGCAATCTGAACTATATGAAAGTGTGTAAAAGTCCACCTCCTAGACAACTTGTGCTTATAAATACAGCTTTAATTGAGTATTGTTCCTTTGAGGCATCGCAAGGGGTTACACATGGGAGGAGGGCTGGGAGCACCACAAGGTAAATACGATACGAATTGTGCATAGCACGGGCGTAAATCCACTTTGGGGAGTGGTGGGGATGATCGACTTTTTTGCCGATTTTTTTTCTGTCGAACTCACATTTAAGTATAAACACACGCCCTCACCCACCTGCACAGACCCCCCTTACACACATTTTAATTTTTGTCTTGCGAGCAAGCGAAGCGAGCGAGCCAAAAATTACCACTTTTCTGGTTTACAATCGCATTTTCAAGTAGAAATTCTAAAATATGATGAACGAGCAAAGCGAGCGAGCCAAAAATAACTACTTTTCTGGCTTTCAATCGCATTT
>CM057153.1:24034540-24135427 GCA_029962745.1 Echinometra lucunter | reverse complement strand
AGCAAAGCGAGTGAGCCAAAAATAACCACTTTTCTGGTTTTCAATCGCATTTTCGAATGAAAATTTGAAAATATGACGAGCGAGCGAAGCCAGTGAGCCAAAAATAACCGCTTTTCTGGTTTTCAATCGAATTTTCAAATAGAAATTCTTTATATATGATGGTTGTTTACGGCAGATTAATAAAAATTATATTTAAAGATTAATTCAAATATCATTTCTTCCTTAAAAAAGTGGGGGGGATATTTGTACACGCCATCCCCCTCTCGAAAAAGTGGGGGGATATATCCCCCCAACCCCCGGGATTTACGCGATAGTCATTTATTAAGGGTGTAATGGCGGAGGGTGCTGTCATCTTACTTCTACACGTTCATTATTTTTTCTGTCTTGATCCTCACCCCCTTTCATTTTAGGAAAACGTGCCTCGATCTGTACTAACTCAATTATGCCCATGTTTTAATGAGATGTTAACCCCCCGTTGCGACGCTCCTGGCTGCGTTATCCTTTTCAAGTACCTACTACAATATTTAGTTACATTCTATTTTCGATCAAAAAGATATGCATTCATCAAGTGGTATACAGCAAGAGATTATTTTCTCGTTTTCTTACTCAATTACGTATAGAAATCAAATAAACACCGGAAGCCATGCCATCTACATACACTTTCTGTTTCAAAAGCAAAAGAAAAACAAGTAAAAGACGTAGAGTGCTATTATCATCGAGATCACACTTTCAGTATTCGATGAAAGGATGATGAGGGCAAGGCTATTTGACGCAGGTGTCCCGATGCCCTTTAGTTATGAGAAATCTACACGAATAAATGAAGGGACATGTTGATTATGCATGATTTTGCAAAAGTGATTCTTTATACAGACATGTTACATGACTGTGATGATATTTTTAGGGATCAGGTGATGTTAAGCATTTTTTCTTGATTTCTAATTTTAAAAATGATGGTCATATCATGTTTAGGAATATTTCATTATAAAGCAATGGCAAAATAGAATAGTGAATGTCGTATTAGTATAATCTTTATCATATCACTCAAAATAGTGATGATAGTTGGTTTAATTAAGTGTTTCCTTAAGTAATATGCTTTCTTGATTAATATTTCTCTGGAAATAATAGTCATCATAGCATGCATGGCTTAATATTCGTGCTTATATATATATAAGGTGCATAAGCATTTCAAGAGGGATTCCGGGGGAGCGTTTCATGAAAGGACTTGTCGACAAAGTCTGTTTTATCCGACAGTTGCCATAGTAACGATGCTTCTCAGCCAATCAAAATCAAGGAAAGATGTCAGATCTGACAGCTTGTCAGACGACAAATGTTGATGAAACGCCCCCCGAGAAAGGAGAGAAAAAAAATTCAATGAGACAGTTCTGACATGAAAGAACAACCTTTATAAACCACGGCGCTCCTACCAATACATTGTAAATGCATTTTCAATAGCAGAATAATTATCATCTCTGTTCATAAAAATGCATTTTCCTTTCTTTCTTCCTTTCTTTCTTTTTTTTCTTTTTTTTTTTTTGTATCGAAATCCCCTAATCTCAAAGAGTAGAGCTCCAAAGACTAAAACTGATATTTTGAAAGTTGTTTTATGACGAATCATGAACAATTTATTCGCACCAGTTTTCAAGGATTTTCTCTTTATAGAACAAGTGCCACAAATCATAATCATATTTTTTTGAATACGAGAATACACGTCACGCGCCAGTACTCTGAAATATTTTCAATGGACTCGGTGTTTTTGTTTGTTCTATGCTGGAGACCGGTGGGTGTATCAAAAGACGAGTATTTGCTTTAGTTTGTCCCCGGCAAATTCTGCTTTCTTTGTATGGAAAAGGAGAAGGTTATTGTAAAATATTATTCTTGCATGAGTCAGGTTAATATGAAAAGAACCAACCCTATAGGGGAATTCAAGGTGCAGGCGGGTTAAACTGGTGCACATGTTATATCCTGGAATCCGCAGTTAATAGTTGCTTTTCTAGAAGTTGTGGAACTTGTAATATTGTTCCAATATTTCTACTGATCAACTAGTCAAAAGAAACATTATTTCCTGAAATTCCTGCTTTGTCGACTTGCTTGGAGTTAATTTGTCAGCTAGTAAGATCATATGAATATCAACTACGGATTATCAGTGAACAGTGTTTGCGGGATTCTGAACAACTATGACTCTCATTATTTTTGTTTATCTTCGGAATGATCATTTGTATGACATGATGGCGATATGAGTCATCTTTTGAAATGTTACTTGTCTCAACCGTTACTATTGCTTTCGTTATCTTAAACAAATGGAATAACCCCCCTTTCCACGGACATTTCTCAATAACTCAAGGAGAACGTAAAGGGTGTGACTCATCTTGTTCTTAAAATCATGATGTATGTTGTGTAATTTTCATATTTGAAAACAAATTCTCATTGTTTTCTATTGAACCTTTCGGTGACTTACACTGCGGTGGTGAACAAAAGAATTTATCTTCTTTTTAAGCCCTGGATATATTCTGAAGTGTTTGGTCATCTATTAGCCATGTCATTCATCTTAGTGTGAAAATTGATTGATAAGAAGATTCATCATGATTGAGGAGGATATATTAAGTGCCATTCAGGAGGTGAGTAACAGGTCGTATTAATAGCAACCCTAAAATCATAATACTATAGTAACAGTAAAAACAGTAGTAATCATGGTAATTAATAGTAATTACAATATCAGAAGTAGTAAAAGCAACAGGAGTAGTAAAGATTAATGATGATGATGAGGATGCTGATGATGATAATAATTATATGAAAAATAATCATGATGAAAACAGTATGGTTGGTTTATTGTAAAAGGGGAAAAAAACATCAAAAAAGCAACTCGCAGGCTGAAAATATTCAATTTACAAACAGTGGGTATAATAAAAAAAATCACAACGGTATAAAACTGAAATATTACATGAATAAAATATGTAGAAATGTCAAGTGAACCACTATCCCATGACATAATGGTATTTTCGAGACAGAGATATTTTTCCCGTAATTCCAAACTATTTTCCCGTACAAATAATAAGCTAAGCCCTACAAGAGCTATTAACTATATGAAGTATCAAGCAACATAATACATTTGATGTAAACATTATGTTCATAACATCACCTTGAACTTGGCTACAAATCACTGATTCAGAACAAACAAAAGGTTACTGTTCAGGGTAGCCGAATATTTCAAAGGAGATGATTTCATAGGTAATGTTTTGCACATGAATTTATATTTGTTTTTGCTATGTCTGGACTGGGAGCTCCAAAAATTATTAAAAGGTATAACCCCATAGTATGTTCAAATCAATCAGAGATATTGTGAGTGCATCAGTTTTATACCCGCAGTATAGGCCTACAACTGACATGAGACACTGAAAGTTTTGAAGGAAGTTTAAAAATTATGTTTTTTGTTTTTGGTTGGTTGGTGTTTTTTTTTTTTTTTTCGTGTTGTCATGAATATTTCCATTCCAGTTTGGTTTAAGAGTATCTGTTCAGTAGATTAGTTGTAAAATAATGTTCATGCCAGTGGTAAATGCTACCAAATAGTACCAAAGTCACACTAAGAAAAAAAGGTTCAAGTTTGCACCCTAAACATGCTAAATGAAACACTGGCAGTACCTTTTAGGGTGCAATCTTGCACCCTACATGAAAAAGGTGCAAAAATGCACCTTTTTGTTCTTGTTTGCACCCCGAAATGCCTGTTTGCACCCTAAAAGGTACAACTTTGCACCTTTAAGGGTAAGGGTGCAGAAATTTTTGCATTCAAAAAGGTGCAAATTTGCACCTTTCCCTAAAGGGTACAACTCTGCATCCTTTAGGGTTCAAAATGTGTCTAACTGCACCCTTAAAGGTGCAAAAATCTTGTTAGGTTGCAAAGTTGCACCCCAAAAGGAGCTTTTTAGAGTATATTCCACATTTTAGAGTGGATTTCCACGCCAAACGGCGTGTTCATTATGACTTCTGGAAGGTCTAAGGAGTGAATTCGCGTTCCCACAGATTTAGGAAATATAAATGTGAAATATACAAATAAGGTTATTATCATTTTTATGCAAGAGATTTTAATCTACAATGACGTCATGCAGTAGGTGCTGAAAAGGTGAATTCTCGCTCTCACTTCACAGAAGGCATTTTGTATACAGATAGACAACTATATTAAAAGCTTCTTTCAGTCAGAAATCCCTTTCTGCCATTGAAGCAGAGGGATTTGGGATCTTTTGTGTGACGACACAATAGAATTTGGGGGTGGCTGCTCACGAAGGTGTAGTGGACCGAATTAACTGATGGTACATCGGCGCGACGTATAACGGGTATATAATACATGCAGGGAGAAGAGGCATATCATGCCAAGTTTGCATTTAATCGCTGTTATATAACTTTAAACTTTCATGATAGTCGCGGTGATAACGTGTGGATAATTATCACGATGGTTAGGACAACTTTTGATAATTACTGGTGATTTTGACGCCGCGGCAGCCTCACATTTTAACAGCAAGTGCGATGGACCACTTCCCCTTGGCTGACTATCCTCTGGTATGTGAATATTCGCTGTATCATGCTGTGCTAAATAAGTGCGTATATTATACAAAGTGAAATGTACACGTGAATTATATTCAATAGATGTGGTGAATCTCTTGGTGAGTATGTCACGTCCTGTCAATAAGCTGGTGTTAACCAACGTTATCCGATGCTATTTGACGAGATATGGTCTTAGGTCCATACCTGTCAGGTCTGTTATTTGTGCATGAGGAATTGCCCTGAATGTTTAATGTACATGTAGGGTGTGGGCGTGTCCACTATGGGTGTGTCTAGTGAAGGCCATGGGTGAGGTCGAAAGTCCGAAAAATTGATCAAGAAAAATGATGGAGAAAGCTCTTAAAGAGCATTCACATTTCCTGACAATGGTTGCTTATGCTCTCTTTAAAAAAAGAGAGAGTACATGTGAACGCGTTCACTCTGTTAAGGGTGAGTTTTAGAAGAGAGTGAATTTAGAGTGAATTAAGAGTGAATTAAGAGTAAGAATTTTGATATTCACTCTTTATTCATTCTTTTAGGGATGACCTCAGTGATCACTCAAAATTCTTGAGTGATCACTGAGGTCACCCCTCAAAGAGTGAATATCACATTTTTTACTCTTAATTTACTCTAAATGCATTCTCTTCTGAAATTCACCCCTAACAGAGTGAACACGATCATTCTTTTTTAAAGAGAGTATATAAAAGTACGTCCTTAACGTTAAAATGTATCGAACTTTTATGTAACTAGGAGGCTAGGAGGTGACAACTGGAATTATCTCCTTATTACATCGATGCAGATAAGCTGTTTCACTCTTATTTTATCTTTTACTCCCCCTTTTTTTTCCTTCAGTCATTTATCTACTTGTTTGTTTTATTCGTTAATCGATTACTTTCATTTGATATTTATTTGTTTTACTTATCAATTCATTTATTTTTGTTCAATCATTATTTATTTTATTTTTTCATTTTTCATTTATTCCCTCATTCACATTAATTCAATTATTTTTAATTCAACCATTCACTATTCATTCACTCATTCATTCATTCATTCATTCATTTATTCATTCATTCATTCATATAATGTAAATCAAACTATGCATATCGATAATGATTCCAACTTGGGTTGACATGGTTGAGGTAAAATTACAGTATCAGCATTCCTTGTGTTAACACCATGGCGACCAAAGTACATCTCGATTTCATTGCACAGTTGTACTGGAGCACTACCAATATACAGTATCATTATACAACTGGGTGGCAAGAAAATAATCGCTTCTTTGCTCAATACGAGGCCACGACAAACTATTAATTCAGCACCTCTACTTTTCTTTTTCTTATAATCAAAGTTTTCAGCGACTATCCATGCAGCTCTTTTCTGTGTTCTCAACAGTTTCTTTCTATAAACATCCGGGCAATATTCCCTTACTGAAAAGCGTAATCATCACATGGCTGAACCATATAATAAAGCATATAGAGTTTACAAATAAGATTGGCAAGAAATGGACTTTATATGCTACATATTTACATAGATTAGTATATCCATTTCAACTGTATAAATCGTAAATCCAATGTATTTTATAATTCGTACTTGCTCCAATTATTGCCCTTCAATAGTACTGTTGTATTGAAATTGAAATTTTGATAGCTTAAATTTAAGTTTATCTTTATTAATACGGAGTCTGTAATTTACATACCACTCATGTGGTAGCCCCCGATAGAGCTTCACTTTTTGTATGAATTATACCCTTCCACATTACATTCTTTATGCACAGGGAAAGGGATTCTTTTGTCTTTGATTTTCCTGTAATTCATGTTTAAATATAGTCTTTCTTAAAATGGATTGTTTTTTGTCCTTTTTTGAACCTTTGTCTTTATAAACAGAGGTCGTTCGTTCTATTTTCCATACATCAGGTATGACACCAGAAAGCAAATTTTTATTATATTATATCAAGGTTCAAGATTCGTATATTCACTATGTGGGGCTGTTATATCTTTAACAACTTTGTATTCAGATATAATACATCCAAATTACTATTTTCTTCAAGGCATATATTTTAAAAATCTTATCAAGCCCGATATACAGTATTTAAAACGCTTGTGTGGGGGTGTCGTGGTGTAGTGGTTCAGTCACTTGACTTTCAGTCTAAGGGTTGAGGATTCGAATCCCAGCACGGTATGTGTGCAAGGCATTATAGTCCACGTTTGCCGCTCTCCACCCATGGGTACTCGCTAGGATGCGAGCGTAATGTGTGCGCTAGAAGAATGGCGCCGAAATGCTCCGCAGGGAATGGAGATATGGTGCACTTTGCGTGGAATAGTGATTGAATTCAGTGACCGGGGTATAATAAAGCGCTTAGAAACGGGTTAGAAACACATGCAGTATCAAGCGCTATCATGTAACTGTTATTGTAGACATTAGACAGTCAGGATGTTTCCATTTAAACGTTTTTACGGGAACAGTATATGAGATAATTTTACCGACATTTGCTGAATGTACGTCCATTTCACATCAACCTCACATGCATTATTTTGGTGTTTATCATTGCCTTAACAACATGTAACTCATTCCATAATTTCTTTAAATCACACTTATACATATGATATATAATTATAGATATGATTATTACAATATAAATTGTAATATTTTATCTTATTCTCCCTTACATGAGCGTAATGTAATTTCTAGTTTTGCGATATTCATTGAGATTTTGCTGACATTTAGATGAATCAAACTTATGCTTAAGATAATCTCTCCGATAAATAAGTTTCATAATGTCGGGTGTCATCCAGAGATTGACTCGATTTTTTCACTCTAGCCTCCTTAATGGGAACAAAGTCATTACATACTGTATTTCTAATAAATACTCTTCCATTTGCTTCATATTGTAGTCACTGAGTGAATCATTACTAACATCAAAACATTATGCATGTTTTAACCTTTCAATAAATTTCGATCCATTGACTCTTTTTACAATCTCTGAAACGCTTAACGGTATTATCCTTTGATTTCTTCCTAAAATTAATATTTATGTATATATCATGATCACTTAAAGAAATTTTAGCTACGTCACGCACCTCATGTATATACTTGGGATCGAACTCAATGTGATGAATGTATTAAGATGAATCAGTATACCAGGTATACTGACCCTGATTGTTTATCGACAAGTTGAGTGAGAAGAAATGAATTTTTCAACAGTATTGATAAGATTGTTGGGTTATGAATCATCCTTTTTACATTCAATATTCATATCACCAATTGAGTAACAGCTATTCATTCTTATTTCTCATTCTTTCAAGAGTATCCGGTATCTTTTGAAAATATTCGTCAGTGGCATCAGGGCGAGGAACTGTGCAGACAACCGACAATTTATTGCTGATTATAATTTCATACTACAATGCGAGTCAATAAAAAATGCAGCACTTTCCAATAGTTCATTTCCAATTTCTGCAAACCTTTTGCTACCCATTTCCAGAGATTCATGACTATGGGTTAAAAGATCGGTGCTCTGAAATTCTACTGCAATGCACAGAGGTCATTATTGTAATGTACTTTGACTTTAACTACTGATACATATGCACGGATTTTGTGACAATGTTGTTTTTGAAGCGAAAATCTGATTAATATTTATAGAGCATTATTCTGAGAACATTACATAGGAAAATTTTACATAAATTGTTCATTATCTATTTTACATATTTAAACTTTACGATATGAAAATACTAGTTTGATACAAGTTAAGAATTTTTAGTTATTGAGGATCAAAAGTGCATGTCAAATGTTATTTTAAACACCTAGATATAACGGTCGATTCTGTAATTGCAGGCTTCATTTTTTCTCAGATAACCCCTCACCACCCCCTCCCCTCCCCCCTCCCCTGCAGACAGGAGGGTATCCTGTTACTTTGGCCTTTGAATTTTTTCAAATAATCATCGAAAAATTGCGATGCATTTCCATGGAATTATTTGGGCTGCATTCATTTACAACATTCCCAGAACTGTGCATTCTGTTTTTATTAGCTATATAGGCCTACAATATATATACGTGACACTCTGAACTTCACAGCGATGTAGGCCTACGACAAACAGCTTTAATATCAGTATTCCACTTGCTCCCCCTTGAATATTGTGTTTTTCTCACTTTTATCCCCCGCCCAGAATGCTCGACATTACTCCGCGCGATCAGTGGCGCATCCATTATGTTTTCCGAAGATAGAAGGGGCGGGGGAGGGGGCGCACAAGGTATTTTGTCAATACCTCGCGTGTCGTATGCAGCCCAACTGCAAATGAGGTATAGGTCTTGGCATTGTATTATTAAGGGGAGGGGGGGGGGGGGGCTTGTCTACATCCTGCACCACCAGAATGAATTTCAGTTTAAATATTGACTGACGGGTTCCATCTTCTCATGAAAAAAAGGTATTAAATACAGATGATCCTTCACTCACACTCAACGCCCTTTCAGCAAACTTCAAATACTTTTATTTGCATTTTGTGCGATCACAAGAGCTTTGCAAACATTACTTTTACTTTTTGATCAGGCGAATGTTCGCCATAAGAGTTCCCAACGACTGGGCATCATAGTGTTTTTCCCAGGGAGACTGAATTATGGATCTTTAATAGAAACTCTCTTTTTTGACATTTCATTTGCTAAAAGGAGGAAGACAGTTCTCATTAGTTTGCAAAATGTTTGGGAATTATCGAATACAGCGATCATATGATCACGGTTTTTGGTTTAATGAGGTAAGAGATGACTATTTTTATATTGTCATTTACCTTAAATTATAGGTGTGAATTCTGTATTTTGAAAATACTGATGAGCTTTTCCACGCCAGTATTTTCATAACTGTTACCTTTTTTTCTTTAATCCACCTAAAGTTTAACAAAATAAAATGCATTTATGAATACAATATTCCATGTATATATTCGTCGATGGCACTTTCCCTAATTGAATCCCAAACAAACCTAAACGGCCTGTTTTATTTGTGAGTTTGTTGTTGTTGTTTTTTTTTTTTTACTAGATATTGAACATCAGCAATGAAATTTTGACCGGGAATTCCGAGATCAGAAGAATCATTGCGTTGTGTCATCCCATGCTCAATTGTTTTTCCTTTAAGCCCGGCGCACAATATACGTTCCGTCTGCGGAAAAAAAAATTGTAATAGCATTTGATATGAACATTCCAACTTGTAAAATCTTAACGATCAAAGTTCCGAATAGTGGTATGAATACTTAAATCGAAATTCCAGGCTATTGCGAGCCACCCTGTAGAAATAAAAACGAATTCAATTCCAAATCGTAGTGACGTCGTAGCAATCTTGCGATCGGCTACGATTTGAAGCCGATTGGCCTTTACCATGTTTACTCCGATCACAAGGCTTGCAGTTAAGCAGAATTTTTATTTTAGTATTCCTAGCATTATTCCGAACTTCAAATAAGTTAATGTTACATGTTTACACTTTCATATTTAATGCAAAATGCCATTTGTTCCAAAATTTGATCGCAGTCGGATCTTATAGTGTGAGGGGGGCTTTAGCTTCAGCAGGAGCAAAGACAATGTAAGGTCCATTGGCAGTGATTGGAAGGAAACGACTTTATTATGGCCTGTGTATGCAAGGGCCCTTGTTTAATTCAATCTTGTTACAATCTTTGATTGACTTTTCTGTAGTTGTAATTGCATTTTTTCTCCCGTGCTTCTGAATAGAACACGTCTGTGAATTTGGCATGAATTATGTTTGAAAAGAATTGACATACGCAGGCAGCCGCTCTTTTTATTGCTTTTAGCCTGAATATTAAACAGTACCGTATATCCTATGTCATAAAAACGTTTCCATTGCATGTTCAGATTACGTGAATACTCTAAGCTAATTAAACCATTAAGTACGTCTGGCTGTTGGCAACATTTATAAAAAGTAGACTGTAGATTTGTAACATTTGTTTAATGAAAAAAAAATTGTGTGGAGTGCATGCATTTATCTGTTTATCCGACAGTAAATTTTTAATGATCTTTCTAAATATGGACAGTAGTCCTTACTGCAGATCTATGGAAAAGTACAGTTTTGGAATGTGAGTGTTGCAAATTTGATGAAATCGGACCCATGGTATTTCCTTTCTTTTCGTGTAATAAATCACATTCGTCGAGAATCGTGGGTGACAAAGCTTGTCCATATTCAAATTTAATTCGTGCAACGAAAACTAGTGAGAAGAAAACCTTTCATCACAACAGGGCGCACCTATTTTGTACCTGACGTGTATTTTGCTTGCAAGGTCGAAGTACAATTTGTCAAATGCATGCAACTTGTTATACGACGGGACACGATTGATATATCCGTGTGCAACGTAAATCATATTTGGGCGTATCAAGCGATTCGAGGGACCTAAATGAGAATTCATGAAAAGAGGCAATCAGCGGAACAAAATTTTAATCTTTTATTAAGATGACATCTGCGATCGTGGGTGGGTTGCTGTCGAGCGTTTCCCACGGCAACTGTCTACCATGTTTATAGGATGCACTTGGCCAACATGTTGGAAATAAACCGCAAATTGGAAAGTTCCTTATTTGTGGCAATTTACGCTATTCATTGTCCTAAAAGGGAATTACTGTTGGGATAAAAAAAAACATTTTTAAAATGAATTATGATGATTTTACGCTTGAAACATTGCAATGTAGACATACTTTTATTGTAAAAAAACTCTGGTTTGGTTTGGTTTGGTTTAGTTTGTTAACTGCTAAGAAAGCATGCATGCTTGTAAGTAAGCAACCAGAGGACCGACGGCTTTAAATCCTCTCCGAGGGACCTGGTAATGAGGTTTATGCCTTACCAAAGAGCACTAACGCATCGACTTGGTTTAGAACCCGATTCCCCCAGTCTTAAAAATTCCGAGTCAGGTTGACCCGGAAAAGAGTCTGTTGGGGCTACACTCCATTCCGGGTCAAAATATGACTCGGAATAAGGTAAAAATGACCCAGAAACAAGTCTTTGTGACCTTATTCCGGATCATTTTTTGACCCGGAACGGAGTGTGGCCCCAACGGACTCTTTTCCGGGTCAATCTGACCCTGAAATTTTAAGAGTGCCGTATCATGAGACCACTGCTCTACGAACTGACCTATCCCGCCCCCTCAGATATGTATATATTTGAAAAAAAAAAAAAAAAAACCCATGTATTGAAAAGGTGACAACCCACTTCACCAACCCGCGAGACCGAAGGCCCGCGAGGCCGAAAATAGCAAAATTTGCTCATTTTAATTTATAATGTACACCGCTCTGACCAATTCCTGTGCCAGAAGGAAGTTGATAAGTATTAAAGGGCAGCGGAAGGTTTTCCAAATAGGTCTGGGACATCCGGAAACGAGGACTACACATGCTATAAAGGAGACATAATTATTTTATATATACCGATAGCGCATTGTTTGTGATGAAGGAAAATACGATACGAGAAAAGTCGGCCTCGCGGGCCTCGGGTCTCGCGGGCCTTCGGTAAAGTGGGCGGACCCCATTGAAAAGATGAGTTTGGGGACAATGGCTTTCTCTAATTAGCAATATGTATTTGGCCTACATACTGCAGTGAGAGGACTCGATTGTATATTTCAGGTTGCTACCTTTAATATAGATGTGAATGCAAACAGTACCAAAGAGAATTTTAGGCAATGGTATAAATTCTCTTCATTTCAAGGACATGCACAGTCCGTCGAAGCAAAAATAACACAGTCACCAGAGTCATCCTGGGAACTTCGAAATTTGAAAATGCCAATTTGAAATTCAAAGTGCATTACAATATTTACAATGATGTCACGACTTTCAAACATTTACAATTTCTAATCAGATCTTGAGCAGTTTTTGCCTTCATGTCGAAAGCAAAGGTCTAACTATAATTGTCATATCAGCCAATTATCGCGTTATTGTTCAGTTTAGTTTAGTTTAGTTTAGTTTAGTTTAGTTTAGTTTAGTTTAGTTTAGTTTAGTTTAGTTTAGTTTAGTTTAGTTTAGTTTATTTCTCACAACAAAATACAAATGAAATACATATATTTATACAATAGAAGTACATAACAAAATGACACATCGGATAATAAATCAAATTAGAAAATGCAATTTGATAATAGACACAACAAAAATTGTCGGAGAAATGAGAGGCAATTGACCAAAAAAGCATAGCTTGTAAGAGGTGGCTGATTCCTTATATCATTGTTCTCTTCAAGGTTGGGAAGTCCTTGTGAGTCAATTTAGGGTGTTCAGGAAAAGGATAAATCTCAGAAAATTACGTACATCCAATAAAAGCTGTCAGTTTCCAGAATTAATTATTTCATCTGATAGACCTGCTGGACCGTACAAATTCCAAAATATGAAAGACAATATAATGCTCCCTTGCTATACGTCGTTATTACGTACCCTGATTTTGTCTACTGTAATTATCGTCCCTTCCCCAATAATAGGCCTAGGGCACTTAGGTAAGAAATTTAGATTTAAGCACAAATCATATAGTTCTGGGAGGAGGGGTTGTACAATATGCTTCAGTTAGCATCGAATACATGAATATTGACACAAGTTGAATAAAAACAATAAAGGTACTTGAGAACTATAGGCCCTATGTGTATATTTTCTACTGAAGATTTTCTGTAAGTCGCCTACTTCTGTACATGCACAATAATGAGAAGCTCGTCCAATTTCGGTTTGTGCAGTAAATTTACTCTTAACAACTTAGGTCTAAAATCATTTTGAAAACGACACAATAGTAGGATAGGTGTGCCAACCATGTTTACTTTCATTGGGGTTCCATTGTAAATTTAATGTACATTGACGTATGCTAGCAAATAATGCTGGTTGGAGAGGGTGAATACTGTAAGTACCGGCATGAAACTGGTTTGGCTGTTTCATGAAGGGTTATTTCATGATCATGGACCCTACAAGTAGGGTCCATAATAAATGAAGCTCAGTGATAATGATGGGATGATGATGATGATTATGATAACAATGTAGAAGAAGTGTTTGTACCATGTAGTATGATAGTAGCAGTTCTACTATTATCGATGATGATGATGATAATGATCGATGATGATGATGATAATGGTAAGGCAATTGTACTGGGAACAACGAGACTCATCGGGAAAACACTTGGACAGTAAAAACATTATAGTTGAGCTTGATAGAATTCTTACTTTTTGTTAAAGCAAAGTCTCTCAAGAATATATGCGGACAGGATCTTGTTTTTCACAATAATACTAACAGTGATGATGATGATGACGATAATAAGAATACTAATAAAAATAATAATAACAAGAATATTCGTGATCAAATGAGTGCAGCAAGCATTACTTTTGGGCACACGCTGCCTTTTTTACGGCTGGAATTAAGTTATTGATTTTGTTTGGCTTTAATATCCTTCTTTTGTATTGTTAGGTTTGGTTGTTTATTCGTTTGCTTTGTTTTCTTTTCTGTGCTTTGCTTTGACAACTGATTCATACTTTTGTTTTCACATACAGGAGGAGGAAGATCATATGACTGGGTATGAGACCATCCTTTTCCCTTCTCCGAGAAACAGCAGCCATTTTGATCTTGGTACACCGCTAGGAGGACCTCATGGACCCTCCAAGACCAGGGGCAGTAGCGTGATCGTCAACAATGCAGCCAGGCAAAACTTCGGAGACTTCCGCAAGCGCAATACTTGGAATGCGAACCCCAGGAGCGGTGTCATCATCCAGCATCTCTCCTCCATCCCACCGGATGCAGAGCGACCGCGGATTGTCGAAGTAACCGGGATGGAAGATGAAGAGGATGGGGATGGTCGAGGAATTTCGAACCCGGATTACCCACTTTCTGAATCAGATACGAACGGTGGGAATACTGAGTATCCGACATTACCGGCCGATGCGGGTCCACCGTTACCGGACAGGGACTATAGCAGTGACAGCAGACCGGACATCCATCGCGTGAATCTGAGTGCTGGAGACAATGGGGATCCACCTGGAGTAACGGTTATTCCTCCTCCTGCACCTCCTCCCCCTCCTGTCCCTCAAGTTCAAAGATCTGAGGAAACCGGCCCTGCTCAACAGTCACAAGAAAACACAACCGAACCGTCACAAGGCAATACTGAAGTGGAGGTTCCTCCAAATCAAGAACTGCATATAGTTCTCAGACGAGCACTTGCAAGAAATTTCAATACAACTCAACCAACACGGGATGAACCGGACCGATCGCAAGGAGAAGGAACGGAGAGGGCTTCTCGAGAGAGCTACACTCAAACTCGTCAAGGAGAGCAACAATCAGCCGAAGTGCAAACGACGCTTGATAGACATGAACGTCGTGATAACAGCAGTAACGGTGGACGCCAATCGGACAATCGTAACGATGCCAGCCGGTCCGGCCAGGGTAGTGATCAGAGATCACAATCTCGCCGGGAGGACAGCAATTCAGAACATCGCCGTTCTACCCAAAATAGGGAATCATACAGTGAAGGTCCGTATGGGCCAAGATTTCAGTCAGAAGCTTTCCATCCCTCTGACAATACTCAACCATCGCAAAGACCGCACTCTGGTGTGGACTCTGATGGATACCCTCTACGATCATCACGAATTATTGAAAGAATCATTATTACGAGAGAGATTGACCCTGCTACTGGTCAGCCAATAGATTCTGTACCGATGCAGAATTTTGACGAACGTCAGCGACCCCATAGACCTCGATCTAATATTGCCTACAACGATTCGGTACGTGACAGCGGCCGCAGATCTCGCGGCTGGGCACCATTCAGAGAATCGAATCGAAACTGGTCCCCACGAGATGGCAACGAACACTTGGACCTAACTGGTATTGTCGCTGGGATGGAAACTGAAACAGATGGTGGAAACCGGTACAGTTACATGCCTCGCGAGAGGACCGAACGGAGGGGGAGAACAAACCAAGGGTATAATGTCAGTCCTCCCGAAGACCGACGACGTCCCGACGTCGTCAGAATGTCCTCAAGTCAGCCGGCGTGGGTTCCAGGTGATGGACGTGATGTTCCTCCACCTCCTCCCTATACAGAGAGAGATGTAGCTCCTCCACAGCTACGGTCATCACTGTCTGTAGAGAGATCAGCAGGTCACGGTTGGGGGAGATCAGGCAGATCAAGAAGCTGGCCGGCAGCTGATAGTGATGGATCGTCGACCATTGCTGCAGGCTGGACGCAACGGACACGGGTAGTGTTCGCAGTGATGCTTCTGCTATGTATTATCCTGCTGCTCGCGTTGGTTGTTGTTGTCTCCGTTTACTTCACTGGTAAGTTCACGATTTACATGTCAGGTCTAAAACAGTATTTGAAAGTAATAATTTGAATTTTTAGGGCTACTCCAATTTCTATTGAATATTCTATTCAAGTTTTGTCCTCTTCCTTTCCCCTCCCTTTCCCCTCCCTTTCCCCTCCCTCATCCAAATATTCTGGCGGATGCCCTTTAGGCTTTTTTTTTTCAATTAAAGAAACGCAGTAAAATACGTTTCAATTACATCCCTCGGGAACTTTCATATCACAACATGCACAAACTGATAATTATTTAATGAATACACTATCCTGTAATGATGCATACGGTTGGTCTGTTCCAATTATATTCCACATGGAATTTAGGTAAAGTACCGATGTCGGATTCTGAAGCTAATGTTATTGTGATCATCTTCATTTGCGTTTTCTTTTATACCTTGTAGCTGGACCGGGAAAGGACTGTATAAATGGGGGAGTATGCCAGTCTCCTTCAGTCGGCTACATCGTTGGTAAGTCGTCAATAATATCCCTATAATGGGGGTATCCCGCTGAGCGGCGAACGCTTGCGAACGTGGAAATTTTTTAGGTTTCGCCAGGGTTCGTAAAAGGTCGTAAACGGTTGGAAAAACAGCTCGCAAACAGTTTTTATTGTCGGTAATCCTTTTTTCTTTCGTTAATGAATTTTGAACCTATTCTAAATTATTTCGTTGATTTTCGCCAAAATTCGTGATTCAAAAGTTGACCGTCGAATCGAAAATTCGTTACGTTCGCAAGCGTTCGCTGCTCAGTGATACAAAGTGCGGTTTTCACAGCCACGCGAACGTTTTGCGAAGGATGCGAATATCGAAAAAAAATTGTATGCTTCAAAAACTCGCCCAACTTGGGCGGAGGTTCGGAAGCGTTGTCAGTTATTGTTCGGGGGATGCGGGAACCGTTCGCAAAAATTTCAAACTTTTTTGAAATTCTGCCTAACTAAAAACGACGATTGGCGACGCTTCCGAACCCCCTCCATGTTCGGCGAACTTTTTGAGCATACAATGCGAATTTGCAAAGGATGCGAATGTCGAAAAAATGGCAATGCATTTTTAGGCTCCAAAAGTTCGCCAAACATGCGCGCGAGGGTTGGGAAGCGTCGTCAATTGTTCGTTTTTAGTTCGGCGGGGATTTAGACCAAAAAAAAAAAAGTTTGACATCTCTTTCGAAAGTTTCCAGCATCCCTCAACCAATTGCTATGGAGCCTAAAATAAGAATGCTGGATTTTGCCATTTTTCGACATTTGCATGCTTTTGTAAATAATTCGCGTGCCCCGTGAAGAAGAAAAAAAGAGAAGAAGGTGATGAAGAAGAAGAAGAAGAAGAAGAAGAAGAAGAAGAAGAAGAAGAAGAAGAAGAAGAAGGAGAAGAAAAAGGAGGAGAAGGAGAAGAAGGAAAAGAAGAAGAAAAAGAAGAAAGAAAGAAAGAATGAATGAATGAATGAATGAATGAATGAATGAATGAATGAAATGAATGGATGAATGAATAAAGGAACAAACGAATTTGCACTGTAAATAAATCCTTACATTGAACGTCTTATGTTCACATTGCAGCCTTCGGCGTGATCGGATTTCTGGCGTTTACCTTCATGATAATCGGCGTGGTTCTTTGCTGCTTTGCATGTCGGATATCACGGGAGAAGAGGGTACAGAACTATCCGGTGTCTCGTCGACGATGATGATGAACAGCTTTAACTCCATTCGAAGTCCAGTTCTCATCACACACGACGCGTAATTCCAGTTGTGTCCTCTTATCTACGCCAGTCAGTGCCAAAGATTCATGAAGCCCATACGCCAGCAATTCGAAGCATGATCCTGTGTATTTCCCCCCGGGTGGGGGGGGGGGGGTCACTTCCATTGAAGAGTGGACAGCATCCGCGAGAAAAAAAAAAGCGGAAAAAGGGTATTTTTTCAGGGGTAGGCGCGGAACGCGAATAGGGTGTCAAAACGCAAAAAAATGAAGAAAAATCACAATAATCTAAATCGCGAAAAGGGTATGTAATTTGCACCGACTGCGGGACCAACTGTAACAAGACCCGTGAACGGAAAATCCTATAAAGAGAATTAGAAGCCACCACGATAAAAAGTCCAAATTCGAAATGTAATCCCTAACCCCGCATCTCAAACCCGAACCCAAACCCCAATACTATGTACCCCAGCTATGTACAGCGCATAAGACCTAGCGCTAGCAGTTGCGGCTCCCATGCCGGGGGAGGAGGGGAAGAGGTGAAAGAAGAGGAAGAGGAAGAAGAAGAGAAAAGAGAAAAAGGAGAAGAAGAGAGAAAGAATGAGGAATAAGAACAAATAAAAAGAAGCAGAACACATTACTATCGTGTTACATTTGAGTTATAAATGCATGTATGTATCGAATTTGGGATAAATGAATTCCGGTAAGGTGAAAGAAACATAATGAGACAGTGAATTATCTCGTGATAAAAACGCCTCCAAAACTTCCAATGGACCCCACTATCACTCTCAAGGTATGAAAATGGGAATATCCTGGTTTAGGGTATGAATTATCCCAACACTTAATGAACTCCCTGTTTAGGGTGTGCAAATCTGGGACATCTGCACAAAATCCGTGTTTAGGGTGCCCTAGCGGCCTGCTCTTGAATCCTCGTTTAGGGTGCTTTCTTAGGACGATTCTAGCGGATGCTGTCCACTCTTCAATGTTGGATAACGCGAGAGAAAAGGATACAGAACTATCCAGTATCTGGCTGACAATAATGAACAGCTTATTAAACTTGATGTCTCAAATCCCCATTGCACACGAGGTATAATTTCAGTTGCGTCATTACCTGCGCTAATCAATCGTACAAAGAATTTCAAATCGGCATGTATTAGTAGTTCAAAGCGATGTATGTACTGAGGCCGTACTGCTCAAATACGTACTTAAGTAAAGGCTAATACCTCTGAGAACAACTCAGAGACCATTTCTCTGATATTTGACGTCGTCGTCAGGTTTCCAGTGGAATTGAAAACTTACAAAAGGTACGGTTTAATACAAAATCACAAATGCAGAATTGGCATCTATTTCTGCAGGAAATCGGTACAATGTTCGTCGTAAGTTGACTAATGTTTGGAAGCTAACGACGATTCGTTTGCGACACATTCAAAATCGATATTTCACCCAAATTCTAAGCATTGATCATGCAGTTCCAATCTGTAATCGTTTGAATAATTCAGTTGTCCATTTTCAGTTAGTGCAGTTACTGGTATGAAAAGACCAAATCATTTATTGTTATAAATAGCACTTTACTTGTTTCGTAGTTACAGTGTGATTATGACTAAGTTATACATGTAAATTAATATGATAGTTTATGAAAATATCAGTACTACAATGTCTTTCACAATTATATGATTATTGTCAATATATTTTATGATATCATATATATAGCTTCCGCGTGACCTGTGCACGTCTTCTATAGGACATTAATGCGTTTTAGACTTATTGGCAAAGTTTGTACATAATTATAGAGCATTTGTTTAGCATTGTGAGCCCCTGTAAAATGGCGACTGGCTGGAATGCTCCCTTGGGAATGGAGAAGGTGCATACATTGTGTGCTTGCAAGCCTGCATGAATCCGATGACCGGGGTAATAATATTTCTGTAAAGCGCTCAGACACGTCTCAGAGAGATGTATTGGGCGCTATATAAATGCAGAATATTATTATTGTTATTATTATATCATTGCTTGTAATAAAATTTTTATAAAGCGGGAACGGTGATGGCAATTTGAATTATAAAACGTACTAGGTAGAAAACTGAAGATCATCGCCTGTTTAAATCTAACCTTGTTGCTAGACTTTTGAATATTTTGATGAAAGATACAGAACATCAGATGAAGAAGTATAAATGTGATATACACGCCGCTCTATCTTAATGCTGATTACCAAATTTGATGAAGCATGCAAAATATACTGTTGATTATTACGTTATTTAGATAAGGAAACAAACTTTTTCTGCAGGTTTTTTCAGGTATAGAAGTCATTTTGAAAACTTTATTTGAATAATTTGTTAGTAATTTAGAAAATAGAATACTGTTTTTTTTTTCCTTTTCCAAACAATGTATAAACATATAGTCTAAACAAATATTTAAGAAGGAAATTATTATTAATTGTCTATATATGTAACAATGCTTGCAACTTGTGAATTCTACTACGCCCCCCGTGCAATTTATCCCAAGTTTATCTTTGTAGTTGCACAATTTATTTTTGATAATCCAAGCACTTCAACTGATCTTGTCTAGATTGATGTTATACATGTATCTATTTTTTTTTTTAATGAAAAGCATATTCCAGATCTAGCTTTTTCCTATGTATGAATGAAACGATGTAAGAAGAAATGACAACTTAATTAGTATACAAAATATGATTGACTTTTTTTTTTTTGTAGATTTGAAATACTCGGTCATGCTTTGATAGTACTTTTTCATATGGATCTATAAAACGACATGCTGCTATAACAAACTCTTTATCATCTTGATAGTCGCTAATTAGATGCAAGGTGTGAAAAGGTTTACAGGAAACATTTTCTAGTCCAGTCTTGTTCATTTTCTGATATTGTAGCGAAACAACAATTATGACTGAAATTATATTAATCACAATCCCTGTGTCTAAAATGATAATGATGGTGATGATGATAATAATAAAAATAATAATAATGGTAATATATATTACTTCTCAGCAAACCTAAAGTTCGATCCTTATTTGTCTTATGTTAAGCAACATCATTCTATATGAAGGCCCTATAGTTGATTTTAATAGGAGCTATAATGAATTTCATTGGAATGATGCATAAAGATGATTAAAAAATAGTTATGAATATGTGGGGAATATTGTGTTAGCAGTGTAAGACCACATGTGAATACTGATCCTATAATGATTTTTCTGATCAAATAGATCTGGGATGATATATACTGTATTCTGTTAAAGGTCTTTGACGAGAGAGAGAGAGAGCGAGAGCGAGAGAGAGAGAGAGATATCAATATTCTTTAAATATTATATTTAAAATATGTACATGCATAAATGTATAAATTGGTTCTATTTTCGTGCATAGTTTATTAATTTCTTTTTAGATAAAAAAAAATACCCCATTTTCTATGGAGACTGCGAATCATGCTTTTATCTTATGTCGAATCTATATTTTAGCAGTTTTATACCTTTAACATGATGCCAAAGTCGGATAGTACAGATTATGTTGATTTTAAGCAAGAAAAATTACTTCAGCCATATATGATTTAAAGTTACCCTAGAAAAGCAATCATAACTTCATCGATCTATTTTTTTTTTTTCATTCTAGTTTAGAATAGGGCGCCTGACAAAATGAGGTCACAATGTTCTTCAATACTTGTGATGAGCAAAATCAGTAAGGAACCTCTCGGCGAATTCATTGAATGATACAGAAAGTTAGAAATAAGAAAGAAGATTCACATGCCAATTGATAACTGCCAATTATCTCATGGTACGTAGCAAAAGTTTCGCAATATGATTTGCGGCTATATCATGCTAGTAGTGTCGGTCAAAATCAGGACGGGACACCATGAATGCAGGCATATAGATTTTTCTCGCATGCCTCGGCATAAGATTGACACACGGAATTATTAAAATACCTTTCTTTTAACAGTGTGCATTTTCATGTTAGTATCAAGACTCGCAAAAAAGCAAAGAAAATGTCCTTAAAGATAAAAGTTTAAACACACTGTCTTGAGTCTTAAATTCTGCTCATCACCTCTCTCTTGCGACATTTACCATCTTTGTGGACATGAGATGATGGTTGATCCTTGCAAGCTCGAGAAAACAAGACCCACATCCCCGGTATATATCAGACAATCCGTCATCTTTCGTTTTACCAGAAGAAATGAAAAGCGATTCAACCCTATCATCTCTTGTCGATCTGATCTCTAACTCTGACAGATACAATGTGTTTCCTGACATGCCTGAAAAAGGAAACCCGAATTTTCCCTTAAGCTACTCGGGAATCAATAATCTCCTGATGAACTTGTATTATTCAAGATTCAAGATTCCTTATTGGTCCATGAAAACATAAATGTTGCTTCCAGTGTTTTTTTTGTTTGTTTGTTTGTTTGTTTGTTTTTTTTAATGTCAAAGATCAATTCATTCTTATGATGCTATGACCTTGTCACGCAGGAATGATTATGAACTGCGTTAATTACAATAAAACGAAATAAACACAAGCAAAGGACAAACATACAGGTGAACGTTCAGGATGTTGTTTTCTTCATCATTCAACATTTGTTTAGTTGTGAAATTACATGGGGGTCCAATTACGTCCTTCCCCATGATCCCCTCCCCTGTCTGCCCACAAAAGTCAAAGCAAAGAGAGGATCAATAAATGGCCGTTTACTATGTTGAATACTACTCTCGTGAGCAAGTGTCCCATGGAAGAAGAAGCAATGGCCCTTTCTATGATGTATTGTCATGTCTTGCTATGTTTATATGATGGAATATTGCTAGGGAAAGTTGGGTTGTCCTTTAAAAAACACATTTACATACATACATGTACATCACAACTTTAAAATCGAGATGTCTGCATTAACTTCGCACTATGTAATTGTCTTCAGATTCTCCCCCCCCCCTCCCCCGCCTTAATATCACGATGCCCATACTAAAATGCATTGCCAATTTTGATTACTCCTTACCGTTTGATGTTATTATATGCCACCATGATATCCTCATGCCTTCAAGATATATGTTACACTTAGATTTAAGGAATATTAATAAAGATTGTTTTTATAGATCTATATCTTTAACTGATGCATTACAATTTCCTTGAGTTTGCGAATTGTGGTCGAATTGCTCGATGTGTCTGGTTGTATGCTGAATAAGTGACGATATGAAAGACTGATAGTGAATGCATGTAAAATGGAAGTATTCAGAATATCCCTCTGAACTGGGTAGTCCCTGTATTAATCGATCGTTGAGCACTATATAATTTTGGTGCAGCACGCATTTGCTAGTTATCACGGGCATAGTATTCGATGGACGAATCAGGTATGAGAATGAGAGAATGTGTTTGAGAATTTTAGGTATGATTGTACAAAATTGGTACCAAGTTCCCCTCCCCCCCCCCCCCCCCACACACACACATACACACAGATGTCAAATGAATAAAGTGGTACAAGAAACTATTTCATGAGTAAAAATCTAGCAAATTCACGGACAACAAAACATCGGCAATCTCTTAAAGGTATATATAGGGGAGGACTGGGACGAAGATTAGATTTGTGAATTTCAATACGACCGGCCACCTCAACCCATATCAAACAACTCATATCAAACAGCCCACGAGGAAAACTCTGCCGACACCCCATCATCACCAGTGCAGTGCCTTGCAGTGCAGGCACTCACTCTCACACTCGCTTCACAACCTCAACCAATTTTGTAGCAACATACCATACATGTACCATCCGAGACTAAAATAGACATTAATACTCACAAGAATCTGTTCAAATGTTCTGATATCTGGTTGCTATCATTGTTTATTTCAGATAAACAAAGCCTGCTGCATGAGTGCATATTGCTTGCCATGGAAATATAATAACCACATTGAAATTATTTTGGTGGTACCAAATACACGGAATGATAATAAAAAGTAAAATATGCAGCTGATAAATAGTAGAAAAATCAATGGCCCTTTACAACAATCAAATGAGTTAACTTTGGCAATGTATACAAAATATAGTTTGATATTACTGAATGCTTTATAAAAATATATCATGGTTACAAGATTAAAAGAAACCATTATCATAGTAATTCACATAACATATATTTGTTGACACAACACATACCTCAAATAAAAATAGTGAAATTAAAAAACAAAAATACTATGAAGGCCCAAGATAACCGATTCTACGGTCCATTTAAACCTGATGTGAGAACTTAAGTGATATTAAACAATAAGAAAAGTTAACCTTGGTCTAATTTCACTTATTCATCTTGACCCAACCCAACTAAAACCTAGCATGAAGTTTGAAGTTTAGTACAAAATAAACCAATTTCTTAAGAAGTGTTATTATCTCTCAAGACATGTGAAATGACAATATACTAGAAATAATTTTACAAGTACGTGTAATACTAATGTCAACTGAAATATCTGTGCACATACTTGAACCAGTTAGTAAAGGCTGTCTATATGTTTCATAATAATGTTCATTTTGTTTTAACATCATGAGTTTTACCAATCAAGCTATTCATCTATTAGTAATTGTCAATTGGAATAAATGATAAAGCAGCTTACAAACACAAACTAGAAGTTTAATCAATAAACATTATTATCACCACTGACATGCTATTTAAAAATCAGACCAAAAAACAAAAACAAATCCTATAATCAGCTAAGGAAACAGAGGAATGTAGACATATTGCTTCAATTGTTTTAAGAGAAGTTTAGAAAATAATTGCACCTTTACTGTAATACAAAACACTGAACATAAGCTGAAGTGGAAAATTTCATGTGAATTGCACAAAAAATGTGTTTCTATGAGAAAAGCTTCCTACACAATGCTCCTGGTTCTTGTGGTGACAAAAAAGTACTGGCATGATTTAAAACAATATTGCAATGACACGGTTCCTACAAAAAGCAGATTTTTTGGTGAAAAAAAAAGGCTCTGTGCACTTTTTAAAAAAAGACAAAATGCATATGGTATATTCTACATAACACTCATACAAGTCTTCAAAGTTGACATTGAGCATTTTTTCCAGAAAAAGTTGAGACTAACAGTTTTCGTTTTTTGTCTCTCTCTCTCTAATATGCATCAAGATAGAATAATTCCCATATATATTATCACTTGTTTTTGACCACTGGCCATCTGTATATTGCATGGCAGTACAGGACAAAGCAAAATTCAGTAAACTGATTAGTCTTCTCAATCACGAGTAAAATGATAATACATCTACATGTAATGCAGCAAATAGAGAATAACAATATTCTGCACACAAACATTCTTGCAGCATCCAAGAGAAAAAAAGGATACCTTAAAGGGTAAGTCCACCCTAGAAGTTTCACTGTTACAATAAAGAAGATAAATTTGAACAGCATTTTAAAAAAGAAATGAGCAAAATTGGTCAAAGAATAAGAAAATTACACTCATTTACATTTTCTAGTAAACTACTCTCGGCTCTGCAAAATGGCAACACTGATAACATCATATGCGAGCAGGTCTCCTTTCACTTTGTACATGAAATTTCACATTTTCTCAATTATCTTGGAAATTACACATTTTCTAACCCCCATAATCAATGTATGTTCAGAAGAATTGTTTAATACACAACATACAACATACGAGACCCTGCTCGCATATGATGTCACCAGTGTTGCCAATTTGCAGAGCCAAGAGTAATTTACTAGAAAATGTATAAAATGAGTGTAATTTTCTTATTCTTTGACCAATTTTGCTCATTTCTTTTTTAAAATGCTGTTCAAATTTATCTCCTTTTATTGTAACAGTGAAACTTCTAGGGTGGACTTTCCCTTTAAAAATATACTAATCCAAATCTACAGCTAAAATACTTTTTATACTAGATATAGCTCAAAGGCTACCGAAGTACTCTTTATATATACTTGTACTAGATACAGCTCAAAGGCTAGAGAATGAAAGGCAAGTGTTTATAAAAGAAAGAAAGCGGTGAAGATAGAACTTTATGAATACATGCAGGTTATTAGGACAATTAAAGCAATACCAGTAATCATTTAAAAAATTCTTGAGATAGTATATAACAGTTTATGTGCGTGATTGATCACCAGTAGAATGATTCAGCTTTTTGTACAGAAGAGAAAGCAAGTTAAAAACCCATTTTTTTGCCAATAATCTATTAAAGGGGCGACAAACAATTAGAAATCATAGTTAGCACTAATTTGGTTTTACGGAGCGATGCGGGTGTGTGTTCCAGAGACTTGGACTAAATTTTACTTCATGATTCTAAAATTCCTGTCAAGCAAAACAAGGAAAGAATTTAACCTGCTGGAGATAAGCCCAACACAACTAAGGTAAGAGCCCATAGTAAAGGCAAATATCAAAATTTCCCATATGATTTACAACAGAGATAAACCTTAAGACCTTCATGAACCTTAGTTGTCCAGCATAAATGCATGAAAAATTTGATGAAAAACAAAGTTACAAAATGGAAAATAATTGAATATCTGCCTTTTCTCTTGAAGGTTGTCAAAGCCACATAAAGTTATTGCATGGTTTTCAAACGTATACTGATTCACTTCCAAAGGACGTCTTTGACATTAGGTACATGTATATCTCATTGATTAATATTTCTATGACAAAAAAAAAGTTTATTCACTACTGATTTCCATAAATCCCATAAACTTTGTACAGGTTCCTGCAGGCACTGGGTTGAAATTAAAATTATTAAAATATGTATCAAAATATAGATCTCTGTGAAAGTATAAACAGCAGATTGAAATGCAAACCCTAACATAGTGGTGCTGCATAATCTTTAGAATGTATGTTTTCTGGATATTTTACAGAAGGAATGTAAAGCAAACCATAGTGGTGCTGCATAATCTTCAGAATGTATGTTTTCTAGATATTTTACAGAAGGAATGCAATACAAACCATAGTGGTGCTGCATAATCTTTAGAATGTATGTTTTCTGGATATTTTACAGAAGGAATGTATTGTAAACCATACAAAATATGTTTTTAATAGCATAAGACAGAAGAGGTGCACAAATCTTAGGCACAAATATTTCTTTGGTATGACATTTGACAATAAATGAATAGGTAAAACTGGTCAGACATATATTTTGAAGATATATCAATATACATGTAGTTAACAAAATAAAATGCCCAATCCCTTGTAGTATAAGTACATTTTTTGTTGTTTCATAATGGATGACAAAAAACAGAATGTAGCTGTCATGAAAATGAAATACAGGGTAACCCAGAAAGAATGCAACACCCGAGATTTGCAATCCATTAACAACACTGACAAAATATCATAAAACTTTCTAGTGGGTAGGAAAATTCAAAATTCTCTTCCGAGTAAAATGACAAGAATATCAATGATTCTATAGCTATTTTCGAAGGGCAATTTCATTTTCAAAATCTGGTATTTTTGCAACCACAGTCATGCTTTCCTTGAAGCAGCAAAAAAGTCGCGTATGGCTTTCCATACAATCTCCGTTCAATGCACGTTGTTTTCGTTTTGAAAGTGGAAGTATATAATACATGTAATGCATTTGTCAACAAAGCTGACTGTATGGAAAGCCATCAAAGAATCAAAATACCTTATCCCAAATTGATGATTTTGGTGTCATTTTACTCGGAGAAGAATTTTCTACCTAATGAAACAATAACTAATGATATTACGTCAGTGATGTTGCTGCAACTGCACATCTCAGGTGTTGCATTCTTTCTCTGTCACCCTGTATAGAAGAGTGGATGGATCAATGGATTAAAGACTTATTAGACGAATAAAACAGAAGGATGGGTTCAATGAATGATAAAGGAATGAATAACTGTATATATCAATGCGTTATTTATCCACCCTAGCATATCTGGTCGTGTCGCAATTGGCACTAATCCTGCAAATCCTGATATGGGATTTGGCCGGATAGGAGATATTCACTTTATAAGTCTTCAGGAGTGTCTATCAGCATGTCATGATAGCTTCATATTTACAGCAAGTGGAATCCTGTTTTGTGCATGTGATAGGCATGTGCACTAATGACAATAAATCATTCCAAATACTTTATGTGCAAAAAACACTGTAGACTGCTGACAGAATGGCGGTACGCAGCGGGGGGGCGGGGGGGGGCATTTGCCCCCCCCCCCCCCCCCCCAAAAAAAAAAAAATGAAAAATTACATTTTTTTACTGAAAATTTTCTAAAATTCCACCAAAAGTGTGCACCAGATCCTTCAATTTCAATTTAAAATATGCAAAAGCGCCCTCTTGACGCTTCGCTCCCTCGCTTTTGTGCTTCTTCGAGCATTTTACATATTCTTGCCCCCCCCCCCCCCCCGAAAAAATTTCTGTGTCTGGCCCTGCACTGCAGTATGACATATCTCAATAATTTATCCTAACAAGCCTCCATCAGGGATTTCATTGCCTAATTGGATCACTCAGCCATCAATATCTTCAGGTCAGACCTCAGCTAATATCTGAGAGCCAATCATTCCACTCTTTAAATGTAACATCAGAGGCGAGGCAGAAAGAGGGATGGAAGAACTGCCGTAACTGTTAATCGTCAAATCAAGGATTTCATTGTTGTGGAAATCTGCCATGTCTGACCAATTTTTATCATTTTTGGTGAGGTCAGATCAGGAGTTCAGGGGCACGTTTCATGAAACCGTCATAGCTACAAGATCAACGACATCTTGGAGTTGTCATTCATCTTGTCTGCTATGTGTTTCACAAAGCCGTCTTTTCCAAGACCAGCGACAACTTACCTGACAAATGGATTGTCGCTCCTCTGAACATGTCATATCTTTTTAGCACGCCATCACAGGTCACCTTTTCGTCAGCAATGGGCAGCTCGCGGGCAGCGAAAAATAAGGAATGCTTATTTATTAAATACAAATATTTCTTGAGTTCCAGACTCTCATTCCATAACCAGTTATTACTGATGTTGATATAAAAGTATAACTGAAATAACCTAAATGTTTTAGCGACATTTTAACCCTCCAGCAAGTAATTGTGATTAATATTGATTATCCTCCCATCAGTTTCCCATAGAAAACGGAGCAGTCTGTATTTACAGGCCGTAAGTACGATGACAATTCAACACTTATGAACTTCTTTCATATTTCCCTTTTTTGCAACTATAATACTTATTGAAATCATATAAAATTTATTTGTTAATGAAATAATGTCAAAATTTCGGTTGCAGAATATACCAATTCAGTATATTTCAAAAATTACAACAAAATATGGGTCTGCTTTCAACAACTTGTCAATTACGGTGTCCTCTTAATTACAAATCTAAATTCGCAAAACGCAAAAGCAGCTTTTCATTTATTAATTTTAGAAATTCTCAGATGTCACAATTAATATAGTTTTTCACGTGAATGCAACGTTTGTATTATGTTTATCAAATCCCATTGATGTATTCTATACTTTTCCAACAATTAGAGTAAAGTTGAGTCTAAATTGTGTTGGAATGATTGATATTAAATCCAGTGGATTGTGATCAAGGCTATCTTTTTCAGCTGATAGTATCGATATCTTGGATTTGTGAGATGCCAGGCTTTCGTGAAACACTTTGTCAGGTCCATAACATCTCCGGAGATCATCGACAAGAGATATGACTGTCATAGAGTTGGTTTCATGAAACGCGCCCCAGACTGATCGATCATGGCATAGCAGCAAGGGATTCTTGGAACTTGGCATCGTGTATCTCTGGTACTAGTTGGTCCATGGCATGGTCCAGGAAGGTAAACAATAGATGCCTGGTGAACACGATGATAAGAGAGAGAGAGAGGGAGAGAGAGAGAGAGAGAGAGAGAGGAGATAAAAAACAAAGAGAGAAATAAAAAATCATATTTCTTATTGTAATTATGCATTTAGCATCGGATGTGCCTGGAATGTGAAAACTGGACTGAATGGCTTAAACCCTTGAGTCATCTCTTCTAATGATGCAATACTGATATGGATGTGAAGGTGTACCACAACACAGAGGCTTCCCCCCTCTCAATATTGAGAGTGCAACAGGTTCTTAGCATGCAAATAATAAAATTCAAAATAAAATTCAATATAACATTTCTAATCTCACTATGAAATTGGAAAAAAAAACCTCATACACAACAAAATATAACATATTTCCAGTCATGCAAAATTCTGAACATTTCCTCCATATTTTAGATACTTTTCTATATCTGTGAAGCATGATAAAACAATGTTTTGGGCCACACTGGAAGTTTCTTTGTAATGAAAGGATTGTTTCCTTGAAAGAAAAAAAAAAAGGAAAGAAAGAAAAAAAAAATATAAGAGTCATAGAAAAAAAAAACGATACAGATTCAGGATATGATTCCCATGCTCTAAAGCAAACAAATCACTCCAGCTATGTAGGCAAGGCAAATATACAATGAAAAATGACTTACTTGTTAAGCGCTTGGTCTTGCAGGGAGTCTAGGACTAGGGAGATCCCTTCACGAATATGATCCTCTCCTAGAATTACACTCAGAATCGCTGGGGAAAGAGAAAAACAGATATCTTTACCTATCTGTCTATGAACACTCCACCAACAACACATTCTGATTCTGGTGAAAGTAATCTTTAGTTTTATTCATAATAAAAATTCAAACTCCTTGTTTCCCACTCATGTTATACCTGAAACTTGGTGGTATTAGTTTATTTAATTATCCCTTCTGAACAAGTCTCTCAAATATAAAATTTTTTTACATGAAAATGATTTATTGATATCATAAACTGCAATTTAGTCACAATTGTGAGTGTCTCGAAGGCACAAATTCACAACGGAGGTTTAAACCAAGGGTAAGGCTTAAACATCCATATAAAGTGTAGTAAAATAAATGTATATAAGCGCACACTGCCCATGTGCACACTTAAAGCAGACTCACAACTGAAACAGAATCAGTTTACAGCTACACTCAGAAAACTCAGGAGGGGTATAAACCACCCCATGGTTTAAACTTCTTTTGTGAAGATTCATGCTGGTGGAAGTGAGCCTCTCTTACAGCTCAACCACACATGCTGCTACAAACCACCACAGCAACTTAAAGGCATTGGCTAACTTTGTGAGTAGCTGATTTCAAAAATTCTCAAACTAAGATGAAACATGTGTATGAGTACTTGTATTTGTACTAAAAAACCCTGAAACCAACCATAATTTGGAATGAAAAAGTGTAAGTTAGACGCAAACGGCGATTTTATTATCCTTCGTCTCACGAGACAATCACTAAGAGGACCACATTGCTTGAATTTGAAAATGCCGTTATGTGCCTCCCGCAGCGTGATACGCCAATGCACACAGTACGGTAAGGTGAGTCATACGCGCATGCGCACTCCTTATGTCTATTCTGTGCAACCGACCCTCGTATATTTTTTAAACATTGGTTCACATTTTTTATATTTAAGAATACTTCCTGTGGATATTATACTTTGAAACTTTCAGACTGGTATTTTTACACTATAACCCTTATGCTTATCCCATTTTCAAGTAACAAAACAAGATTTTTTTAAATCATAACAATGTTAACCAATGTCTTTAAAAGCTGGTTTACATATAAGTGGAGGGCAAGTGGAGAGAATGATATAAAAGAAAGTATCACTTTCTGTAAGATGCAGAAATATGAAGTGCTCTACTATTTCGATGCAGCCATTCTTTCTACAGGTTTGGTCATGAATGCTATACTGTATACCACTTCAAACAAACTGGGGGGTTTTTTAAAGCATGTTGCACTTCATGTCCTTTTATCTTCTTACACATACAGGTAAAACATGCACTTAGTTCCTCATTAGTTGCATCACTCATCTTGGTATACAAAAATTTTAGTGCTCTTTTTCTCTAAGATATGATTTACAGAGGCATGAGCCCTAAAGGTAAAAGTACAGTTTTGGTAGGTCCTCAAAAAACTATTTGTCATATTTCCTTTCTTTCAGCTGGTCAGTATCAAGACAGAAGTAAAACTAAGAAGCTATGCAGCTTTTCCCTCCTCATGACGAATATTAAACAAACGATAAGGTGAAAACATTTTCAACCTCAGGGTCAGCGACATAACATCACGCAGTGCCTGCACACATGTAATCCAATGAGAGTTCTATTTATGGGTGAAGTGTAACGAAGCTCTGTGATCGCTATGTGGGGAGCAGTTGGGATGCAGGTGTCCTAGAGTGTAACTGTTACATTGCGTTAATTTCAAATATTTACACTAAAATTCAGCATGAGTTCAATCATGAATGGAAAAACACAGTATCTTCTTGTGTAAGGCGGACAATGTGACAAATCTTTCTAATACCAAAACTGTGGATGAGTTTTAAAGTGGTAGATATAACGAGACATTTAGAAGTAGAAATTACTTGCAGCGGCATTGTGAGTCAGCTCATGAAACGCAGCAGCCTTGGTCTGGGCCATCTCCTC
Source organism: Echinometra lucunter (assembly GCA_029962745.1). Lineage (NCBI taxonomy): Eukaryota > Metazoa > Echinodermata > Echinoidea > Camarodonta > Echinometridae > Echinometra > Echinometra lucunter. The sequence goes on along the minus strand of CM057153.1, from coordinate 24,103,562 downwards.
TGGCGTTTTGGTTTCACGCTCCTTGGGATTCCACACACCCCCTGGCCATATCAGCTCACGCAGGAGGGACAGGTAGTAGCCCCATTGAGCCTCGGTGAATAGCAGACCCACCTCTCGGAATAACCACCTTAAACAAAAGGAAATGTCGAAAAAAGGAGATCAGTGCAGTACCATTTGATTATAAACTAACATTTGATTCATTTGCCATAACTACCAATTTGGTTGGAGGGTATACAGTTGCCCAAGGAAATATTAATCTCGAAAAGCAGAATTACTCTTGGGCAACTAAATACATGTACGACAAAACTGTCCAAATATTAAACAAATTAAAATAAAAGAAATCTTCTCTATCCTTTCTCTATTCAAGACATACAAAGTCTACATTAAATTCTACTTAGATCCAATTATGTTTTTTCACAGAGGAAAATATTGATGACTTCAAAAAAAAATAAATTATTGAATGAATGCTATTCACACTACAATGATTTTACAATGTATGAAGACCGGGACCCCATCTCATTACTTGAGTTTAATACAAATTCCAACTCTGTACATACAAGGCACATGATCTGACCACAGAACTTGCAGTTCAATTTGCATGAATTTATAATATAAGATTCTGAGAATGACATCACTACATTAATTTCACAACCCTGATGCATATGTATATATATATATATATATATGTACATGTATAGAGGTGGGACTACTTACTTATCTATGAGGTCACCTATCAGAACAGTCAGTGTACCCTGCAGGTCCTGGTCCAGTATGAAACTCTGCTGATTGAGCAGAGCCTCACTCATCACTCCAAATAAGGCTTGATACACCTCCACAGTGCCCTTTGACCCCTCTGATGCTGCTTTGACCTTTTCCCCCTCCGTGTGGGGTTCGTTGGGGGTATCGGAGCCGTCCCCTTCAGACCGGGGGCCAAGTAACACCTTTTCATAGTCTCCCTTCAGGGAGGAGGAGGGCATGCGCTGGCTGAACTCGTGCTGTTTCTCAGTGATAAGGAGTTTCATCACCCTCTGCATGTGAGACTGATGTGAAAATAAAATGTGAAAATTATCATCCTTTCAATTTATTTCAAATTGATTTTCAATCTACTGTTGAAAAAGGAAGGTGGTTCAAAAAGGAATTCAAAAGTCAAGATGTTTGGCAGTCTTCTAAAGGCAGAAAAAAACACACATTTAAATTTACCAAACAAGGTAAGGGTCCAAATGATACTGTAAATTGTTTTCCTTTTTATACATCTGTGAGTGGATTTACCTCTTTGTTTCATCCAAGCCAAACAAACTAATTCTTGATGTATCTACTACAACAGAGGGGCACACAGCAAACATAATGCCTATAGCACCATCTTCAGTAGGTGGAGGCATCAAAATTGATTCAAGTGCATACTTTCCTTTTTCTTAAATCTGAGAGTGGATTTACCTCTTTTGTTTCATCCAAGCCAAACAATCTAATTCTTGAAGTATCTACCACGCCGCCCAAATCCCACTGGTCCTCTCCTCCAATGGGCTGCTGCTTGACCTGGCTCTCCTCTGTCATAGGCCGACTCTGGTCATGTGACTGCGTTGTTTGATTAGGCTGGTCTGCTAGGGCAGGGGCTGGGGCAGATGATGGGGTTAGCTGTGTGGAGGGGCGCATCATAGAGGGTCTCTCAGGAAGAATGGTCTTAATGGTACCAACAATACCTGATACCTGATGTATCAACAGCTGTAAGAATCCAACCAACAAAATTAATTCTTTTAAGTGCAATAACAAAAACATACAATTGCTGTCAAATCAGCTTGAACAAAATCTGCAAACAGTAACAATTACAAAATGAGATTCACATAAGAATGTCGTCATACACAATGCATTGACAGAGATTCTTTTTTTTTTTTTATCTTGATTCACTTTCCCAGACAATGTATGGCACAAGTTGATAATAATAATAATAAATGTAACTTATATAGCACCAAATCCACTGTGTGGAGTGCTCAAGTTGGCATGCAGGTTGAAGAACTGCAGAAAACGATGAACCAGCAAATGAACTAGCTTGAAGAACTGGACTGTGAAAAGGTGTAAATGCAAAGAAGTTTGAAGCTTGTACTTACTTTATCAATTCTTAGTGGTGCATTGCTGGCTTTCTTCACAAACTCAATGTGACCATCTCCATCGATAGCTAGAAACTCAGCCATCTCTCTGCTGTTATGAATGACTGGACGACTCAGCAGTTGCTGTGTAAGTTAAAAAGTACAAAATAATATGGTGACCATTAAGAGTCTGACTAATAATAACAATGAAGGCAACAATATAAATACCCCATCTATAATGTGCATATACAGTCAAAGTGTGTGTGTGTTGGGGAGGGGGGGGGGGATGGTAGAAGAATCTGCACTTTCCAGGGTAAGATTATACCACCCTAAAAGTCAAAACCATGAGATTTTAGAGTTCCTAGTGGAAAGACCTCCACACAGGTTTCTTGGTGTTTCTCTAAAAATACAGGTAAGGGGAGGGGGAGGGGGGAGGGGGGGGATCTGCCCCTTTGACGATGAAAGAACATCCCTTATTATTTCTTTTTTTTAGGGTTAGTACTGAACTCACCTTGAGGTAAGTTTCTAAAGAGAGCCTCTTCTGTTCTTCCATTGCTGGGGTCGGTCTACTCAGTGGCAGCATGGACTGCTTGGGAATATTTGCAATACCTGTAAGAAAAAAGACACATCGTCAGCAACAGATCCTGAAGGTAATCAGTGCATACTCATGGTAATGCCAAGAATCAGCAGAAGCTCTTTAAAGAACTCTAAGCTCTTAATGGATTTCATCAGTTCCTTTTCAGGGCTCTTACTCCTTTGAAAAAAATACATCCATCCTGCCATCATTTATTCAGATCTATAACAAGTGATCTATGGGAGAATTACAGAAGGGTAAGCTCTATGATACAACGATTAGGTTGGAGATATCCAGGGGGCCAGACTGGTATTTCTGTACAAACCGATCTACCACAGTAGAAACCAAACAATACCAAACCTGAGTGAAATGGTAAGGCCAGCAATATCTTTACAAGTCTTATTCATTCCTCCTATGAAAAAAACAAAAAACAAAAAAACAAAACAACGGCTGACTGTTTCTGGCTATGTTAGTACATAACAAAACATTCCCTGAGGATGTAATCAAAAGAGAAATATGGTAACCACAAGACACATTGTACATGCATCAGTCACCATTTTGTGCCAACTTCATAAATGCAACATAGAAATTACACATACAGACAATGAGAGACGTACAGTACCTCTCATATTTCTCCTCAGATGAGGGTTGTTGGTGATTCTGGCATGCAGGTTCACAAACTCTCTGTACCGTCTCCTAACCTCCATCTCATTCTTATTACTATAAGCTGCTTCAGAGTCATCTGATAACGTGGGTTTCTTCAGCAGATCATACTACAGAAGAAAAAATATAGCAATAGTGGTACAAAAATTCACTCGTTTCCTTATCCAGGGCAACCAAAACTGACCTACAAGCATTATCTGCACTTAATTTTCCTTGCTTAATATTGATTTTAGTTTTTCAAAGCCTCTTCTTTTCATCTGTTTGCTTGTTAGCTAATCTAGATTCTGAAACAAAGTGCATCCCCCCCCCCCCCCAAATACGTAAAGTTACATGTATATGCTTGAACTATGCCAAATTTCAACATTGGATTGGATTGGATTCGTTCGTTTATTTCATCTCTAAAAACAATGACAAATGTGTTTACAAGCAAGTATATCATATAAACATTCATTTAAAAAGAAAATCATACGATATTTGAATGTCAATTGAGCCTATACTACAATGCATGAAATGAAAGAGGAGAACTTAAAATAAAGCCAAAGAGGGCCTTGTTAAAACAAGTCTCCATAAGTATAAATTGATATTTGGAGGCTATTTGGTATATAAAAATCGACATAAGAGCTAATCAGAAAAAAACTAGGACAAGGGAACAAACCAAAACTAAAACAAACAAGAAAGGAAGTAAATTTTAAGAGTGGTAACAAAGCTGCTTAATAAATGTATTTTGAAGTAAAGTATTGTTTTAGTTTTCTTTTGAAAAGGGAGAGACAACTACACGAATGAACAGATTTGGGTAGTGAATTCCATACGGTTGGGAAACTAAAACGAACTGCCTGTTGTAAATAAGTTTTTCCCACTTTCCATGGTAACAACATTTAATCAATACAAAAGAAAATATTAACCTGTGGAGTAATAACCCCAAGATAACTCAGGGAGGGTCTATGGAGAATGTGTGTTATAACAAAATCAAATAATTTCTACATGAAATATACAGGTTGAATTTTTAGAGTGCGTCTATCCCTTGTGCGACAGGATAGGAATCTACATTTTCACTTTCATGACAAAATTATTTGTCTTTCTTACATACAATAGTTGTATTACAGCCATATCATGACTGTATGTGACATGATTTAAAGAGCCAAAAGGGAATTCTTACCTTAATGATAAAGTAGACAACTGGTCTCTTGCCCTTGGGGTCACCAAGCCAGCTGGTGGTTGGGATGTTCAGGTTGGTAACACGCCACATTGCCCATTCCAGGGGTATGTCACCACCGATGGAGGGGTGTGGGGCATGGTAGTCGGGTGGGGCTTGGATCAGTTCTGGGGCTGTTTCACTTCTTAGGAGGGGATATCTGGAATAGAAAGCACCAATTCAGGATTGTGTCACTGCTGAGAGTAATGAATATAATCTTGTAATAGTGATTAACAAGAATGTTTCAAAAATCTGTTTTCACTCTTGAAAATTATGCTAAGCTCCACAGTAATAAGTAGCAGCTCTTTTTCTCATTGCATTGTAAGCCTTTATTGCATCAGTTCAATAATAATGATGATGAAAACAATAACAAGGATAAGAAAAATGATACTACTACTATTACTACTACTACTACTACTACTACTACTACTACTACTACTACTACTACTACTACTACTACTACTACTACTACTACTACCACCACCACCACCACCACCACCACCACTACTGCTACAGGTACTACTACTACCACTACTACTACTACTACTACTACTACTACTACTACTACTACTACTACTACTACTACTACTACTACTACTACCACTACTACTACTACTACTACTACTACTACTACTACTACTACTACTACTACTACTACTACTACTACTACTACTACTACTACTACTACTACTACTACTACTACTACTACTACTACTACTACTACCACCACCACCACCACCACCACCACCACCACCACCACCACTACTACTACAGGTACTACTACCACTACTACTACTACTACTACTACTACTACTACTACTACTACTACTACTACTACTACTACTACTACTACTACTACTACTACTACTACTACCACCACCACCACCACCACCACCACCACCACCACCACTACTAATAATAATAATAATAGCATTTATAATAATAGTAATGTTGGCAATAACAACAATAGTTAACATTATGATTTTACATGTTGAATCAATATGATTTCTCATGATTACAGTAGAATTGTCAGCCCTAATCTTCTGTAATATTCATATTAAAAGGGAAGAATTTTAACTACATTGTATTATGTTGTTAAATCTTAACATTGAGGCTCTCTTTGAAATCTCAGTAGTAGGAGTGGAAATGCCAATATTGTGTGCATATTATGATATATATATATACATAAAAAATGTTAAGGGTCTACTAGTCAAAATATAACTGTGACTGCTTTTACCTATGCCTGGGAGAAGATCCTTGTGAAGCACAAGGTTGGAGTTTGCTGTCATCCTCTGCATTTATTCGCTGTCCATCTTTGTCCTCCTGCTCCTGGACTGGTACATCCGTCTCAAAGTTGAAAGGTGCATGGGAAGATAAGTCATCAGGACTATTCAGTGATGATGTAGATTGGTAAGGAGAGCCAAACTCCACACCCAAGGGTGAGTCTGTCTTTTGACAAGTTGAAGCACATTCTCCCAACTCAGTGAGGCAATTAGCACTGAAACATGATCTCATACCCTGAATCCTGGATGACTGGCCATAGTCATCTTTTGCCATGCTGTCAATGACACTGTCTATGACACTTCCTGAGGACTGTGACACAGGAGTTTGGTTTGCAATGATGTTGGAACCACTAGAGGCTGACCTTCGATGACCCTTGACCTTCACAGTTGGTTGAAGATCCACCTTTTCACTCATTTCATCTTGGACTTTTAATTCTTCTTTGGATACTGTTTCAGGGTCTTCTCTTGGAATTGCCTTGCTTGGTTCTAGCATCGTCATTGGCATAGGAAATGTGAACTGTTGTGGAGGTTCAATGATCTCAAATGGAGAGGGTAATGTCTTCTTACGACTTTCTGTTTCATCCAAGTCAAGCTTTTGCTTTATTTCATCCTGAGATTGGTTTTCATTTCTGCACACCACCTCTTGTTTTACTGAACTATTCATCTTCTCTGCTTCACCCGAAGCTTTATACTTTTCAACTTTTTCCTTGGACTGTGTATAGATCACAGTATCCACATCATGATTCATCACTTCTGAACCAATGGATACATCTTTATGATCCCTTGGGGCTTCTTCCTCTTTGCTCGCAGGCTCAATTTCAGTCCTACGAGGAAGTTCCTCTTTTGCACTTGGCTTGTCATAAGCACTGTTGTGGTCTTGTCCGAGCGGTTCATCCATGAGAAGCAGAATGAAGGCCTCATTCAAGAAGTCTGGGTCAGAAATGAGTTGCACCAAGGGCTGGAGGACATTGTTGATGAGGATGTCCTGCAAGAGGAAGACCATAGTATCACATTGGATCACGTCAGATGGCAAGAGCGCTACGATCAAGGAGTTCGACAGCTGTGAGAGGTGCTCTTTCTCGACCTCCTCACTCTGTAATGCTGGGTGGAGGATTGCAAAGGTCTCATAGATAGACACAACAGAGTGTTGCTTTGCTGAACGTCCAAGCTTGCTGGATTCACTGGCTAAGCGAGATCGACTCATTTGCAGTCTGCGAAAGATGTCAACATGAGCTCGGAGTTCGTGGAGAAGAGTGCACAGAAAAACCCTCTGATCAATTTTGACAAATCTACCTTTAACATTCTTGATCATGTCTTTAAAACGAAGAAATACATTGTGTGAAAACTGATCATCATCGCTCAAAATTCTGTACCATCCCACAACAAAATCCCGCATCATCAATCGCACAAATTCACTCATTTCAGTTTGCAAAATGCTTTGCCGATTTTCTGAAAGAGCTTCTTGTTCTTGCGCACTAAAATTTGATCTTGGTTGGGTTTTTCCTTCTTCACTGTCACTCTGAAACAGAGGTCTCTGTTTTGCAATATGAGGTAGGAACGGAATGACATTATCCCACTGAAACAAAACCGGTTTTTTCCACAGTTGCCAGGCGCACCACGCCCCCAATACAGTCCCACACGTAAATATCAGTGTTAGTCCGAAAGTCAAAACACATAGATGGATGATAAGAAGACAACAGATAATAGTTAGTATTCTTTGCCTTGTAGAGAGACTGATCATAAATGTCTTTAGGTTGTTCACTTTCATGATGACTTGGTTTGCAAACTCCATACTGCATTAGGTGGTAGATAGTAGATACCGAGGCGATGAATGTTCCATGTCCATCAATCCTCAACGGTTGTCGATAGTGTTGTCGATCGTCACTGTACTGCAGTGCACGTACTGTTGCATGCATAACAGTAAACTTTTGTAGTCTTCATCACGGAAACATGTTGAAAGTAATTAGTACGCCAATGTCTTTCCCACACGGATCCTGATTTCGTAAAGTCCAGAAAAAAATCATTCAGCAGTCCGTTTAAAGTATCAATGCCAAATCAACAAAATGTGCAGAAAATATAGTTAATTGATTTTTACTGAAATTAAACGTTGTTTAACACATTTCTACGTCTTGTCATAGACTAGGGCATCGAGGTCAATGCACAGAAATAGAAGACGTCTTCTATTTCTGTGGGTCAATGCAGAACAATAAAGAGTCAAGGTCCAATCTCGGAAACTATCACGATACAAGGTTTTCCGATTTCACAAATAACAGATTAAATTGGGATCGCCTACAACGACCGTTACACATTGATTCTACAGTCATTTTAAAAAGTTTGTTCACCCTCAAGGGAAACATCAATTTATTCACGATATCGAGCGAGCAGGTCAAGGATGCTCGATCAGCCTACCAAACACGGCAGCACATTTAGTACCTCCGTCCGATCTCCCTCCTGATCATTTTGTCCCCATATCCTCCTAAACTACTGTCCTCTTAATGCGCCGATCTGCTTTAATTGCCCCTCCCTCATTCTCATATCTCCTCTTCCCACTATGAACATGACGGACAAAGAAAGCGGACAAAATAAACAACCCCTTATTCTACCCTTCACAATGGTTCTGGTAGTCAAAAGAACATCCCTTCACTGCCATTGTCTAAAATATGTGGAACAGGTGTCACATGCATATTCACCTGGAACTACATGATTAAACATAATAAGAGTGATGGGATGTTCTTTTGACTACCAGAACCATTGTGAAGAGTAGAAAGAGAGGTTGTTTATTTTACCGGTTTCTTTGTCCATCATGTTCATAGTGTCCTCCACCTCCCCATTCTCTTACGACCTATACGTGCCCCGCCCAATATGACAGCTTATTCCTCCTTCTCTGACATCAAGTTCAAGTTCAAGTTCAAGTTCAAGTTCAGGTTTTATTTCCAATATAACACAAGACATAAAATATTTTTTTCTTCTTTTAAACAGAAATATCGTAAATTAACATACAACATTTTTTCCTCTTATTAACATCAAAACAAATTAAATGTCTGCTTGACATAGTGTATTAAAGGGGAAAAAAATGATACTCGAAAAGAGAAATCCACAAAAAAAGCAATGCTTGTAGTGACGTGGATTCCTCAAGAAAGAAAAAGGAAAGTAAAGAAAAGAAAACAGAAGAATGTATGATACAGAGGTAGGTGAAACAGCAGTATAATTATATTACAGTTGAAGATTCAGTCACACAGTGAGGACTCCGCCAGATGAACGATGCGTTGCGCATTTGAGACAATGAAAGAAGAGAAAGGACAATAGGAAAAGGGAGAAATAAGACAAGATAACATAAGACAAGACAAGACGAAAGAGGGACAAGACAAGAAAAGACAAGACAAACAGACAGGAAACACAAGGGGGGAAGAGGAGAAAATAGCAAGAAATTAAAAAGAGGAAATGGGAGATGGGCTGCCACAGACCAACATGACATAACATGGCCGACAACCAGACTGAAATATAAAAAGAATAGACAGGTGGGAATTTCGTATGTATAGGATGGTGCGATGACCTTGATTGAACGTAACCAAAATTGAAATCTCAGTTCCATTGCTAACTGTTGTAAGAATGAAGCAGGAAAAGTTTGAGCTTATGTTTAAATGCATTCAAAGAGACACTATTTTTAATATCATTACTAAGGGAGTTCCAGAATTTGGGACCGTTGTATATGAATGTGTTTTTGGCTTGTAAAGTTCTGCAGAAAGGTAAATGAAATTCGTAAGAGCGTCTCGTGGGATAGTTATGGTAAGATTGATTTTTAAGGAACATGGCATCAAAATATGGGGAAGAGCATTATTATTATAGTAGTACATAAATTGCCCTAACTGGAATAAATACAGGTCTCTGACTTTCAATAATTTACTCTCAAAAAACAATAGATCCGTGTGTGAACGGAAGGCAGAGCTATGAATAACACGAAGTGCCTTTTTTTTTGCAAAAGTAACAATCTGTCTAATGGATATTGATGGGTATTTCCCCAAGCAAGAATCCCATGATTCAAATAGGGTAAAATCAAAGATGAATAAAAGCATAATAAGTGATGTCGAAGGAATAAAAAAATTCAGTCTGTTGATAATACTTATATTTCGTGAAATTATTTTGCATATATTTTCAATGTGATTTTTCCAAGAAAGTTTGTTGTCAACTATAATTCCAAGAAATTTTGTATGCGGAACAATTTCTAAGGGAGTATCATCAAAAATAATGTTCACTGGTAATGCATTTATGGAATTACTGAATAAAATATATTTTGTTTTCTTGAGATTCAAAGATAATCTATTAGCTCTTATCCATTCAGTAACTTTAATGAGTTCAGAGTTAATAACATTGACTAAAGTTTGTGGGCTCTGGTGGGAGAAAAATAAGTTGGAGTCATCAGCAAACAAGATGAGTGACAGAATTTGGGATGACCTACAGAAATCATTAATGTAAAGGGTAAACAACAGTGGGCCCGTGATAAGTGGCAACATCTACCAGTTCTTCTCCTCCGATCCATAAAGCCGTAAAGGCCCAGTCCCCCCCCCCCGGCCCCCCCCCCCCCGCCTGAAAGGGAGGGGGTGCATAATGTTGCCACTTATCATGCTTATCCTCATTTAACATCATCATAATCATCATTAACACAATCAGCTTCATGATTCCTTTCATCATCAAAAACAGTAACAACTTTACAACACAGCAAAACCAACAAAAACAGCACAACACGAAAGATGATTTGAGGCGCTGCCCACAGAACAGCAGAAGGGGACATGCGAACAAACCCAATAAATAGCACGTATTGTTAATCAATGATTAAACATCAAATTTCTGCGGTGCGTGCGCTCTATAAGTTTTCACCATTATCATTATTTTATTATTATAAACCAAAATTGCAAAAGTAACAAAATCGAAAAAAAAATTAAAAAACTAAGTAGATAAAAATCTCACCAATAATCATCAAGCCAAACACAGTTATCAAAATGACAATCATGATTATAGTACAATAGTTTCCCCTCCTGGTATAACGTGCCAGTATGCCTTTTACGCCTATATGGCCTAACCCCCCCCCCCCCAAAAAAAAAAAAATAAATAAATAAATAAATAAATAAATAAATAAATAAATAAAATCCAGAGAGAGAGAGAGAGAGAGAGAGAGAGAGAGAGAGAGAGAGAGAGAGAGAGAGCGGTATAGTAGAGCATGAACTGACGTCTAATGAGACCTACGACTGGATACGGATCTTCTGAAGCTTTATCTAAAAGTTACCATTAACCTTCTGCTCGGTCTAATTAGCATAATTATGACCCGCATGAAATCAGGTAAATTGGTTTAATTGATGCTTTGCTTTCTTGTTCATCTCATTAATGGTCTCTTCTTGTTCGACTGTTACTGATTTTGAGAAGATTTTATTTTACCAAGTTTTCTTAGATTGGTTCTTTTCCCCTGCTGGTAAAAACAAGGTAGGTTATCATTTTCATTATGTTAATCACTTTAATGGCAAGCTTGCCAAACTAAATGTACATTATGAATTTTTGCTAACGAGAAGCATGTAGTGCTGCATTTTGGTAATGGATCATTACGATATGACTACAGGCCTATACAGATAACATAGTTCATGTGAAACTGGTAAGTACTTTCTGATGAATTAGATTCATGATGGCAAAGTTTTAATATCTTCATCATCATGCAAGAAGACACAAATTTAATTGAAAGTTTGTTAGCCATTATGTGAGGATATATAACTCGTTTATTTCAAAAGATAGACAATGTACTTGACTCTCTTATCATGCTTATAAAAGTTCTCCCTTCTAAATCTTTCCATTATCTTGAGCATGCTGACAGTCAGCTGCAAAATTGTATTCATTAATTTCATTCTTAAAACTTTCTATTTCCTCTACATATCCTTGAAAGGCAGGGCGGCGCTATACACCTGCTATAGGGGCAGCGCGGCCTCCCCTTTTATTTTTCAAGTGATAACAAGAAGAAGAAGAAGAAGAAGAAGAAGAAGAAGAAGAAGAAGAAGAAGAAGAAGAAGAAGAAGAAGAAGAAGAAGAAGAAGAAGAAGAAGAAGAAGAAGAAGAAGAAGAAGAAGAAGAAGAAGAAGAAGAAGAAGAAGGAGGAGGAGGAGGAGAAGCAGAAAGAAAGGGAGGAAGAAAGAAAGAAAAGTATGCGAAAAGAGAGGGCAGGGTCATGCAACTATAATTATGACAGCCCTATTTGTTCCTTTAAAACGTATAAACTCACCAGTGGGTCACTTCCCCCCCCCCAAAAAAAAAAAATACCCTGGCGCCGCCTGTTTAAAAGGTATTTTCCAATTCTCTTCGTTTCCCATTTATCTGAATACAAAGCATCGTGGTAATGTTATACGCGGATACATCTTGTATTAATCTGAGATGTAATTAGTTAAAACGACACTAATGGTGTTTGCTCAAGCGGGAAATGCGTCGAGGTTTATTTCCCCTCCGATATCCCCGCAACCGATCCGAGTAGATTATGTTTGCATTTAATTTGGAAGACAGTAACATTTTCCTCGAGATCCCTAGTAAATACTACCAAGCAATTGCCTTAAATTGAAGGGTTGAAGGAGTTTATTAGGCGACCCCCCCCCCCCGGAACATTATTTGTTATTTATATTTTTGCTCTTGAAAAGACATTCCAAAATGTGAGGATCTTTTTTTTTTACTTCCTTAATCGCTTGTCTGATTATATTGTAGTACGTGAAATGGGCACGCGCATCCCAAAATATGGAGCCCTTGGGAAGGACCCCCCCCCCCCCCTCCTCCCCGCTCGAGAAAAAAAAATGTTCAGGTATATTGTGTGTGCACACTTCTCAGAGCTAGAATGTGTTACCATATAATAGTCTATATAATTATGATCACAAAAATCTCTGAAAACGATATTACTTTTAACTGTCTACTTCATTCCTCTTTCACCATGTTCACATTTGCAATCGAATCGTAACCCATTATGTGCGTTTATTTTTTATTTTTTAAAGGAAAAAGATACTGTCAGTTAAGGACACACGCAAATCTTAGAACATTGAAAGTGTGCAGGACAAAGTGACAATGAGTTAGAATAGTCAAAAAGGTGGGGGTTTTTTTCGTTGCAGACGAGAGGAAATGAATTATCTGTATATTCTCACATTCACTTGCCAAGTGGTGTAGTATGCGGCCAGGGGCGTCGCTAGACTTTTTTAATGGGGGGTGTAGAGGCCAGATTGCCGACAAATTATGCCTCCGATTGCCGACGACCAACGTCGACAAATTCAACTGTATAAAGCCCACGAGGCATGTTCAATTGTGTGCCTCTATTATATTTTCCTTCTAAATTATATTTGTTCACCTCACTTGCTGAATGTGTTAGCTTTCCGAAAACATTCTCTATCTAAATAAAATACGAGCGAGCGCAGCGAGCGAGGAAAAATATATACTCTCTTTCGTAGAAGTGATAGTTCTTCATCAAACTACATGATGGGCTTAAAGATATCTAAATCATATATTTGGTCACCTCTCTCACATGATTCATTCGCTTTCAAAGACCATCTTAAATCGTAATATTATACGAGCGAGCACAGCGAGCAAGGAAAAAATCTATATACTCCTTACATATAATCCTTTTCATGGTAGAAGTGAAAGTTCTTCATCAAAATACATGATGGGCCTTTAAGATATTTATTTTGATATTTTGGTCACCTCTCTTACCTAATTTATTTGCTTTCAAGGACCATCCTGTATCTAAATATCATACGAGCGAGCGCTCAAGCGAGGAAAAATATATATACTCTTTCTATGGTAGGTGATAATTCTTCATCAAAGTACATGATGGGCCTCGCTTGCCGAATTCGTTTGCTTTCCCAAATCCATCTAACTGAATATTGTACAAGCGAGCGTAGCGAGCGAGGAAAAATACTCCTTTTCATGGTAGAAGTGAAAGTTCTTCATCAAAATACACGATGGGCCTTTAAGATACCTATTGTGATATATTTGGTCACCTCTCCTACCTAATCTATTTGCTTTCAAAGACCATCCTATATCTAAATATTATACGAGCGAGCGCAGCGAGCGAGAAAAAAATATTTACTCTTTTTTATGGTATAGAGGTGATAATTCTTCAACAAAATACATGATGGGCCCCAAAATATCTAAATTATATATTTGTTTATTTCACTTTGGCAAATGTGTTTGCTTTCCGAAAACATCCTGTATCTTAATATAATACGAGCGAGCGCAGCGAGCGAGGAAAAATAGGCTCTCTTTCGTGTTACCAGGTTATTTCGTCGTCAAAATGCACAAGCAAATAAGCCGAATATGACTCTATTTGGGCACCATACTCATCTTTCTTTTTTCTTTTTCCCCTCCTTCCCCTTCCCTCTCCTTTCTCTCTCTCTCTCTCTCTCTGTCTCTCTCTCTCTTTTGCCGACAGCGATCGCGAATTTGCCGACAAGAATTTTTAATGGGGGGTGTCACACCCCCCACACCCCCCCCCCCCCCCCCCCCCCCCCCCCTCTAGCGACGCCCCTGTATGCGGCACTTGGTTCTCGACGGGAAGTTTTGATGTCTATCTTTCATTGTAAACATACGATGTGGGAGCCAGAGAATTTCGCGGTAAAGTGCACTTGGTTGAATCTGAACATTACAGGTAGTTTACTTTAACAAGTCGCGTTGTCCTGATACCGATACCATGTTATTTTCTCGTAGGCTACTTTGTCATTTTACTCTTGGAAAATGCTGCCGGATTTAAGTTTGTTTAGGGTTCTTGGCAGGAATGAGCAGGTGTAATGCGCACATGCATGATGAGAGTTCCTTCATAAACTTTTCAAACTCGTATTCTTTCTCCTGGAAATATTCACAGTGGGCAGAGTGGAAGCGGACAGTCATTGGTTTTTTATCAAAAATGCTTGACCGTAGATGTTCTACTTAAGAGGAATAATGCAGTTAGATCTAGATGCACGAAATGAAGCCTTGTTTTTATAGCAACTATAGTGGCCAATAAAAAGGAGAAACGTATTGACAAACTTAATCTAAATGCGGGTAAAGCGAGACTTCTCTCGACAGTTGACAGTGCAGAACTTGAGATTTTGCAGTTAATTTGTGTGAAAGATTATAAGGTACTGTGGATGGTTGGCACTGACCGTCAGCGTTGTCTTCGCTTAGATGAAAATGAATAAAATGCAGTACATCGACCTTGCCCGGCAGATGGTCTTCAAATGCCGACTTTATTAACATTTGACATTGTAGAACAAAAGCTTGAAATACCGGGAGTTTTACGAACCCATAGGTCTGAAGATACCGGCCATCTTTTCCTTTCAGAAGGAAAGAATCAGCACATGGAAAACCAAACTATATCCATCAGCCGGGGCCCGTGGATGTAAGGTATATAAATTTGATCTTCAGGTAATGTTTCATTGATAGTTTTGTTTTTGTTTTTGTTTTTATTATGGAGTATATAGCACTGTTTTATCGATTTTATATAAATTTCTATTTCCATTTGTACTGATTATTATATTGAATTTTTAATACACTGTAACTAAATTTCGTCTCGATATCAATATTACCTTTATTCGTTGTTAAACAAACGTATAGCACATAGATAGGACGGGTGTTTCTTCAGTTCCGTAATTATTTCATTTCGTTTCGTTTCGTTCATTTCACCCTCTTGAAGACATCAAAATATATACAATGCATGTTTCATAAATGATTGCCGATATGAAGTGAGGAATCATGAAAAGCCATGTAGGCTTGTCAGAGATGATTCCCTGAATATGAATGGTTTGAACATGTTGAAAGTAAAACGTTATGTTTTATTGCAGGAGTATGGAATCGGTTTAACTTAAACATTTAAGGACAGGATTTGTCACAAAATCAATACCATCGTGATCATAATTGGAAAAGAGGGAAAATACGGTTCATTGGTATCAGTTCGTTCATTATATCACGTTCGATTCGTTTTCATCTGTTTCTCTCTCCGTTTAGACTCCCTTTCACCCATTGGCCACTGAATCCTTCTGTTCCTCATTGGTTTAATACAGGGAAATCCGGTTTAAAGGAAACCAAAACCCTCAGGCCAAGAAGTTTTTAAATCAAAGCCAAGGCAGAATAAAACAGATCAGCGAAAATTTGAACGAAATTGGTCACGGAATAAGAAAGTTATGCCTATATGAAATTTTCTGTTTTTGACAACTACCATAACTATTAGTGATATGAGTTTTGGACAACTGTCAGTATGTTTTGTATATAGAATTTCACATATTCTTTCTTTTCTTGAAGACCACATGTTTTCATTGTCCTTATCCCAAATATGTTGGGGAGAAAACACTCCTACATGATATATGAAGCAAAACGAAATTGTTGAATTATGTGTGTACAAAGCATACTGAGGGAGGGGTAATGATGCCATCAATAGCTATGGTAGTGTTTAAAAAATGTCAAATAGAAAATTTCATATAGCCATAACTTTCTCACTTGGTGTCCGATTTTTTTCTTCAAATTTTCGCCTATGTGTTGTAATTCCATCTCAGCTTTTATATAAAAACTACTTGATCTAAGGGCGTTGTTTCCTTTATGCAGTCAGTGGATTCATGCAAGTCTGCCTTCGGAATTCGTGCAGTTAAAATAGGAAGCCCTTTTCACATTAACAATTGGGAAACATATACCCATGTTTAAAATACCCGTTACTCCCACGAAGACGATAGTTTGTAAACAGTATAACGACCCGGTGAAAAATACAAACATTTTGCTGTGTTCTCCGAATCCATGGCCATGTATAAGAAGGTTATATCAACGGCGATCAACTGATCTGAGGTGTTTATTACAGTTAGCATGGGGTAGGCCTACTTAGAATTTTATGGGCTTAGATAGTATTACCGGGCAACTTATTTTTCTTCAAGAGATGCACTTGTTAATTGCTAGCAAAACTTTAATGGTTTTAATGGTTTTATAGATAAGATAGGAAGATCATAACGAAATAAAGAAAAAGAGAGCAAGAGAACAGAGCGAGAAAGGGGGGGGCAAAGAGAGGGAGAGAAAGAAGGGGAGGCCGAGTTGCACAAGGTTGAGACGATAATGATTTTATGTCTAACATTTTGAAAATAACGCCTAAGAAGGAGAAGCAAGGGAAATGTTGTTACAAACTAAGAACTATTTCCAAGTAAAGCCTCTTACTACATTGTCACTGAAATATTTTTCATCGCTAAATATTTCCATGTGCTTGATATAGCACCATACATTACTATGTGCGTCACATTAATTTTCAAATGAGCAGTGCACTACGGCAATTAGAAGATTATACAGTGTAATACAATAGTTAAATGTATAACCAATGTGGATCAAATTTAGATTTACTCCCGGAGAATAACTCGGACAAGAATTATATTTAGGACATTCGGAATAACAGTTGCCCTGGATATATCCCATATTGTTATAAAAGGTGGAAAGCATCAACGCATTAATCAGATAAGGGCCCATAAAATGTCCTGCAAATTATTTGCTTTATTCGCGGTTTATCTAAAGCAGGAGTGACGATACCAGTATACACTACCCGTCAAGGAATGAAGCTAAAATTCAAATCGATCTTTTGATAAGTATCAAGTCAAACAAAATGTAGCAAAGACAGGGATACCTTTCAACTTTGTGGTTGTTTGAACAAAACTGTCGATGAGGCGGCTATAATTATTTCCAACAGTTTAACTTGTCTCTGAATTTTCCTTCTTTCTGCAGAACTGGCCAGAAACGATGGCATATCAATGCAATGCAAGCATCAGTGCTTCATCAGTTGTTGGCGCTAGAGCAGCAACACTCCACCAATCTAGTATGAAGGAGCAGCGAAAACTAGAAGAAAATCTTCAATCGCTCTCCAAGGAAATGCGATCCCGAATTAACCAACTGGATTCGGAGACCAGCGAGATGCGTCGCCATGCCGTCCGGATGTTTGATTCCGTCCGGCGAAAAGAACACCAGAGAATGACGCAGTCGCGTCAAGAAATTACAAGCTTACGTGCTGCGGGGAGTTCCGACAGTCTAAACAACTTTATCCCGAGTCCACCTTCAAGAGCGAATTCGGCAGGACGTTTGAAAACGACGCAGTCGCCGCCACGCTCCTCGAGCAAGAGCGACGGAACGTCGTCGGATGTCGAGCTAAGTCGTTGTTATTCGTCACCCGCCTCCATCGACAAACTCAGTCCGATGGGCGCTTTCGACATTGAGTCGGCCGTAGCAGGACCATCGTCGAAGGGCGACTTCAGCGATGAGAGCATCGCAGCTGATGCAGCATCAATTCCTGTCACGGTCCTGCCGAACTTCTGCAACGGCCGAGAACTTGGAATGATCGGGGAAAGTGCGGATGATAATGGCGACAAAGACTATAAGGACGATGGTACTGTGTTTGAAGAACGACGCGCTCGTCATTGTGTAAGTGAAGGTGCTCCATCCCCACCGCTGGATGGCCGAAGGCATACGCAGACGAACTTAAACGTTAAGTCAGCATCCCATATTGGGGCAGTAGAAGAGCGAGGAAAATTACTGACGCGGCGTCGGCGCACTTCTGAGATTATTAAACCAGTTAGCATCACGACAGTGCCTGGGGTAAGACCATTGAGACGGCACAGCTCACACGAACCTGCATTTTTGTCGAACACTGGTACAAGGAGTAGCCAAGAGCTATTGTTGCACCGAACATCATCTGTTAATTTGCCACCTCTGAACAAATCATCAGTCGTTTTACAGCGCACTTCTTCTAACAGTCAGATAACTTCACCCCCGCTTTCTCCTCAAGAGGCAACACGCAACGTCTACGGTGCCCGCCATCACAACTCGCCATTTCGACGTTCATCCCGCACTGAATCTTCCCCCTGTATCATGAAGCAAACTTTTGCATCGACTCCTCGACGAAGCGTGTCCCAAGTAGTCGGTGAGTTGGTGCACATCGAGGAAATACGACGTCATTCTAGAGGGACATCCATCCAGGATGATGTCCGCAAAGCTAGAGGAGCGTTGCAGGGCAACAGGTCCTTTCCTGGCAGCAGTGCACGTAATAAGAATGATGTTGCTTGCACTTCTTTATCGAAGACGCAGTCACTCGGGAATATATTTGACGAACTGAAAGACTGTCGTTATTTACGCATCACGAACCAACATGACAAAGATTCTACCACTTAACACAAGTGATGCCAATCTCAAACTTAAGACACGGTTGATTTATATATAGTTTCCCCCAAAATATGTCTAGCTTTAACGGCGGACTAGATCGAAGGGTATTTAACAATACCAGTTAAGTCAGCTATACGAGAAATGATGATCATGAAGTGTAAAGTTATCAAGGTTGTAGAACGTTAGCGTTGACAATGCAGTATCAGCAAACTGCAGTATTTTATCTACTGGTGTTTCTTTAATAGTTTGGTACAAAATACGATCATTGTATTACAATGATGACTTACTATGGAATCACTGATTTAAACTCAGTGAAGTATTACTTGGGGTGGAGATCGGAGAGAGGAGCACATGGCCCGTACAATAACCACGCACCCCCCCCCCCCCCCCTCCCCGCCTCCCGCAAAACACAGCAGATACCGATAGTAAGCGTAGATGAAGTATTATTCATCCATTCATTTATACACTGTAAAAAAATGCTGTAGGAATTTACAGTAAATTACCGGCAGCAGAGTTGACTGTTTACTGTAATTTCGATAAATGATAGAGTAAAATACTGATTCATTTACATTTAATGTTCCATTTTACTGCTGTTTACAGTTTTACCGTAGAATACCGCACAGTACAATACTGTACAAAAATACAGTAAATTACTGGGAACTCTGCTGCCCTTGATTAACTGTAAATTCTACAGTAATTTTTTACAGTGTATCTACATGATTGTAAATTTAATCATTTGTTTGTTCGAACCTTTTTGTCAGTTTTGTTCAAACAGGGAAGTTCCTTCATTTTGTCAACTGCTTTGAGAGATTGCCCTATGGGGAAATTTGTGATTTCTTTAATGAAATGCTTGTTGTATTCTTTTTTTATTCGCGATGTCATAGTTGGTAGGTGTTAGAGAATATTGTAGGTGTTTGTTTATTGATAGATAAGTGAAAAGGTGAGCGCTTTGCGCCATTCGAAAGGATGAAATCAAGGCGACGTAAGGTGTGAGCCCAGAGGTCAGTTGCCTGGTAAGCCATCCAGGGCCCCGTAACACAAAGCTTAGCAATTGATCGTACGATTGATCTTTGCCATTGATTGCATTGACCACTATGTGCAATCAATCGCAAAAATTTATCGTACGATCAATCGCTAAGCTTTGTGTTACGGGGCCCAGAAGGGAGTTGCGCCAGCCGCACATGAAGCAGCATTTTCGATTGCGTTTTTTCCTTATGATTATACACCGACCAAGGGCCGTATGCAGAAATTTTTCCGGGTAGGGGGCGCAAGAATACGTAAAATGTTCGAAGAAACACGTAAGCGAGGGAGTTTTTGCATTTTGAAAAATTAAGATTGAAAGATCTGGCGCACACTTTTGGTGGAATGTTGGAAAATTTTTAGTAAAAAATGCAAGTCTTGAAAATTTGGGGGGGGGGGGGGGGGGGGGGGGGGGGAGGGGCAACTGCCCCCCGCCCCCCCCCCCTGCCCCGCTACGTACATCCATGCACCGACCAGTCAATACTGTGAAAGCATACGTCATCAGTTCATTGCTTAACTACATATTCGGGGGAAATGGTGTAAAAAAAATAAAACATTTGAATAACTGGTTGGCGAACATTCAATGTGTTACGTGTCTTCGGAAATGACAAGGAAAAAGGACGAACAAAAATTTACTCCGATATTCTTGACCGTCTGGATATCGTTCAGAGCCCACAATTTTTTTCAGTAGAGATATTTGAATTTTATGCAAACAAAATGGTATAGATATCTTCATGTAAAATAGCATATGCTACCTTTACAGATACAAGAGCAAGGTTCCAACAAACGCAAGGCTGGTTATCATGATTACAATGTCATTGCGAAGGCAAAAACTTAATTAGCAAAGATGACCTCGTTGCTTAACATTCTTCTCTTGAAATGAAAAATGACCGCCACACCAGCGGTAACCAGCATCGTCGTTTCCACTCTTTGTTTTCATTGTTGTAATGTTCTGTGGTTACTAATATTTTAAGCTCATAGCATAACCCTGTAGCCATAACCCTGTAGCATATCTTGGTTATTTTCAGTGCAATCAAATAAAGATAGGAAGCAGTCAAGTGCTACCAGTCTTGGTTTTTGATCCTAAGCCCCTTTTTTGGTGATGATGCATCACACATGAGATCCTTACAAGTCAGCGCTTGATTGTGTGTAAATGCGAAGTCATAGTTTATTGCGGAGGTTGTCATTGTGAAATACTGCTTCCTTCTTGATATTTACTTTTCTTTAGCATATGACCACGATTTTAGAGCCACATGTATAATGTTTATCTTGAAACGTCATATATTCCCCATGCACAACGGTTTTGAATAGTACAACAGTGCAGCATGGAATGGGAGAAACTATGTACATGTATATGGGGTAAAGGAGAATGAGAGAGAAATAAACAGACGACAAGGGAAAATGGAAACAGTGAACAAATGGGAAGAGGATCGCACGAACAATTCGTAGACCATATTCCTTGCATATACCTTGGAAGACATATAACCCCATGACGGAAAGTACCCTCAACTATATAGTGGCCAAATTTTGTAAAGAAATAGAACGAACTCTTCTTTAGAAAAGAAAATTCGTTAACAGTGGAATTTAAAGAAACTATGACAGAATAAAATATTTAGATATTTGCTGGTTTCTTGCACACTTATTAAACTTTCATAACAAATCCACAATTGAAAGTTGAATATCGATATGATATGCTATTCATCGATGGAAGCTCTGCATGTGGTATACACTCTAATTTCTGCAGAGTCAAATTTGACTCCGAATGGCGTCAGCTGCATGAGAGTCAACTCTATTCCGAGTTAAAGTGACTCAGATTTCCGAATTGATTTGACTCGGAATGGTGTGGCGTCAACTGAGAATCGACCAAATTTGAGTCAATGTAACTCCATTCCGGATCAACTAATTAATTCGGAAATCCGAGTCACTTTAATTCCGGATAGAGATGACTCCCAGCTGACTCCATTCCGAGTCCAATTTGACTCCGCAGAAATAAGAGCGTACTTGTGAAGGTCCTTCCGACTCCTAATTTGAAAGGTCCTTGGTCGGTGTTTACATGACAAGGTGATTTACCCACGTTTGTCTCTCTCTACCCAGGTGCATTAAAAACCGGGTATCTTGCTATGCTGGGATAATACTCATAGAATCATCGGAACGAGCAGTGTTTGATACTTACTGCTGGGGTTTACCTATATGTGTAAACATGGTAAATGAAATCATTATTTATAAGGCAAAATCAAAGAGAATACATTAATTTCTTGCCAATTAAAAAAAAAAGTGGATGTAAATCGTATTTGGTTGTAAAATCAAGACTAGTGTTTTGATATTTGACGAAAAATCCTAATAAACAGGGTTGATTGTAAATGAGTGGAACCAGTGATATCTCTTTAATGTCAGAGACTTTCGTGTTTCGGAGTAAAGCCAAATGCAGTTAGACTTGGGCGAGAAGGCGGAAAGGGCATAAAGAAAGTGAAAAGAAGTAAGGAAAGAGAGAGAGAGAGAAAGAAAGAGAGAGAGGGAGATGAGACGCGATAGAGAAATATACAAGGAGATAGATCTCACAGAGAGAGTCCCCAGTTTTTATCAACATGTTGACATGAAGTTCTACGTTGTTCACGACACCTTTCCCATGTATGTTTCTCATTTAGCATTCCTCGGCATTAGCTTCAAATACTAAATTCCTGTTTTTCTTTGTAAAGTTTTTGGACGGAATGTACATGAATCAGTACCTACCACATGAACACTGAACAAACTACCTCAATTATCAATTGAGCAAGATTACTGTTCCCTCTCGCGTTCTCTGTTTTATCTATCA
Organism: Echinometra lucunter; assembly: GCA_029962745.1. Taxonomy (NCBI): domain Eukaryota; kingdom Metazoa; phylum Echinodermata; class Echinoidea; order Camarodonta; family Echinometridae; genus Echinometra; species Echinometra lucunter. The sequence goes on along the minus strand of CM057153.1, from coordinate 24,080,779 downwards.
ATATCTATCTATCTATCTATCTATCTATCTATCTATCTATCTATCTATCTATCTATCTATCTATTTGTCTATTTATATATCTATCTATCTGTCTATCTATCTATCTACCTGTCTGTCTATCTATTCATCTACATCTTTCTATCCATCTATCTATCTATCTGTCTATCTATCTATCTATCTATCTTTCTATCTATCTACCTACCTACCTACCTACATATCTATCTACATATCTTCTTTTTTTTTTAAACAACACATGCACACGTTGGTATCAATATGCATATAGCACATCACCATGGATGTCGATCCGGGGGGAAGGGGATATATCCCCCCCCCCAATATTTTGGTCAGGGGGGATGGCCTGTACAATCATCCCCCCCCCCCAATAATTCACCATGAAAAAAAAAATCCTAGCCTCCTGTAATTCCCGAAAACAAAAGTAAATACAAAGACAAAGAGAATAAAGAGTAAAGGAACAATTCTCAAAGAAGGAAAACGGCTTTCAGCGCTCGCTCGCATGTTTAGTATCACAACCAACGAGGTTATAATACTATCTTTATGAAAGCAAATCAGTTTGCATCTTGTCTTTCTATAGTATGCTATAATGATATTCGCATTTAATATTTTTGTTAATCTAGCCAAAGCCAGTGAATATTTTCATTATGAAATGAAACTGGTTTGAATCCTGTCTTCCTTTCCAATGTTATATACTGTTAGTAATATAACTGCAAGGAGTCGAACGGGAACAAGACCCATAAGAGGAGAATTTTACGAGAAAATGGCCTGTGACCAGTAGCCTGTTCCTATCTTACTAAATACGAGAAAGGAGGATGCTGATAAAAATACGTTAATAAAAGCATAAAGCTGGAGTAACAGTACACTAGAACACGTTCTCAGTATTTAAAAAAAATAGACCTTTCTCGCTCGCTCGCTCCGCTCGCTTAAAGATACAATTTAAGATCGGGAGGCAAGCACTCTTATTCCCTCAGCAACGTGTCCGAATATTGTAATATTTTTACAGCGAGATGTAAAGCTTTTTTCGAACACATGGGAATAGTACATCACCAAATCATCATCTAATTTATTTTGGTGAAAATTCTACGTTTTACTAGAAAGAAGTAGAGGTTTGTCGGTAGCTCGCTTCGCTCGCTCACAATAACAAACTGGTTCTAGATGGTAAGCGACGCGCCAAAAGCATCATATCTGGCAGTTAGGTGATCAAAAACTATTTAGATAGCTTTGAGGCTATCAAATAATTCCTTCTCGATGCGCTCATTCTAATAATGTAATGTAGATATTTCATAGCCCTATGGAGTATTTTAATGACAAAAACACACCACCAAAAGAGCGTGTTTTCCCCTAGTTGTCTCGTCTCCCTCGCTTGTAATATTTGAAATATGGTGGTTTAGGGCAGTAAACAATTGGGCCAGCGAGGTGCTGAATTAGTCAAACATCTTATATTGCTTGAGTGTACTTTGAGGACAAATAACATTTCTTTTATAGTTGGAAGGTTGAAATTTCGGGTCGCTCGCTTCGCTCGCTCGTAAAATACTGCAAGTAAAGGTTAAAGTCCTCTAAAGTTTTCATTCCAATATTAAGGATGTGCCTCTGCAATATTGTTTGAAAATAATTGTTGTGTGATTAATTGGAGGAGCGGTAGATTAGACTAATAGTGCAGAGATACGGACAGCAAAAACAGGTCCTACACCCCCACCCTTATTTAGTCTATCCTTGACGTTTGAACCTATTCACCCTTTCCCCGCTCGATTTCTTTGCTCCGCGACCGAGGATATTCGGCATCGGTCATCCCTCCCCCCCCCCCCCCCCCCCCCCCCCCCCCCCCCCCCCCCCCCCACCGCGAACACAAATCGACACCCATGCACATCACTTTATTTGAAATACGATAAAGCAGCAATGTAGATAAAATGCCTTGCTCAAGGGCATAAGTGTCGTGTTGGGGATCGAACCCCGGACCTTCGCGTCTCCAGTCAAGCGCCTTGAACCACTCGACTACGGCACCTCTACCTCTATCTACATATCTTTTTATCTATCTATCTATCTATCTATCTATCTATCTATCTATCTATCTATATATCTATCTATCTATCTATCTATCTATCTATCTATCTATCTATCTATCTATCTATCTATCTATATCTATATCTATCTATATATATTTGTTTAATAAAAGTTTATTGAACATATATCGGAGTATGAATGATGATTAAGGTAACCGAAACTCCTCTAAGCTGATCATGTTGACGCTCAAAAAATTTTGTCATTCCTTGACAAAGGGCTATGCCCGAAATATCGGAATTATTTTCATCTCCACGCTTTTTTGTTCTACATTCGTCTTGTCTATTCATATCTATCTATCTATCTCTCTATCTCTATCTCTATCTATCTAGGCCTATCTATCTATCTATGTATCTAATAGTAGGTTCATCCGTCTATCTAATCATAGTATTATTATAATCATATCTATTTACCTGCCTATCGTCTTTAAATTTTACATCTCCTTATCTATAATTGCCCTCTCTATTTTTCATTTTATCCAATTTGTCTTCTTTTATCGTCATATTGGCCTATCTTTCTGATCTATCTAACAATCTATGATTTTATCCCCTTCTTTTTTTCTCCTTTACTTTTCTTTTCCGTTAGTCCTTCCAGGATCTTCTTTGTTGTTGTTTTGTTCCAATTGCTTTGATTTTTTCATGAGCAATTTAATGGACCCTAGATGAATACCCCAAATCGACGTTCTCTTCCCGGACACCATACGTAAATAATAATGACCTTTTGCCTGAATCCCAAACACACGCCAATTGCCATAACGACGGCGTATGTGTGTGTATTGACTGCGTGCCCACAGTCACATGCAATGGGCCGGTGGTAGTGTGTATGTAAGCGACGAGTGTGTATGATAATTGATTGATCGTCTAATTCATGCATACGGTACACACAGGTGTAATAGATCGGCAGGTGCATGGGAGAAAATGATGTAATGTTTTGACTCTTTCTCGCTAAATATTGCCTTGGAATGGTTTTTCATGCTATAAGGTTGACAACGATATCTTTCCAGATCGGACCTCAGTAAAACAAACTTCAAGAAGGAAAACAAGAGGTGGAAATTCGTTCACTTTTTCAGAAAGTGCAGTTCAAGGACTTTGCGAAGGGTAAGAAGTGAACGGGACTCGGCCGCAATCTCCCCGGCGAGGACCGCTGCCACTGGTATTGACTACTGGCTATAGGAAGTACATTGTAAACGCACGTATGTAACTACTGTTTTCAAGAGACTGCAAGGTTAAGAACAAGAAGAAGATGTCTCACGTAGATTCTGGGTAAGTTCAGCCAAGTTACTGTGATATTTGCAACAAAGTTGCTCTTTCTGTCTTTACTAACTTTCATAGATTTTAAATTTAATTCACTTTCTTAATCTTTGTGCATACACATGATACATGATGATGTAGATCTAGATCTAAGTCAGGCTAGTCAAATACATTTGTCGCTACTTTTTACTGTGTTCTGTCTTTGACCTTTTGAGTCTTCTTTGAAAAAATATATATGAATGCATGTATTTGTTTTATATTAATCCATTTAGTGTCTTACAGTCTGAAGTAGTTCACCTTTCCATTGTGTTTTTTTGTCTTATCTACATTTGTACATAGTGCTGAATTTATTATTGTTAAATTGTGTTGTGTTGGTAATCCTTCACTCCTTGTTGCATGTCACTTACCAAACTTTTTTTGTTTTTATTGTTTTTCATTTAGACATCAACCTCTCACTCAGCTGCCATTGTATTCATGCTAAAACATCTTGATTACGTGGCATTTCAAGCTGTTTTTTTTTTCTTTTTGCTTTGTTTGTGTGTTTTTCTTTACCAATGGGATTGGTGATCTTTGTCCTTTGTCATCTCCAGCTACTGGTACTAGAATTTGAAATTTGTGTGTCTGTTGTTTGAAGGCATGCCATTATACAGTGCATTCCAGAAAAGAATGAAAGCCTAAAACAAAGGGTTATTGTGACCGCACTATCATGTACTGTATGACAGTAATTATTCTTTCCCATAAATCTGAAGTATTAATATTATTCTTTCAGTTGATACCTTGATGACATTAATTCTTACATGCTTCAGCAAGCAACACTGAAACTGGCTTTCTAAAATCCATTTGTGCCAACTTTGAGTAAAACCAGGCCCCTAAAGCTCCGCCATTTTGTCCTGATCCATTAGAAGGCCGACCTATGCACGCATCAATATTCATGATCAAAAATGAATAATTCATTTTGTAAGATGCTTCCAAAGAGTTGCGTGCATTTGTGCATGTTTTAAAACATCACACCCATCATCTAAAAAAATGCGCAATCTATGCACAATAAATGTGCAACAAATGCGCTACATATGCTCATTAAATTAAAGTGTCACAATACAATTGATACGCGCAATACATGTAGATATGAATAATGCAACAGTGTTACCGATATCATGGCGATAACAGGTGCTTATCGGCCCCTTCAAATGATTTGAAAGAGGAGGGGCCTAATGTGGGTAAAACCTGGAAAACGTATAGAAAAGTATCACATGCCAACATGACAAAGGGAAATGTGTGCTTTAAAAAGACATGATAGGTAAGAATTTCATTGTGTGATGACGTCCGTTTAATCAAATTTTCATGAAACATTGGTCAGTGTCAATTTCCAGTGATGGCAGGGGCGTACATGTATGGCGGAGGCGTATGCCCCAGAATTTCAGAAATCTCTGAATATCGCTCAGAAGATTACAAAGTGCCTATTCTGCATCGAAAACAATTCTGAGATGGGAAATCACCATTATTTTGATGTTTTTCTGTTTATGTGCCTTTGTACCTTTTGTTTCCATTTGATGACAAAGGAAGGCATCACTGACTAGAAAGACTTTGAAGGAGGAGGGATGTCAAGACATTTCACAAAGTTTACTGTAACTTGGCAGTTACTGTTGGATTTAATACATGCCTTGAATATTTTCCTGTTGTGCCCGTTTTCTAGCAATACCAACTGACATTTAGATTACATGTACATGTACTTTCTTGCAAAATGGCATTGATAAGGTGGAAGGGACTTGAACTCCCAAACGTGTGACTCATGAATCCACTATACCAGAAAAGGCAAACATCAAGGAGAAGCAGAAATAGCAGGAAATTCCCTCTTTTGATACTATCGACAGGGATTGTAGCCTTGGTGGCAAATATTTTTGTAAACAAATTTGAATAAAGTGCAAATATTTTAATGAATTAGGGAATGCAAAAAATAGAATTAGTGTACATGTACTTCTATACTTCAAGCTAAAACATGTAGCATTCCTTTTAAAAATTAAAATACATGAATATGTGTCTGGAAACTTCAGAATATGCCCTTGACTATAGCTTGCCTGCCATGGCAGAATTAAATTCTTATATTCTATTGCATTTGATTCTTCCACATACATGTACATGTGGCATTAAGCAGCAGTGCCAGCTACAGTGAAGGTCTGATGAAGCTTGCATTTACAAGTGAAAGCAGCTAGGGGTTTATTATTATTTTTTTGTTTATAGTTATTTTTATTTCTGATTTAATATTGTTGTTTTTCATTTCTATTTTTTCATTATTTCATTTTATCTATTTTTTATTCATATTGTTATTTTTTGGGAGGCGTATTTTTGTTTTTGTTTTTGTTTTCTTCTTATAATTTCTGTTCCTTTCCAAAAAGTCTCCAATGATTCTTTCAAATTATGTATACATGTATATACCGGCCCCTTCCAAGCCTTCCAAACTGGCAAACTATGAAAGAAAATTTTGTAACGTCAATCAAATTTTGAATTGTTTGGTTTATGTTTAACAAATTCAGATTTTTTACTTTGCATTTCTTGTTTTATAAAGAGATAGAAAGTTAGATACTTTTGTGAAGTCATGTACATGTACTATTTTTTTTAACTTTAAAAAGTGAACACAGTGATAATTGAATACACTGTAAGCATTCATGTAGAATGCATGTAGGCTCGTCTGAGAATTTCTTCAATGGAATGGGTTTTAATAAATTTCTTTGCTGAAAATGTATATCTAAACCAATTTCAGGGCAGAAATGTGGATTTTGTTTGATATCTGTCTTTTAACCAAAAATAGAATTTCAGTCAAATGAATATCAAGCACCTTTCACTTGTCAATAAAAATGCCTTTGTACAGTGTATTTGAGAAAATTTGTGTCAATACTGAACTACTAGAATATTGGATCAGTTTTATGAAAAAAGGCTTTTTAAACACACTTTTCCAGTTGAACATTTGATTGAAATAGCTGAATTATTACATACATGTATGTACAGCAGATGGAAGATGAAAAGTTTCATTTTAAGCTGAAATGAATTCATGGGGAGGCCCACCTAGAATTCCTGATCCTCAGCTTCCAATTTGATTTTTACTGAAAAAGCTGTTCATAAAGCAGAAAAATGAACACTGACAAATAAATATGAATAATTCTCTTCCTTCATCACAAGCCTTTTTTTCCCCTTTAAATTTGTGTGAAAACAATAACATGTGCATGTACATGTATGTCAACATAATTCAGACAAGCAAATAACAGAATTCAGAACCTCTCATCTTGTGTTTGCATGCATGTGGACCTCAAAATTATATTTATTCATATACACATGTATTGATTCAAGCAGTCCACATGCAAGAACCTCCATTTGCAAAGTACTCACAGGTGTGGTTGTCATGGAAACCTATCTTTGCGTCAGCAAGTCAATTAAATGCCCAGTGGTGCAGTCGGAAATGTGGTGAATATGATTTAATAGTAACACAGCGAGCAGATAATATTATGCAATATTCATGAGCATGCATTATATGATATCTCTCACCAATTTTTTTTTTTTTTACAAGTACAACCTGTACTGTATATGTACACGTTTATGTACAAGAACTGGACATTTTATTTATGATTTAGCTATGTTAATGATGCCTGACAGCCTAAGCTCCAGTGTGAATGTACATGTATGTGTATAAACTTGAGATTTGATTTATAGAAGAGCATCTGATAATTCATTTTGTGTTTGACATTTACATTTCTAGGTCATGAATATACACTAAAACCTTGATCAGGGACACGTACATGTACTCGTACTGTATCTAAAAATTCAATGCCATAGCCCAGGTAGCCAACACAATTACTTATAGCTGTGTATGTGTTGTGCTTTCAAGGTTTACAGTTTGGGTTTTTTATGGTGTGTTTCAGAGCAATACTCTATTGAATTCATCTTTGATAATAATTCACATAACAAGAAAAGTATACTTTCATGTAGATTTGCATGTACAGGGATATTGGATATTGGTGAAAGTTTGGAAGTACATCTACATGTAAGCCCCCATTTAAAATTCTAAATGCTTCCCCCTCTTTTTAGAATTATTTTCCTGAAATATATTTGCCATTATCACTTTATTTCCTTTTCATTGTCACAGCTTTGTATTCCAAAATATAAATCTGCTGAAAGTGCTATACATAGTTGTCAATTTGCATGTAGTCAGTGTTGTTTTTCTTTCTTTTCACAATTAAACTTTTCAATTTAATTAGAAATGCTAGATTTATCATGTTAACCCATTCGTGACAGAGGTCCACATTTTGTGGTTTGGCCTAATAACTTTTGATGCAAAGCTCTAAAAATCGTACTAAATACATGAGCAGAAAGAGCAAAAAATTCTACACAAACTGAGCCCATTTTGGTTGCGTCAATGTTTGTTGTTTGATGCTGAAAATTTTTAGAAGGAAAATAAGCATTAAATTAAAATCCTTAAATTGGCAATATGATAGAAAGTTTAAAATCACTCTTTTCTCCTGCAAAACTTTTTGACCTCTTATCATACTTTTTGTCAGTTTATTTTTATTTCAGATACATGATGTTTTATAAGAAAAATGTAGCAATGAAATAAAAAATGTTAGTGTTGCCAATTTGAAGAAATAAGCTGATCAAATAAGGCTTCAAATAATTCCTGTCACAAATGGGTTAAACACTTCATTTTTTATTCTTAAAAAGTTCAAAGCAAATATGCTGTTTAGTTTTAGAGCAATTGATAAAAGAAGGCACAAGTGCAATATTGTGAAACACTTCCCGTTCTGGCACAGAAAATGTCCATTCACAGTAGACAGGATATTAAAGCGTACAAATCTTTCAACAGCCAGTCCTTAGAGTAATGCGTGCAAGTATACACCCACAGCGGGAAGAGATGTACATGTAGCTCAATTATTGGCAAGATGGGCTGCCGGTACAGCAGACCTTCAACGCTTTTTCCCCATCTTGGAATGCTAATTACGTAGCTGGCTTGCCATTTGGGTGGAAGATACCACTTAAGGGACCTTGCAGTGTGTCCCTGCTTGTGTTATATCACAGATTTATTCTGTGAATGTGTCTTGTTGGTTGGATGGCAGAGCAGGAATGCGAAGACTGCTGTAGCAGACATGTATCTGTATTCTCCTCAGCAATGCAGTATGCATGTATTCTTTACTTTAAGGGTTCCTGTGTATTTTCAATCATTATAGTTTATGCAGCGTACCTATGGCTATCTGTTTATCTTTCTGCTGTCATGATTCGTTGCTTGATATCATTGGGAGAGCGCTTATTCTTAGATGATGATCTGATAGCTCAGCAGGATTCTGAATTCTGCCGATTGTTACATGTATATCTGGCTTATGCTTATTCTCTTTCCTTGAGAGGTTTCCAACTCTCCATGCATTTTAAACACTCTCTTGCTTTCATCTTCATATGTTCCTCGATTTTATTGGGCAATATTATTTGCCTGTGGTGATTTATTTTCAGCTCAAGTTGCTGGGCATGATGCAGTTGTAGAGCTGCATTTTGCATGACTGGAAAATTTTTTCTTGATCATCTTCATACCTGTACTCACATCTTCCATCTTTGTTTGTGTCTCATGTACACATACAGTATTTCTAGATCAGCCAGATTAACTTCATTGCGGTGCTCTTCATTTTCTTCAATTACCGAAGTGTTCTACTATTTTATGTGGATCTTTCACTGTACTGGATCTTTCAAATTTTATTGCTGTTTGTCTTGTTTGATGCTTACAACTTGTGTTATTTTCTCCTCTCATAATCATGGATCTTTCTCCATTACGAAACTTTGATGCTCATATTACATTTATTTGGATCTTTATAAGGTGGTGATTGTTTCACAAATGATTTAGATTATAATGGATGGTCTTCCACTCAAATATTTTGTGTGTGCCAAGATTGAGGCATTTATGTCTTTGGAACATGTACAGTGTACCTGTATTTGGATGATACATGTACTGGCTGTACTCTTGAGAATTACATGTATGTAGAAAGTACCCACTATTTTCCATTGAGCTAGAGAATCTAATCACTTCACATCTAATGGAGATTGTAAATCTTTTGTGTGAAAAGGCCCTTTCCATGTTCCTACAGTGTCTTCATTTCACATGTACAGTTTGACAACTGACACATAATTATGCAGAATATACAGCTCATAGTGAGCCAGAAATTATTCAAATCATTGTAAGATCTGAATTTCTTTCACTCGTAATATCAGCTTTGTCTGTGAAGAAATCTTTTCAGTCCTTTCATTGTATCTCGGTTTTTCAAACAATGCAGCTTCTGTTGCATACACTGTCATTACATGTATGCAGAATATGTGGTTCCTTTGAGCTAGCATTACCAGAATTTTCTCTGAGGCAAGATTAGAGGTCGCCTTCTGCTAATGCAGGGCTGCCAACATTGGATAATAGTTGAGAGTGAGATTATACGAGAAGCGAAGTGCGAGGGAGCGAAGCGACCAAGCCCGACTGAGCGAAGCGAAGGAGTGGGGGTGGGTGTGGGAGGGGGGCGACCCCCCCTCCCAGGGTGTGGAGCTTTTTTATTTTTCAAGGTGAAATTGTGTGATCTGGTGCATACTTTATTTTAACATATACCTAAAGGCATTATGAAGAGAAAAATTTATATAATTTTACATGCAAAGAAAATGATAAACATGGAATACCCACTTGTTGAAATGCCAACCATGTCTTTATTTGGTTCCCTTTTCTGTTTGACCCAGGTTTAGGATGTAGGTACTCTTGGGTGCAGATGATGGGAAGATGCAACAAGCAAGAATCCAAACAGAGAATTTCTTGTATCAAGCCTCCTCTGTTGCCATCTTCATTGTCATTATGTGCACGGGCCGGTCATGTCAGGGTATCGATATAATATAGCCTAGCCCTGCTAGGCCCGGATCAGATCTTACCATAAAGATACATACATACGCACGCGCTCGAAATGAGATTGAGGGCTTTCGACAAAATGCGGGAAAACTTTCACAGCTTTCGAAAAGGCAGGAAAACTTTCACAAGTTTTTCAGTGCTTCTTAAATTCTTGAGTTGGTCGCCATTTTATTGAAATCTATCATTTTTTATTATTATATTTAGTTATTTCAGAATCGTGCGTGAGAAATTTTATGATTAGCGTGAGAGCGTGAGAAATGGGTGAAATGAGTGAGTCTCACGCTCAATGCGTGAGTGTTGGCAGCCCTGCTAATGAAGCATTTTAGTTTGTGGAGAGGACTTTTCCATCATCTGATAGCGTCTTGGCTTGGTTTATGAAGAGGCATTTTCTGTCATTGTAGGGGATTTTTAGGGTATCTTGTTTTCACTCAATGCAGAGCTACAAGTGCATGAAAAGCTGTTTCATACTTACGCAGAATACAGCTTCTGCTCGGATGGAATCATTTCATATCTTAGGGAGATATAGTCATCCTTCTTCTCTGAGAAGAAGCCTTCGTTTTACAGCATCTGGCTTTTGCATGCAAAGAAGCTCCAAATGCATAATGCACAGCTTCTTTTGAACTGTAATTGACCCATTTTACATCTCACTGAATGTGAATGTTAGCTAAATGACTTTCACATCACTGCATTTTTGTTAAAAAGAGTTTACATCGTGAGACAGCCTCTCCCTTTACAAGTTTGCATGAAAGTGGAGCCATGACTGTTTTGTTTTGAGGGGGTTTTTTTTTTGGGGGGGGGGGGGGGGTAGTCGGATCAATGTAGCCTTCATGGCTTTTTTTTAATGACAGTGTGTTCACATCTTGTGTAGATAAAGCTTGCTGAGATTCCTGTGTGTCTCTCTGCTTTTACATATTGGTCTTTATCACTGTACCAGCTACGGGCTGTAGTGCCTTTAGAATAATCAATTTATTCTTTCGAGGAATGGTCAGATATTCACAAAGAAAGAGGCAGCCCTGACTCCTGATGATACTTTTTTTTTTTACAACCAGGATATGCACCTGGATTGTCATTGAAACGTATAATTAGATTGAGCAGGAGAGAGCTTAGAAGCATACAGCTTGAAATACATGTAATATAAATAAAGAGAGGTTCAGGTGAGGTCTGTGCTTCTTTTGTGCTTCTTATGATCTGCTCTGTTTGGAGATAGCTGACTCCAAACAAAACTGGATATTATCATGTAAAGAAAATAGAGTTTTTAATCTGTAATTTGTGCGTACACATGTAGTTTGTTTGATTCTCATTGTCTTGTTTACTGAGCAGTGAATACTTTGATGAGCCAAGAATTTACTACATTCTTGGCGTTTCTCGCCATCCTATGAAATCAATAACTTATCACCGTCTTGTTTTCAGCGATCGGAAAATGTGAGCTTTTCCAAGAAGTTCTGTTCTAGATCTGATTTGGATTACATGTACTTTGTCTCTGTTTCTGAGTTCCTGGGAGCCTATCACTAAATGACCGAAGGATCAGTTGATCTTTTCAACCCTTAAAAGGAAACAATGATACAGTAATGCTTGATTGTCCAATGCATACTGTACATCAGAATCATCCTCAGTGCACGCTTCTGCATGTATGGTTTGATTCCTGCATTTTGCTTCAGTTTTGTTCATGAAGAGTGACTCAATTCCAACATTGCAAGCATCATGAGCTTTCCAGCAGTGCCACCGTTACATGCCGAATACAAGCGAAATCCCTACCATCCTCCGGCCTGCGACTCGCGATGCCCCACTTGCGTCACCCGCTGTCGATCAGAGGTTGGCAGTTCCCCAGGAGGAGTTGCAAAGTTTCTGGCAAGGGAGAGAAGTATAGCAAAACTACAGAGTCACGAAAACATGGCAAATCTGAAGAGGGAAGTCGCATGGAACAATCGTTTTCATTTACAACCTCAGATCTCCTGTACAAGGTTATTTTTAGTAGCATGGGTCATATGTGATCGTGTGTCTGCAGCACGAGTACCCGTACACTTGCATGAATTTGTATTAAGAGATGCTTTTTTTTTTCTTTAAAAAGCATGCTAAAAATGAATTTGCGAGTTTCAGTTTTTTTCAACCTGCACATTTTGTACTTCCTATTTTTCCCCCTTTTTTTTCATATGATATACATGTAGTTACCACTTTTTCATTTTTTTGGTGATATATTTGATGAGCTACATGTATGTCTCCATGCTTCATTTCATATCACATTTGTACATTGTGAATTTCTTTTTGAAACTGTCATGTACAGTATGTATTTGTTGCACATATAAATTTATGTGTTCTCTTTCCGTGTTCGTAATACTTCTGATACGTGTTTTTTCATTGCTACAAAAGATACTTTTTTTGGTTGTTGATTGTGTGAATCCTTCATATTTTATACCTGTACATGTACATGTAATGTAGTTTGGAAAAAGAAACTGAGTTACTGTGAATTACTCATGTATTGAAATAGCTCTCTTGGTTTTGACATAAATAGCTTTTAAATCACATCCCTCTTTTGATTAGTAGTTAATTCTTTTTCTCCTTTCTGTTCTTTTTTTTGGTCTTTCTTCTACAGCCCCTTGGCCACCTACAGCAGCCTCCAGGACAAGCACCTGGTCGGCTACTTTAACAACACACGCATGAAGAAGCATCTGCGGCGAGCTGGACTGATCACCCGCCGAGGGGAGCTTGTCACCGAGTCCACCTACAGGCTCAACATGGCACGCAAGGAGCATCAGCGGCATGTGCGTGATCTCATGGCACAGGCCATTGTCCACAAGACACTGGACCTGGAGCGCCAGAGGCAGGCAGAGATCAAGCAGAAGCTAGAGGAAATCGCTAAAGTCGAACTGGTCAGGAGAGTCAGGGTAAGGACCATTTTATATTTGTAAAGTGCATGACGAAAGATATTTGAAAATGGGTTGTGCTCCCCCAAATGATATTGATAAAACATTGACTGGCATAACTGGGTTTTTTTTTCCAAAGCAACTAGTCTTTTGAAAAAACAATTCACATTTTTAGTCTCCTGTCTGCTGTTTGTGGACATTGTAAATGGAAAGAACAAGAAGAGGAGAAGCTAGCAGATATTATTATTATTATTTATATTTATTATCCCTTTTGTTCCAAATCTGGGGCCCGTTGCATAAAACTTACTATAATAGTAACTTTGCTATGATAGTAACTCTTCATGGAGTACTGGATTTTGATTGGCTGTTGAGCAACATGCCATCATGTAGTTTGAAAATGCAGGATAGGGCAAATAAGATAGTAACCAAGTACATCGAGAGAACTAAAAATGCATTTTGTATGACTCCATTAAATAATCAAGATCAAAAAGCGAATCATAGCCAATATTGCTATTAAATCCATTTCACCTTCCATTCTCTTCTTGTCCATTCATTCAGATGGAAAGAGCGAGGAAGGGAGACGAAGACATCACCCAATACCTCAGTCCCAGAGGACGACCTAAGTCTGCTTATAACAGCCAGTCAAGACAACCTCAGCCTCCAAGGGGGGGTGGAAGACCTTCAACAGCACCAGCTAGACACAGACAAACAAACAAGAGAGCTGTGAGTAGTACATCCCATCTTATCGCATCAGGGCCCCCGTTGCATAAAACTTACCATTGATGGTAACTTGCTATGAATAGTAACTTCCATGGGAACCTTGATTTGATTGGCTGTTGAGCAATGTTACCATGTTAGTTACCATTGATGGCAGAGCTATCATTAATGGTATTATAATTATGCAGCGGGCCCAGATCTGTGTTATAATTCACCTCCAAGGAAGATATGCAGAGTTTTGTTTATTGTAAATTGAAATATTTGCAATTGAAATTGCTAAAATGCAAAGAAAATGATAAGAAAATGTATTATAGTTAAGATCATAATTTCAAGCTATTTCCTTGATAAATGAGTGAGGGATCAAATTGAAGGCATTTTTTTTGTTTCATACAATGAGTGATTTCAAGTTTGGTGTTGGTGCTGGTGTTGGTGTTAGAAGCACAATTTTGATTGCTTTCCATAGTTCCAACACCTAATCTGAGTTTACAAAAGTGGTTCAAATGACATTATTGACTGCTCAACTCCAAGTGACAGTTGTCCCAAGACCAGTTTTATTTTTAATTTGGAGCTGCATTGATGTAGAAATCAGCCTAACACTAACACCAAAAGATCAACACCAAACTTGAAATCACCCAGTGTTGGTGCTACTTTTGAAATATTAAAAAAATGACCTTTATCGATTTTGGCAATCAAATTCTTCCTGTACAAAGTTCAATGGAAATCTTGAATGGAATATCACACAATTTCTCACAAGTATCCGTTTATGCAAGCTGGAAAATGTGAGACTATATTTAATCAGTTTCACACTAATTTCTTTTTGCTTCCAAAACTGTACATGAGCTTTAATGATAGACCAATGTTCCTTTTTGTCAGATGAAGTTCATGTAGTGTTTTTTTATCATTAGTGGAGTAATGCCCCTTTAATTTTTTTTTTTTTGAGGGTTTTGTTGTTGTTGAATTGGTTTATACAGACGTGTATCAATCAGATATGATTATTAACGCCTGGGACCATCACCATCCCAAAGACGTGACTCAGAATCGAACCTGGGTCCGCTCAATCAGTTTATAACTTCCATTGTCAGCTGGATTACAGATGCACGCCACAATGCCCAGTCGGTTTTGTAATGTATGTAGTCTTTATTCAGTCAAAAATTTTGTTAGTATTGAAAGTTTTGTTTGTAGCATATGTATTTTTTTTGCATAGAGGGAGCAATGTTACTTTTTGATGTTTCTTCATAGGGTGTAGTCTATGTGGATCAGGATGGGTTCCCTGTCCATCGGGAGTCACCTAGGTCTGACCGGTCTGACACAAGCAGCAATGGTGAGGTGGATTCACCCGCTCTCAGAGAGGTAACTTAATATCAACAACAATTTATGAAATAATGATGTCTATCCTGACCTCCAGCACCTTCTAATGACCAATTTGTGGAATTATATTCAATTGATTTTATGAAGAACAACATGACTATCCAATGATATTGTTGCCTTGCATTCTTTTAATCCAGAATGCTATGCATTATGTATTATATATTATGCATCAGCAGAAAAAACAGTGATGATTCTATTTCTGTTCTAGTACATTATCATTATGCCGTTCATGAATAAAATTTATTTGAAAATAAGTGTTACAGTCTGTTAATTTACTACAGAGAATTAATTCATAAACACTATTTTGATGCCTATACTGGGCCACTGTCAACAATTTTTATTTTTTCATTTTGTAATTTTTGTTCACATAGGTTCATTTGATATATTTTGCTTTCTATTCTGTCCTAAAGAATTAGAGAGTGAGTGATGAGAATAGTTGGTGCCAGTGTAGAAGGTGGAGCTGATTCTAGCACCCTACATGTTAATGTTTGTAAATATTTTGTCCTCATTTCTAGTTGGATCCCAAGATTCTACACAGGATTTCTCTCAACCTCAGGCCAGAAGAGAAAGAGGGTCTCTCCCCATACTCCCCTGATGTAACTCCACGACCTCCTGGGGCTAGGTCAAAAGGTCAGAGGTCACCAAGGACCAAGCCAGGTGGTGTGGTGTCCAAGAATGGCCGGGGCTACCGTCCAAGGTCAAATAAGGTAATTTGTAGGGTTTGGTTGGGAGGGGATTATTGTTTTTTTGTATATCTGAGCCCTGTTTCATAAAACTTGTTATCAGTAACAACTGCCACATTTCTATGACAAATTTGCCCTCAGCCAATCAGATGCAAGGATTTCAGTAGCTTATAAGAGTTATTGCAACTTGTTATTGGTAACAAGTTTGATGAAATGGGGCCCTGTACGCTTGTCCTCACTCATTTGGTATGCCATTGAACAGTCAGCTTTTAAAAATTTTCTGGCATGCCAAGGCCTGCAGCTTTTGGCATTGCTTGTTTGCATTCTACTTGTATTTATCCTAAATTCAGTACTTGTGTAGGTCTTTAATACAGTGTAATTCTTTATGAGTAAGACAATTTACTGCATAAACAGTTCAGGAGTGTATTACCGGAAATTTAAATTTGCATTTGTTTCTTTCTGTCAGTAATATAGAATGCAGTGATTTTCGCAGAAATAAAGAGACAAAAATCTGCAAAGACATTTCATTGCATTTGGAAATCACAAACAGAACCTATACCTTACATGTAATTATGTATTTTACCATAAGGTAAAAATAAGCTAAAGTTAATCATACTGTGTATATAATTATTTGTTTCATTCTTGAATATTTCAGTGATTATAAATCAATCATCTGTAATCGATTTGTCTTGGCTCGTATCTTTCATTAATGACTGCTCTATTTCGTTTGAAGGGTTCCCTGGCCCTCCATCGCAAGGAGCCTGCCTACCCCCACGCTACCCAGCTTCAGAGCATGTGCGATGTGACCGTTCGATACCGGGGTACGGGTCTCAAACTCCAGTACGAGAGGGAGGACAAGCGAGACGAGATCCACATCTATCAGCAGCACTGCGGGGGAGAGAATCTGGTAGTGTTCCAGGGCTTTGCAGAGAAAGGGAGTAAGTAGTGAAAGATCTTCATGAGCAATTATTATTAGTCATATCTCTGGGCATTATAGAAAAAGGTTCTCATGGAACGGACTTTGACACCAGCGTATCAAGTATACGTAGTCGTAGTGGCTGTTTCTGTATTTTAGGGATAGGGGTGTGTCACCAAATACATCATTACTCAATTTATTTTTAACAACGTGTGAAGAAATGTGCAGTGTTATTGCTCAAATGGATTACTTTCCAGTTCATTGTTGACAAAGAATGAAAAGATATGCATGGTTATTGCTTATGAATATATACTGTCATGAGTTCACAATTTCATGAGAATACCGGTGTTTATCTCTCCATGCACTTTGCTAATAGAAGGTGCATGTTATTTATGTTTTGAAATGATTTTATATTCTTTATTTCCTTATGTTTATTTACTCTTTCTTGTTGAACCAGATCTTTTGTAAGCATGAGTATACTATTAAATTGAATATTAAGAAATAGATGCTATTAGCAAGTCAGACCGACAAATTTTTTCCACACTTATATGTGCATATAACGTATTCCTGATATAATAATGTCCAAAATAACCCTGCCCTTTAGATATTCATGGTATTGAAAACTGTTGCCTACTCAATTGTACTGGCTCTTTCTTCCATCAGATGACCTTATCTTTGTGTCTCGCCGTCACCGTGGTTACCCGTTCAGCGTGACCTTCTTCGTAAATCGAGTCCAGGTACTCCGACTGAGTGCATGCTGTGAGTACAAGTACACCCCAGGGGCCCTGCTGGGAGGCTCGAAAGGACACTTCAAATTTGTCGGTGTCCATGGATCGTCTCCATGCTACAAGTGAGAATTTTTTCCTTTTCTTTTTTCCTTCTGTAGGATTAGTCGCATTTCCTTCAAGTAGATATTCCAGAGCAAGGAGATATCTGAATAGATAAATATATTAATGAATAGATAGAAACATACTTAGATAAATTTTATCCAGTTTAGCAAATTTTGTTGCCTTCATTGAATTTTTATTGCAAAATATGTGTAAATGTTTTAGTATAATATATGTATTTGCACTTTATCTCTGTATTCCTATTACTAGTTATATGCATTTTATATGTAAGCACTATTTCAAGAATGATGAATAAAAACCTTTGAAATAATCCTTGTGTTTTTGTAGATGTCTGGTAGAAGCAGAGCTAGCAAGGAGAGAGAGGCAACGTTACAAGGATGTTCAGACAGACACCATCGTACCAGAACCAGAGCCAGAACCTGAGCTGGCAGGTATGTCTACCCAGACAGAAGTCCAAGAAGAGGAGGAAGAAGGGAAGAAAGAAGAATCGACTCAGATGGAGGAGGAGGAAGGTGAGGAGAGTGGAAAGGATGGAAGGAGTGATAGTAGAAATGGTGGTAGGGAAACTAACAGCAGTGGGAGTGAATCCAGCTTTGAGAAGAACAGCAAGGGTAGTTGTAGGAAAAGGGGTGGGAAGTCTGAAAATGGGGATATCACTGTTTCTGGTTCAAGCCATTCCGGGAAAGATGAGGATAATAGGAGGTTTTCTGTGGATTCCAGTGGGAGTGATGTTACTTATGGGAACAGCTTTGAAAGCTCCTCCTCCAGTTCAGAGAAAAGTGCAGAAGATGAAGAAGCGGAAGTATCAAACGAATCAGGCCAAAAGAGGAAAATCCTAACAAAAAAGAGAAGTGATAAGGAGCAATTATCCAAGGGGAGTCTGGGTAATACTTTTAATGAGCCAGGGGAGAGTGTTGATAATCAACCAGGTTTGGGTAAGCTACCTGCAGAGACAAAGGCGAAACAAAAATCAAGGGGGAAGGAAGTCAAAAGAAGTAATCAACTTGCAGAGAAAAGTTACACAAGTGTAGTACCGGGCCCCAAAACAAACAAAATAAGGCGTTACAAAGGAATAATTACTGAAAATACAAAAACAAGAACGAGGAGTAGAGCAAAACATAAGAATAATTTGCCAGTTATAAATGATGTGAAGAATGGCTTGAATCCTAGAAAACGAAAAACAAAGAAGCCATACAGCCACAAAGATTATGAAAGACAAGCTTCAAATGGGGTTAGGAAGGAGGAAGTGACAAAAAAGGTAGCTAGTACAGGCAATTTTGATTCAACTAATGGCACAGGTCAGAGGGCAAAGGTGAAGTCCAAGATAAAAGTGGAGAATAAGTCAAAGGTCATGGGAGTTGAAAGAGGACAGGGTGAAGGGAGGATATATCGGGTCAATTCAGAGGAAATATTCACAGGGGATTATTCGTTAGAAGGGCTAAAGATTAGTAATGATTGAAATGTTTTTGGAGAGAGGATATGTTAATAGATTGAATTATACATAGTCCTAATTATACACAACAATAAAGGGGATAGCAATGCACCGGTATTAAAATGATGATTTGACAGTGCGTATGTGCATAAACAAAATTTCCCTTTATTGTGGAAGTTGTTGGTGCTATGTTCAGCATTTAAAAAATCTAGTTAATAAATCTTTGATTTGGGAGTACCATTACTTAGAAAAATTATTTTTTAAAAAATCAGTTTGCATTTGTGCGATAGCTTTCATTTGCATGTACAGCCCATTCACCTTTACATGGCTTACTTTGAACCTTCGGGTGATTACTTTCACGTCATGTCATTGCTTCAAATGACCTTTATGAATGATAGGCCAAAATATCTGAAAAGGTTGGGTGTAATGTTTGTGAAATAAACCCCATGTATCTACAGAGTGATGGATCAGAGACATGAGTGTTTATAGATTTACTGCAGCTTTTTTTTTTTCTTAAAGGTAGGAGATCCCTTTTGCAAAATCTTCGAAAATCCATACAACTTGGCAGGAGTTTAGGATATGCCTTTCTGATACTGTTTATTTAATCTTACGGTCATACCAAAATGAAAATCTGGCTACCATCCTTGAATAAGCAAGTCGGATCAGCTCACCAGCAGAAGCGAAACCAGCTAGCTAGCTAGCTCAGCCGCGCGCAGCTCGTGGCCACCACACGTACCGCATAATAGCAGCGCTGTACTGTATGTAACGTGAATCCTTTCGTTGTGCGCTATCTCGAAAAAAAATCTGCTAAAATTTTCTGTCTGAAAAAGTAGAGTTATCAAAAATGTTAATTATTCCGTTAATTAGCCATGTACAATCCATTTTTCTTTCACAGAAGTTTTTAATAATCATTCTCTTATAACTGAACACATATTCACACATCTTAATATTTTAGAGCTGCAAATGGGATCTCCTACCTTTAAAGTTTCAGGCTAACTGAACCTGACACTTTGTAAATAAGAAGGGTGTATTTCAATAAACTTTACACCTGATGTGAAAATGATCACGGTTCCAAGTAATCCCACATTACATTCACATGTTATGTACATATACACAGTCCTTGTCACCTTTCATGCCTGCACACTAATCCCTTTTACACAAACTTCACTCAGCCTTTTCCATAATAGTGACCTAAGTAGGAACCTTCATTGAAGTTGGCTCACATTGTCATCTTGCCTAGTTCTGTTTGGTGGTCAGTGTATCGACTTCAGCACATGTGATGTTTTATCTGTATTGTCTTTGTTGACTTATCTGCCTCTTTTCATCTGGTTCATGTCAAAGTGCTGGTGCTTTCGTTCTGTTAACAAGTGTGGTAGCTCTATTTATTTCATATTTCTGCTGTTACATATATTGATATCTTAAAAGTATATGTAGACATTGTAGATTAGGCTTGATAACATATATATAGACTCAGAAAAGAGTAATCATTATGTGCATGCAGTGTATGGAAGGGCAGTATGAGTTTCTTTACAAATTTGTGCAATGCTTGTTTTCAACTGTTTTCTGGTTGTTTTTTTTTTTTAATTAATTCGTAGCATACTTAAAATTAAAGCATCCTTCTTTCTTTATCTTATTATTTTAAACTCTCCTCCAATTCTAAGTATTACTGTACTAAACCAAAGTGTCAGTCTTTAGGATCTGTGGGTTTCTCTCTCTCTCTCTCTCTCTCTCTCTCTCTCTCTCTCTGAAGGGCAAGTAATTTAAAGTTCTCCTTTACATGTACAAAAGTAAGCTGTAGTGACAGATTATGTGGTGCTACATATATTTCATACGTCATAATGTTGTCCAGTGGAGGTCTGCAAATAAGCATAATTACCGATATATAGAAAGAATAGTCTTCACGTGGCTCCTTCTACATTTCGTGACTTTTTGACTTCAGCGAACCTGGAACGGTCATTGAAATTTCCAGGCCTGGATAAGTCATGGAAAAAGAAAAATTACCAAATATGAAGGAAAAGACACAGAAATTTGAAAGTTTATTTGCAAGACTGGATAAGTTATGATTATGATGTCTTTCCAATTGCTGTGATTCCTGGTCATAGGAAGACCTGGGTAAGTCCTTGAAATTTCCAGGCCTGCGTTAGTCATGGAAAAAAGACAATTAACCAAACATAGTGGAAAAGATATGGAAATTTGGAAGCTTTATTTCCAGGGCTGAATAAGTTATCTCTAGGGAGTAGGGACTTTGTATTCACAGCTCCAAGCATTTAAAAATAAAGAAACAATGAAGCCATGCAGTTTCTGAAGCAGGAACAACATCTACTAATTACAGAAAACATGACGTCATTAGGGCTTGATTGGGTGCCTCATTAGTCCATAATGATGGCCGAACAAGCCTTCCGTTTCTCAGTCTATTTCAGGAATTTGAAGGGAAATGTTTTGTTGCACTTTGAGGAGGGAGAATATTGTAAACGTAGGTGAACAGTAGGAGAGAATGCCATAGAAGACATAATTAGCTTTAGCATTGCAAAATAGATGAATGTGGTGATTAGCAGCAGATCATTAAGATGAAGTAAATTTGGAGATGTTTAGCAGTTGCCTTCAGTGGGGGGGGGGGCATCATTCTTAAGGTTTGTACACTGTAAATCTGACAGTGATTTAAATATATGTTTCATTTTTGCAATTATGGACCTTCAGAATTGTGAACCCTTTTTCATGTTTATGATTTGCTGGAATGAAAAAAAGCCTTCAGTCTGAGTAATCTTTGAAGTTACCTACTTGTGGAAGTATGAACGTTTGAAAAAAAAAATCCCACATAAACCCCCGCTGATGTAATTCACTTTTATTTTTTCATTTCATTTCATTTTATTTAGTTCTGAACAAAAATACAAGTGCGTAATAAACAATTTTATATGAGCAGAGATACAAACATGTAATGAAGAATTAGATATGAATATAGAAACTTATTTTGAACAGAACTATAGGACTCCAGGATAAGCAGAAGCTTGAGGCCCTGGGAGCCCTTACGAAATAAATACCAAATTCAAAGGTATACATGTGTACATGTGCTGTATACTGTTGTGGAGGTACTGTACAGGATTTGCTGACTTTGATTACCTGCACCCCTTATCCCAAGTACATGTATAGATAAATCTGCATACATATAGCATGTAATAAAACAGAACATCCCTCTCTGCACTAGTCAACCCTTAACCATAACCTTTGACCCCAAACCTGCTTTCATATTCAGTAATTAGTGAAGAAACAAATGGTGGATGTTTAGTGCATGCACTTTCCCAGTGAATGGTGAAAAATGTGTAGAGCATGGCTTCCCAAGATAAAAAATGTAGAACAAACTTACACGAATATACACTTTCTTTTTCTCCAAATTCATGTCATTCCAGCAGCCGTTTACTTTAAAGCCAGAGCGAACTGGCACCCTTGTATGGGATTTTGAAACAGCGCCCTCTCAGTCCTAAACTACTGAATTTGTCCCCTTTTTGCTCCCAGCATGCTCTTATTCTGATCAATGAGAGCTTTATCTTTGTAGTAACATCTGTTAAAATGTATTTGTATTCATACTAAGGAAATTCACGAGAAGCCACAAAGGATATAATTTTTCTAAGAGTCTCTGGTTTTGAATAGCCGTAAGTTGGCGCTGTTGTAAATACATCATGATAAGGGTTAGTTCACTGTTGCTTTAAAATGCAAATTTATTAGTGCCTTTGAATTTGCATTCAGAATCCAGATACTAGTACCTGTGTACTTAACTCATCACCTGAAATACGTATATGTATTAAGTTGTTGGGGACTCAAGACAAAAAGAAGAAAAAGTGCCAAATTTACTTTATTTCGGTTTTCTGTGTCATTGACAGCATTTATCAGCAATTGCACATCAAGCAATTTAACATGTGACATGTTGGACTTATAGAACATGAATTACATGTATTTACTTGCACCTATAACTATTATTCAGAATTTGAGAAATTTTGTCAGATAACTCGGGCTGGAGTCTATGGAAAATGTGTGTTCAGTATCAAAATCAAATTGTATCCAACAGGTTAGGGCTGAATTTTTTGTTTATTTCTTTTTAGTGTTGACAAAAATTATGTAGTTAATGAAAATGAATGTGTGCCAAATTAATGATCAAAACACAGTACAAGCTTGCCATGACTATATACAAATTGTGTTTCATCGAGATACTTTGTATTACTTTGGACAATTGGTGTATTGAATCTGCATATTGAATGTTTTCAGTGCTATTTCTTGTAATTGGTACATGTAACTTGAGCTGTTCATGAAATATTTAGGAATTTGAATTAACATTTTTCCAGTGAAATGTGAAGGATAATGTGATTGTGGAAGATTTTCTCTTGTAAAAGATGGATTGATTTTAGTTAGGCAAAGCTATGAGCACAGTGTCAGCTCCAACCAACTTAAAATGTTATATTTTTTTTTTAGCTAAAAAGCTCTAGAGTTTACATGTAATTTTTATTACTTCTGAGAAATTCACTTTCCTTTTCATCTCCATATGGTCATATTTTTTGGCTGCAGATGGTTAAGTCTTGATAGACTTAGTAACTTTTTTTGAAAAAAAGTAACACAGTACATGTAAATCTCATTTTCATAATTGTAACTAGTCTATGTTCATTGTTTCTGTCTAAATACAATTCTACTGCATTCTAAACACTGTTAATCATAATAGACACATTTGTAAAGACATGCATTCATGTGTAAACCTTCAACATTCTTTCATTGATACTTCACAATTGGACAGATTTAGGACTTCAAAAAAATTGATTGAGCATCAAAATATGTGCAACTTCCTGCAGCTTCAAGACACATTTAATGTGGAAATGTTAGCTGCATACAGTGTACTTTGAAATTGCCCATTTTGCAGTAGTGATGCCTTTATTTATATTATGTTTCCTTTCTCTCTCTCTCTCTTTCTCTCTCTCTGTACTGCAGAAAAGGTTTTCAAAAGCTTTTTACTCCTAACTTTTGAATGTATAGAGTTGAATCACTCTCTTGCTGTTTTGAACATTTTGAAAATGTAACACCAGCACTATTCAAAGCAACTTTTCTTCATGTACATGTATGTGATATGATTATTCTCTTTTCATAAACCTAACCAGGGGGGTCTTTCACAAAGAGTTAAGTTTGACTTAAAGTCGCACTTGAATTCTTAGTTGCGTGCTGTATATTAGGCATCACCCCATTGGTCAGATCATGCTCAGGGGACGCGCATTATTAGAAGTCTATCATTGAGATTACTAGATACCGTGTGCGCATAGGCACTTAAGCATGACTCTAAGGCAAACTAAACTCTTTGTGACACACCCCCAGATTAAATGTGCAGAATTGAGATGTGATTTATACTTTAATGATTCAGCAATTTCCAATTTCCATTTTCTTTCTATGCCATTTCATTGCCATTGCTGTATTCTCTCATCTTTTCCATTCCTTTCACTCGCAGATTAACCCATAACAGGACAGATTTTTTGTTTTTCATGGGCTTAATGAATCAGTATTCTCTCTTCAAATTGGCATCAATTACTTTTATTTCCACCCTTACATAGTTTGATGAATACAAGAATGCATATAGAGCATGAATCAATATGAATGGAAAAAAAATGCAAAATTTAACAGAGAAATTGCCGATTGCACATGAAAATAATGATTACTTCTTTTACACTGCATTGCCAATCTAGAGAGTTTAATGATGCATGTACATGTACAGTCAAATCACTCTTATTTCTAAACGTACAAGGTACATGTACATCAGGAATAGTAATTTTCTTTGAATTTTTCTCTATCTGCTCATGTATGATGTGACATTCTATCATTCTGGATTTATAGATCATGCAAATGTGTACATGTACCTAAAAGGAGGCACTTTACTGTTATATTGGTTAATCATTTTCTTGTACTTTGCTCTTTTTTTCTATCTCTTTCTGTTCTTGACCTTCATATACTAAACTATATCTTTAAAATTTAGTGTAATGTCTGTAATTTCCGTCTCTTGTTAACTCAGATTGAATTTGTTTCAATAAACATTTCATCTTAAACTTTTACTGTACTGTGCTTGCGTGTTCATTGCATAACTTTCTCCATGTTGTCATTTCATAAGACTACACACCATTAACTGTCATCAAAATACATTAACTTTCTTGCACAAACCTTTGTTTCTTCTATGAAATTGCAAATCTGCCCTAATTCATTCTGCTAACAGTCTTTGTTAATGAGATTTAATCATTGAACATGTTGGGCATACGATGTTGCAGTCACAACCATTTGCACACATTCAGCAAAGTTTTCATTTTCATTCGCACTTCAGGCACATCGTTCATAACGCATTCCTCCAAATATAAGAACCATTCATGTATACATGTACATTCACACATACAGGCTGTACATGTACACATTGTCATGTCCAGCAACCTAAAATGTGGCTGATGATAGTTATACTTGGACGTTTCTCTGTAATTTGCAATCATTTTCAAGAGGTTTTAAAGTGCAGAAATGTGATGATGCTGTTAGATTTTAAGTGTCCTGGAACATGTAGGCAGGATGTCAACAAGCATTAGAGTTTGGTATGATCATGGATCCATTTTTAAAGTAAAGAATTTGAGTATAGTTAGATCTTGATTATCAACTAATTGTTGCCTAGGCATATAACTTTTTGCTGGTTATTTTACCATTTTCTACCACATGTTCAAACGGATATAGAGATATAGCGTAACTGGCTATAAAGAAGATGGAGACAAACATACGTGTACACACACAAACACACCCCAGGACGAAAATCCAATTGAATCCCCATTGAATATCAATTGGCAATTGGAAGTATATGGAAAATGAAACAATGGGTCCCCATTGAAACCAATTGGCAGTTGACCCATTGAAATTGGCCCATTAAAACCCATTGGTCCCTATTGCAACCAATTGCCAATTGGTTTTATTTGGGAGTAATGGGGAATTTGAGTTATAAACTAATTGTTTATAAACTAATTGATTATAAACTAATTGTTTCCTAGGCATATAACTTTTTGCTGGTTATTTTACCATTTTCTACCACATTTTCAAATGGATATACATGTAGAGATAGAGCATAATTGGCAATAAAGTAGATAGAGACACACATGCATGCACCCTCACAAGGAGTGACTGGGAAATAGAGAGAGGGAGAGAGAGGGGGATTATGGGGAGTCAGTGAGGAGAGAGAGAGAGAGATAGAGAGAGAGAGAGGGCGAGAGAATGAGAGAAAACTGTTATTGTTAGTACAAAGAAAGACGATCATAGACTAGAAGAAAATGAGAGAGTAAGTGTGAAATCAAGGAGAGGTAGGGGCCAAAATTTTAGGTGGGAAATATATATATATTTTTTTTTTTGCAGGGGGGGGGGACATACACACACAATGATAGGTCCTCAGCTTAATTTCTTGACCCCTGTCCACCCAATTGATGCCCACGATGAGAGAAGGGTATATATAAGATGGACAATTGCAAAATGATTATCAATACAGACACCCCCCCCCCACATCATTATGTTTGTTTAAAAGTTCTTTGTATGTTAAGCTCATAATATACACATTTTCATAATGAATGTATTAGAACCTGATTAAATGATGTAAGGAGTATCTTAGAATATATTGCGTAAGTGGTATGTCTTTCTAAAAGAAGTGTAAGGAATTATACATATCATACCACAGGGCAACTGGCACCAAAGCATTCATTGTACAACATAAAATATACAAGGCAAAGTAGTAAATTAATGGTCGTGTTTTACAATGTGATCAGTGGTATACATTTGATTTTGATCTGCAGCAAATGATGGTTATGATGACGATGAATTCGAAGAAGATGAAGATCAAAAGGATGAGGTGGAAGAAGAGGAGCCCCAATCAGCATCCCATAAAGGTCAGTAGTATTGGCAAATTTGACACAGTCATATGGTCTTATAGGTGTGAATATTTGGTTGAAACTAGCCAGAATCGCTAGCTGTGGATGTAACTACCTGTGGGACCAGTCATGTTTATTTGTCATTTCAAAAAGCTGACTGATATAAAAAAGGAAGTACTACCTATACCAGTGGTAATAACAAGGATGATAATGATGATGATGATGATGATGATGATGATGATGATGATGATGATGATGATGATATTGAAGATTGTGGTGATATGATGATGATAATGGTGATCTGATGATGACCAATGATGATAGTGTTTATGGTGATGTTGATAATTATGATGGTGATGATGATGGTTATGATGATGATGATGATGATGATGATGATGATGATGATGATGGTGATGATGATATGATGATGATAATGAAAACAAATTCCTTCAAAAAAAAATTCAAAAAGTGCAGGATCCTCCAATGTTATCAGTATGTTTTGAGCCGACGTATGCAGAAGTGACTGATGAGTCCGTTGTATCCTTATCAGTTTTCTTTTTCTCGTAACTTTCTTTTAGATAATGAATCAGATGGATTTTTCTCAGAAGACAAGAAGTCAGAAGATAATTACGGTGACTCTGATTTTGAGGTGGAGTCTGAGAAGGAAGATGAAGAGAAAGAAGAGGAGGTTATAGAGGAGGTTGCAGAAGAGGAGGAGGGGAAAGATGACTCTGAGGTTGAAGAAGAAAAACAAGTGGAAGAGGAAAAGAAAGAAGAAGAGGAGGAAGAGGAGGTTGAAGAAGAAAGGTATAATTCTGACAGTGAGCAGAAGCAGAATGATGATGAAGAAATGGAAGAAACTCAAGAGGAAGTTGAGGCTGTTCCAGAAGAGAAAGATAGTGAACATGAAGGGGAGAAGGAAGATGAACATGAAGAGGAGAAAGAAGATGATAAGAGTCTCTTTAGTGCCTCTGAAGGAGACAATAGACTCTTGTCTTCTGATGAAGATGATGAGGATAAGAAGAGCCTTTTGGATGATGAGAGGAAAGATGGGGAGTCTGAAGCAGATTTCAAGATTTCGAGCTCTGCTGATGAGGATGACAAGGAAGAGGAGGTCGAGAGACCGAAAGATTCAGATGATGAAAAGGTGGAAGATGAAAGGGAGGAGAATGCTCATGACAAGGAAGAGGAAGAATCTGATAAGGATGTAAGTCAGAGTGCCAGAGATGAAACAGAAGAGAGAGAAGAAGTGCTTGAGGAAAGTCTCAGTCAAGAGGTTACCATAGAAGCTGAAGTGGAGCCTCCTCCTCAAGAAGCTGTCCTCGTTCAGGAGGCTGCCTTGGTGAGAACAAATGATGAAGATGATGCTTCTGTGGCTGCAGAGCAGGTTCTAGATGAAGACATCAGAGAAGAGCAAGAGCCAGAACCTGAAAGAGATCAGGAAGATGAAGAGGACAATCAGAGTGCAAAGGAAGATGATGGCACAAAGGATGAGGATGTTCCAGCCCAGAGTGATACTGAACCTGACAGAGACCATACAGAACAGAAAGAGGGAGAGGAGAGTAAAAGTGATGAGGACATGCCAAAAGAGACCTCAGATACAGAGCAAGAGAAGGAAGAAGGGGCGCATGCTGAGCAAACAACTTACAGTGCTCCAGGACATGGGCATACTGAGTTAGCTGATGAAGCTAAGAGTGATGTGGAAGACCCTAAGCCTGATGAAAGAGAAGTACGTAATGCTGAGCAAGAAGATATCCCAGAAATGGAAGAGGAGAAAGAGGAAGAAGTGGAACAATCAGAGGAGACACATGCTGATATGCCTTCAGAGTCTCAAGAGGAGGTTGCCAAGGATGACGTAGATGCAACAGTTGCTGATGCTTCTCAAGAGACTGATGGTGATAGGGTGCAACAAGACAGGCCTCTTGATGACACCCCTGCTGAGGAACAAGTGCAGGACAGCCAGGATGCAGAACAGGAAACATCTCAAGAACCAGAGCAGGGAAATGGGGAAGAGGAAGAGGCGGATGATGCTGAGGAGAATAAGGATGCTACCGAAACTCCAGAGAAAGAACAGGATGAGACACAAACCATGCAGGAGAAAGATGAACAAGAGGAAAAGAAGGATGAAGAGAAGAATCAAAAGGAGGACGGATACAAATCTGACTCCAGTTCATCAAGTTCCCGCTCCAGCTCTGACTCTGAAGATGAGGAGAAGAAGAAGCTCAAGTTATCTGGTTTCATTCAAGAGCAGGCAACCGATTCAGTAAGTTGGAACATGCCCTATTATTTCTATATTGTATCATAAACTTGTTTACACTAAAAAATCTAAGGAACAATTATAGAAGTTGAATGTTAAAGAGATTTGAGATGAATGTTTGAAAAAATTTATTTGATTACTGGGAGTTGATGGATATATTCATCTATATTTTATTTTCATCAAGTACAAAATGAACCAGTTTTCATGAAGGAAGCAGTTATTGCAGTCTTACAAATCTCTTTCCAACCATTTGTATTGTGTTGTGATTTTATGGTTGAATTTCTTTTCTTTTTGTTGATCATGATCTATGTGGTCCTACCCAACTAGATTGTACTTAAACAAGTACATACAGAATATGAACTTACAAAATTGGAAGTTTAGGCTTTTCTCTGTTTAAGGCTATGTATTGATGATTACACTCCTCAAGTGTTTGCAACTTTGCACCTTTTGATTTAAGTTTGAATATGACTCTTTACGTCTGTGCTTCTATCTTGTTACAACTTTGTCGCCAGGCTGGCAGAAGGACGTTAGCACGCGCATGTGCGCGATTTTGTACATCCCCCGGCTGGCAGAAGGGCGTTAGCTCGTGCGCAGGCTGTCGGTAAGGTACAATGTGTCTGCTCGCGTTAACGCCCTTCTGCCAGCTAGGGGATGTATAACATTGCGCCGTACGTGCGAGTTACGCCCTTCTGCCAGCCAGGCGACGACTTGTGTATCCTTTATGTGGGTTTTATGAGGGAATCGGTTTGAATTAAAACCATCTCAATATTCTTTTTTGCCTCGTCTTTTCATTTGCTATGGAAATATTTAATAAACACGTTAAAAACTATGTTCGAAAAAATTAACTTATGGCAACTTCAGTAGCCCTGTCTATCACCTTTAGAAATGTGCTGACCTTACAATGCTTATTATGTAACTCGAACATGATTTTATGGGCAGTACAGTAGGCTTTAGAAATTGCAGTTGAGTTGATTTTTTGAAAGTAGTTTTTATCTTGTTCATATAAGATTTTAAATTTTGTTTAAAATAGAATTAAATTAGGAATTATAATAGAATGTGAGTGACACCCTAATCCACAAAGTTCATATTTTTAACAGAGTGTAGTTTGGTATCATTTTTTTTTTTTGTCGTAATATTTGGAAAGTTGATTTGATTTTCTTGCCAGGAGAACTTCTGAATTTATCATTTTCTGAGAATATTTTCCATTTCTGCAAACCAAAGATTTATATAATACATCTTATAAATCAACTTTGATAGATCAGATGTATTTCAATGTTCTATTGTGACTAAATCTATTAACAGTATTCACCCTTCTCAAGTTAATCTTCTATACAACTATTTTCGTAGTCAACCTGATGATTCCTTGTTATTGCCATCTTTCATATTCTGAGATAACATTTCCTGTTTATAATTCTGTGTCTCTGTTTTTCCCATTTCCCTTTTCTTATCATTCCTTCCATCAATGTCCTTGTCTTCCATCAATCAGAAGCCTGATACTGTAGATTTACCTACTCAGACAATTACTAACAACAACGAATCTACTCCTGAAAATAATCAGGTGATCATTTTTCCCACTACGATATGTTTCCATTTTGCCTTGCTTGCTTTTTCCCCATGTTATAGTCTTGAATTTAAGATTGGTCATCAGAACATTATCATTATTGGTTGTAGCATGTATTTGTGCATAATAAATATAGCAAAGTTCAACTCTAGACCAAACAGTTTCACAAAAGTTGAAGAGGAATTATGAACCAAACAATGTCTCCTTTTAGTATTACAGTGATTAAAGAAAAAAAGAAATGAATGAAGCAAATTACAGCATGTACAATGGAAAAAAAAAATGCAGCCTTCTTTTACTTGCAGTGATTAAAGAAAAAAGATGATTGAATCAAGTTACAACATGTGCAATGAAAAAAAAATGCAGCCTTCCTTTACATTTACTCAAAATATTTTGTGCTTTACAGTGAGAGTCGGATATTATTATGATGACTCGTGCTGTTCTTGGAAATGCTTTTTTTTAGCGAAGTAAATAATGCATGGTCAAATTGATTTGTGCATGGACTAGTATTAAGTATTCATTAGCATTCATCTTTGCCACTTTGCTAATATACCATAATATATAGCTGAGATCGTACATTTGGATTAAT
Organism: Echinometra lucunter; assembly: GCA_029962745.1. Classification (NCBI taxonomy): domain Eukaryota; kingdom Metazoa; phylum Echinodermata; class Echinoidea; order Camarodonta; family Echinometridae; genus Echinometra; species Echinometra lucunter. The sequence continues at coordinate 24,049,422 of CM057153.1, read as the reverse complement.
TGATAAAAGGCCACTACATATTCTCATTAAGCCTGTCTGTATCATGGTCAGAAAAACCCATAGTCCGTGGATTTTGAGCTTAAGAGGCTTAAAGCTTGTGTGTTCATAGAACCGCTGTGTAACTGTTCATTATTGCACTTTCGTAAATGCCTCATGTCACCGCTGTGTGCACTTTACAGTTTACTTACTCCATTATGCTTTTCATCAGTACTCCTGATGCTGAAATACATGATCACTACCAATATATGCATACATTACATGTTTCTAATTTTAGTGAAAGTAGTACATGTACATGCACAGGGAAAGTACAAACTGTACGTAAAATGTTACAGGGCAATTCCGCATCGGAAAAACAGTCACCTTACTTCACATTTATAGTAAAAAAAAACAATAACTTTGATAGCCCTGAATAGCCAAATCTTTGAATTAAAAAAAGCTGAAACAATAGAGAATTCCACAATCTTACACTATGAACATGGCGGACAAAGAAAGCAGACAAAATAAACAACCTCTCATTCTACCCTTCACAATGGTTCTGGTAGTCAAAAGAACATCCTTCACAGCTATTATGTTTAATCATGTAGTTCCAGGTGAACATGCATGTGACACCTGTTCCACATATTTTAGGCAATAGCAGTGAAGGGATGTTCTTTTGACTACCAGAACTATTGTGAAGGGTAGAATGAGGGGTTGTTTATTTTGTCCGCTTTCTTTGTCCATCATGTTCATAGTGTTAGTCTGTGTTGGTATAATGCATGTTTGATTATAAAGACATGTTTGAAGTTTGAAATTGGGGCTTTTTTCTGGTAATTCTGTTACCAAGGTGTTATACCACAATATCATGAATGTAAGAATAAAATTGTTGGAATGAAAGAGCTCACATGAAAGAATGGGCATATTTAAAGAGTATTAAATGGTGAGAAGGGAGGCAGAGTACAAAAGAGGCACAGAAAGTCTAAGAATGCTGGTAACAAAATTATACCCTTGCCGTGGAATTGCCCTACAGTGTAACACACATTAGCACAACATTTGGCTAAAGTTAATATCTGTATGCATTATTCATTTCAGATTAGAGCCTGATGATTAAATAATTAAATTAATCCTTGATAATAGGAAATAGAAAGTATGCACTTCCATGCAACATGATATGTGTATTGTGTACAGGTTTATGCTAACAGATTGCTTGCCAATGCCCAGTTTGTCAGTCAGCAAAACCAGTTTAAAATTTTAATGTTATTGCACAACTTTCTGCAGCAATCTAAGTTGAAGCATTATTTTGTTTCCTGTATGTTTTTTGTGGGTAATCTAAAGGATGAATATATATGTTTTTACTTAGAATATCATAAACACCATTCCAAGCTTTCTTGTGCTTTTTCATAGCCTTTTTCCCCTTATCCTCTCTTTAGTACTTATATTCCATTTTTCATTCATCCTTTTTCTGTTGGTAAATTGGCCATATGTCTCAATCTTCCTGCTATATGTATGTATGCATGTATGGACCAAGTTTTTCTTCTTCATCTTTTTTTTCATTCATTCTTCTCTGAGCCATACTTCATTCAGTGCATGCAGCTATCCACTTATTATCCTAATACTGTTACTTCCATTTGTTGCATTGGATGTTGCACTAGATTGCAATAGAATGCCCCCCATTTCTTTTGATAATTTTTTTTTCTGCAAACTAGTAACTTTACTTTGTTTTCGAGCATTTTAAATGGAAATTTCTTGAAGCCATTTCCTGGTGCCATTTTCAGACACTATATACATGTATTCCAAATATTTACATTTCATTAACCTCATGAAAAATTTGTACAGGCCTGGTGGGGTGGGGGGGGTGGGGGGTAGTCTGTTTTAAAAAAGTTGAAAAGTATATGAAATACAGTTCTCTCAATAGTGATGAAAGTTAAAATTCTTTCCTTTTTTGATTGGAAGGTGAACAAAAAACTTTGATCCTTTTCGAATGAGCATTTAATTTTCACTTAGAAATTTATATACATTAAAATTATTCTAGGAATCTCACAAATAAGGTCCGCTCAGTTCAAACCATCAGGTGATCACCTTCATGTCATGTCTTTGCATTACGTGACCTTTCGTGAATGGTAGTGTCAGGTCTATTGTATCGAACACTTTATGGAAAAAAACGTTACCCCCACCTTTGAGGAATTTAGAACCCATCATTCACTAAAGGTCATGTGAAATGATGATAGATGTGAACAGTGATCACCCGATGGTTCAAAGTATAGGGACCGTGAAAGGGGGGAGGGGGATAAAAATGACCCCCCAAAATTGAATAAAAGTCTAAAAGAAAATTGGAAATTGGAAAAACTTATCAGGTTGCTCATAGGCTCGCAAAACCATGAAAACCCAAGGGAGCTGGGGGCCTGCCCCCTTGACCCCACCTGTTTGGGTGTCAGCCCCCCTCCTTCCAAAAAAACATTCCGTAGCTCCTGTAGTAAGTCAGTAAGATATGGTCTGCGCATTGAGAAAATGTAGAATGATGCCACTTCATTGATACAGAAGGTGCCACATCTCAACTCTTTTTTGTTGTTGTTATAGTTTCTGTTCAATCTATGCCCTTTGTAGTAAAACTGTCTTAGCTAAACCCTTCATAGCTTCAACATTCTTCTGTTTTTCAATTGATTATTAGCACCCTTAAATCATCCTGCTTCATTCATTCTATATAATTCACATTACCTCTTTGCATTCAATTAATACTTAACAGTTTGCATATTCCTTCTGCTATCCCTGGTCAGAGATTTAGAATATTGGGATCAGACAATGAAAGTGGGGTTTCATCTTTTGTTTGGTGAACAAAAGGTACCCCTCCACTTCCACTGTCTGAGCCTCAACATTCCACTGCCTCTTGTTGCTTGTAGATAGACCACCAAATTCTTTCATTGCTTAACCAAGGTCTGTACAAACTTGAAAACATGGGGAAGTGACATGAATGTGTAAGGTTCATCTTGAAATGTTCATGTAGATTCAAAGGTCAAAGTTTCTATTAAAATTGACCATTGAAAAATGAATGTTCGTATTTGCTCCCAACTACATTTTTTATTAACCTGTTTCAAGTTTGTACAAACCATCAAATATTTTTTTTAAAGATAAACCTTTTTAACATTCTAATCTGTAGCCCTTCTAATTTGCTAAATCCACCAGAAAATTTTTTAAAAGTAGTTTTGTTAATTTGTCCACAGTCCTACAGCCGACTGGCTCTGAACATGAACGAGAAGAACCTAGGGCCAGATCAGGCCCAACAAGTGGCCCAGGCCCTGCTTGAAGATCCCAAGTACAAATCTATTGAATATCTCCTGTAAGTGAAGTTATATTTCTCCTAGTTTTGCCCCAGTAACAGCATTTTCAATGAAGTGCCTAGATTAATATATTAGATAATTATAGGATTTTCGATTTGATACAGTTTGGAAGACTGTGAAATAGGCTTTTGATTTCAATTGTTTAAAGAAAATCTTGCATTTAGAAATACACATTGCTTCTACATCCTCCTCTTTTGTTATTACATGAGACAACTCTTTGATATCCCCGGTACTAATGCACATATTTCATGAATCTTCTTTGTGATATGTAGAGTGTTCCTATAATTTTTGTAAGTTTTCAGTTTCAAGCTAATGTCAGTCAGAAATAGACAGGTTATTTCTGGGTGTGCTGTTGGGAATGCAGCGGGATACTAACGTTTGATGTGTTTGTGTTACACGTGGGCACACTGGAGCAAGGGAAGCATGTCACAACCCATGCCTGAATCATTTGAACAAGACTGTGCACTTGCCAGCTGCATGATATTCATATGATCATATGCAACATGTGATGGTTGTACATGTATTTCATAATTGATATTCTGGAAGAGAATGCAGCATGCTGTAATCTCCTAAATGTGTAGTAGGATGACCTTCCTCCTTCTTCCTCATTTATGTGTCAGGTCCACACACAGAATCTGTCTGGAATTTCACTTTTGAATAGACTGCAATATCAATAGATATGAAAATGTACATGTAAAAGTGTAAAATCATTACAAGAATCTCTCGTTTAAAATTTACCCCACCACTATACATAGTTTAGGTGGGTATACCAACCCCGAATCCAAAAATTACGTTTAAAGTCTTATCAGTGCCTAGCATCTTCGCAAAAGAGGTGGTGGTTTTGGATTATACCTGCACTCCTCATCATCTAATTACGTAATAGTGTAAACAGACTCTTACCACAGCACTGCCTGAAAGGAAATGAGAAGTATGAAATATATATTTCACATGTTGTAAGCTATTGCCATGTCCAAAAATCACTCATGATTTAGAAGAAAACCAAAATTAAACTTCGAACGAAGCGAAATGACCCAGAATTGGCGATAATAGCAACATTTTGAACTTCATAAGCTAGCTGGGGGTACACGTGCACTAGGCACGTGTATCCCCAGCTTGTTTCTCTTTTTCCCTTTCTCTCTCTCTATCAACCTTAAAAGGTCACCTCTCGGGAAGGAGATTACGTTGCTCAGCGCTTTTGTTTATTTAGGCTTACTGCAATCTCAGATGTCTAGAAGTTGCAAAAGTCATTTTGGGCTTTCAGTTTCAAACACGGATTTTCGTCATGTGTTTGTAATAGAGGTTCCCAATTATGGTCTTACGGTACAGGCAAACCCCTAACAACCTTGGATGAAACAAAATTCAGAAATAACAAGCAAAATTTTCAAATGTACAAACAAAGAGAAACATTAAGTAGGCAACCATTACTGACAAGATTTCGTTATGACACAAAATTTTGATGGGCCCAGTGACCTCATTATAATGGGGTTTGTCTGAAGAAAATTTCAATTGTGGGATGTTGTAAGCCTTTGAATAGGAGCAAAGGCCTGACATTGCTATGATTTGCAGCCATTTAGGCATTTCCTTTGTACTGAAAGGTCCATGATAAACAGTAATGTAGTTGGATATATGACTGCCATGAACCCCCAGATATGAAGGTTCAATATTTCCATTTTCCTACCTAATGATGTTTGAATTCCTAAAAGCTGAGAGAGGATGACTCACGGTGGAAAGATATAGAATATTGAGATAGAATAAATTTTAAAGTTGACCTTGATGAAATGTAGCTGTTTGTTCTGCCATCTTATTATTGTTTGTTCCTTTTAATGGTTTCCTTTGATAGATACATTCATTTTGTTCCCCTTTTTTCCCTTTTTTCCTTTAGACTCCGCGCTAATCCAATAGAGGACATGGGCATATCAGCCATCATGCAGTCCTTGATCACCCTCCACCACCAAATCCCTGAACCGACCAACGAAACAGAAGAACGTCCCACGACGGGTATCAAGCTGACCCATCTTGACCTTGGAGATACCAGGATCACCAATAAGGGTGCCATGGATGTAGCAGAGTTCCTCAAGCTTCCCACCAACATCACCAACATCAATCTCAGTGACAACTCCCTGGGTCGTGCTGGCTGCAAAGCTCTTGCCACAGGGCTGCGCAACAACAAGAGCCTCTGGACGCTCAGCATCGAGTACGCAAGCCTTGGGGACAGTGGCTGCAGGGAGATCATCGAGGCAGTTCGCGACCATCCAACGCTCCGTGAGCTGAATCTAGAAGGAAATGGCATCACGGACGAGAGTGCCAGGGCTCTTCTGCAGTTGGTGAAGGACAATAGTGTCCTGACTTCCATCAACTTTGTGCGAGATAACCAAATCACTCCAGAACTTGCAGAAGAGATTGAGGAGATTCTGAAAACAGGAGAGTTCATTTGGTAGTTTGAGAGAAATACAACTCCTCAGGTTTCCTATTGTCCAACATGTGTATGAAGACTTTACAAGGGGAATAAGGAAAGTGGACTTTTCTTTGTACACCAGTTCTCATTTATGAAGTTTTCATGTGTTTGGGAAGAAAGCGGGCATTTATATTGGTGGTTGGTGAAGTTGATTGATGCATACTGATAATATACATCCATTTAATGCCTACCTAATGTATTTTGTACCCAATATAACAAGTTGAGTCATCATACCTGAGAATATATCATTTCAAATGTGTTCCAAGTCATGTTGATAAACCTTTGAAATTGTAATATTTTGTGTGAAATACTAACTGAAACATTTAGCCACAAAAGGCATTATGAACCTACTCTATTCTATTAGGTTTTTTCTTATAGTGTGCAATTTTCTGTATCGTAAACCTTCAATACTTTGGATTCCAAGTTTGTGCATTAGTTTGTAAGGAAAATATATTTTTTATAATTGTTAAGAGCGGTCATTTTGTGACAAATTATTTTAAAGGAATGCTTAACAGATCATTAGAATTCTGTGTCTGATATCTTAATTTCATTTGAAATTTCAAGCCATAATTGTTAGTAGCTTAGCATTGATGATTAATTGTAATATATGTAGCATATATTAAATGTTGCTTGTAGGAAACAAATGAATCATGCAGATAGTACATTAATCATAAGTGGATGTTAATATAATGTTGTATTGTTATTAGAATATAAGTAGAGATATGGTGTGCCATAAAGACTGGAGATATACATGTAGTTCTCTTTTTCATTTTCTGAAAACCATTGTCTTAACCACTGTGATGGTCTAACAGCTTTTGGGATTACAGCATATATATTTGACAAGGTATATCATGTAATTGTTTGAGGAGTGTTTCCAATTTTGGTAGTAACAATTGTCACTTATTCAGAAAAGAGAAACAATTAACATGTGTGAAAAATCTGATATAATAATTCAATTATGTATATGTATATTTGTATATATATGAATTTGAATAGAGCAGTAATTGTTTCGTAAGACTTTGATCGATAACATGTTTCATCAAATAGAAGGATTTCGTTGGCTGATAATGATTACTGTAAAATTGCCATTGATGACAAATTTTTAGACAGAATTCTATTCTGCCTTAGTAGCATGAAAATGTTCTTCTTAATTTGTCTTGATTATGATATCAATTACTTTATGTATCTGAGCATATATGCCTTTACTGTGCGAGTGTCAAGATTTATAAAGTGCTTGCACTAGTACTATGATTTTTTTTTTCACCTTGAAATGAATGTTAGCAATGATTTTTACATTCTTTGAATGTTGCTTGAATAAGTGCTTGAATCATAAAAAGATGTCTTGTTCAAGATTGCTTATTAGCACTTTGTATAATATAGATGGAACTGTACAAATTGTATTGCAAATAGATATTTTCTGTACATTTCAATTTGGAATGACTGTAGTTCAAATATTATTAATGCAAGCTACTGTATATTTTTTCATTAAGAAAGTGCTTCTTGTAGGATATACACTAACATAATTGCATTTATATTTGTGTAGCAGCTTCAAAAGTAAAATGTGTGTGAATATCATGTATACATATGTATGCAGCATAGTGTGTAAGCATTATGATCTTTGTTGTGCATTTTAATCTTTAAAAACTGTCAACACTAATGAAATTTAGGATGGCAGAGGGGCTCAGAATAAAGACGAGATTTAGTTTTTTCTGTGACAAAAATTAGTACTTCTGTTTTATGTGATTTTTCATCTTGATAGGAACATTCCTGTTGAAATTAGGGCATTCTTCAATGTATAAACGAAAAAATGAAAATGATTTGTAATTATGTAAGATAGTGGTAAGATTGACTGCAGAATATATTTTGAGGATATCTTTGGCTATAATGTATGCATTGACGTATCTGGCGATTTCTGATTTCAATAAAAGTCATAGATGGTAAAAAATGTGCCTATATTTTGTTACAAATTTGTCACAGTCATGGCATCAAAACTTGCAACTGCACATTAATATTTGGTGATAGATTTTGTATCTTGTATTTTCCAGATTTATGTAGAATCACTTTAAAATGTTTCCTTTTCTTGGCACCTATATCTGTATTATAATGAAGCCTCCATTAAGTTACATAAATCACCTCTTGTTTGGAGTACAGAATCCTTTATGATGATCTGTCATCATCTGAGCTTCTGTATTTTCATTCTTTCATATTAATCTTCATATTCAGAGTTTATTTGTCATGCACAAAGTATAAATGTTAGACATAAAACTAATTTTGTGCATGACTGATAGATTTCAGATTTGATTACAAATATGAAAGCTGTCCTAATACTTTCATTGCAGGATGATTGGACATTGTAATATCATGCACAGGAATTTTACCTTGCATATTTCATGATGGTGAGATTTACACGTATTTCTTGCACTAGCTATAGCACTCATTATACTTCTGATCTAATATCCTAGGATTCTGTGCTTCAGCAGAACCTTTATATACAGGGTTCCACGGTAATTTTTGTCTTTTTGGTCTGCAGCCAATTTTTGATTTGCTTGCACCAGGTTCTTGTTTAAATGTTGACATTTTAGGGTCTGGTCATTTTTTTTTTATTTGAAGTCCTTGTGTTTGGGCATAAATCACTAACTACTGGGTAATTTCAGGATTAAGTTTGGATATTTCTATTTCTAAATGTCTCTTAAATCTCTTTATCTCCATGTCGGATTACACACGCAAGTGTTCTTCTGCAGTATCAGTGATACTTTCTTCTCGTATTTTATTTTACTAATTGAAGTCTGACAAAATACCTTCCCAGGTGCCTTATAACTGCCAGGGTATATTCTGATGTAGTTTCTCAAGGTTTGAATTTCCTGATAACTATTTTGCACATAAATTTGATAAACTTAAAAAGATAATTGTGATAGTGACGGATAGAAGGGTTTGTATCACCACACCTGCATCCGAAAAAGGTATTGTTTACCCAACGACAACAACAAAAATCACAATATTTTTCTAGACTTTGCTGGGCTCATTAATACCGCAGAGAACATTTTTCTATAAGCAAGTATGGGAGGTCAAATCCTACAAAAAGTACCAAGGCCATTCTAGAGTCTTTCAGCGACTTGACAGGAAAAAAAAATTGTATACCAAGGTTTCGGGTGACCTTTCTCTAGAATAAACACTCATTATCTGTTAATTTGTGAATTTGGCAGGGCCAAACTTTTATAGGAATAAAATTATTGAAAATTTTGAATTTTAAGCTCATAGCTTAGAGTCTAAATTAATGCGGAAAAGGGAGTTTCAATAGTTCCGTTATTGTTCATATTCGAGACAATAAGTTACATTTAGGCATGTGAATAAATTTGATGGTTTATTTTGCATTCAGGAAAAATGAATAATTGTGCGTATAATTATGCTGTTCTGCATTTTTTTTTCTCACTGTTCATGCAATTATATTTCTATGTATCTAACACCGCTGTCTGCTTTATATGCTATGGATGTGTGTAAATGAAATTCTCATAACATTCTCCGTGCACTTGATTTATCCGTCCAAACTCTCAATATTTCGTCTTTCTGTGTAACTCTTTCATCACACACTCTGTCAAGAGCATCGCGATCAAAGTATAATAAATTAGGTAAAATTATCACATAAATTGCCTTTGTATCAGTCTACTGTCATTTATGTATTTTCCTGCAAATTATGTATTTTCCTGCAAATTATTCTGTAGACGTTGTCATTTGTGGTGAATTAATAGCACGTATTCAGAAAAGATTAGATGTATGATGTGGAATAAGATGGACCATTTTTTTTTTTTTTTAGGGGGGGGATTTAAGGAGTGAACCAAAACATTTTGTAAGCCAGGTGGAAGCCTTTGAATTCCCGGGGGGGGGGGGGAGAGAGAAGAGAGAGAGAGAGAGAATGAGAGAGAGGGTGGTATAGAGAGAGTGGGTGTGGAATTGAAAGAGAGAGAGAGAGAAGGGAAGGGAGCAATATTGGGAACAGGAATGACGGAGGGTTTCATAGAGCACAATGCATTGTGATGAAATCATTAATTCCTGAAATGGATAAACTTAGACATCATATAATTTCTCTTATTCCAGAGGCGGCATCTTGATTTTAAGAAATGATATAGAGTAACCTTCCGATCCTGTTATAGGAAGAGAGAAATTGGATATTTCATCAAGCACGTCATCAGCCCCCCCCCCCCACCCCCACTAAAACAACAACATTTTGAGGAAGTTGTTTTACCTTTGCTTCGTGATCTTCTACTTCTTTCTTCTTCTTTTTTCAATTCTATTTTCAAAGAAATCTTTGCATACATGCTATTTCTGAGACACTTCTTTTATTTCCCCAGTGAAAGAAACAAATGTTATCTCCCTCTCTATAACTTCATGCCTTATTTTCTCCCTCGCATATTTTCCACTCCTCTCTCAAAAAGAAGGTATTCTCTTCCTTTCCCTTTCCACTCTCTCTTCCTCTCTCACTTCTTTCTTGCCGAAACATGGCATGGTCCTTGCTCTTTTTCTTCGAACTCTACACTTCTCACAGAACTTTTGTATTTTATGTCTGCTGTTATAATGCTTATGGTAGTGGCAGTACTGTGGTGAAGAACAAAAGATGGAATAGGATTTGTGACATTTTTTTTTTTTTTTGCCTTATCATTTGTTTTTGTTTTGTTTTGTTTTGTTTTGTTTTGCATTCTATTTTGTATGTTCGTTGGTATACTGGTTGTCTCTTCTTTGTCTCTTCCTTTAGTGGCGAATTTACATTGCTGATGTCATTTTTCCCTCCTGAAGACAATTTTCACATCTGCTTGGGTGGGGGACGGGGGTGGGGGTGGTCTTCAAGTGCATGGTTTGGTGCTATTGATTTACATTAGAGATATTCCTATATCGTTGTGTATGCGAGCAGTCATGTCATACCACCCTTCACGTTATTCCACCTTCAGTATCTTTTGCTCGTAAATAATTTGAAGATTCGCAACCAAACGATCAATTCATACTGGGCTCGCCACTGTATACTCTCAATGTTCTTTTACGACTGCTTTTAACGACGCTTATTCGATCGTTTGCTTCTGCAAGAATTTTCCAATTGGTTTTTCTTCGTTTGGGGGAGGGGGGGAGGTTTACCTCAAACTAACGATTTCATGTCACAGATGGTCTGATCATGTCGTTACGCAGTTTAGGTACTCTTCGATCTTTCGGTCTTAACAGATCCTTCAAATGAAATAGGCCTATGCCCAGTCTTAATCCCTCCTTGCGATAGTCTTAAGTGCTGAGAGATGTCGCTATATTAAGCCCTGTAACGGTATGTCCTCCAAACGCCCTTTCAACCAAAGACCGCTTGCTGAACACACAGATTCTCCTGACAACAAGTCCTGCCGAGGTTTGCCTGAAACACATCTCAGTTTCAAGCCTCACTGATTTCTTCCCTGCAGGCTTAACACCAATCTTGTGCCTGCGTCTAGCTGGCATCTCTCGGGCTCGTCTCCAACCATCATAACGCATATGGATGCCTTCCACCTTGGCCTCGAGTCGCCGCACAGTCTTGGTGAGGCCATCTTTGGCTAGAAGTTCTCGAAGACTTACAGAACTACTTGCAATCTGCTTCAGTTCCAGGTTGATTTCGCCTCTGGTCAGTGCTTGACGAAGCAAAGCTGCCCTGTCACTGTACGGTCTGCTGTACTTAAGTGACCTATCATTGATATCATCCAGTCCTTTCTGGACCTCAAATAGATCAGCATTGATGTTCCTCACCAACCGTGCTATGTAGACGCAACAACCGACTTCTCCTAAGTAGTCAATTGCCTGAAGATACCCTTTCCTCATTGTGCTGATGGCTGGAGTACCTTGCGTCTTTCCAGTTGTTGGGGTAATGCGTTTTATTTGGATGGTAGAGCGATCTCTTCGAAGAAATGTCTAGATTTACGCAACGTTGAATAATGCCATTCCTGGGATATGATGTTACGGTCAGAAGCATCCAATTGTCTGATGGGGGAACTGTCCTCCAAGCCCTTCCCGTCCCCTTTCCTGTTGAAAGCTGCTTCCACTAACATGACTAATTCGTATGATGTAAAATCCTCTGGTGTTGATGGAACCTGGTTTGGGGAAGCCTCCTTTGAGGTCTTCTTAATGCTCTTTCCGACGATGAAACAGAAAGCACAACAGAGCACTGCAAGGATGTACGCAAAACCTCTCACGAACATATTCTTGGCTGCTTTCTTTTCCGCCACCTCTGCCTTGGTGCTGCTGTCCAGGTCATTGTCTGAGTCCATTTTCTCAATCCTGGTTTCTGTCAAGCACCCGTTGTCCTCACTGATTCGACCATGCATTCGCTGCCCCATCTTGCTTTTGTAGCTGACGGAGAGACTGCGGATTGCTTGCACCTTCCTGTTCATCAGGGGGGTGTTTCATCAACATTTGTTGTCTGACAAGTTGTCAGATCTGACATCTTTCCTTGATTTTGATTGGCTGAGAAGCATCGTTACTGTGGCAACTGTCGGATAAAACAGACTTTGTCGGACAAAACATCCGACAAGTCCTTTCATGAAACGCTCCCCAGGTCGACTGAATTGATCAACAGCATGAGCTCCCATCGCTGTGTTTCTAGTCCAGGGGCTCTATGCCGCATCCTCACTCTGATTTGACTAGAAGTATTCTCCATTTCACTGGGGCCGTACCTCTCTGTATGTACATGCTGTACACCAGTAAAGACATCATCGAGCTTGCCGACCATTCGCATCATGCGACATCGTGCTTTCATGAAGATGGAGATACCCTCCTCATTGACGTCTTCGACATAGCTGACGCTGGACTCTGGTGAGGCGATGGGGACATTTTGAGTCTTCTTCGACCACCATGAACGCCACTTCTGCCAATTTGAGCTTAGGTCCTGGCCGGTTAAAGAGCGTTCCGATGATGTACCAGCAACAGCACTGATACAGTGAGAGAGAAAGAAAGAGAGAGAGAAAGAAAGAGAGAGAGAAAGAAAGAGAGAGTCACAAAATAGAGCAGAGGAGGGGATGGGGGAGCGCGAGAGGAAAAGATGAGAGTGAGAGAAAGAGAGAGGGAGAGAGAGCGTGAGAGAGAGGGAGAGAGTTAGTTCGTGTTTATTAAGAGAGGTAAAAAAGAGGGGAAAAAACCCCAAGACAAATAAACAAGGGAGAACGATTAATTTACAATACTCGGAATGTGGAACTTTAAAAGTAGATTCGTATAAAAGTATCATCAAGACTGCTCTTTAAATTGTTTTACTATCCTTAAGAATGTTAAGATAAACGATAAGTTGCTTCTAAAATCAATGGGCACTTTTTCCACCTGAAATAGAAACTACGCAATATTTTTTTTAAAGAAAGGTGCATGTAATTATTACCTCTATAAGATTTGATTATGCGCATTACATTTTAATAACATTAGCTGTTGAAGCCATGCCATTTGTACATATCATCAGTGATTATGCGAAAATGATCAAAATCACAACAAACATATTGTTTTATCAAATGAGATAACTAGTATGTTTTTAGCTGGTAGCTGTGCTATCATACTAACGAATTATCTCCAAACTTTTAGTGAGCATTTTTGATGATTTCTAGAAATATCATTTAATTACGTAAACTAAAAATGCGCCCTTCCATTTACAACTTAAACAGTACAGTCAGAGAATATTGGGCAAACATGAATTATCTTAAACAAGGTATGTCTCATACCTTTGCAAATTGGAGTGTCCGACATGTTTACCCTCTGATTGACTCTTGATGAGATGCCACATGGTTGATCATATCAATCCGTTCACTCATAAGAATGTAGAGAAACGCTTGAATCCGAAAAGATCATCAAGATAATGATGTTGATAACCGCTAGTTCAATTCAGTAAACAAAAGTTAAGTGGTATGGTCATGCGCATGCGCGCGCAAATTATTGTTGACGTCATTATAAACTCAGGTCGTCATTAATAGGCGGCATGAGCATGCTCCTTTCTCCATTTGACTGCCCCCTCTCTCATGCTCTCTCTCCCTCTCTCTTGAGCTCTCTCCCTCCCGTCCCCCTCTCTCCTTCTCTTATTCTTTCTCTTTCTAATTCCCCTCATGTCTTATTCATTCATTTTCGGGGGGGGGGCAATTATATTTACACTTAAACCATGATACGTTATCATATTGATTATTCACCTATGCCCACAAGGAAAGAAGAAAAAAGAAGAAGAAAAAAAAAAAGATGTATTTTTAGTATTGAGAGAGAGAAAAAAAGGAAAATTGCCGCATTTTCAAGGATCATTACTGAATTCCATGGGGGGGGGGGGGCCCCGTGTTAGGGTTTGGGATTACGTACCGTATTTTTTCTTTATATTGCTCATTGATTTTTGAATATGTATTTTTTTTTTCAAATTATGTTATGAAAACGAAATGAAGATTCGTATTTTTTTGGAACTCACACTGATTTATATTTAATGATTTATTTGAATGAAATCTCTAATAAAAAGATACGGGAAAAAAGCACAAAAAAGCATTTGTCATGAAAACGAATCGTGTCGTAGTTCAGTCCTGTCGCAGGTTGACTCTTTGGGTGCGAAAGAAAAAAAATAAACAGTTTTGTTTTTAAACTCTTGAATTGACATTTTTTATCATAACTTCAAATATAACTCTTACCAAACTGAGCCTTTCACAATGTAAAGTTGAAGGACAAGATTTATTTTCAGTAATTTTTGTTAAATTTTACATATTTGATATTCTTAAAATAATAGGCCATACTCTATTTCATCGGGATTTAAACTTTTTACATTTTTGAAACTTAGCACGATCAAAATGATCTCTGCGGCTCTGAACACTTTTAGGTGTTTAAAACGACTCTATTCAGTGGCGCCTCTAGGAGGAATGCATAATGATATTAAGTTATTAACTCTTTCCTATCGACGACCATCCGTAGTCATTTTGAAGTCATTTGTTTACACACACACGCATACGCAAAAAGGTTTTTTGAACTACACATAATACTGAAATAAACATTTTGTGGTCGTGTTTAGTGGGGATTGTGCAGAGGAAATAACGAAAGCAATCCTCGGGTCAGTGGTATCTGGGTGTGATTATTCGTTGATTTCAGTCTGGCGTACCAGTATAGTCAATAATGCTACA